>OX637867.1:32696193-33296193 GCA_951802705.1 Netelia virgata | reverse complement strand
GAAAAAACACCGAGCAAAACATAAAAACGATAACAAGTGAAGAAAAAAACATAATAATAACTAGAAAACGAGAGAATTTCTGAACAAGGAAGATTGCTTCTCAAAAGTGCGGTGCTCGTGAAATGTTTCGCGAGGAAAGAAAAAACTCCCGGCTGTACGTCGCAACCGCGTCGTCGTCGTCGATTCTACCTCGTCCTGGATACAAAAGTATTTTATCGTCATCAAGGACGCGGGGAAATAATGAACGCGAGTTCTAGACGTATGCGGACACGCAGATATTATTACAATAATATTTGTACGGTGAGAAAAACGAGGACGTGCGAGGAACGCAAAACGACGAAAACGACGACGGGGAGGTACGTGAATGCGAGAACGGACGGACGGACATGGGCCACTGTCAAGTATCGTCATCATTATCGTATCGTCAATAACGACGACGATGTTACATGGATATATCGCGAGGACAGTTCATCGCGACATCGAACAAGCACAAATAGGACGGACATTTTTTCAATAGTACATATGAACGTGCGCGTTATTGCACGGTGAAATATAATAATTATGTTTTCATCACCGGCGTCGGTAGTGGGCGAGCCGTCAGGCTATGATTTCGAGAAAGAGGAGAACGCCGCCAAGTGGAAGGGAGTGTTTGTCAACTCTCTGCGCAAGGTTCGATCGTCGTTCATCATCTTTCTTCATTTTTTATTTATTCTCTCGATTTATTTTCTCTTATGCCTTCTTTTCTCCCTCGTTGCAATCCCATCTCCTCCCCGCCCCTCTCTGTGCCCCTTCACCCGCGCCATCATGAATTTTCGTCGATTTCTCTTGTCTTCGGGGAAACGATTCGCGAAACTATAACTGTATGTCGCGTGCAAAGTTATACATGCGAATATGTCAAGACACATGTATACATTATAATCCACGATCAATTTTCTTCATCCGTCGCGGACAGATTCTTCTTTGGACCATGAATATATGTATATCTATATAGAAGTATAGATTTATATATATATATATATATATATATATCTATATATATATACGTGTAGGTATCGACACAAGATGGGACACATACGATCAGCTGGGCCTATCCGTTTCGACAGTCCCGACAATGTGCTTTAATTTTTTAGAATATATATAAAAATGGATGAAACTAAAAAAACAATTACTACTTATGCGGAAGGAAGTAGGTCCTTCCGACCTTTTATTATCTTTCGATCTGCAAAACATTTATGAATATTTGGACACACTGGTGCAGATATTCCTCATCTATTTCAATTCTATACTTTCCTGTCTTGTGCTCCAATGCCATTCAATCAGAGACAATTGAACTGTTGGTCGCAAGAAAAGAAAAGAAATAACCAGCTACGTCACAAGGTTGCTGCAAGCAGCTCGCGATCTTGCTGCGTATTTGTTTTCCTTTTTTTATGTTGTGACAATCTACTCGCGATCTGCTTACTAAATTTTCAAAAACTGTTTTTTCTTACCACTTTTATTTTTCCATAAATTTATAACGGTCTCCTTATTGTCCTTTTTTCCTTACTGCATGCTAAGAAGGAATGTTGTGAGTATTTCGAAAAATGTGACACGATTTAAATCTTTCCAAAAAATCATTTTTTCAGGTACTGGGGCAAGTTCATCCGAGTCTTGAAGCTCGTCAGGATGCCCTGGACTATGTGGAGAGTTTGATCTTGAGAATGTTGGGAATGCTGTGCGGCGATCCACCGCCGCATACTCCGCAAGATGTTGAGGAAAGAGTCAAGCACACATTTCCAACAGCTATCTACGAATGGGCCCTAAAAGATGCCAAGGATGCCTTAGAGAAGGGAAAGAAAAAATCATCGCTCGTACTTCCCGTCGACAAGATTCATCAGCTTTTGCAAAAGGTACGAATCTGAACTTCGAGGATGATTAGTGAAAACGATGATTCTGTTTTCTTTCAATTTTACAATATTCCTGAATTATATTTTCCATCGATTTCAGGAAGTACTGCAGCACAAAATTGACACTCAAGTCAGTTTATTCGTTGTTGGTGTCCTTGAATGCATTTCTGCGGATATTTTAAAGGTTCGTCTCGTATATCTCACATTTATCCGAGATTAGTTGGGATGTGTCTAACGCAATGTCTATTTCATGAAATTTCAGCTAGCTGGAAATTATGTCAAGAACATACGTCACGTCGAGATATCCTGCGAAGATATAAGAGTTGCGATGTATGCAGACACGGTAACATATCATTTTTAAAAAAACTTGAAGCTCGTATTGTTTGTCTTCGTTCTGCACATATTGATTAACGTATACGTTACAAAATGTCGCTTCGAACTTCGTGTTCCATTAAAAAATTCGCCAATCTTGACTCAAAACGCTTCTGTTCATTGCGTAAATATATATGAGATGATGCGAATCACTATTTTGGAACGTGACATTTACGTTACATACATGAAATTGCGTAGCATCATCTAGAATTAACAATTGACGCGAGCGCGTGTGGCTTAATTGAACAAATCAGGGAGACAACTTGCTAGCATTAGCATCGATGATTCCATGATTTTTTTACGCACGTTCGAAAGGTTTCGTGTATCACAATTCTCTTCGGGTGAAAACTAGATAATGAAATTAATTACATAAGAGGTATATTTGAAAGACTTTAATTTGAGATTAATACTTTGATTATTAAAGTTGTCTGATGCTAGCAACTATTTTGAAAGTTCCATTAATTAAACATCCAAAGTTAAAGTTTTTGAGGCTTATGCCTAGAATAGTCACATGCTAATATTGTGGCTGCATTTGTTCTCTGCTTTTATTACATGCTTTCACTAACAAAATATTACAACACCAACCCCATGTTCGCTCTTCGCTCTTGCCGTTTAGGTGGTACGTACTTGCGATCACCCAGAAGACCTTTATGTCTCGTTAATTACCTCTATTTTATCACACATACGTTTAACCCTGTTCTACGTATAAATATTTCTGAGAAATGAAAGAAGAAAATTGCAATGTTCCTTCGTTATACGCTAGGTAAACTTTTTCGTTCGTATTCCTTATATATATTGAGTTAATAGCTATCGCCTTTTCATCATTTTCGCTACATTTCATGCTAAATGTTGTCTTTGATTCTATTATGTGCGAAATTTACGCTGTTCTAACGTCACAAGACATTATCTCGTGGATTTTTTCGCACAAGGCCCGACACTATTTATGTTTTAATTGTGATTTAAAAACAATGTTAATCGTGTCAAATATTACGAAATTTCGTTATGCATATTATCAAATAATTATTAATCAACGTTCTTCAAATATCATTATAAATAGGAACTTTTTTATTATTATGTTCGTGAAATCTTTATGTGAATCGAATTTTTAAGGAAATTTACATCAGATTTCCTATCGAAGATGCATGAGTCTGATCTGGAGTATAGGCACGAATTTCAAAGAACCGTAATTCTTTCCATATATTTTTTCATGCATCTATAAACCATCAGGAAGAGCAATATATTTCGCGATTGAGTTTTATTTGAAATTTGTATACGCGAGAAAAAAATGGTTATATGACAACATGTGTTATTGATAGAATCACTAAGAATGGAGTCTAACAGGATAAAATGAGTTGAAAAAATGCAATCATCATATACGCAACCATTCTTTTCTTAGGCAGTCAATAATGCTTCGTGCGAGTAAGCGACAAATCTTACAATAAATCGTCTGTGCCGTCAGTTATAATTTATCATTTATAAATATCATTGGAAAATCTTAGCATCTATTTGACTCGTGAATCCAACTAACGCGGTCTTACGGATCAATATTGTCGATCGAATCTTATGAATTCTCGCGCCAGAATGTGGCTCGCATTTTGTTGTGTTCTATTTTGATTGATTTTCTCGTTGAAAAAAGAAAGAAAAAAGCAAATACGTTCTTCGGCAGGCCCTGATGGACGTGTTTTATCAAGATGACTGCATGGAAGGCCCGCAAAGCGGTTTGAGTGCTGTCGTTTCGCAAACGTACGAAGAATCTGTTCGCGATCTCATACACGATGAACGGCATTATCTTCGCGATCTTCATATGATCATAAAGGTAATTATTAGGGACTCGAACAACTACGAGATATCAATAAATCAATGTTAAAAAATGTTAGTTATATGTATTTTTAATATTTCATTAATTTCGATGTTTCAATAAAATTTCATTGTTTATCAGGTCTTTCGGGAAGAAATCGCAAAATTAGCGCCCGATCGAGGCGAACTCGAGAGTCTCTTCAGCAACATAATGGATATCTATGAA
Organism: Netelia virgata; assembly: GCA_951802705.1. NCBI lineage: Eukaryota > Metazoa > Arthropoda > Insecta > Hymenoptera > Ichneumonidae > Netelia > Netelia virgata. Next base: position 33,291,915 of record OX637867.1, on the reverse strand, counting down.
GTTACTGTGACGTTGCTCGGTAGTCTCGAGGATATAATAGAAATAACAGAGGAGAAACAAACGCCAATGGTGGGCTCGTGTTTCGAGGAGTTGGCCGAAGCGGCAGAGTTCGACGTGTACATAAAGTATGTATATCGTGCGCCCCGATAATTATTTCAAAAATTCTACTAATTTTAGTGATCAACTTTGAAACTCGTCGATCTATATTCAACAATTATTTGCAGATATGCAAGGGACATCAATAGTCCAGCTAGTCGAGAAGTTTTAACGAAGTTACTATCGAGACCCGAGGCTAATACGGCACTTCGAGCAGCGGGCCACGGTTTCAAAGAAGCCGTCAAGTACTATCTGCCGAAACTTTTGCTTCAACCCGTCTGGCACTGTTTTCTGTACTTTGACTATATCGAGGTCAGTCGCAACGCCTGGAGTCTGCCTAAAAACTATCTTTTTTTGAAAATCAACGCTGAACATTATTAAAAAACTTATTACTTTTTCTAATAAAAAATCTTAACTTATAAAACAAAATCTTCTCGTAGGTATTACACAAACGAACGCCAAATACCGAGGACGGCGAGTCGCTGGAGCAGGTCCAGGGAGTTTTGACACCATTGCAAATGGAATTGGTGAAATCTATGGCAAATTTACCGAAGAAAGACACGGGTTTGCGAATGCAAAGTCGTGCCAGACGTCATGCGGCTCTCGAGAAGACAAGCGAGTTGCAGAAAACTGTCGATGGTTGGGACCAGAGAGACATTGGCCAGTGTTGCAACGAATTTATCAGAGGTAGGAACCAAATTTCTTCCACCGGCGTGTCTCGCAAAGACAGATAAATTTATTCTGAGATTTTTGTTTTCGAACCCTTTATCTTTTACCAGAGGACATACTCGGCAAAGTAGGCAGTAACGGTCGCAGATTAACGGAGAGGCGAGCTCTTTTGTTCGACGGCTTACTCGTACTCTGTAAGCCCAGTGGAGGGAAACGAGTTAGCGTAAGCGTTGCAGCCGTTGGGGTCGGTGGGGGACATCCGGCTCATCAGGGTGAACTTCGACTAAAGGAACGTTTCTTTATTAGGAAAGTCGGTATAATTGATCGGGAAGATACGGAAGGTGAGCTGTGTTAGAAATAATGTTTATGTACATTTAGTCCAATGCCAATTATGGTGTATCGACAATGAAATAAATAAAACTTCATTGTTTTACAGAATTGAAAAATGTCTTTGAAATCGCACCGCGAGATCATCCCAATGTTACGCTCGTCGCGAAATCCGTAGAGGACAAAAACAGTTGGATGGCCGATCTCGTGATGTTGAATACAAAGAGTATGCTTGAGAGAACCCTTGATAAAATATTGCTCGACGAGGAGAAAAAACACCCATTGAGGCTACCGCCATCCAGCCTGTACAAATTTGCTGAGCAAGATTGTCCGGAAAATTTGGTTCTCGAAGCCCGAGAGAACGGGGGTGTGCCACTGATCAAAGGCGCGACTTTGGTCAAACTCGTCGAGAGGCTGACTTATCACATTTACGCCGACCCGGCTTTCGTACGAACATTCCTTACTACTTATAGGTAAGCTAAAATAAACTTGTTTTGTGTACGTTATAACGTCGACGAAAGGTCGACGAAAAAAAATGTCTCGTAACAACAATCGGATTCTTCGTTTCGCAGGAGTTTTTGCTCACCTCAGGAACTACTAACGCTGCTGATCGAGCGATTCGACATACCGGATCCTTCGTTGGTTTACGGCGACGAGGACAAACCTACAGGCTGCAAAGCACCTGCGCGGGAAGACTGGAAGAGATACAGAAAAGAATTCTGTCAACCCGTGCAGTTTCGAGTTTTGAATGTATTGAGGCATTGGGTGAGTTATATTTCATTATTTTGTTGCAAATATACAGTTTGCGAATTTATTAATCGTCAATTTCCATTGCCGAGACGTCTTAACAAAAGTTATACTCATTTCTTATTCAGGTTGATCATCATTTTTACGACTTCGAGCGCGACAGAAATCTCCTTGAGAGGCTACAATTGTTCTTGGACACTGTCAGTGGTAAATCAATGAGAAAGTGGGTCGACTCGGTCATCAAGATCGTGCAAAGAAAATGCGAACCATCCGAGCAGAGACCTATAACATTTAGCTTCGAAAGATCTCCGCCGCCTATCGAGTGGCATCTCAAAGTTCCTGAAGAAGAGTGGGGAATACTTACGGTAAGAATAAAATGTTCTTTTCTCTTTCAACGATTATCCTACCAAAGTGATATCTAATCTCTACTAAAAAAAATTCAGTTACATCCCATCGAATTCGCGAGACAATTGACCTTGCTAGAATTCGAACTGTACAGAACAGTCAAACCTTCCGAATTGGTTGAACCTAAGAAAGACAAAGAATTAACATCACCCAATCTACTGAAGATGATAAAGCATACTACAAACGTGAGTTTAACTTATCACTTATTATTCTTCCTAAAGTGGCATTCTCGTAAATTCGGTCATTTATATTTCCTTTCACAATAGTTCACGAGATGGCTCGAAAAAACTATAGTCGAAGCCGAGAATCTTGAGGAAAGAGTCGCGATTGTTTCTCGTGCTATCGAGATAATGATGGTGCTGCAGGATCTTAATAATTTCAATGGCGTTATAGCCATCAGCAGTGCCATGGGATCCGCTTCCGTTTATAGATTAAAGTTTACGTTTCAAGTAAGTTCTTCTCATTTTCTAATTGCCGTTATCACTATCGAAAGTCAGCGAATTTGAATGAAACCTGTATGATTTTTTTTTTCGTAGCAAATTCCAGCACGATTGGAGAAATCCTTGGAGGAAGCTCGAGAACTGCACAACGATCACTTCCGAAAATATCAAGAAAAGTTACGCTCTATTAATCCGCCCTGCGTACCGTTCTTTGGTAAGTTTGATTACCAACGTGTAGTCCAAAAGCGCGTAATTTTCAAACGCGCAAATAAGATCAAATTAATATTTCGCAACATTCTCGTTAATAAATTGATTCCTGAATCAGGCATGTACCTGACCAATATACTTCACATCGAGGAGGGCAACAAGGACTATTTGTTGGATAGCCCGGAGTTAATAAACTTCAGCAAACGGCGAAAAGTCGCTGAGATAATAGGCGAAATTCAGCAGTACCAGAATCAGCCGTATTGTCTCTCGGTTGAGACGAGAATAAGGCACTTTATCGAGAATCTGTCGCCGTTCGATCCGAGCATGAGCGATACGGAAATTGGCAATTATCTGTTCCACAAGAGTCTGGGAGTTGAGCCGAGAGGCTGCAGGCAACCACCGCGCGTGGTGAGTGTTATTTACATATATAAAATCCGAGTTCCCTATGACAAATTAACTTTCTCACTTTCTATGGCAAATTGATATTTTATGCCACGATTGAATATTCGACGATAAAGTCACGGTTATCGATATTTATTGTCGCTTATCGTAGCCCCGAAGATGGCCGGACTTGAATCTCAAATCACCGGGTATTAAGGCTCGAAGTTTGAGCGGAAAATTGCCAGCACCGTTGCAAGCCGTTGCCTCAAGCGTCAGGCTTCACGATCCTCCGCCTGAAGTTCCACCGCCACCGGAATTGCCGGAAACACCACCGCATACGTCTCACACAATGTCAACGCATACGAGTGATCACAGTGTCTTCGCTCCTGTTCTTTTGGGTGGTGCGTATCTATCGATTTACTATTATCACAAATGTCAAACCCCATGGCTTGAAAAGTACAAAAATAACGTAGGAGCAGGTCCACCTCCAGGTTCACCAGGTCCACTGAGTATGTCCGGACTTTCGTTAGGCTCACCAGGCAGCAGTCCTCAGCTTGGTTCGCCAGGTCATATGCCCATTCCTCACCATCAACCACAGACGACAACTCACTTTGGTTTCAATTCCGGTACTATCGGGGTTATGGGAGCGCTCACGGGATTGCCATCGTCCAGTGGTAGTCCTGGGGTTCCATTGCCATTACCGCCTTCGCCCAGCCACATGCCTAATCAACCTCCTCCACCGTTACCTCCGAGGTCTCACAGAAGGCGCGAAAGTTCCATAAGCGAGTCTCCGCAACAGGTGAGTTGGCGATCAACGCATACGAAAATTTTACATTTTTTGTGTTTGCTATCCTGCTGGCTCCGTAGCAGGTTTCAATGTTCCATACCACAACGAAACGATTATTTTTCTTCAGGCTCGACAAGCACCGAACGCCCCGATTCTTCCACCGCGCGAGGGAACATCGCCTCCGCCGTTACCGCCAAGAAGAGACATTCCGGTGACACTTCCGCCACGACTTCCGGCTACTCTCAATCCGAGCAATTCGGCGTTGTTAGCACGAAGAAATTCCACACTCGAGAGTTCCGCATCGAATTCCACACATCCCCGTAGATACATGTCTTTCAATGGGCCAAGTCCAACGAAGCTTCCGCCTACTCAATCAAACGGTAAGTCGAAATTTATAAATTTATTAACGACACATGAAAAAACCATCGTCTCACAATGTCTGGATAGATGTCGTGAGCGAGCTACCTTAAAATCATGTATAATACCTATTTCATAAAATTTTGCTACACAACGATAGAATTTAAGAACTTTCTCTGATAAAATTCGGGAAAAAATATTTAAGAGTCGAATTGTAATGTCTGTTTTAATATTTTAACAGGTTCGGTGACACCAAAGTTACCACCGAAACCGCAACCGGGACGACCACCAACGACCATGTTTAATTTCAATCCTCCACCCGGTCCCAGCTAAGCCTCCGTTAACATCCTCTTTCCCCATATAATCACGTCCTCAGTTTCCCATCGTAAAAAAAAAGTCGAGATAGAGTATCTACGCAGGATCGATGACGTAGTCCGTTTGCGCGAAATTCGTGAGTCTCTCGATCTTCCGAGCAATCAACGTGTAAATAAATATATTCCGATCAAAGTAAACGAACCAGAGAAATGTGACGTATATTTTGTAGGCGATGCAAATATTCCGGAAAATTCGTACATTTGCATGAAATCCCGTGACGCGCTCGACAGTGTACATATGCGTGTTTGTGATGTGTGGAAAATTCAAGACTCGAGGATCGACGAAGGGCCATTCGACGAGACCGCGTCTGACACAATTGTTCATCGTGACATTCCCCGCTGAGTCTCTTATACCTTGTTGCGCCGTTTGTCGAAACATTTCGCCCCTCGAACGAAAAGTTGCTGTTCTATTTTATCGTTGGAAACTGAGGGCGTAGAAAAAGCACAAAAAACGAAGGTTTATTTTTTCGTAACGATGCAGACTGTTGTTGACTTGTACAATATATTTTTTAGATATTTTTGGAATAAGCAGTAAAATTCGTAGCTCGATAGATGTAAGTAGATAAAACGATCGCGCATCGACGCGAACGACCGTTGTGAAAACAATTGCGAATAATTATTCTAAGAAGAATCGAAGATAAAATTTCTTCTTTGAATAATTATTGACAATTATGTCGCGGGGATACTCGTTCGAATGGTTTTCATACCAAGCAGAGGAAATGCTAGATTGAGAGACGTTTAATTTACCGCGAAAGATACGAAGAATAACCCATTGTTGTAACGCGAGTGCGTCTCGAATGTTGTAGAAACTCGGATGAATCATATTTTGTTGTAATCGTATCGAAACGAAATTCACTAGTCCAAACCGATTGGATTCCCAAGAGACGTTCCTAGCTACCAGTCGCAATAGACATTTGCCTCGTTAGCACTTGCACTTCAACGACTCGACTGTATCTTCTTGCACGAACAAGAAACAAAGGAAATCTGTATACTCGGTAAATTACACTTAAGAAACAAAACAAAATAGGAAAAGCGAAATTGTCCATGAATCAATAAGATCGGTAAGAATAGAGTTTTCTTAACGATCGCACGAGTCTCATAGCATTTTGCGAAATCGCGAGCCTCGTTGATACGGCTCCAAGAAAAAAGTCAACGGAAACATATTCGTCGCGAATTGTAAAATTTCAAACTGACTACGTTCGATCTCGGATCTCTTTGCTGTCTCTTCTTTTTCAACTCCAATAATTCCCCGTCTAACCCCACCCCCCAACACAACTGTGATACACTTTGAACGTGGGTATGTATGTTATGTAAACTAAACGTTTTAGATTTTAAATAAAACTATGATGATGATGTTCAACGAGTATACGCGAGTACGCTCAGTTACGAACAAATCGTAGGCCAATACGACTATTATAATTATACATATTATAAATGGAAATCATAGCGAAGAGATGAATGATTTATGTACATGTATATTATTATAAATATATTCTATCGAGCTAGTTATTGTAATAATGTCGAGACCCGAAAGGGACAACGGCGAGGTGGAATATTGAAATCATGTAAAATAAAGAGTATATTGTGTAGTAATGGACTATAGTTAATCGGTAAAGGACGAACAAACAATCTACGGGGCTTGAGGTAATATAAAATACTCCGACTCGTCGAATTAAACAGATCTTTATGAGTCGTTGCTTGCAACAAAACAAAATTAAAATAAGCTTAATGATAACATCGTGTCGGTTGCTCGAAATTTGTTCACATCTATAAACTTTTATAAATACCATTCAAAATCGCACGATCGCAATAAGACTCCCTTAATTCGTAAACATTATCACGCAATACTCGCTGTTTCAACTCGTAAAACTATGAATATCTGTGAACGATTAAATTAACGAGCTTTAACTGTGCGATTTAAACATTAGGTTTTGTACACATATTTACAGATACATAACTGTAACGTATCATACGGAAAGTTTATCAGTCGTTATTCTCGCCTAGCGATTAAAAACATCCGTGTGCATTTAACGTGTGTCAATGACGGACGGAGTGTTGGTCGGACGAAACGATTCGAAAAAAAAACAAAAAAAATAAGTACGTCGTATGGAAAACACCGGTCGAGGAAATCGGCGATTGTAGGGTGGGAAGCTTGTTGGTGAGTAACATGACTTTTGCCAATATCGAACATTCTTTCGTAGACGCAACAAATACTTTTCGTCCTAATTTGTCACATAAATGTTGAACAGGGAAAAGAATCTTCCTTTGGCAGACGAATGTTAGAGCTACCTATATACAGTATTGATCAGTTCAGAGCTTCCCCCATCTGGTAACAAAATCTTGCCCTGTAAAAAATCGTTCAACATGCCAACGCAAATCTATTTATAATATTTTCGAACGACTTTCACCAAGGCTATAGATTCTACGATTTGTATAACCACGTTCATGTGCATTTTACATTGTTTCAACTCCACACCAGATCGTCTCGATCGATGCAAAAATGGTTTTTCCAACATCGATCGTCCCATTACGTCACTTCCCATACCGTCGAAGCTGCATCGCTGCCACGATTTTGTCTCGCGCCAACGTCGACGTGAGCGTCCAGACCGTCGCTCAATTTGCTAAATCTTCTAGCCCAACTTCCTCTTCTGCCTCCTGGTCGGCCAAGATGACCTGCTTCTCGCAATACGGTCAAGAGTTCCTCCTCGTCCTCTCTGCCCTTTATACCCTTCTCGTATTTTGCTTCCTGGGCCAGTAATCTCTCTCGCTGAAGCTGCGTCGCTACCGATCTTGGTACTTCCGGTATCGCGTAGCTCATTATGCCCGTCAATGCAAACACCTTTGATAGAATTTAATTAATTTCTTTAAAACAGAGCTTTTATGGGGAAAGATAAGGATGTAACTTACCACATGTTCGAAGACAACTACGAAAGCCAAACGAGCCGCGAACACGTGCCAATACTGAGGACTAAGACCGTAAGGATCGTCCTTGTGATCCGGACCATTTCTGTAGCCACGATACTGACAAGTGGCAGGACGTGTGGTATCCACGTCGCTCACCATGTCTTCACGATAATCCGAAGTGTTAAATTCGGACAGCGAACTGTCGATGTAACCGACCAGATCGTTGGTGGGCGAATAAACGAAAGCGTAGACCGTTCGTGGTATGAAATCGGACGTATAAGCGATCACAAATGCCTGATGAAATTGTAAATAATCCAAGCAAGTTATAGTTAAAGAATTGCATATTATTGTGACCATTTCTATCGATACATGATCCGAATTAATATGATGAAGTAATTAAATTTAGCTTACATTGGAAACGACCGCTGCATAAGTGACACCCTTGAGAATTCCGTACCAGGCACCGATGTCTTCGACTCTTTCGGCCAAGGGCCTTCTGGCTTCTTTGACCATTTTGTAAGCATCCAGCCGGATTTCACCGATATTGTTAAGCAAGGCGAAGAGCGGCGCCAATGGGAATGCAGCAACGAAAAGGGTGACAAAACCGTATTGAAGAACTGTGACAAAGAAGTATCTTTTTTCAAGCAAGTGGTTCAAAAATGTTTTGAACTCATTGAAATAAGAGGAAGGAGAGATAAAGAATGTATGTTTTTTTAAATAAATTTTGTAAATTCCAATCGAGCATCGCGCATTTTGATCAATTGGTCAAGATTGAGTTGGTCGATTTAGGATAGTTGTAATTTTATTTAACTTACTCATTTCCAGATACTCGTCGAACAATGCAAGCTTTCCAGGATCTTGAAGCTGGTAATCCTGTTCCCAGCAAGTATACGGTCTACTATGATCCGTCGTTGCAGCGACGTGAGTTCTTTTTCGCCACCAATTCCACAATTTGGGCGATAAAATCTCCACGAAATTATTGAAACACTGCTTGCCTATCATTATTATGGCCAGTTGTATGCACAGCTCGGATAGACATCCAGCAGGATCGCACACGTCTGTTTTTATGCGAAAGAACTCGGACGAACGAGCGTCCGTGTCGCCCGGATGAACGTAAAATCTTCCCTGATTGAACAAACGAAAAATATATAATGATATGTTGCAAGAATAATGTTTAAACTAATCGAGTTTCGAATGATCGAACAAAATGCAAGTCGAACGTTTAACTAATGACAAACAATGGAAAAAATATTAATGGTAGATCAACGATTGCTTACTTTGAAAAAAGCTATGTATATGAGCGACGAGTAAAAGTTGACGAACTCGAAGAGAAATATCTTGAAGGTGTAACTGTCTTCGTATTCAGTCTGCGTTCTCGGATTCTCGAAATTCGTCATCCATCTGGCGAGGCGATGATACACTCTAGTCAGTAGCATTATCATGACCAAATTGAGTAAAGCAGCAGTACCGGTTGTAAATATTTTAGCGTGCTTTTGGAGGAAAAAACCACCACCACCGTAGAACACGACAACCAGAGATATGCGATATATTATCGTTCCGAGAACTGCACCGAGGACAACGCAAATCTGTTCGAAGCAGGATCATGAAGAATCATTTGCAATGAAATATGTGTAAAATAATAAGTAAATATACACAATCGATACAATTATTTTTAAAAACATAAAAATATCAATTTTCACATAGTTTTTTTTTACCATGAAAAAGACCATTGAACCAGTGATCATATATTTCATAGCTCTCGACCAAGCTGGCAAATAGGGCTCTCGTTCTCTCGTGACTGGATTGATCCTGAAGGTTTTCACCGATGCCTCGAATTCTGGTCTTGGCTCCTCATCGCCATCAGGATTTTGAAGATCCCACTCCCACACTATTACCGCTTGTCGACGTTTCCACAATTCGAGAAATGTGGTAGCTGCAAACCAGTAAACGAAGGAATATTTATTTATTCATCTGCAAATCGATGATACGATTTATTTACCCCAAAAAGACATGAAAATTGCGAAGAAAACTGTCGCTGGATTGTCGAAGAGATATGTGAGTCTGGAGAACAGGCATGAATCTCCCAACTTCCTGTACGAGCATGCCTTATCGCACAATGGGCAGAGAGTGATGTTACCTACCATCATGGAACGAATAACACCATGTAGAAATTATCCGATGATTCTATTTCGTAAAATTAGACAAACATGGAGAAGCGAGTTTACCAGCAAGTTTAGGATCACAAATTTCTTTGGTGGGTATGTTGTCAGGACTTTCCATGCTACCGAGTCCATATATGAAGCACAGTAAACCAACCACAGCTGGCGGATAGAGGAATTTCGTGTAAAAGCCCAGCCAAGCAAAATACAAGGCTACTTTTTCGCCAAAGTAACGTCTTATCAGCCACAAAGGTTGCCTCTTATACCTAAAAATGAAACTTTATTAAATGCCTCGCCCAGCATAATATTATGTTCATCTCCATAGAATAATTAAAATCCAGTGCTATCTCATTTCTCAAATTTAATGCCTCGACACCTATGTTTTGATTCGATTCAATATACGAGAAAATTATACCGATCAATTGTTATTTTTTTTTCCATAAACAAAATTCCTACCAAGCCGAAGGTCTAGCCCAAATGAGATACAGCAAGTGCCTATCGAGAAGAACACCGTCCGCCGCTGGTTTGTCGTATGGACCCTCGTGAAGTGGAAAACAGTCGAGATAACTACCATCTGCGATCAAACGTCGTATACCAGCTTTTTCCGATACTTCGTCGTATCTCGTTCTCATCAATATCTGCATAACGATCGTTGACCTCTGTGCCGGTGTGTAAGCAGTTTCACGATCCTTCACGACGAATCTGATGAAATAAGGAAAGAAAAAAGTGGTGTATTCACTGTCGACATGAAATATATCGAAGTGAGTCGATACGTCGATGGAAAAAGTACAAGGTCGGCGTAGCCTGAGTAATCGTCGGTGTCGGTATGATCGTTGACTCGTACTACTGCCCGGGTCTATATATACGTAACCACGTATTACAATATATTCCTATTCCTAATCGATGGAAAATATTGCACAGGCATCCGGACTCGGTGACTACCGTTGTGGAGAAGTGACCGAGCAGGATGTTTTCCAACAAAGGTAGGACGACAATGGTGGCGTGGTATTGAGGAAAGTGTTTAGGTTAAGCTTGTTAGTCAACGCAGCTTATCGATTCTACGAAACACATTTTTCTTCAGCTTTGATCTTTATCGATCAATTTCCATTCTGCAAGTTTTAATGGATAGTCCCTAATCGATATATTTACAACCTGTTAATATCTCTATATTCTGTCAACCCCTATTCTAGCAATTTACACTCGTTCAACACCTCGTGGTAGCTATGGAAAAATAAACATACGGACCAGCTATACCGTTCATGTTACAATTGCGAGTCTCGGTTGTGCAAAAGTACATAAATATGCACGTTGTCTTCGCTGGTATAAAGTTCGACGTTGATCGCAAAACTTCCAATGGAGGCCAACATTTCTTGTGGTCAAGTATAACCCTATAAAAGTATACCGTAGACCGAATAAAGCGGAATGATATAAATAGATAAGTTGGATCGCGACAGAGATATACGTAGGCACGGATATTATCGAAGTAAGGTCAGGAAATCTATAGTTCTTGTTATTAATCGTCTCTTCGATAATGTTAAAGTTTAGCGAAGTATGTATAATGATTCATGAACCTCGGTATAAATAGGCTGGATATTATTTTTTTTTTCCCACTGAAAATAAATTAGATGTCTTACTTTTGATAACTCGCACGTAGCACATCGTTTCAGAGGTACGGGGTCGCGTTGCTTCGGCACACGAATCTCATCAAATTGTTATAACCGTGTGTGGGATAAAAATTACGGGTTCTATTTATATATAGTTATTCTTTTTATCGATTGGCGAGAATGTCTGCTAGCGTTACCTTTCTTCGCGATCACCGGTGTCTGTGCTTGAATAAAAGCTCGGCTCTTCGGGATGCTTATCGGTGTCCCAAGTTTGTATTCTTCTTATCCAATTGAACCAACGAAGCCATTTTTCCCAAAAATTCTTCTTTTCCTTGCCACCCTCGTCACCCTTGAAAACAAAAGAAAAAGAAAAAACCAAATAAGAATATTGCGACGAAGCATTTCGTTTAAGCGAGATGCCAACAAGTTTAAAAATAATATTTACCCAAGCTTTGACGGATATTGTGATGAATCTTTTTGTACATAATTTTAAATTCATCACTTCGGCGTATCGAACTTTCACCTTCCATGGTATGTGAAGCTTTAGAAACGAGGTTTTACCATCGAACGAATTGTCCTTTGGCTCGAGCTCGAGCTGAAGACCCTCCTTAAGTAGATTCTCTTGAAAAATCTTTCTCTGCTGTCTCTTTTTAGCCTCCGTTTCCGTCATAACGCCCTCGTTCTCTTCCTGATAAACCAGAACCATATCGATTCTTCGTCTTCCATCGCTATACAAAATTATAACAAAAATACATTTCTCTATTTTTAAAATTATATAAATATCAAACACTCGGATAACGTTGATAATAAGTCGGAATTAAATTGTAACTAATATAGAAAAGTATTCATTAAAAAATCGTGACTTATTTCCATTCGCGTTACTTTCATTAATCTTTAATCCAATTTGATAATAATTTCCATGCCCTTGAAATATTATCCAACACCACGAACTGATAAAAAAATATATGATTACATCGCGTCGTGAATAAGCCCTGTCGTTTCATTATAAACTCATAAGTCGCTGATATAGAAACAACGAGGATGTACAATAAAAGAATTATTTTTAGGCCACTTTCTCATTCGAGTAATGCGAAATTCCTGCTATAGAACCAAATATGATAATTACTGTATACCAGTACCTATGTGTCGCGAGTGTCACGCTCGGACATTATCAATAATTAATCGTTCCTTTCTATTCGATTAAAAAGTGGACGAAAAAAAAAAGAGGAAAATATTATAAATATCTCACCGAAAGAATAGAGTTTCGGGGTCGAGCTCATTGTCGTTAGACGATTCGCCCGCAGCTCCATTCGGCATATTGCCATTTTTCGAATTGTCATCAGGGTCGTTCGGTTCCCGGGCAGCCGGTGTTCCTGGTAACGAAGAGGTGATAGCCTGGGACAAGGCCGATGGTGTTAACTGCGGACCTGTGAAATATGAGCATGCAGATATCAAAGTCGACCATCATTTTTCCAGAAAAATGAAAATGGAAACGTATCGCTAAGTACATAGTCATAAACATTGTACCAGGCTGTGATAATACCCCTGTGCCGCCTATGTCCTCTAGATCTTCGTTAATAATTTACATGTGCCACTATTTCAAATCGTGTAAGATCGCCCGACTGAGGAGAAGATTATGGTCGTCGCAACGTGTGCATGTTAAGCTGCACGCAAATTGTTACATATATATGCAGTTTACATATATATATGTAACATAACATACATATTATAAGTATATGTAAAAAGTTCTATATAACAAAGAACTCCTTTTTCCCCCGAATATTGTCAATACATTAGGTATATTGCGTATCCCTGTGCAAATATTTCTCGTCGTAAAACGTTCAATTTATAGCCAACGTCGACAACGAGACATCGAAGTGGATGACATTTTGACATTTATCTTGAAACCGGTCGGTTTAACAGTGGAGTAAATTAGAGAGCGGAATTGTGACATCTATCACTGTATATCAACTTTGTCATATGTACTTTCATTATTGAAAACCGGGCGGGACTTGTGACACACTGTGAGACTAGTATTCACAACTCGTATATATGTATTCACACATGTGTAAGTTTAGATAATGTCATTTGTTCACATTTGATCGTGATCGATTAAAGGAGAGGTTGTATCGCATTGACTCGCTAATGAGCGAGTCTATTTTTGTCTCTTCTGCGGATTATTAATCGCAAGTCTGTCGATTGTTCGTGAAGAAAATTATTTGGGTTTTGTTTTTCTTGTGATTTTGGATTTCTTCGTAAACAAATTTTATCGATAGGGATTATAACTCGTAGGGGAAATAATTTTATTGGAAATTTCGCGTACGATGACGAATATCAGAGTTTTTCACATTGTAATTTCTCAGTTTTTTTCATTTTTCGTTTCATAATTTCCAATAGGAGGAACTGGTAGAAGGATTTCCCGGATGAACATTTCTCAGATATTAATTCGAAAGAATACATATTCGTAAGAATTAATGTTTAAGAAAAAAACATTTTTGCCGTGCTGTTTTTACTCCCACGGTTACAAAATTTGACATATCCGGTTGGCCGATGCATCATTTTTGTCTACTTTGCACATGATTTCAAAATTGTATCAGCTAATTTTCGCGTTGACTTACCGAGAACGAAGTTATGGTCCATCCTAATGTCCATTTTTCGGGCTTTCGCGAAAACTCATCGAAACCGCGATACGTCGGATCTCGATGAATTTTAATTGAAATTTTATTACAGCGCCAGTTTTGTCAGGTTTTAGAAAAATTTCTTTGTATACAACTCGTCGATGTACGTTATGCTCCCGGTATGATTGTCGTAATAGGAGTGAATAAAACGTTAGATTTATGAGAAACCGCGGTATCTTATTTTTACGTGTCTATATAATAAATGGTGAAACAGCATTTTAGTGCATTACGGTGCAAGCCATATTGCGTGACTGACACTCGTTTATCTATCCGGTGTGTCGGAGGAAGTGATAATGCATGTAGGATGTCATAATATACACAGTTTTACTAATAGTCTCGGAAATATTTATTTATTTATTCGTGTGTGTTTGTGTGTGTCCGACGAATCCAATTTTCATTAATCACGACAAACAAATACCTATACAAAATTCTTGCAGCGAAAAGAGACGAATTTTTTTGAAAAATTGGATAAATTTTTACATTTCCAAATGAATTTAGAATTTGTAAAAAAAATACGATTTAAGGATGTTGGATAACATAGCGGTTTATTGGTTTGAAAATTCTCTGTCGAGGCAGGACAACACTGTGTCAGAAAGATAAGTTCATTTTCATGAATATTTAAAATTCACTTTTTTTGGGGATTCAAGTAAATTTTTTGTAAAAAAAAACAATAGTTAAAGTACAATAAATTTTTCGTGCGGACGATAATTCGAGCAATAATAGTCGGATATGGATAATTTGTTCACAATTTTTTTGTGATTGTTATAGCTATCGTTGACAGTAGCCACTTTTTTTTTAAATTAATATTTCTTAAATCCAAATATTTGAGGAGAAAATAATACTTTTATTTCGAAACGTCGCAATATTTCGAAAAATAAACAAAATCAACAACGACTACAACTAACGATAGCTATTACAATTACAACAAATTTCGCGCAACAATTTCACATTCCCGACTATTATTGCTCGAGTTATCGTTCGCACTACTTGGAAAAACGTGATTTCGAGAAAAATTTATTGTAATTTAATAAAATATTTTTAATAAAGCCCAAAAAAATCATCAAGTGAATTAAAAAATTCATGAAAAAAAGTTTATTTTGTTCGACCGTTACAAAATGTTGTCCTGTCTTAATTAACGCTGATCGACTTACCAAAAGCATCGCGCGCCGCGAGACCACTCGCCGTCGGAAAAACTTTGGCCTTCGAGGCTTTTTTCGATGATCTCGGATCGTTAGAATCCCCGATAAATTCATCAGCGCCATTTTTTTCCGGTCGATAAAAAATTTCTCTTCCGGCGGTCGGACAACGTTCGCAAATTTCCATACCACCCTTCCACGGTACGGCGTTAATATTATCGTCTGATTCAACGGAGAACGAGTCTCTTCGCGGTGTCGATGTTTCGGAGGATGCGAGGGAAGGATTCGGCGAGCCGATCGAGCGTACGAGGTCACTGAACTGAGATTTGGAGGGACTCGGTTCTAAAATCTTCGGTATCGGATCGGTTCGACTCGCTCTTCGACTGTGAGAATCCTGTAAAATCGTGTTTCGATTAACGATCGTTCGACAACGATTTACCTTCGAATTATAATTAATCTTTTATCAAAATAGAATTAATCGTTCGATCGTTATCGTTAACTTTTAAAAGTCGAGGACAAACTCGTAGAAATAAACGAGTATTAAAAAGCGAACGAAGGTTCGCTCGTCGCGTACCTGAATTTCGTTTTCTAGACGAATTCTATCACCAGCCATAACCGAGGCTTCCGGAAGCCTGGGCGGCGTCGACGAGCCGTAGAACGTTGGACTGCAACCTGGTAAACTTCCGGGCGATGGTGGGAGAGCTGCAAGAACGTTGGCCAACGTGGCGCGTAATCGCGCCGCTTCTTCCTCTTTCACGCCGGTCTCGTACGTCCCGCTCTCGTATTCTCCCTCATCGCGATTACCGGACATCGATCACGACTCTTATCACACCGATTTCCTTGTTCGTATGCGCCTGTCTTTTCTCTCTCTCTCTCTCTCTCTCTCTCTCTCTCTCTCTCGCTCTCTCTCTCGCTCTCTCTCTCTCTCTCTCTCTCGCTCTCTCTCTCTTTTTCTGTCTGTCTTTCTTCACTATACCACCACCGAGTTCTCACTCGTATGCCGACCTCGCTCTTCGCTAGGTTTCGCGTTCGCGGGCTTTATATCGCCGCTTTTCAAATAATTAATGAACTATAAGGTACGAAAGCGAAAACTCGAGAACGGCGTCGAGTCATCGGGCTTTATCAATGCCAAGCGCGAGCCCTTACGAATAAAAGGTAAAAACCATTGCTCGCGATTCTGCGACCTTGACAGTGACCTTTATCACTCAAAAAACCACCCCCTTTTAGTTTTCCATCGATTCGATTTCGATTTATTTGCAATTCGACGATTTCGCGTGAAAAACAATGTAACGTAGATTTTGAGGGTTGCTTACCCCTTGATCTCACTTCACTTTATCATTCGCTTAAAGCTCGTTATCGAAATATGTCGAAGGGCTTAATAGTTCGTCGCTCGTCTTATCGAATTAAACTATCGTGTGTCGTTACGCCGAGTTTAAAATTTATCACCGCGCCATAAATCGTCGATGTCTTCACGGCTTTTACGCCAATCTCACCGAACCGATAAAAAGTTAACGTCGATCGTCAATTCTAAAAAATTATACTTTTCGTTCTTCTTCCAATCGTTCCAATCGTTTTTCTTCAAACGCCAAAAATTCAATCGTCCTCGATCGTCAGCGATATTTTTCAATCACGTGCCTCGTAACTTTTCACAATATTTCGTTAAAACAACCCCCTGACCCACGTCGCAACCACCAAACATCATTATTTGTCCCTCGCGTTCTTCTTTCGCTCGAGTTTGCGCGAGTTCTCGATCGTGCGAGGAAGAGAACACGTACTCGTTCGCACGACGATGTCGTGCCATATACTGACCATCCGGAACGATCCTGAACAGGGGTGAGTCGGCACACACCATTCGTGCTCGTACGATTACAAACAAACAAAAAAAAGCCTATCTATACACGACACGACGGCAATTACTCGTCGTCGCTGTCCTTTATAGAATTTTCGGGCAAATGGACATAGCGCGATTGTCTCACAGCAGTGACGAGCGATGACTAGCCATTGGCACGTTTCGTCGCTTCTTGGCTCGTTCGTCGCTACACGTGGGCCAAAACTCGTTCAATCATTGGCATACTTAGAGACCTCTTGTGTATGGAGAAATACGTCTACGGTCTCAGCGATACAATTATTGGCCACGGGACAGTGATTGGCAGTGTCTCTAGCGAACATCGTTTATACAGAGACGAAAGCTTATGCCAATGACTGTGCTCGGGCTCTCGCTTAAGTGGCCAATCACTGTGATCTCGTCATTTTACTCGCGTACGAACAGAAATTGGCGCGCGCGTTGGTATACATTTATAAGGCTGCAAGGGTAGGGGCTTATGCGGTGATACTCGTTTCATCCCTCTTCGTGTACGTAGTGATGGCATGTGTGGTACCTTTCGACCCCGAAGCTTTTACCACAGTAGCGAAACACCGACGGGTAATACGCATTCGACGATACGACTTATTGTAAATTGCTATGGTTACCACGTTGACAACATTATGTATGAACGTATCGTGTGTATAGTTACGTATACGTACGTATTGTCGTTACTGTTACCTAATACAGGGGAAACGTTTGACAGTCGTTGGCCAACGCAGCTCTCTATCGGGTAGTCCGAGTTTGTCACTGTGCGTATATCTATATATTTGTGATAGTGACTGGACGAATAATATCGGCGAGACAAATATTACGAATTTCTTTGGTCAATGTTTCGTCCATCTTATTAATAATTACAGGAAACACGGTATCGAGGAGGAAAGGCCGGGGGTAGGAGGGTAAAGGAAACGTTTGGATGTTTTTTTTTAATTTATCGAAGGATGGCTTTAACGATAAGTCAATGTTTCCAAAATAAAAAAATATCGTCGATGAAAATATTATTTTTCTTATCGATCGATAGAGGCTCTCGCTCTCTACTGCCAATGACCGTGTCGATCGTCGCGTTGCAACATTTTTCGGACAAGATCAAACGGGGTTGAAACGAATTTATGCCGGAAATTGGATAAACGTGTATACACTCGAACGATCCTTGTTCGATTTAGTACAAAATGGCGTGTCTCGCTCGCATTAGGAATCGAGAAAGCCGTCAATCGTGAGCGAAACAGCATTCGCCGGACACGTGGGCGCAATATGCACAAGTCCTTCTTTCGAGGGAGTATAATGAATGTACCACGTGGGTATACCCCGATAAATTCTCACGGTCTTTATTACACGTTATATATATATATCGAGTCGAGTCGAAGTGGAACGGGAAGAAGGGAGGGCCGTGAGTTTTAAATGTTGAATACGAGGAAGCAACGGGTCAATGCCGTTTAGCGCGGGCGTGTATATATAAATACGATAGAGCTTTGTCGCGAACGATCTAGAATCGATAGCTGTTTCTTTCTTCTTCTTTTGTTTCTTCTTCGAATAATTATTTTCTCATCGTATCGAGTAATAAATAAATGTCGAAATTTTATAAAGCTGGTCGAGCTCTTAAAAAAAAAAAGTCGATCACGAACCATTGGAATTTCGAAGTTGGTGGGTAATTAATGGAGAACGAACAAGAATAATGAAGAAAAATGGTGATTAATTTGCCAGCGAGAAATAACGTTTGGTGGTCGATCGACGAATGGTATTACGTTGGTGCGAAAGAAAAAGTACCTCACCGATGAACAAATCAATACGGCGATCGACCGAGCGTCGTCGAGAATGGGAAAAACGTTGTCCAGCTACGACGCCCCATATTGAGGAACGAGGGTGAAGGGAGGAGGGTAATAACGGGTACTCCCTCGACTATTCATTCTCTCGTCGCGTATACGTGCGACGGTACGACGATGCCGCAAGGACGTGATACGCGATAACCGCGATGAGCGACTGATATAGATGCGTCTTTTATTTCTATTTTGAGTTATTTCCGCGCTCGAATAATCGACGAGACATCGATCAACCGCGAACGCCCACGTTCTTTTGCCAACCCTGAGAGAACGTTGCTAATTACGAGAATCGACAAATTTCTCGATCATTATTTACCGCCAGTGGATGGATAAAGACTCACGCGTACGACACGCGAACTATAATAATAATCTCTAGGAGACGTGTTTCGTTACGTCACTCGTACCTTCGAACGTCACGTTACGTCGTTTTGCTACGTCGGGGGCCGTAACTTCTTTCGCCCCTTAAAACATTCATGTAAACGGGCATATGGGCGTCATTTTGCGACTATATATAACTTTAAACTCCGACGATAATACGATTATACACTCGTATCGTCGAACATACGGTTGATCGAAACGAGGTCGATACGATTTTTGTACAGAATATAGTAAGGGTCGTTAGTTTATCGCGCATGCTCTTTGATTAAATTTTTGCTATGTGGGAAGATTTATTATTGATTGACTATAATGAGTCGTTCTATAATTTGAAGACAGCTTTGCTAGCCTCGCCGTTCTTGAGCGCCTCCAAGGCTTCCTTGTATTCCGACAGTCTGTAAACTCTTATGCCTAACTTTTCGTAATTCAGGTAACGATCGGCCATCGCTTGAACGAGCGACAAACCTTTCGGAAAGGTGAAAGGATTTATGTTGACACCGACGACGGTCAGTTCCTTCATGTAAATCTGCAGAAAAACAAAAACATAAGAAAAGAGTTTTAATTCTCGAACAATCGTGGGATTGTGAGAAAAACTTTACATTCTTTTATTCGAAACGAGGGGGTTTTTTTGTTTGAAAAATCTAATCGGGAATGAACTTACGTCGAATGGATGAAGGGTGAGGGTGGCTTTGGGATTCGCGACACCAAATACACAGAGACGACCGCCTCGGTGTAATAATGGAACGGCGGCTTCCATGGCTGGTCCTGAACCGCTGCAGTCGACAGCGAGATCGAATGTCTTGCCCTTCAATTCTGTAGGATTCTTGACCTCGTAATCCAAATCTATGAATAGAATATCGTTGTTATTGCATCCTTGTTCGAGGTGTAATATTTTTTTCGGGGAAAAATCGATATAACGGGGATGTAATATTCTTGTTTTTGATTTTTTTAAATTTACTCGTCAAAGATTGGCTGGAAGACTGGAAATTGTCATATTTTTTCATCCTACGAACGATATTATATTCGTGATTTATGGAAAATTTTGCACGGGATAGAATCATGAAACATTGAACAATACTAAAAACTCGATTTTTCAGTTTTTTATGAAAGGAAAATAATCGATTTTTCGAATCGTTATAACAATCGATTATATTCGACCGATTTAAATTTGGTTTAAAAATATTTCGAAGCTGACGCGGATATCTAGAGAATGGCGTTAGGATCATCCCGATATATAATTTTTGTTGACTGTGTCGACGATCGGAACATCACGAAAATTCGATGTAAAGGACAAATTTTAAGAATTCACCTACGAACTTTAAAAATGTGTGAAGGATTGAAAAAAATTATCACAACCTGATAAACCAAGGGCCAATTTAAAGCTCGAACGATAACAAATAGATCGAGTACGAGTGAGCAGTTGCTAGTCCAGCAAGAGTATCGCTAATTATATTTCTAATTACTAAAATTCGAAACTGTTTGAACATTATTCAAATTGCCTGACTTTTCTAAATTTCAATTTAAACTTTTCCCTAATAAACGACCAAAAAAAGCTTTCCATCGTCTACGAGCTAACGAATTTAAAAATTTTAAACCATCGATTAATTCGTTAAATAAAACCGGCGATAAAAGAATCGAGCGATAAAACTAATGCATCTACACGTCATGTGTCACGTCGTGAACTCTCCATGATAAAAACAAGAATAACAAATGTTATATAATCATCGGATCGCTTAACTCTGAATTATGTCTGAACGCGACACGAAGAAATGTCGAGAAAAGCTCTCGTAGGCGTGAATTACGGAATATTTCCAGCAGCAAAAATATATACCACCTCGTCTCTTATCTCGTTGCTCGATGATAATGTGACATAAAAATTAATCGTACCGAGCTTTTTCATGGCCGCTCTTCGTTTCTCCTGGGGTTCGCTGACAACGACCGTCTTCCTCAGACCGTGAAGATGTAACACACACGACCACAATAGACCAATTATCCCCGAGCCTATTACTAGAGCCTTTGTCCCTACTGTCACGGGACTTATTTTGTCCCAACCGTGTGCGACACACGACAATGGTTCGGTCAAAGCTGCCTGCGGCATCTCAACTCCCTCCGGTATTCTATAAACCTTTCGAGTTAAACATTTTTTTTATGAATTAAAGTCGAAATATAATAAAGTAATTTTAATAAGACTGTATTATTATTATAATTATTATTATAATTATATTATATAAACTATATTATTATTTATCAAAAGAAGAAGAAAAGAGAAAAAAGAAGAACCTGATTCTCCGAGACGACAACATGACTGGACCATCCGCCATCTCGAAATATTCCAATTGTATTGTTGATACCTCCATTATCACAAAAATGGTACTTGCCATTGTGACAATAATCGCAATTATTGCAACCACTGTTCGGATCGACAGCGACTCTCTCCCCTACCTTAAAACCGATCACCTCGCTACCGATCTCTTGAACAACCCCGGAAAATTCATGGCCGAGGGTCAGTTTACCCTGTTTCTTGCATGGAAACGAACCCTAGAAAAAATATCGTTAATAAACTCGTTATTAACGTGGATAGACTCGTTAATAAAAAGTTGAAAAACAAAAATTTAGTTTAATTACATCGATAATGTGAAGATCGGTTCCGCATATTCCGGAATACGCAACTTTAATCAAAACCTCGTCGGCTTTAGGTTTTGGAATCGAAGCTTTCTCCAGAGTGAGCTTTTTGCTGATTACGTCGAAGCTTAAAAATTCCATGTCGAAGCCACGTGCTTTGCTAATTTATGAAAATGATTAGGCTCGAGGCTAGATGAAGCGACGATAAATCGTTGTTAGCTGCGTCGAAGACGAGCGAGTACTGACTATCTTGTGAAAAACGATCTACTATTAATGCGTCACAGATTCAGTGGGGAATCTTTCAAGGTCACGCTGAATATGCGTGTTTTGAATCAACGATTTGCTCCCGATTTGGCTTTATCTGAATTTAAACAATCGCTGTTTACTGTTGGAATCAAGCTATTAAAGAAAGCGTGGTTATATCACAAAAGCCATATGGATATTGACGCACAATCAGATTTTGAAAAGAAAAAACTAGAAATGGTATGCGCTGAATATATTTACAGTTTTCGATGTTTCGTGGACTTTACGATCGTAGCAAAGTTCGTTAGACGGTTTATCGCGATAAATAGTTTTATTTCCCTTCATAATACGATTTACGTAGCTACGTATACAATGGCATCTCTTTAAATCTTCCCATTTACGCTGAAACAAACAAAAGAATAGATCAAAGTTGAGGGTAAATATAAACAAATTCGTATTTTGCCGCGTAAAGTTGGACAGTTTGAACGTTGACCGGATGTTCGGGCAAGTGGAACGTCAAGTAGTTCGCACACAGTCGCTCGTTTGACTAGCCAATCACAGAGCGTCATCCGCCATGTTTGTAGTCGACCAACAGTCGAGACGAAACAGACACCTGTGAAGCATCAATAGACGAAAGTGCATTGTTTGATAACAAGAGTGATAAATTATCACCGGTTATTATTAATAATCGTTGATGCGACTGCAATAAAAATAAAAGTGATTTTATCGTAATAATAGCGTTCAAATAAGGAGCCCATGTACGGCGGAACGATCGTTGCTTCGATAGAAATAAGGTGAAACGTATTTGGGCGTTGTTTCTTTTTTGTATTTTTTCTTTTTTTCATCGCAGTGGGGTGTGTCGCGATGAAGTCTTTCGGCGCTGTTTTCATCGTCGCGTTACTGCACACAGGTAAATATGAATTATTCGTCGTAATATTGAAAAATGAGACTGCGCTCCGATCTGCACAAGGGCTCACGTGGTACACTAATTGTTTATCTTGTTTATCGAGCACGGGGTACCGACTATTGTTGTATTTATCGCACACGCATCGGTCAATTTGTCCGTAATTATTGAACGCTATCAATAATTACGTGATTTTCTTGGCTTTATGCGTTGATAAAAATGAGGGCTGTTCAAAAAGCGTCTATGCTAATTGCTATATGGTGTATGAGCATTAAAAATGGCGAGGAAACGGCACTATTGATCGTGCCCAGCGAGCATTTACATGCCCCGAAATCAACGAAAAGGTCGGGGGCAGCTTTCGTCGCACGCTATTAATAGATTCAAACTCGTACAATTCGCATGCATATACGAACTTTGTTCCTTTATAAAATGTTACTGAAATAAAAAATCGAGACAGCATTAAGAATTTAAAAAAGGTCACACGTCTACGTTTTCAAGAAAAAAGTGGAACATCATTTTTTTCTACATGTTCGTCAGTACAAAAATATAAACTTGAGTATGGCATGATGGCGAAATGAGTCATATATACATGTGCAAGTCAGAAGAATTACGATGATAAATACTTCTACGAAATTATGAAAATAAAAACAAGACTTTTTTGTAATACTAATTCTAAGTTATCCGCAATACATTGCGGATAAATTAGCGAAAGCTGCGATACATTGTTATTCGAGATACTGTTCGATATCAGTAAATAAATGTTATACTTTCATACGTCGATTAAATTCACATAAATAAGAAATTATTTATTTTTTTCAAAATATTGATCACCTCTACGAAAAAAGAAGAATGTTACGAGGCGCTATCTCTCTCGTACTCGTTTTCACTTCATCAATTCTTCGCCTAGCCTTACGATTGCTTTTTCACAAAAGGAAGTTTGTTCTATCAAGGGTTTCTTTTCTCGTTTCAGTAATCGCTCAAAGAACACCGACAATATCTTATATATCGCCAGAACAAATCAAGGACATAGGAGGAGTTGTCGAGTTGCAATGTTCGGTACAGTACGGCCAGGATTATCCGATCCTGTGGATGAAGATCAACGGACCTGATCAAGTGCCGATATCGTCGCAAACTACCCTCATTCTTCGAGAGAGCAGATTCTCACTCCGTTACGACACGACCGCGTCGACCTATGCTCTGCAGATCAAAGATATACAAGAGACGGATGCTGGTTGGTATCAGTGTCAGGTCGTTATATCTATAACCAACAAGATATCGGCACCGGTCGAGCTTCTCGTGCGCAGACCACCCTTGATCAGCGACAATTCGACGCGTTCTCAAGTAAAAACCGAGGGACAGGAGGTCGAGCTCGAGTGTTACGCCGGTGGTTTCCCACCGCCCAGGATCTCTTGGCGTCGTGAGAACAACGCAATTCTTCCGACAGGAGGCTCCATCCACCGGTGAGTCATGAATGACTAATTCATCGACGCAATGAAAACTCGCATACGTTTAATTAATCTCCTTCTTTATAAACGACGTATTTTTGTTCTCGTCGCAGTGGCAACGTGCTAAAGATATCATCGGTTCGTAAGGAAGATCGCGGTACCTACTGTTGCGTCGCCGAGAACGGCGTCGGTCGCGGACACAGGCGAAATATAAATTTGGAAGTCGAATTCGCACCCGTTATTACCGCACCGCGTCCTCGTCTCGGTCAAGCTCTGCAATACGACATGGACCTCGAGTGCCACGTCGAGGCTTATCCCCCACCGGCCATAACATGGCACAAGGACGATGTTCAGCTTTCCGATAATCAGCATTACAGTATATCGAACTTTGCAACCGCCGATGAATACACCGACACCACAATTCGTGTTATCACAATCGAGAAGCGACAGTACGGCGAATACGTCTGCAAAGCACAGAACAAACTCGGTTTCGCCGAGACCAAGGTTGAACTTTTCGGTAAGATCGGTTTATCAATGTTTGGTAATATATTTTTGGACTATTCTCGTTGTTTTCTTCGTGATTATTGTCCGTATTTATTTTCAGGCTCGTTCGTAAAATTGTTGTTTATCATAAGTTTACTTGAAGAAATTCGATTTAAAGCACAACCTCGAATGAGACTTGTAGAGTAGTTTTTTTTACTGCGTGTAACTCTTTTACATCGACAGTGGGTAATTTAGATTGTCTGTATCCATCATGAATTTTTTGTGTCTTCGATGACTCGTATAGTAGAGAAATTTTGTTACTGATATTTTGTTTAATTCGTACTTTTTTCTTTTTTTTTTTCAAGAATTCATGGATATTAGCAATTTATCGTCTTGTATCGTAGATAGCATGTATTAGATCGTTTGCTTGTTTGTTTTCGCAGAAACCATTATTCCGGTATGTCCGCCTGCTTGTGGCCAGACTCATTATGCAGCTGGCGCGCTTCCAATGTCTTCAGGGCCGTTGATTGCCTTCTTCGTATTGATCGCAACGATCGCCAGGTAAGTGTAGATGGTTTAGAAATTCGTCGATTCTTTTTTTCATCGCGGATTCGGAACGAAAGCTACGATATAGAGATCGAAATCACCGATCGATCAATACGATCTATATTGTATTTGTGAAATGGAATATATAAATTGTTTTTTATGTTTTTGTTTATAGAAATTTTAACACCAAATATTAATTATCCTGGAGTACTATGGGCAACGGGATACCGTTGCGCACCGACCAATTGGCTCCTCGTACTTTTCAGTATCGTCATTGCCGCTGAATCTTCATTACAACGGAGCTGCTCGAGCGATATTATTTAGATTGTATTTGTAACATGTTCGATATGCGTTACTGCTGTTTTGAATTTAAGTCGCTCCGACGTAGCGGGTAATAATGATATTATAGCATAGGATTTTTTCGGCGGTCAACGCGATGTATGCGAGCAATTGACCCAAAAGGGATCCAAGCGACCGTCTTGACCCGAAAGAACATCGTAGTTCGATTTAAATATTTCCAATGTAGTCCAATCGAAGAAAATTCGCGAGCGAATCAGTGTGACTGAACGACGAATTCAACGGCGATATCAGGGGGTCGTACTCACAATTCTGTAGAAAATGCTCGGATAGGAAAAGAAAAAGAAAAAAGAGTAACAAATAATGCAGATTTAAGAATATTCACAATTTTTCGAAAGCCTCCGCTGCGATCGTGATAACAACGAATCTCTCAAAACCCGAAAAAAACAAGAATCTCACGTTTAATAGTTAAGAGAAAAAATAAGCAAAGTGAACAAGCATAATTATATATTAACATTTGTGCTCTTGACGCACCATCGTATCATATTTACAATGACGAGAGAACGACGAAACAAACACAAAAGTACTCTGAACGTAATACGGGGCCATTAGCTGTAGGATAAGAATAATGATTGTACATTCATTTAACGAACAAAGTCGTATTTTTGTTTGGCTCTTCCATATGTCACTTTTATCATATCGACAGGGTATATACACGACCTTTTTAATGATTTTTCGCGAAAACTACAAAAAACATTCACGTAACAGAAGAGCGGGAGGGAAACTAACAAATTTTATTTGCGTCACAAAGACGCGGGAACATATCTCGAATGGTTTTTTGTAATATGCAATGACATAAACGAATCTGTATATGCAGTGATAAGGGTATTCGGTACAATTTTTGTACCGCTCTATTGACCGACTTTTTAATTTTTATATTTAACTGCCGTGTCAGTGAATTTTTGACAATAAATTTTAATCGAGAAAATAACACTGTCTTACAGTTATTGCCTCACCCCCTTCCTGTCTTTCAATCCTTACGATTGTTCGTTTGATTTATTTTTCTTTGGAACGAGGGGAAATTGTCCAGTTGTCGAAAGGATCGCTAACCGGTATGCCTCGTAAAGTCGTTTAAATAAAACACCCTGTATTCACCACGTGTCATAAAAACCGGATACCCGATATATCTCGTGTTGTATACGAACGAAACACCCGATACGATTGTACGTCCCATTCAAATGAAAGAACACTTCATCATATTCAAACAGGACACCCGATATGTCCATTATTTCTTTCAATCGCATGTCCGACGCCGAAAGCTTCAAAATTCGTGCACACCGTGGCGCTGGGGGGATGTCTCGACTGTCTCGAGAGTCTCGAATACACACAGAGCTATATATCGTGTATTGCACAATTGTAAAAGGTAAAAGGTAAAAGGATCGGAATTCACGGTGTACATTTCTTCGGACAATCGAGTTCGTTACCAGCGTGAAGAAAAGGTCGAAGGAAAACGAAGCCTCTGACATCGACACCCTGAATGGGCCGAAACGACGAAAAATGAGAGAGCGTCTCGGAGTTAAGTGAATTCTTGGAGTGGTCCGAAATTCTTTGCAAAAGCGACAGGTTGCGCCCACTTTTCGAGAGTTTCGAGGGTTTCGAAAAATCGAAGGAGTATAATAAATCATTTTTCGACTGTACTGCGAGGTTTAGTGGTGTCCAGGAACAAAGAGCGTCGTATTAGAATGCACATTGTGAGGTTCGTACAGCATGGAGGGTCGAGAATCGAAGATGCGCTCTGCGTGAAAAGGAGAAACAGGGTAGAATTGGAAAACCTCTCGAGATGTGCGAAAAACCGTAAAGGATATCCATTCTCCATGTAGTTTGCGAGGTTATGTTCTGCACAATTCGTGAATAGGCCTTTGGACAAAGCGAACGAGACAAATAGAACAATCGAGAGAAGGATCTTTATGTTTGTCTCGAAGAACTAGCTGCAAGGGACGATGGGCGATATCTGTTATGGTCACTGTAGACAGTAAGGTTGATTCATTCCCTTCGTGTAGGCAATGACGATGAGTATCGTACGGAGTTACGGTCGATCGTAATCATTTTTTGAGAAGCTCTCAAAAATTCAATTTGAGACGTTAATAACCTTATTTAGAAATAAAATGTAAAATATTTTCATCAGTATTTCCTTAAGAGATTACATACCTTTAGGTGGGAGGAAATTATATAACAACTCAACTATTTTTATAATAGAAATAACACAGTTTTATTTCCAAAACAATTTACAATATAAGTAATATAACGATTGAAATCAAATTTGCTGAAAATTTAATTCGAAAATATTCTAAATGGCTAATGTCGACTCGAGCGAGCGAGAACGAAGATGTCGACCCTTGAAATGTTGATTTTTCGGATTCTCCCGCCAACGATCAAAGAGACGATATATCGTATTCCATTGAATTTTGATCGTCTATGAAGCTTCATGGACTATGATCGATCGGAAATCGCCCGTATAAAAAGAAAATCACTATCCTATTTTGGACTTTTGAAAAGTTGTTAAGGAGAAAAACTAATTTCTTTCTTATTCTTTCGAATAAGAATTCGAAAAAAAACATGTACATATATATATATATGTGTTCTGTTAACGTAGACAATTAAGACTCGGCATCTACGTAGTCGAAAAACAATACAATCAACAATACAATTGTTTTCAAATTTTAACAAAGCCATTCAAACCCCTTGACCTCGATTAATTCCCATCTATCTTCCTCGAAACTTGGATTACATTATTTTCCAGGCCGATAATAGAATCCTTACTTTCGTTACACCTCGACGGAAACTGGGGCAGGGTATTAATGAAAGGCGCATCCTCGATCACAGTGTGAATCACAGAGATGCGGAAACCCTGTTCCCCCCCCCCCCCCCCCTCTTTCTCCCTCTCACTCTGGAGTTACACCTAGTCGAGTTATCACGCAGGGCGCCCGCGCGATGCCCAGCATTCATTCATGCTCGGGACCCGGCTCTCGTTGTGATAAGGGTAGGCGCCAGGGGTGCGCGCTCGGCGAATGCTTCTCGAGGCCACTGATGAACGAACGATTCGCAAGCTCGTCGGGAGGATGGTGGGGGCATGCGATTCACGAGATAGAGACCATCGAGCTCGTATGCACCTATGTATGAACGTTATAAATGCAATTACACACACACATACATATGTATATATATATGTATACACGCGAAGAGTAGGCATGAGAGAGAGAGAGAGGTTGTCGTCCGGGAAAATGTGTGAGTCAGGTGAAGGTGCTTTGATTTCCAGGTACAATCAGGAAGGTGTACACAAAGATACGAACACATTCACATGCACATACATACGCATAGAAATAAGGTCATGAATGACGTCATAGCGCAACCCTCGTTGTCGTTGTCGTTCATTCAACCCCCGGGACAAACTAGGTCACCGGAGCAACTCCCATTGACCGTATCGCAGCCTCCGTGCTGGATTCTACGCACACATTAATATAGAAAAAGCAGGCAGCTCGAGCCCTCGAGATATATCAATGGATTGACGTAATGTCATTTTTATTATTACAACGGGATAAGGGCATACGAGATGGAAAAGCCATGTTCGATATTGTTAGGGGTGGAAGGACGTAAGTGGGAATTATCTTGGGTCGTAAACGTTCGAGAATATTTTTAATTATCAGCCGCGAAGCCTCGTGAGGAAGAACGATGGCTAGGGGTAAATAGGGGTAAAAATGTGTTAACCCTTTAATGCGTCGTGTTGCTCTTTGGCAACACATCTATTTTCTGGCTGTAAATTCACTGCAGGAACGTTTGGATGCTTTTTACGCATTGTAGCCAAAGACAACAAACCGCTCACATGTATTTGTATACGGTGCATGCCATTCATCCGTCGTAGATTTTTCAACCGCAAATAATGGGCAAATAAATAATTTTGTAATAAACAATATTTTCACCAAAAATTTTATTTTTTTCCTTATTTTTCCCTTATTATACACTCTTTTTTTAAAAGTAACGTTTGATAAATAGAAACTGTAAACAAAAATTGTGCATTTAAGGGTCAAGGAAAGTTAATTTGTGATTGAAATATAAACGTCGTTTGAATGGGATTCTATTGTTTCCGGGATTTTTATGTTTTTGGACAAATTTTTGAACGTTCTGTAAACTTACAGGATTAAACGCTCGTCGTTGTATTCGTCGAACGTTTAGAGATGGTTTCGTTTTCGATACAAATCTCGTTGCTCTATCTCAAAACAGGCAGACACGACTTATATCCGCGAATATTCCGGAAACCGTAGGTTTTTCCATCATTGTCAAGTCCCCATTGTCGGGTAAATTTCAAAAACTCGTCGCGGTCTCGTTTCTTCGAGCGTCGATTCACGAATCGTCTCGAAGAAAGGGAGGGCTTAGCGACTTGGCTTGTGCTCGATCGCTGTTCCCTAAAAACAACTGAAAATCCCTGTTTCCGGGATTTTCATGTTTTTCGACAAATTTTTGAACGTTCTGTAAATTTACAGGACTAAACGCTCGTCGTTGTATTCGTCGAACGTTTAGAGGTGGTTTCGTTTTCGATACAAATCTCGTTGTTCGATCTCAAAACAGGCAGACACGAGTTATATCCGCGAATATTCCGGAAACCGTAGGTCTTTCCATCATTGTCAAGTCCCCATTGTCGGGTAAATTTCAAAAACTCGTCGCGGTCTCGTTTCTTCGAGCGTCGATTCACGAATCGTCTCGAAGAAAGGGAGGGCTTAGGGACTTGGCTTGTGCTCGATCGTTGTTCCCTGACCAGGTAAAAAGCCCAGCGGGCCATCTGTTTTTTGTTGCGCTCCAGCGTTCCCTTCCGGTCGAGGTTTATCCGCGGCAAGGCCGGAAGTGCACGCAGTCGGAACAACCTCGAAAAGATATACACCGCATCGGGCACGGAAGTAGAAATACGACACGAAAATACATTATGAAAAAAGGAACGACGGGTTCACCGTAGAATTTCCTATCGAAACTTCCCGACTCGAACGAAGAATAAAACGAGACACCAAAATTTGTAAAGGTGCGTCGGTCCACTTTTCAAAATCAACGCTGTCTTCGTGCTGGAAACGATGGGAAAAAGCTAAGTAAAAAAATATCGGAATCTCTCGATTTATTTATAAATTTATTTATAAAGTATCGACCTTTTTTTCTTCATTATTTATTCGTCCATAAAATACGAATAGAAAAAATCTTTTATATGTATAAATATATATTATATAAAAATAGCTAGTTTCTTTTTTAATAATTATAGATAAAATAGAGATACAGCGTGTCGTGGATAAATGTCGTAGTCGAGAACGCGGGAACAGGACGACGTTGACCCAGTTTAGTAACGGTACGTTGTACCTCTCTCGAGCGGGGTCGGCCGGACTGGGTGAATGGTTTGGTCCTCCGCGTCACTGCTCGGTGAACTAGGTCGCGGCATCGCCATCCCGCGAAACAGCCCCCGGTAACCGAGCAACCCCTGTCAAGGCGCACCTCGTCGTACCCCCTCCTTCTCCCTCGTACCGCACGAACCAACGTCCCAAATCTTTCCATGCATCAAAACGCCCTTCCTCCTTCCTCCTTCCTCACCATCCCCACAGTTTCATCCCCTCTCGCAACCTCCATTTTCTCTTCCAAGGATATTAATACCAAACTTGGGCTAAATATAGAAACGCCACCTATACGTTTACAGTCAGGCGATATTTGATATAAATATATATTTACGTAGAGAGAAAGCCATAAAACCGAAATGGAATATACCCCGATACGTCCGATAAGATATATCGAACTTATTTTCGTTTTCGTATCGGAAATAACTTTCGATAACTTCGATGCATCGAATTTACTTTCGTAGCCTCGATATCGACCACCGATATTTTTTTTACGTTTACAAATCGTATTTCCTCGATCTCGTTACGATTTTCTTGCTCTATTTAAACCTGACGCTTTGAAAACAAAAAGTCATTCTCGAACGAAATTGCCATCTGCAATTTCATCGATTCGCAACCTTATATGGTTTTCTTTGACATTCAAAAAATCGTACAATATTAAAACTCGTTTCGCGGAAAAATCGGGACAATTTGATTCATAAAATTTCATTGATATATAAAAATGCATTTATACGATCTCGTCGCAACAGGGTAGAGGAGGGATCGAAGCAGTACAGGGTTAAGTATACAGGCAGGTTGAAAGAAACCCTCGTCGTGAAAGAAGAGCAAGGACGGTGCGCGCGCGCGCGTCTGTCCGTCCGTCGGTCTCTATGTGTATAGCTCTGTGTGTACAAGAAAGAGGGGAAGTCGAGGAAGGGTGGGGCGCGACATGAACGGAAAGCGGAAGTGACCGAGCTACTGAGCGCAGCTCAATGAAAGAGCTACCCCCCTTGCTGCGGATATACCAATGGATAGAATCGTCCCATTGAAGCGAGAATACCTCGGAAAACCTGATGCGCGTGCGCAGTAGGCTCCACGAAGGACTTTTCGAACCAATACATATGTTATATATACCGGATGTCTCTTGTCTCGTTCTACTTCCGTTTTTATCGAATAGAAAAACAGTAAAATGTGGAAACGTAACGGTCGATAAAATGACGAGTTAGAGGCAGGAATGGCGGAGAACTTTGAAAGCGATCGGTATACGACGAGTCTTCCACTGTGCCTCGAATGCGCGAAACGACGTTCGTTCGAGACAACGCTCGAGGATACGTCCGGTAAATTATTCACGCAGAGCGACTATAAGAGAAACGGAACAAGATCGACAAACACTTTTTGAAATATAGTTCTATGTGTATGTTTTTTCTTTTCTTTTCTTTTCTTTTTTTTTTCACTATATCCTGAGCGTAGAAAGCGGATGCGGTCGGGTCTATTAGACTTCCGGCTAGTTTCTCTTTCGTCCTCGGTTAGTTATTCATACCGGAAACAGACGTTTGTGCCTTTTGCTGCGAAGTCGTCGCGCGACACCGTGACGAGAAGCGAGACGAAAGACGACAAGGTTCGCCAAGCTCGCGGATGCTCGAGAACTCTGGAGGCAGACTCCAAAGTCGATGTGTCTCTGATTAGGATTTTCATTAGTCGTGTCGTAGGTAGGAAAACGAGACGATGGTCGATGATAGTTTTTATGAAAAATTTTTATTACGTCGACAATTGACAAAATTGGAATTCTGTGGTACTCGATCGATCGAACGATATAATCGAAGCCTTTTTAATAACGATTACGTTATTCACGTTCTCAGTATTCGCGAATGGAAATAAAATTGTGACAAGTTTTTGCATTTGCGAGTGAGAATTTTTTCCCGAAACCGAAAGTAAGGATTTTGTAATATAATTTTTTTAAAATACATGCGTAAATCGAAACAATTGTATATCTATTTATTTATTAACTGTATAAATGCAATATCATAATATTATTCGTTCTTTATAAAAATTGATCCGTCTGTGAAAAGAAGTCTTGTTTTCAAAAGGAAAATTGTTCGTGCCAATGCTGGGTTGAAAGACCTTTTAAAAGTGGCAAAACAAGAAAATGTTACACGTTTAATTAAAACTATATATATTTTTTCCAATAATTTTTTCATTTTGCAAATTTGGAACATTCCTTCTTTAATACAATTTACCATTCCGTACTTACAATGTCTGTGTTCGCGAAATATTTACGAATACAGTAGGATCCCAATTCTGACGATTTTTCATTCGAAACAAAAAATCGACGCTATCGAGATTCGACTGTACGCCATTTATCCAAATTCTCTAGTTCCCTTCGATATCGTTACGTCGCATTAAATCGAGAGTTTCATGATCATCGCAACTCCAAAGAGTCAACAGAATTGGGATTCTACTGTACCTACTCGCGTTCACGCCAATTCAATATTGCACGATTAAACCGTGCTCGATAATCCCGATATTTCCTCGACTACGCGACGATTCGTTTCCTAATTAATTCACCAGCAATTCGAATTCCGATTCATCTTTAAAAAAACCCGTCGATAAAACGGTCTGCGAATCTCTATAAAAAGAGATTGACACTCGACGATAAAATTACGAATCGATGAAAAACAAGACGATTTAAACGGACGAGACGAGAGACGATAAAACAAGTACGACTTTCGTCCGAAATCGATTAATCGATTCAGTGAAAATATCATCCAAGGCCGCCGGATGCTCGTGTTCCGCGTTATAAACAACCGCGCGAATCGCCGCACGCTCGTTTACGAACGAGCGGAAGTCGGAATCGAGTCGAAGTTCCAGCGACGCGAGGCTCGCGTGGCCTATCGAAAGAATTCGAGTCATTCATCGAAAGACTCTTAAGATAATCGACGTTCGTCGATCGTCGTAATTTCGTCATGTACGATACGTAGTACTACAAACTCGTATCGCCGATGTATACCAGCGAATTATTATGTACCCCATTGACTCGCTCGTCGTCTCTCGAACTCGATGCCGAATCGATGAATCACCGAACCGAAGAAAGTCCCGTCACGTTCCAGCTTACGAGACAATTTAGCGTATGACTCGTTTCTAAGAATCGCGTACCCACGTTTTCCGGTTGTATCGGAAAAATAAAAAGCGAAACGTAATTATCACGACGATACTCGACGAAGAAATATTTTTTTCAACGCTCTCGAAAGTTCGAAGCTGTTTGGATTGTTTTTTCTTATCGAAATTATATCAGAGACCCGCGAGTTTACTGATCGTTTTATATTTCACGAAGGAGAGTCGCAACGTACGACGAAGACGTTCGTCGAATTGAAACTGGTTACATATTTTACGGTTTTTCGACGCTCTGCCCGTCGAGGATAGAACAGGAAATTCGAAAAGGGAGCGAGACCCGAGTGGTTACACTTTTACACGGCACATGGACTCAAATATATTTTTATGTGTGTGTGTGTGTGTTTGAGAGAGAAACACGACGGATACGAAACGGAAGTAACGGCTCGAGACTACTGTGTAGCTTATACGTATATAAATACATACGCAGCTAATACAGGATGTTCTCACCGGGTAACGGAAAACCGGATGAACCCTTAATACATAATCTCTCCGGTTGGCTCGAAAGTTCTCGGCTCGGACCCGAAAACGAGTGACCGAGGTGTCACGTCGTGATCGTTCGAACTATAGACGGTTGGACGGTCGTTTTTCAACGAACGAGATGTACCTAGAGTAGGTATAACTCGGTTTCTCCATCGTCGGAATTCTGCCAGCCTTCGGACAGCCCCGGGTCTATTTCCAAGAAAGAAATATTTTTCGGTCAATTTTGTCTCCTGAAAAACATCGAAAGTTTCAAACCCTTGGAATATCTTCGTTCGTGCTTCTTCTTTCCTAATTTTTGTATTTTTTTTCCTTCGATTCACCGAGATTCTGCGATTTTTGTTTTGCTCTCGATCTCGTTTCGGAACTGTGGAGGCTTATCGACCGGATGGTTTTTTCGACTCTTATCACTCGAGGCACGCGACGAGATGCATAATGGCAAAACAGAAAGAAAAAAATAGTTTTCGTTTTCTTTTTCGTTGGAGTGATAAAAATGTTAGGATGGAGGTAGAACGATCGGTGTTGTACGTTGATAAGAACGCGGTCTCGCGTACGGAAAAAAGCAAACAGGAAAGCTTTGTAGGAGAACGCTGTTACGGAGTACGGTGGATAGGACGAGATCGTGCCGCAAATTGCAATTACGCATTCCAAGGAAGCGACCGCTTGCGATGCACGGCCATTGATTGCTACCGCGTATGTAGCCGCCTCTTCGGGCTCTGTACGTTCGTTTGTCCGTCTGCGATGCCGCGCGAATTAATGCATTTGTGTCAGATCGTCCGGTCGTGACAAAAGCCAGCTCCTCGCCGACGTAACACGCCCATGCAAAACGTCCACTCGACTTTAATATATTTTATTTACGATTTCGTAAAGGTCGAAACAGGGGTGGTTTTTACGTTTTATTCGTTAGGGTTGTATGAAATAAGTGAAATAAGTTAAATAAATGAAATATAACCGTAAATATAATAATCGGTTATTATTATTTTTAGTTATTATATTTAGTTCGTTTATTTCATTTGTTTAATTTTTTTCACTTATTTCATATCTTTAATTCGTTTTGTTTGTTCAATTATTTAAATTATTATATTTACTTCATTTACTTTGCCTATTTCTTTTATTATATCGACGACATTTATTTTCTTCTTTTTACTTGCATCGTTTATTTGATTTATTTGTTCATATTCATTTATCTATGTTTATTCAGACTCGTTTGGTACGAGATATTACGTCGCTTCACGGGGTGTCCGAAAAATAATACTTTTTCCTTACATTTCTCTCGGAACGTCTGCTTCGCATCTCTTAAAAAGCGCCGGAAGTGAAGTGGTCGTAACCCGACCTTTGCCCGGCCTTGTCTCTTTCCGGTAAACGGTTTCGTATTTCCGGTCGATGTGAGCTAATACCCGTATCTAAAAGCGTCGAAAAATGCTCCCCCATCAGTCTCGTCGCTCGGTTGGCTCGGGGTAATCGGAGTCGAGTCTTTGGAAAAAAATTCGTTTCGACGATTCCGACGGTTTTTGGACGCTGTTCGCGTATCTCGATATATCCCGCTGTTTTCCGCCTCGAAATCTAACAATCTTCACTAGTATAGGCGCTCGCACGGCCGTCCTCTCTCTCTCTCTCTCTGTTCTCCCATCGGCCACGGCGATCTAAAAATACTACCACGAAACAACAAAAAAAGAGCAAGTATCGTAGGCGTGACCCGGGGGACTGATACAGCGTGTCCATAGAGAAATAAGACGTATTTCCGGAACACGTTAATAACGTGAGAGCTGTTCGAGACAAAAAAGAAACAACAACAACAACAACAACAGCTACGAGAGAAAATGAAATATAACGAAGGCGAGAGAAATAATTACATCGAAATTGAATAATAGAAGAAATCAATACACAATCCAAGATTTTTATTCTATTTCGCGACCATAGGAAAATTAAAGAGATCAATTCGATAGTATTAAAATTATCGACATAAGAAATAATAACATAATCTTATTTTACCTCGAACGCTCGAGTGCAAAAAATAAAACGAGAAGAAAAAGATATAAATATACGAGGACAAAATACAAGAAAAATGCATTAAACGCGCGCATTTCCGGGATGCGAGAGCATTCATTGTAATGGACATTTCCGGATCGCCGAAAGGTCGTTTCTCGGCAACCACAAACACGCCTCGGAGCAGACTCGTTCCCATCGACTTGTTACGAAAAGATGTAATTTAATTTTCAGCATTTAGCTGCTAAAGGTGCCTACCCTTAATTGATTTTTGCCCAATCTCTTTTCGCTCCTCTCTCGTAGCGAGCCAACGAGCCTCTTCTACACTCATAAATATATATATATATATATATATATATAGAGAGAGAGAGAGATCGTAAACGTGAGAGGGAGACGAGTACCACGGCAAAATTTCGTTTTCACTCGCTCTCCCTCGGGCTTCATAACACGACTTCCCGGGGGAAAATAAAATTATGACAGGTCCTCCCCGCTGATGTTTTTGACGCG
The DNA here is from genome assembly GCA_951802705.1 of Netelia virgata. Taxonomy (NCBI): domain Eukaryota; kingdom Metazoa; phylum Arthropoda; class Insecta; order Hymenoptera; family Ichneumonidae; genus Netelia; species Netelia virgata. Next base: position 33,254,508 of record OX637867.1, on the reverse strand, counting down.
TGTACGTGCGATGAAGAGGGCGTGGGCGTCGATGGTTATCCCATGCCACTTTATACAGCCGTGGATTATAAGCCGACATCTACGTATATATATATATATATATGAGTGTAGAAGAGGCTCGTTCGCTCGCATACGCACATATACCTATATATATGTGTGTGTGTGTGTGTATGTGTGGGTGTGTGTGTATGTATGTATATATAACACATATTTCGAATTATTATCATTATTTCAACCGCAACCATACAATCTCGTATCGCTCAATTACGCTGTCGAGAATTTACAAAAAAAACGAAAGCACAATGCCTCGATTTATTAATATGTACGACGTTTAATCGGATATCTCTCACGATCGAGCCGTTCGTTAATTTTCAATGATAACGAAAATCGTGTTAATTTCGTTTACCATTCGGCGATGGGGAAATCGCGTGTCGTAAATGCGGACGGACGGAGCGAGAGCCGTCGCGATTGATAAAACAAAATCGATATTATCATTGATAGTAACGATTAACGATGATATTAACGGAAAATAAAGAAAATTGTTGTAGCATCGTTTGACCATAGAGAGAAAGACACGCTCGGCGTACAGTGACTGCGTGTATCGATTGGGGAAGCGGTCTGCCGACTAGACTAGCCTACATTCGACCCCTTCCACGCTTCTGCACCCTCTGCGAGAGCTTCGCGCCCGCCACTCTGGCTCGACGCTTCTCTTTCTCCCTCTCTCTCTCTTTCTCTCTCTCTCTCTCTCTCTCTCTCTCTCTCTCTCTCTCTCTCTCTCTCTCTCTCTCTCTCTCTCTCTCTCTCTCTCTCTCTCTCTCTCTCTCTCTCTCTCTCTCTCTCTCTCTCTCTCTCTCTCTCTCTCTCTCTCTCTCTCTCTCTCTCTCTCTCTCTCTCTCTCTCTCTCTCTCTCTCTCTCTCTCTCTCTCTCTCTCTTTCTCTCTCTCTCTCTCTCTCTCTCTCTCTCTCTCTCTTTCTCTCTCTCTCTTTCTCTCTCTCTCTTTCGCTCCCTCTTTTTCGCGCTCTCTCTCTCTCTCTCGCTCACCCCTGTTCCAGCCCGGTCTTGAACCTCCGATCCTCATTCAACATTCTCAACCCTCCGTTCTCCACCCCTAACCACCCTTTCTCGTCCGACCCCTAGCTCGAGTCCCAACCTCGCCCTCCACTCCCCTCGCCACGCGTCGTTCTCCCGCTCTACTCGCAGCCTCATTCACGAGAATTAAAAGAAAGAAGACGGAAACCGACGCAACGTCTTTCAGCCATTGTCAATTACAGACGAACACGAAGTTAACACCATCCTGACAGGAGCCAACCCGTAATAGGGGTTGCAGGCTTATTTGCTCGATGGAAGTAGGACAACGTCGTTTCATCGCTCGTGCAAAGTTTTATACGATTCGTTCGTTAATTTTATCATTGCGATTGGTAAAAAGTATTGTTTTTTTTTTTTTTTTTTTTTTTTGTTATTTCCAAGAGACGAAGAATCGTCGTAATTTGGGTACGAGACGAAGTATTCAGCGGTCGCGAAACGACCGACGCGCTATATATCTCTCTCGTTTTATGAAAATTCCAGGCCGTCTATGGTGACCGTTCTCGAGGATAGGAATCACTCGAGACAATGCGAGAGAGACTCAGTGTACCGAGGAATTCGTCTCGACGAGTCGCTGAATTACGATCTAGGAATAATTATTTATTCGTCGTTCGCACACACGAAATCGAGTTCGAAACGAAAAATTATGAAATTTGTTATTTAATAAAAATAAAATAAATAATAATCTACTGTTTCTACGAAGAAAGAGAAATAATGGAAAATATGTTATTATTAGAATATGTATTATTATTTCTAATTAAAAAAATATATACTTTTCTTACAAAAAAAAAAGAAAAATAATCGAAAAATTATTTGTTAAATTGAGTAAAATAATACCGTCCTGGTAAGGGTGGTCGTATACGTAGGTCATGAAACGTATCTATAGCTTACCAAACCGATATAGTTACGTCGATATAAATATGTACATGTGAGGAAGCCGAAGAAGCGATAGAGAAAAGTGGTGGCGCTCAAGGGGTGGTAGCACCCAATACAGCGGAGAGGTACAGGGCGCACGTAAAGAGAAAGAGAGAGAGAGAGAGAGAGAGAAAGAGAGAAAGTAAGAGAGAGAGAGAGAGAGAGAGAGAGAGAGAGAGAGAGAGAGAGAGAGAGATTCGTGTCACGAATGCGCGCGCGACTATCCCTCCCCGCCCTCGGTTTATAACTGAATGCAGTTTCCCGTCACTTTGCAATCCGTTCAGACGCCATTCAGATGCGTTCGATGCAACCCGCTCGTACGAGATCTTCCACTATCGTCTCTCGTTGTTATCGCGATCTCGGGCTCGAGCGCGACTCGAAACGTTTTTTTGGCGTTTTAAGAAGTATTTTTTTCACTGCCAAGCGGGAATCGCAGTGACGCTGAACGAATCTCATTTAACAAATAATAATATTTCAATTAACAAATATACGAGACAAACGAATTATGAACGACTCGCTACTATCGTCGCGTCTCGTGCCGATTCCGATGGGCTGAGCTACGTTCTACGCTATTACCCAAGAAGCTGACCGTCTACGCCGGCGGAAAAACGTAAGAGCAGACGAAATAGATTGATATAAAAATAACGAAACGTCGATTCTGGCAACGTTGATTTTTTTTTCCGGAAAATTTTCAATTTCCGACAACTCGACGTGACAATCTCGAAATAACGTTTCTGCCGTTGCCAAAATCGAGGTTTTTTCATATTTGCTTGTATTTTTTTTTTTTTTTTTTGAGAGAATATTTTATATTTTTCCCGCCTGGTTTTTCTTTTAATTTTATAAAGCAAATCCACGAATAAGAAAAAGTGTTTTTTTTTTTTTTTGGTAATATTTGTAGATGAGACTTTTTGTTAAGTTTTTTTGATCTCTGCTTTTTTTTAAAATAATTGTCGTATCGAAATATCGTGGCAAGTTAGCAACCGCTGTCGTTGAAAAAAAAAATACAGGCGGATGACTCGGAGGGTTTTACCATGCACACTTCGTCGATAAAGTCCCTACGTTCTATAATATACAGTTATAGCGTGATATAAAAGCACGAGGCCGCATGCAACGTGTGCAACCCCTCTTCGTTGCCAGAGAAACGTGTCTCCGAGCAGTCCGCGCCCTCGTTTCACTATATATACTCCCTAGTACAGTATAAACGCGTGCAAGTACGATCGAGATTTGAAATCGTCGCGCGTCGCGCCTACGCGATTCACAAAAAAAATCCGACAAATCATTTTCGCGACGATTGTGAATCATCACAAAAAATAAATATTTCAGTGTTCGACCAATAATTCATAAATAAGTATTCGTTGGAATGAAATTGCTTGTGACAAAAAACAACGCTTTATTTTTTAAATCGAATCCAAAAAACAATTATTTCAATGATAATTAATTTATATCGTTTAATGAACAAAAATGATAATAATTAAAGGACGATTAATTAATTATACTTTATAACCAAATAATGATATTGCATAGAAAATTGTATGAAAAAAAATGATATTTGTAAACAAAATAAAATTTTTGATCAGACGTCGATATAGTTTTGGAAAATAAAAATTGATTGTTATCGGTTATTAATTTTTGTCTATCAATCGCGACGAGCTCGTGCAATATACCTACTCTTCGTTTCTATAACGATGATAAAGAGGGCGTAATCGGGAACGAAAAACAAAAAATGTCCTTCAATTATTCCTTTCCCTCAGCCCCTCGCTCTTTTCTTATCTAGGCAAATTTTGAGCTATCGGTTTTGGGGGGCCGCCAGTCATTACGCTAAGGGTGAGCCACCCACGCTACACAGCCTAGATGTAGCAGGCGTTATATAGCGACCCACGCAACGAAGGCCGACGCGTTTACAAATCCTGACTTTACGACACGTAGATATTTCTCTATGTTTTGACCGTAACTGTATAAAATTGATCAAACGCGATAAAAATATCAAATTATCAAAAATTCTCATGACGTCGTTTCCACAAATATCACAATCTTAAAAATCGCTCGATAGTAAAAGCTCCCAATAATTATTTTCTTCTTATAACGAAAAAATGAACAAACGAACGAAAATATTTGAAAATATCGAAATTTATATTTAAAAAAACGCACAAATTTCCATCTCTATTTGTTTTTCGTACGAAAATTGTTCATACTCTTTATTTTCTTGGAAAATTGATTCGAAGGGCTGTTTTATCGTCGAGCAAATGGCGAGATCGTCAGGTTTACGTCAACGTCGCATATTCAGCTTTAAGTTCGTCAGGCTTTTACCAAACGTGTTCGCTAAGGCACCGTCGTATATATATAGAACGGATAGTGGATGCAACCACTGGTCCGTATGAATGGATCAACCCTTTCGCGCGACCACCCTATCCGGTCCATCCCATCTACCTCGATACACCTACAGCAACTCGAGGCGTTTGATCTGGATCGCTTACAGCCCTCGGCTTCGCCCACGAAACACCTGTGTAATATGGGGTATTCTTGGAATCGAAAATGAACGAAAAGGGCGGATTATCGTCATTACGAAGAGACTCTTCGACAAAACTTTATTCCTTCGACCAAAACTACCTCCTCTACCTCGAAATATATTTTTCAATCCTCCAACATCGATCGAAACCCTCGAACGTTACTCAAAATTAATTCATAAATGAATTAAATCGATCACATAATTATCGACGATTATTTCGAGTTGATAACGAAAGAAAACAAAAACAAATCGAATATTTAATTATAAACGTAAATTTTTTGCAAAACGTTGGAAAATTTTCCATCATTTTTTACGGAGATGAAGGAAAGAAAAAAAACGCGTAGTACGCACGGAGGCATGAAAATCTGTAAAAGTTTTTGGGAGACGAAGAAAAGTTAGAGGCGAGAGAAAATTCAGGCTAGGTAAAAGCTCCGCAGCTCGATTCTAAGGACACCCACGCACAAGCCTTCCAATGGCCAATCAGAGCGTAGTACGCACTTTTCATACATAGAAAGCCCGTCGTTGACGCGCATGTATACACAAACACCCGAGCGAAAAAGCTCTCGGGTGGAGAGCACACCAGCCAATTGAGCGTAGAAGGATGAATGAAGGGGCTCGTAGGCTTTCTATAGTTATATAGTTGTGTATATATATATATATATATATATATATATATATATATATTTATAAATCGTCCCGTCGCCGGGCGTCGTCGCGCACGCACCCCGAATTTTCCGAATGGAATCAGTAGTCAGTAGGACTCTCGCCTTTCGAATTGCGAGTCCTCGACTCTCGGAGCTTTCCCTCGTACGAAAATTTAATCTTGTCGTCCTTTTTTTTTACCACGCGTTTTGTTTTTAATTTATCACCGCGTTTCGATTATTTACTAGAAAATAAAATCAATAGACTCTGAACAATTACATATTCGTCGTACGTTATCGTCGATCGACGCGAAGTTCTCTTATCGTTATCAGCATTATTATCGTACGTGATTTATAATTTTTATTGGTTCATCGATCGTCTATAGAATATTTGCGAATGTTGCAAGATTTTTTTTTTAGCGGGAAAGTTTCATGAATTCGTGATTCGTTCGTGACGGACGACGTTTTCGCGACGAGTATCTTACGGTATTTTGCGCAAAGAGATTAATATAATTGGTAAGATAAAATTAGATTGCAACATTGATTAATTGAAACGAAAGTTCGAGGGTTGATTTGAAAGAAAAAAAATGAAAAGAAACGTATATCGCAATATAAAATTACAACTCATTTCCGGCGGTTGAAAGAAAGAAACGAATGTGAATCAGCGAACGAGTTGCAAAAAAAAAAGAAAAAAAAGAACTGCTCCCATAGCGAAGAGGTGATGAAAACTACCGTTTTGGGAATTCGAACTAACGACGAGGGGCAACGATATGTGTGTGTTTATATGTGTGATACGCCGACGATTTCCGGTCTAGTGGGAACTGACTCATCTCTTACAACTCTCGGTCGTGACGACGCGATATGAGACACGCGAGTCGATCTCGTGCATTTGGTCATTAATTTACACACGACTATCCTACCGATGGGTAGTCGAAGATCTTATTAAATCGTCGAGAAACAAAAGGAAAAGAAGAAAGAAATTTCACGAAAAATTGTTCTTTAAATACGTGAAAATGTTTAAAAAGAAAAAAATCAGATAAACGTTTGTTATTATGAATTGGGTCGAGCAGAGGGCAGTTTCGTTGATAAATCGTTGATAAATCGTTGATAAATCGTTAATTTGAACGTTCGATGAATAATGTAAATCGAAGTTTGATACTGCTTGAAATTCGAACGGAGTACGGAGGGAGAAATAATCTTAGGAGCCTCAACATGGGACAGTGCGTCGATGCAGTTCTGTATCACGGTAATATCGAAATAATGTCGTCGAATTATCAGTAATTATAACATTTTTTAATTTTTCTTTTCGCATTATTTATTTAATTTTTTTATTTTGTTTGATTGGAAAATTATTGTATTGTATTATTAATAGCCATTTATTGTGGCTCGATAACTGGCTGAATGTAATTTAAATGCAATTTACAAATGGCAAATTGGTTGTAAAATATATATTGGGAGAATTCATTTTTCTTCAAATTTGTCTTTAGAAAATTCTTTTGATGAAAATGAGGTTTGTTGAAATATTGACCCATTTTTCGCATTTTTGCATTCCGATTGGCATTGCCCCATTGTTTGTAAATTGAAAAAAAGAAATGTACGATGATTTACAATTTCTTCGCAATTGTTTTTGTGATTTGCTTTGAGGAAATTATATTCACATGCATCGCGTAACACTCTCGTTACGCAACCTTGCCTAACCGTTTATATTCCGGGTATCGTTGATTATAATCGTGCAATGAAAGAAAAAAATTGCAGTGAACGTAAAAACAGCGGGTTGCGGAATGCGCGGAAGCATACAAAATGCATAGCTGGTATATACCGAGCTCATGCATTAATTTCCACGAAAAAATGAATGCCTTATCGAATGATCGTGGCAGGGGGAAAAAATCCATCGTCACGTATCCAAAATTCGAAAAGATTCATCGACACGTGACTCTTTTCTCTCTTTATCTTTTTCTTTGTCTGAGGTTGCCACCGATCATGTACGAATCTCCCGCCAAACGAGAGACTAGCGGTCCGATTCCGTCACGTTTCGATTTCACCAATATCGTGGTGGAATTGGACCGCTGGCCTCGCAGCTTTTCCTATCCCCCACTCCTGCACTGACTTTTTCACTCGCTCACTCGTTCTCTCTTTCTCGGTCTTTCTCACTCTCTCTCTCTCCTTCTCACACTGGTCCCTTCCACAAACGTTCCAGTGAAACGCATGCTGCTCGAAGCAAACTTCCGAGCGTTCGAGGTTAAACCGCTGTTCGCATTTCACGGCAGTTCGAACGCGGAGCTTGCGCGGGCAAGTTGTCTCGTTGTTTCAACAGAACCTTGAGGTTATAAAATATGCTGTGGCCGATGCTCGAGCGTACGCTAGTTTTTAAAATGCACGTCGATGTTTCACGGATGATTATCGTTTTGTTCGCACACATGTTACTCGTCAAAGGTACCACATTATTTTCTGTTCGATCCGCATACGAGTTGAGAAGGGCCAACGTCGTAAACCCATTCAGTCGTTTTTCTGCTGTTCGCGCTTACGCTTACATACTTACACAGTTAGCCGTGTGTATGCGCGTGTTAACGTGTCGTAAATAAGTATGAGAATATTAATTCCGGCAATATTCCGATCTAAAAACTCTCCGTTCCCAATATATCGCCAAAGTGACTCGGATTACTCATATGTATGTTTACTATCTAAAACATGTGTCTTGATGTGTTGTGTGTGACGCGCGCGTGTACATACGTATATATTATATACATCCGGGTTCCATCTTTCATCGTCCGGATGGGTCGAGCCGCGGCAAAAAAAAATACAGGATGTAGTTCGTTCCCGTTCATAATGCAGTTCGTCTCTGACACCACACATCCAGATTGTATACACGCAGCTATCACACATACACATACACACGCACATACACATACGCAGCACACACTACTAAAAACAAATAGGATACTCAGCAATGAGAGCGATATTCAAGAATATAAAAAGAAACTGTGACCGTGTGCGTGTGGTAAAAGATTCGCCGCCATGTCCGGTTCATCATTCGCATTATAGAACAGTTGCGCCGCGGTCATACACCGAACTATATACGCGGATACGCACACATACACACATATGCTCACTTGATTAATGCAGTCTGCATCTGTTCATTTCCCCCACCAGAGGCCCTCGTCCACTACTCCCAGGGAGTTCCGTTCATAAAATTAGACCAATGTTTACTTCCGGCACGCCGCGATAGTAAGTCCCGGCGTATAATCTTTCTCTAAATATCTCGCTCCCGTCTCCGACCCACACGATTCACAATCTCCGGTTACCATTTAATTCGCTCGCTTCGCTTTGCTGCTGTCTATTCGTACGTCTGTTCTACTTCCTTTCCGGTTTTTAATGTTGCCACCCGGTTTTCTACATCACGACGCGGACAGGTACATGATGGAACGTCACGAATAAATAACAATCGACGAATATCTCGATTGCAAAATACTGCTCGAAGTTAGGAATTAAAACGATAAACATGCAGAAAATGTATCATGTATCGCAGATGGCATACTTATATCTGATGTGAATCATAGGCAGGTGAAGTAATTCGTTCTCGATGACGGGACAGTGTTTAGCAATTTGTGTTTTAGCTGCTCTGGTCGTTGTTGAAACGCTTTGTGTGCCTTTTTTTATTTGTACCATGGTTCGATGGTCCAAGGGCTTTATCGCGTTCGTAAAATTTCTTGCAATATATTTTACTTTATATTTTTCTTCATTTGTATTTCAGGAGGCACTGATACACCTTTGACTCATCGCTACATAAGCGATGCTAGTGGCTATGGAGTTTTCAACGGCGATAACGAACGCTCGAATTCACTGGACAGGATCTACTTAATACCCGAGCACAGGTGGCAAGCTGAAGCGGTGCTGCCAGTCTCCTTGCTGCCGGCCACCGAGGTGATGTCTGCACGATCTCACCACAGGTAAATAATAAATTTTGTTAAATTCTTCGTTTGTACAGATGACGCGTTGATCGATCGTCATTTTTCAAGTCAAGCACGAAATATGTTTGAGTCAAATAAATGAAATTAGAAAAAAATGTTATTACAGGATCCGACAGTCCGCCACAGGACTGGACGATGCTGGAATGGATCTACAAGCGCCTCAGCTCGATGCTCGATCTGGTCAGGAGGTCAGCTCAACCGCTGCACTATCATGGATAGATTGGGAATTGCCCTTTCCTGTAGTCCTCTGCGCTTTCGCAGGCGCTGTTCTCTTCACTTTCCTGGTAATTTCACAAATTATTTTCACATTCATTAGCACAAAATCGCTCATTCATCAATTTTCGCAGTGTTTCAATATTTACAAATCAATTTTTTTTTGCATCGTTATAGTTCCTGTTATGGCTGAGGCGGCAAATGTCGAGTGAAAAGAAGAAAAAGTCGGGTGATGGAGACAGGCGAGGGCTGGTGGAGGAGGGGGCAGCAGGTCCCGCTCCTCAGGAAAATCCAGGCAAGAGCTCCAAGGAATTTCCCATGCAGGCTCAATGGGTGCGACAGACTATTATCAAACCACCCATGACCGTCAAGCCGGTTCGACCAGTAGCGGAAACAAGCGGATTGCCAGAGGTTCGTATATTGAAAACTATAAATTCGTTGTAAACATGGGCTGCGTGATAAAGCCTGATAAAAGCCTGAGTTTTGTTGAATCTTCGTAAACGTGAAATGCAACTGTTTCAGGTATTATCAGTGGCAACGCCGGAAAGAAGACCGGAACCGATTCGCATAAAGACTAGAGGACTGCTCGAGCGTCGTGGCTCCAGTGCGAGTCTGACGATCGAGCTTGCCCCAGCACCGGAGAGTCCTCCTCACATGGTGACACCAACTCGGGAGTGCACGGCCGAGGAATTTTTGCTCAGTGCCGGTAACGTTTTGTCGCGAACGCAATTGAAAAAAGCTATTAAGGAACCCACCTCGTTGCACAAAGAATTCTGGGAAGTTCCGTTAAACGTTCCCGAGAAAGTCGAGATATTTGGCTCGGGCGTGAAAAATCGTTATTCCGGCGTATTACCGAATGAACAATCGAGGGTCGTTCTAACGGGTATCGAAGATCCGGTCGCGAGTTACATCAATGCCAATTACATAAGGGTGAGAGCAACGATAACGATCATTTAGAACAAAACATCAAAGAAAAATCAGAAACTAATCTTATTTTTTTACAATTGCAAATAGGGTTACGACGGCGAAGAAAGCCGTTATATAGCGACCCAGGGACCGCTGACGCACACGATAGCAGATTTCTGGCGTATGATATGGATGGACAAGGCAACGTCAATCGTGATGATAACGAAACTGTTCGAAGCGGCGAAGACGAAGTGCGACGTTTATTTTCCCCTCGAGGTCAATAGTCGAATTCAGGCTGGGACATTCACCGTTATCGTAAGTTCGATAGACAACAGAGACGGCTATACCGTCAGGGACTTGGAAGTCAGGCACGAGGGAGAAAGAAGAACAATAATGCATTACTGGTGAGTTACGCTGAAACTCGATAATAGTCGGAATATTTGAAGCGAAAAATAACTCGTCGATGATTTTATATTAGACACATTCCTCAATTTTTTGTTTCGATTCTGTTTGTCCTCCAGGTACGATTCGTGGCCGGATCACGCAGTGCCGCAAGCAGCTGACGCACTCGTGGGTCTCGCGGCCCAAGTGAATTCCTTACCCGGCCCGGTCGTCGTTCACTGTAGCGCCGGTATTGGAAGAACAGGATGTTTCATCGCGCTTGCAACGGGAATGACTCAACTTATCAGAGATGGAAACGTCGATGTCCTGGGTATTCTCTGTCAAATGAGGTAAACCAGAACGTCAAATTTATTTTATATAGAATTTAGTTTATTGATAAAGGCACACGGAACAAAATATCTGCAAATTGTAATACGAATAAAATAATGAACGTTTCTTCTTTCAGGTACGACCGAGGTGGAATGATTCAAACGGCGGAACAATACGAGTTCGTTCATCGTGCTCTGTGTCTCTTCGAGCAAACGCTAGGCGGTAAAGGTCCGCTTCAGACCGGCGACTGAGACTCGTGGCAGGCAGCAAACGAATTTCATCGGGAAAAAGGTAATCTCGATCGTCAAACGTTTCTCGCACTTCGAAGGTCACAGGTGCTACGATCCACGTGCCGTGACGAACTATATTCGACGATAATGGTGTGAACGAACAAACAAACAAGAAACAAAGATACGAGGACGAAGAAGAAGAAAGAAAATTACCGATCGACCGATCGTCCCAGGGACGATCGTTACTATTCTACCCTTTTACTCCGACGAGTTCGAGACTCGTTGTAATCAAGCTGCCACTTTACTACCTATACTGCCATCGCGACAAAAAAATATCGTTGACCTTTGAATATCGGAAGCGTTATTGAAAATGCGGCAAATTTGTTCGAACGGTCGAGTTACATTATTTCATCGAAGGACAAAAAGAAAAAGGTTTTTCGCGGCTGAAGGATACTAATTGCCATTCGAGTGAAGCCACAGATCTGTAATCATCGTAATTGTGATGATTATCATTGGTAAAACTGTTCCAACAAACGTTGCGCCCATTTTCGAGTAACTTTCGCGGGAAATATATTAAAGCGCCTCGCGGACGACGCGCGTAAGCGTTTCTAAAAATATTGTATTCGTTGTTCTCTCGTTCGAACGATCGTGATTCGAAACCTATCGAGGTCTCGACGTCCGACGCAAAAAACATTTTGGACCACGCGTTTGAAGATCGCGATGATTAGCGACGATCTTACCGGTATATCTCGATTCTCGAAACTTCGTTATTTCATACGTGTATCGAGACAAAAAGAAGGATGTGACAAAGTTGCGCGTTCTACCGACTTTAGGAACAAAATTTCTTCGACCAGACTTAATCGTTTGGCCGATAACAAAAAACAAAAAACAAAAGAAAACATTCCGAAGTGTGCGTCGAATCGTCGATTTACGAGCGGGGGAAAACTGTTCTTTGTTTCTTTTTGTATTTTTGCAATTTTTGTTCTTGAAATTTTCTCCCATTGAGTAGAAGAAAAAAAACGTGGAGTCTTTTGTTCGCTTAGCCTCTTTCGGGGTCTTTCGGGGAGTAATTTCCTCGCCAGGTCGACGATTTGTCGTTCAATGTAGACACGTTGCGTTTTTATTATTTATTTCCGAGAATATAACGCGTATCGTACGAAAGAACGTTGATCATATTTACGATTGAACGAATCTCCGTCTAAATAAGATAGAATCTCCGGGACCCACGAAACTATCGAGAAAAAACAACAACAACAACAAAAAAAACGATAAAGAATAATCTTTTATCCTATCACCAGTTCCTAATTTTTCTTCGACTCTATGGAGTTTCGTTGCTGAACTATCGAAAACGCGAATTAATTATCTCGAATTTACCGTGACAAAGACTGAATGTGAGTGGAGTACAACGTTCGTTTATTTTTATTTTTATTATTTGATATCTTTGTTTACATTCGCCGCATCGAACGATTAAGAAGGACGTGTCTTCGAAACGAGAAAAATAGATTTGTCTGATGTTGAATAATTCGGTCGAAGAAATCTGACTTTTTCAATGAACGAACACGACTCGTGTAAAAAAGATCTGCAAAATGTTTTTTTGTTTTTATGTTGTTCATTATCTATCTTTCGATAAGCAACAATTCACGCATCAATTTGGTGCTCGTCGTCAAAAGTACAACTCGAATAAATTCTCGAATCTCAAGATACAGGAAATACCGCGATTGCCGATTTTGGCCGATTCATGTACATAATATATATATTTTTTTTTCATCGATCGCACCCGCTTTTTGTTCTCCGCTTTTGTGAGTCTCAATGCTTGCGCATTTATTGTTCTCAACGACTGTCTCAGCTATACCAAACAAATGTTTTTTTTATTAATATTTATTTATTACTAACGATATCCGCGTGACCCATTTTGCATCGTACAACATTTCTTTTTCGAATTGTTCATTCCTCGCTTGATTCATTGAAAGAAAAAACACAACAACAACAAAAATATATATATATATATAAAGAATGAGCGCAAGTACGAGTGCATGTGTACGATACGTATCTTCGTTGAACACAAGATTGTGATATATCTATACTACAATATGATAAATAATAATAATAATAATAATATATACATGTATATGTATACATAATAAATTGTACAGAGAGCGAAATATATTTAAGAGAGTATGTATTTGTGTAAGAGAAGGAGACAAGAAAAGAAGAAAACGAGAATAGAAGTATTTATGGATGGAAGCGATGCAGGGGACAGCATTGTATTTAAATAAAATTAAACATAATACGATAAATCTAATGATAAAGATAATAACAATAATAATAATAATTTTAGCAACCCTTTGGTGTTCAATTGTACTTACGTGACGTATATAAATGTTTATAGTGTCCAAGCAAAACGAACGATGGAGTTTTTTTACTTATCCGATACATCGGTTACACGTAATCACGAATTGTATTGACAATTTCCATACCTTGGTTAGAGACGAGAGAGGAAGTTTTGTGCGTTTTACGCATACGCGAAATTATCCTTTGGCTATTTTATGTCCTCGCAATTCGCAGGATTTCGTTTGGTTTTCAAAACGATTCTGTATTATTTTCCATTTAATACTTTAACCTCGACGACGATTTCCCGGTTGTACATTCGTTTTGAGCGAACAAAAATTAATATTTGAATATTTCTTATACAAATATTATATCGTAAAACTAGCAACAACGATAAATAACGGAAATTGGTAATAATAACAAATTCAAATTTTCCCACGTATTATGCACGTATCACGCGCCCGTCGATAAAGAGGAAATCTGTTTTGCGCTTTTTACCGATCTCGTCCGGCCTGGACCGGTTTATTATATATGTATAGGCACGCAAGATGTCGTGTATGGCGTAGCGCGATTTCTTTACTCCTCCGCAACTCTCGCACTCACACAGGATTACAAATGATACACAGTGTTAAACGTCGATCCGAGGAGCAGTTACCAGTAGCATACCGCACAGCGTAGAATCGAGACGTGTTTGTTACACGTACTAATCTTTCCACATGCATTATATCTATATAAATGTATACATATATCGTAAAACATTGGGCTCTACATAGTGGTGTGATCACGTGATTTTGTCGCGGCAATGACGGGCTGGCTAGTAGTGTGCGGATCTCCGCGGTGAACGAGAGACGAACGGCACAGCGGCGGATAAAAAAACACTTTAGCTGGATGTAAGGTACTGTCCCCGTTACATTCAAAACCGATCTCTCGTTGTTTATCAGTGCCGTTCTCCTCGTTCGACGGTGCACTCTCGCGTTGTCCAATGAATAAAAAACGATCCGATATTTTTCCCGTGAGATTGTAATACCGTGCGCGCGTGCGCGTATTTGTGTGCATAAACTTTTCGCGTTTACGCGCTAAATAAAATATACATCGGAAAGAAAAAGAAAGAAAAAAAAACATCGACAAGACGGTGCAACGAGCGCGACAGCAAGGACGATGATTCTACTCGTTTCTTTTGCTTTCAAAAACTCTTAACGTCCGTCCGTCAGGAATTCGTATGTGCAGGTGCATAAATTTGTGCGTTTGAAAGTGACAAGATACGCAACAACGTATGGCTCCTACGTAGGACTCTCGCGTAGCCTGTACCCCGGTATACGTATAGATATACAATGTGTATATGGTAAATATATACATGTGTACGACATATATAAGTAGGAGGATAGAAAGAGTGGCGCGCGGTAACGGTCGGCCCGAGAGAGGAGAACAGCAGTGCTAGAACGCGTCGTGAAAACACTTCTGAACGCGTCCGGGAAGCTAGCGGCATCGGCGGTCTGTTGTGGTAGCGCGCGCCTACGACGACGACGACGACGACGACGTTCACGGTGTGCGACCTGGAGCTGTGTTTTGTGCTTCCAACGATAATACCCAGCGCTCTCGTGTTTCGATTTTTGCCATTCATCGGTCATGGAAGGATAATAGCCGATATTGATAAATAAGACGAGAGGGGGTGACAGTGGTTTTCAGTGAGTGAATTGACGCGGTTCTATGGATATACGTACGACTCGAGTTTTTTTCAAATGAAGATGCGCCACGATTACCAGACGGCGAGTAATCTCGGATCGAGACAAAATGGGACTTCGTGGTGGTGAGGCCCGAAAACCCGGAGTCCGGGTACAATCTAACGAGGCATGGATGTCATCGGGGACGGTGATGAGCAGACCCTTCAGGCCATTCTCGGTGAGTGACATATATTCGAAATATTCATGTACGGGTGTGTATGTGCATAAATACATATAGATATATAACCCTCGGTAATACGGAGATCCAATAATACTCGTTTGTCCGACCTCTGTCACGACGTTAACCTGCGTTCCCTGAATTTTAACCCCTTTGCACAAATCGCGACGCATTAACGACGATACGAATAACAATAACAAAACAAGTTCTTTTTTTCGACGAAATAGTGTAGTCTTGGAATTGGAACCTTTTATATTCATTATTATTGAATTTTTCGACGTTTCGATAATAACAAACTATTTCCCAATAAATAGAACAGTATCGATAATAATACTACAACGAGAACAATATTTTTTTGTCATCAAAGTAAATTGATTTCCGAATTCTCATGAATGACAAAGTTTGATTATTATTTCCATTCGAATAATTATTTTCAAACTACATATATAAATAGAATAATATCGATAAGAAATTCTCAAATACAAAAATAAAGCACTCGTTGTGAATTTTGGTTGTTTTCCTTTCTTAGCTCAGCTAGTAGACCGAGTTTTTGTTTCATATTATTCTTTCGTAACAATCCCGCTTGGGAATCCTTTGAGCCATTTGAATTATGCTGCACAATGAATAGTTCTGTACGTAGTTTGTTTTTTTCTTTTTATCTTTTTGGGAGAATAGATCGCGAAATCGTTCGCATCCCGTCGGAACTGCGCCGCTTTATTCCACGACCTCAAATTCCCATAGCAGGATCTTCGCTCTTTTGTCGTGTATGCTATATATATTATATATATATATAGAGCGAGGTATAGCATGTGAATGCAGGTAAAAGTTGCCACTGCTGGCATACAGGTTCATATAGATGTGTATATGTGCTTATACGTCTATATATATATATATACATACACACGTTCTACAAACACAAGACTCGAGTGAGCTCAAACTCGTGTCCAAGCTGTTAGTTCACCAAAGAAGGCAATATTGAGTGCGTGCGTTGACCTTTGCCGTGGCTCTCTCGCTCTGGGTAACCGTGATACCGCAAGATTTTTGTTTTCTTTGTTTTTTTTCTTTTTCGTGCCCTCTAACATTAAATTGAATCTACGGACGTGTACAGGGAAAACATCAAACGTACCGAAGCGCATCCTTGTTTATGCACCACTCGTGCGTACTTTGATCGACAATAACAATGCTGAAAATAATATTAATAATAGTAAATAATTTAAGTACGAATCTGCAGTATTTACTTTCGAAGAAAAACAATATTGAATTCTTACGAACCCTCGTTGAATCGTCCGAAAAATGAAAAAAAGTCGAAGAATTTTTTTCATCCGTTTTTTTTTGCTGATTGCAATTTTTGTTTTGTCTCGTGTTCGCACGTTTTCGCCGGATTTTGAAAGAAAACGTGTATAATATTTCGCACGTTGGGGACTACCACCGTGGATGTTAACGACAACATGGAAATAATAATATGGGCTTTCGCTTTCTCGTTTTTGTTTTTTTTTTGTTTTCTTTTTTCGTTTATTCTCTCACTACTCACGCGACGAACGGCTATTCGCAGGGTTTCTTATATGCAAAAAAGGTATATAGCGACAAACGAACACGTTACCGCGGAGAACGGAGAGATTTTTTGAAACGCTCTTACATCGCACGTTCCAATGCCCCATACACCTCTGCCCGCTACGCCTGACGTCACACGTATAACGCGCACGTATTGGTAACGTACCATGTGCGGATTTGCAGCGCCCGCGGTCAGTGCGTACATTCACCTTATCAAGTACCGTGACACCCATTGTATCTAGGACAAAGGTTTTCAGAGTGCCACCAAAGCGACGGTCACGACGCTTTCGTCGAAAAATCGTTTCGAACAGATTATTTTAAAAAATTGTATCCATTGTTTTTTTTTCTTCTGGTCGTTAATGTATTTTTTTTCTAACGATAAGTAACGGAAAATAAGGGTTAAAGGGTAATGGTCGTTTCAACGTTAAGGCAGGACCTCTTTGTGACAGTTAGAAAAATAAGCTTTTTTTTTAGGAATTTGTTTAAATTTATTTAATGATTTTTTTTTGGGCTTAATTAAAGATATTTTATTTCATACAGGTTGAAGTAGATTCGAGTATGTTTTTTATTGAAAAGAAATAGTAGTTTGAAGTACGATATATTTTTTTTTAATTGATGTTGACGATAACTCGAGCGATAATCGTCGGATTTGTAATATTGTTGTACGCAATTTTTTGTAATTTTTGTAGCTGTCGTTGATAGACTTTTTTTTATAATGAATATTTCTTGAATGAAAATATTTTAAGTGAAAATAATACTTTTATTTCGAAACATGGCCATATTTCGAAAAATAAACAAAATCAACAAAGGCTCGACGATAGTTATAACGATTACAAAAAATTGTGTGCAACAATTTTTTTAAATAAATCTTATCGGTAAGAATTTTTTTTCTGGCGATCGGTCAAAGTCTTCGTTTCGAGATTTTTCCACCGGTCTATCTCAACATCCTTCAACACGGATTCGCATTCTCCAGTTCGTTCTCGTCTTATTTCTTCGTAAACACGTGCGAGATAAAGAAAAAAACGAAGAAGAAAAAAAAACGCTAAATTCCGCGAAACCTCCAAATACTAAACGAAATGTTTGCCGAAGAGACACGAGTTGTATTTATTCGTATTCGCACCGCGTGACAAATCGTACCTTTGCACTTTTCCATCGAGCAAAGAGAGTTTTTGTAAATTTAAACAATTATAAAATCTTTGAAATTGTGTGTTTTCTTAAAAATAAAAATAAAAAACAAATCAAACAAGAAACATGTATTATTTTACCTCGAACGATCTAGAGAATAAAGATTTTTTTTCACTCTCACCGACCATTTTTATACAATATATTTTTTTAATTCTTTCTTGCAAATTATCGTACGGTCTTAATTATAGTCTCGACAAATAAGAAGAATCGTGTATTTGTATACGAAGATAAGGACCGCAATAACCCGTCGTAATACAACCCTGCGGTGAGCTCGAGACGACGCAATGTACAGTTATACACGCGCTCGGTTTTGGGCTATTTGAACGAGCGTTATTCCCCCTCGTGATCGAGAGTAATTTGCAAAGAGAGAGGATCGTCGCTAAAGGTTTCCTTCTCATTGCCATACCTACTTGTATAGTAGGTATACCTCGCCAACAGATTGGAATATAAAAATCGAGGAACGAGGTAGCATCGTGATGCCCATAAAAAAAAAAGCATCGTGCGCATTATATTTACCGGGTCAAGGGATTTTCCTTTTTATATTTTTTATTTTACAGACATAAAATTTCAAACGATCAAATAATATCGTCGACGAGGATTAATAAATTAATAACGATAATGAAAAATACAAAATTTGAATTTTCGACCTTTCGCCGTATTCCTGTTTTCGATCGACCCGACACGGAACGCCCCGGCTATATATGTTGCGTTCTATGTAAAATTTGCAAAAAATTTAAAAACTTGCCAAATATTTTCCCACCTCGTTGATTAGTTCTATAACTCGAGTGTGAGTTCAGTAATTCGTTTTGAAATTTGTCGATCCACTCAGTTTTTTGAGTCACGTATAATTTTCGAAATAAATGGCTGACTCGATTGACTGTTTTTTTGTTGCATTTTTGTGACTCGAAATTTTTCGAAACTCGATAGTCGTATTCGAGTTTTAAGGTTGAGACTACGCGAAGTACAATATCGGGGAGGAAATTTTGGAAGACGATTTACAGCGACCTGCCGTTTTGGGTTTGGGTTTTTTCGCGTTAACGCCTCGCGGTAAATCGATACTTCGCTAATTGCCACTAGTTATTTCGACATCATTTTCGAATAGACGTCGCTTCTATCCTCGATGCCGTCACCAAAATTTCCGAGAAATTTTCAGTCGGTCGTAAGCCCGTCTATGTGAAAAAAAAAAACAAAAAAACAAAACAAAAATTGAGTACACAGTCGAGAGCCACTCCCCTGCTCGTGCGGTAAAAAAGAACGGCGTTGAAATAACACGATTTCGTTGAGTTGAAAAAAAAATCACGCTCACCCGACACAACGATATTCTTCAAATTGAAAAGAGGAATTGACGCATAAAGGAGTAGTCTCTCTCTCTCTCTTCCTATTCGTACCGAAAATAAATATATATTTTTCGCTATTCGTCGATAGGTGAAATCTCGAGAAAGATCGACGCGGGTCGCGATGAAAGAAACTGGAAAATTACGCGTTTCGCCCTCCTTCTTCGTTCACCTACACAACTTCGTTCGTTTACAAGCATTCATTCCCGTAAGACTGTAGGTACGCCCAGATAACACCGGAAACGAAATTGCAAACATTCGAAAATTCGGGCACGATTTTAAATATTCATAGTTTTGTTTCAAGAATTTTTTTCCAGTATGTAATATCGCTAAAAAATGTTCTAACGAGGGAGTTAATCACATTTCATTACGAACGAGACGAAACGTCCAGTCATACAAGATAATTTCTTGTGTACGTTGCGTAATTAAAAAAGAAAAAAAGAAAAAAGAAAATACGATCATTGGATCGGATTTTCCTCGTCCACGGTTTAAGAAGAAGAAGAAGAAGAAGAAAAAGAGTAGAAGAAGAAAAAGAAGAAGCGGTTGGTCGGTATCCTCGAGCTTTTAATATTTAAACTTTATAGGAAGGAGAAATATAGTCCCTGAAAGCTTCGTGTATCGCGTCCCTCGACGGAATAACGAAGAGCCTCGATGGTAACCACCCCTTAGAAATCTCATTGGTTGTCGCCATTATTTTCGTTCCGCCCCTTTGAAAAGCTCGCGCATGCGCTGGATCGGACTCGAACCTAGCTACAAGCTCGACCTCTTTAACCGAGCTAAGACGGATCTATATATATATATATATATTCGCCGAGGCGAAATCCACGCAGACGCATGTGGGCGAAGCAATAGAGTTCGCTGGTCTCGTGAATATGTTTAATTATATCGACACGTGCGATCGATCATTCTCCCGCGATGATTTTACATGAAAATTCAAGTGTAATATAATCATCTCAGCGTCTTATCATCGATTCGATTCGTCGGGTCGACGTACTTCGCTCGTCTTTGTTCAGAATCGTTACGATTAGTCCTCGTTTTTCCTCTCGCATTAAACAATTACGTTACATTTTCTTTGTAAATAACGGGACGATCTCTTCCTTCGCTCGTTGCAAAGTAACGTTTACATTCTTGATTCTTTGTAATTTAAGAAAAGCTCGATAATTGCATTAAGTTAATTCTATATTAATTATAATTATATTGAATAAATAATTTTTATAGATCGATCGAGCTTTTTTTTAATGAACTGGTTTTATCGTAAAAATGAAAATTTGAGTTTTTGGCAGGTTTCTCATGGTATTGTTAGGATGTTCTCGATGTCGAGGACTTTTGAGACACAGGATCCGATTTCTCGCATCGTCGGAGTCTTTTGCGGCGAAAGCTCTCGCACGCGAAGCGCACCTGCGTGAGAAATTGTATTCGCGAGGATCGACACGCGTGTATTCATAGAAACATATAAACATTGGCCACGAGGGGTTCCGCCTCGTAAACCATAGAGGCACCTGTTCCGAATACACGTATGCTCACTCACGTGAAAATGGATACGCGTATATCATTAACGACGCAACTCGTCATAAATATCCATCAATTTTTCAAATAAAAAGGCCGAAGTGCACGATATTTTGTTTCATTTATTTTTCCGCTTAGTTTTATCTTTCCGCACGAAATTTTGTATTTTCGTTTCGTCCAATCAAACGTAACGAAACGATAATTCGCTTTATTTTTCAAAATTACGATCAAACTGAACGATTTCGAGGTTTATAGGATTTATGTGAAATCAATCGTAATCGAATCGAATATTATCGAATCGAGAGAGAATTTTTTTTTTGTATTTCTATAATAAAACCATCTTCTCTTCGTATTTTCGTTTCGTATTAATTTTTCGGACGATAGGTCGTGCGAGAAATAAATAAATGTTTTTATAGTTTTATAGAAAAAAAAAACAAAATCACGTTGGAGGTCGTTCTTCTTTTTGTAGAAAACTTTTGTCGTGACGTACGAATGGAAATAGCCTTTTTGATTTACGGGGAATATTTTGCGTGTTACGTGGATATATATCTATAATATAAGGCGAAAGCTTGGTAGACTTACGGTAAATGGACGCCGGCCATCCCTCTTCTTACTCCGAGGAGAAAGGGTCGAAGGTCGAAGACGGAGTGGTTTGTTTAATCGATGCTGGTTGCGCGACCCTCCTGAACCTCCCGACCTGTGTCCATTCTCATTCGTTCTCTCTCCCTTACGAGACTCGGCCTCTCCCGCGGCCATTCTTTTTTCCACTTAGTACACTTCTTTTTTTCCACCCCCAGCTCACTCCCACCACCACCATCGCCAATCGAACTCTCTCTACATTCTATCATTCTCAGAATCGCCCTTTTTCTTCCCTTCAACGCCGTTTTTATCGTTTTCCAAGTTTACGTAAAGACTCAAACTTCACTGACTAAATTATCTCAAGATTATCCTTTTTCGTCGAACTAACAAAAAAAAAATCTTCTTTTACCTATAAATCATAAAAATCATCAATTTTTCATTAAAATCGAAGAAATATTTTTTCGAATCGGAAAACAACTCTTTCACGATAATTCTAATTTCTCAAATTTCACAATTCTCGAATTCTCTTAGAACGTATCCCCGTTATAATTTCGCAATTTACGTCTTGGACAATAAACGATCGAACGTGAATATATTTTATATTTTTTCTTCGTGCACGTTCGAGCAAACATTATTTTCAATGGTAATAGTACTTTCTTCTCGAGCCAATCAGCGATCCTTGCGAACCATGTGCCGAGAGAACTCTGAATATCCAGTAGTTGCCCGAGAGTGTGGGATAAGGACATTCGTCCCAACTTTCCTGCGCTCGTATATCCTTTCACCACACGTTCGAGTTCTCTCGGCGCCATTTATCGAGCTCCAATTCACCTGCCCATTGTACATTTAATACCACGTAATATTACGTATAGATTATGCATATATATAAGAACGCGGTAGGGAAATGTGAATATAGAAAGAGGGAGTATAGCGAGCATCGAACATAGATTGCTAATCGTGCGAAACTTCTAGCAGGCAATATATATATATATATATACATCTTAAACAATGAGTACTATTGCACGTTGTAATACTCTCACTTTCATGCCCACAATCGCGATGTTAATGCACGACCGGAGCGACGCCGCACAGCGCAATATAACGAGAGAGAGAGATCGCGTTTCATACTTTTTTCACGTAAAATTAATCATTCTAAATTTATCACGAGCGATTTCGATGATATTTTGTATTGTCGGCACTGATTTCAAACTCTACAACTATCTAGACGAGGAATTAAATTATTTAAGATTGTTGCTTAACAATATTGGGGTAAAGAGATATTAATCAAAATTTTACTAGTAATTATGGTATATTTTCTAAATTTATTAAATGTTAAATTTTTAATTTCACGTCAACGTTCGCTCCATCCCGTTGGTTGTATGGGTCGAAGTGGTTCCCATTTCAGTTTCTCGCATATAGCTTCGGTGTATGTGAAGAAAATTACCCCGAAAATGAATATTGGGTGCAGGAAAGTGTACAGAGTAATTAATATTCACCCAAAAAAAAATAACAGATTAACGAACTAATTAATGAGAAAGTATGAAAAATATGCGACCCGTTTACGAAAAAGTGAGGTTTATTGAGATGTATATGTATTGAAAGGTGGCAACGTCGAACCTACAGGATGTCAGAAACAATCGAAGACATAACGCTGAAGACACCGACCGGCATCATTCGCGTTGAAGGCACCTGCCGATCTGCGATATCAATGCGTTGCCAAAGCTCCAGTCTATTTCAATAGGATTTTTAATCATCGAAAATTAATTTTCTGATAATCCTAACTGCTTCAAATAAACATATATATCAATAATAATTACGATTATCCACCGTACACTTGAACATTTTTACGATATACGTTCCAACACATCATCATTATTTTCCTTACCATACGTTGGTATTTGGTGACGTCACACATTATATTAACATACGAATTTCGTACCTTCCCCCGACCTTCAGAAATTATTTAGCATCAACGTTAACATTTTTATTTCCAACGAAAGAAGATCGTAAAAAAAATTGAAGGTAAAGGAGAAAATAGCGAAATTATTTATAGCTTATCGATAATAATAAATCATCGATTATTATAGTAATGTCTCTAATGTACCCTTATGTTATCACTTGGATACATGGCAGGACGAGAATTTGTTTTTAATTCAGAACTGTTAATAATACGGAAACTGTAACAGTAAAAAGCGAGCATATATTTACTTATATATAGTTAACTGTAACTATATATAAGCATATATAGTTCCATTTGCAACATATATGTATATATGTTGCAAATGCATGCGTAATAACGCCATAAACGACTACTCGTAGACGCATGCGCAACGACGAGAGAGGCAAAAGAGAGTCTCGCGACGAGTTTGTTGCAGGCCCCAACGTTCCAGATTTTCGTTCGAGATTGTTTATAAGCTATGATTCGCGAGTCGACTCGAGAGGTGCATAGACGAGAAGAAGCGAGAGAGAATGTGCGGACTACTTGACGAGTATTCAGCGAGAGAGCTAGAATCGTTCTAATGGCTCGATCGTATTCCCACAATCTCACATTTTTCACCGGTTTAAAAATTCATCCTTTCGGCAAAACTATTATTTTTTCGCTCATCAACTCTTATCAGCATCGTCGACAAAAATTATCATAATTTAAAAAAAAATTCATAATAATTTAAATAAAATTCCTTATCGTTTATCGATAAAATTGATAATTAGACGAATGTGTAATACGTTTATGTATGCTTAATTGTAAGTCATACGTACGTTTCGTAATATCAAACGCGGTAAGTCCTCGTAAAATCGAGGAAACGGATAAAGCCGTTCCGTATTATTATTATTTTTTCACTCATCAATTTTTATCAGCATCGTCGACAAAAATTATCATAATTTTTTTAAATTTTCATAATAACTTAAATAAAATTCCTTATCGTTTATCGATAAAATTGATAATTAGACGAATGTGTAATACGTTTATGTATGCTTAATTGTAAGTCATACGTACGTTTCGTAATATCAAACGCGGTAAGTCCTCGTAAAATCGAGGAAACGGATGGAGCCGTTCCGTATACGAAGCGTAACGAGACTCGGCTCGTCCGATACTTTTAATAACTCCTCGGTTTAATGTCTTTTCAAAACAGACAATCTCTCGTTCCTCCTTCGGTCTTCTACGATCGCGAAGCCGGCGCTTCCTTTTCAATATTTCACCGTAATCCCCGTCGTTCAACGCCGAGGACACTTTTCTTCCTCGTCTTGTCTTTCTCATTTCGCTCGTATGCGCGTTTGTCCGCTCGCGCTCGCGCCACTCTACGCGTACATGTGACTTTTTTTTGCGCGTATATGTGACACAATTTTCTCGTCGAGAGTCGCGACTGCACGCGAGACATCGAACGACGCTGACTCGTACACAGAAGGCACGTATAAAACGTCCACTCGTTTCCGTACATAAAAAATAAAAAAGAAAAACTTTTTCTCGTTTTATCTTCTCTCGTGTATCGGATGAATGGACGTGTATATTTATATATAAGTGTGTATGTGTGTATGTGTGTATTTTAAAGAGACCGACGACGTCGTGTGTCTCGCATAAAAATACGCGCGCGTGTGTGTGTGTACAAGAATGCCTGGTACAAAACGGAAAGTCGTAAAGTTTCGCGAAGTAACGTTAAACGACGCGCCGAACTTTATTTTCCTCTCGGTACAATTTCTGGCCCTTATTCTTTCATATTTTCATTATCGCTCCTCGCACACGCGGCTCTCGTCTCAATTTTTAATCCGTTCGTCGTTAATACGCCACGTGAATATTTTCAATATTTTCCCCTCGTCGCGAATTTCTCGAAATCTTCTCGACCCTAAGAAACTTCGAAGTTCGCCGGAAATTACGGGAATATTTACGAGCGTCGATCGCACGTAAAATTAATTTACGAATTTATGGATCGACGATTTTTTTTTAAAACGAAATAATAAATAAAATAATTCACTGGCATTATTTTTCATTAACGTACGTACATACTATATTACTTTTTTTTTGCGAAAGTTAACACGGTTATAAAACAAAAGGTACGAAACAACAACACAAAAAAAATAGAAAAACTAAACACGCGACGTTTCGGAAAATTTGAGACACCGAGTTTTTCCTATTCGTCGCCTTTGTCGCACGCGATCGACGGAAGTCGTGACGCAACTGTTTTTCCTAGTGGAGACGGCAACGAAACGAGAGTCCCCTCGTTGGTCAAGTACGAATCGACCAGAGTGTCTAGTCGTCAGAATCGATCCATTCTTTTTTTTAACTCTTTTCTTCTTTTTTTTCCTCGATCATTTTTTCTGTCTCGCGACGAATCTACAAAATATAAAATAATAATAAAAACAAAACAAAAAAGAACACCTCCAATTCCGATCATGCAGATAGGAGAAAACGAGGTAAAGATTCGTGCGCGATATTCGTATCGATATATATCCGTTCGTATACTTCCGATCACGCCACGCGTGGAAATGTAATAGAAAATACGAATGGAACACGAAACAGGAATTGAATAATCTATCGTGTCCGCAGGACGAGTCGGGGATAGGGGAGAGGGGGGATGAAGGAACTCGACTATCAATCTGTAACGGCATGAGACGAAAAAAAGAGCGTATACACCGGCGTAGGAACGACGATGGAGGGATAAAAAAGAAACAAGGAAAACACGAAAGAGCGAAGAAGTGGATTGATCCACGAAATTCCTCGAGTCACCGAGCTATCTAAAGTACGATAATATATCTATGTTTATATATGTATAAATATATATATATGTATATTACGTACGTACCGGTTTTTATATATATATATGGGGCATTCCGTGCCAACTGGGCCATCGAATGACCCTGACCATCTTGGACCTCGATCCTTTCTCATTCCTCTCGTCAACTTTTTGTTCAACTTCTCAACCAAAGTCCACTCGATTTTAATCCCATAATATCCGTTATGTTTTTATTCGTTCGCAAACTATCAGATTGATATTTCTATTCTTACGCGTTCGTTCTTCGAAGATCGTACTATTTACCCTGAAATTACGATAAATTTTCCAATATTTTTCTATTCGCATCGTTTCTTCGTTGTGAAATCGTAAATAAATATTTTTGAAAAAAATATCGAGCTATTTGTAAAATTGGTAAATTTGTGGTAAATCATAATTTTGCAATTATTCGAAAAAAAACGCAATATTACGATTTTATTGCTTTAAAAAGAGTTATAAATCGTACGGTGAATTAAATAGAAATACGATTATAATTGATGCGGGCTAAGGTGAGACACGTGGAACGAGTTGGCATCGAACGTCCTGTATACAGTCCCCATATATATATATATATATAGCTCGACGCGATGTTACTTATTACGCGTAGAGTCCACGTTTGTTCCGTCTCTCGCTTTGGCCAACTCGTAAGTCACGATGATTCGTACAACAGAAAAGCGCTGTGCCCAGAAAATATAAACTGCGCTATTACCGAAGAATCATATATACAGTATACCATCTCCTACACGCCTCCTCTTGATGTCCCGATGTCGTGCCTCGACTTTCGGTCACGCTATTCCTTCGGTATCCTCTCTCCTCTCCTTTTCCCTCTTTTCCTCCTCTCTTCCTTCCACTCGTCTCTCGTATATCGTACGTACGAATTTTTTGTCTTTCTCGCGGTGACACTACTATATATATATATATATATATATATATATATATATATATATATATATATATACACATATATATATATATATATATATATATATACACATATTAGAGAGCATTGATTTATATGTAAACGTAGAAATGTCGCAGAGTATTTCTGAGGTATATCGTGCGAGAGCGTGGTATGAGGGAGACAAGTTTTTCCCGTGACAGGGATATATAACAATGATACAAAAAAGAAAACGATATATCGCATCGATGACAATAGTGTAATAGACACAATACGTATTCGTACACACTTGCCTCGATCACCGGTGAACGCCCATGCACGTTAAGCTTATTAACATATTTATTGCTTCGCCTCGATACCATACATCGTCTACGTATCGTATATATAACGTTTGTTTGCATTTGCTCAACGCTCGATCCGTACTTACGTTTCCTCGTGCCATCATCGATCTTCATAGATTCGTATCAAATCAATTTGATCGATTTTTCCTAACTTTCTTCGACAAGGGCAAATACGACGTTTCTGATTTTTTTTGTTTTTTTTCGTTTATTGTCGTAATTTCTTCGAGATTTCTTTAACGTAAATTTATTTTTCAATTTTCATTTAAAATATCGTTATGCATATACGCTCGAGGATAATTAAACGAAACGTTCGTTATTCTGAAAATATCGTCGAAAATTACGGGAAATTGACTTTTTTTTTTTACAATCATTTTTCATAGGCTTGTAATTTTTTTTTCTTCTACGAATTACTCGAGCGATTGAGAGGAAAACATTAAAAAATACGATGACTCGTCGAAACGAACGTATCGACTCGCGTTTCGTATTTTCGTTCTTCCCTTCATGTCGAGTAAACGTTATTGAAAAAAAATAAATCATACACACATTTTATTACCGGAATACGATCAACTCGAGTTTTCCTTTCCCCTGGTCTCTCAGCACGCATTTGCCTATTAAACCTAAACGTATACTTGGATAGGTTGACGAATTTGTTCGTACGTTAATACGTAGGTACGTACCGCTCGATTGTACGACTCGAGACTCGATTTTGCTCGGTTAATGCGTAATAATTCGTGGTTCGAGTCCTCGGGAGTTGCTCCGGACGAGATTCGCGTGTTCCGCGCTAATCTACGTTCTCTATATGCCAAACTGTACAAAGTAACGTTTGACTACGTGTACATGTCGATATATATGGAGTCTTCCATGTAAATTCAGCCATTCGAAAAAAATAAAATCCTTTAAATTTTTTGTCTACAATTCAGATCTCTAAAACTAAACGATCTCAACCAGTAATAGCTCTAAAAAAATCCTCGTTCCAATCTCGCAATACTCGTATTTTTAATGATTTTTTTATAACGTCGTGACACTTGACAGAAATTAAAACGAAAAATCTCGTTTATTACGTTCTATAAGTAAAAAAATGGGTAGAAATTATTTGTCGTATATTTTTGTATTTTTTTAGCGAATTTCTATTTTTTGGATAAATTGGCATGAAACGTCCCATATACGGGAGTCTATGCGTAATTCAAAAGCTACCTCTCTTCTCATCGGGCTTCTCGAAACTTCACGACGTTGCTTACTGCGCAAGTTGCTTCGTGCTTCAACGAGGCGCGGATTAACCCGTCGTACGTGGAGCTAAACACACACCCCTCGGCGTACCTAGTGAATAGTATTTTCAGGGTCGAGCAGCTTCGCGCACCGACTAATCGGACGTTTACGACTCGGGTAAAAGTTTTCTGTGAATCGATGCGAGGAAGAGCTTCTACGGGAGGTCGTAATTAATTATACAACTTTGGCCGGTAACGCGCAACTATTTCTCTCATTAATCGAGCTTACGCGTGTGTATTTTGGCGCGGATTAAAACTGTACGTAGACGCATGCGTTAGCATTCGTTAATTATAACGAGGAGAAGATGGAGTTAAAGTCGTTGGACGGTTCGAAAACTAGGGTAATACGGTAATCGAAATCATCGTTCGTTATTTTTAAGGAGGTATATCGATGCGGGATATAAATTTTGCGCGATGTAAACTTGCGATGACGAATTATCGATCTGCCCGAGCGGAATGTTTCACGAGTTATCGCTCGCTCGATGCAAAATTCACCACTGGACTATTGTCGATTAAATTGTATATTTTTATAACGTTTTCTTAAAAATCAAATTAATCGAACTTGAAATCGAATTAGGGTTACGTTTTTTCTTTTTTCTTTTTGATTGAATTAATTATTTTTTTATTACCGGGTATTTTTTTTAAATCGACGAATCTTTCTTCGTTCATCGATCTTCCATCGACATACTTACGTTTTTCATTTCCCGACTGTACTTTAATTGGATTCGAAGATAGTTACCGGTACTTATTTCGAATTCGTGAAAGTACCGATTACCTACTTACGACAATTGTCTCGTTTCGCAAGATTTCTTTCCGCGAATCCAAGCGTGCGCTCCTCGTTATCGCGTATACGATATCCTCGCTTTTTAATGCTCTCAGGAATATATATATTTTTCTAACGATCGTTAAATTAAATTCGAATCGTTAGACGACCAATGCCTGAATAATAACGAGGATAAAAAAGAATAAGCAAAAAATAATAATTTTCTAACAAAACGAGCGATACGCGATTCGTCTCGAGAGGTCCTCGAGAAAATTTTCAAGTTCTCCCCCGAATCGACATAACGCTAAATAAAAAAAGAAGCAAATCAATTTTTTCATCCTCGTAATGAAACAAAAACTAGCGATATTCGAGGAAAAATGTCGTGGCAAAAAAATCATTACCGTTTTGTTTTTTCCAGCGTTATCGATTTTTTCCTTTCGTTTCGTTGCGCTAATGCGTTATAATCATATCTTGCGAGAACAAGGAGAGCGGTGCTCGAGGTACGCGCGCGCATTTACAAAGGCGATGTTAACGAGTGTGACCAGACGCTCGGTGAGGTATATAGGTCCGTTGATAATCGCTAACTTTAATGACAAAACATCCGATAGCAGGAGCACCGATTCGCATTCTCGAGCATTATAACGAAACGTGTGTGCATATGTAAGTATGTGTGTATGATATGTGGAGCATTTATGACGAACGCTCGAACCGGCGAGAGTCGTGCAACCATACAGCCCGTTCGTGTTTCTCGCATTTACATATATATATGTGCATGTGTGTGTATGTGTGTGTATGTTTGCGCGTACTGTGAGATCAGCGACTCATTTCGTTAAGCACGTTTCGAACAATCGAAATCGTGACGCGTCGTAAATCGACCGATAATTTACTAATATGTAAAAAATAATAATAATAATAATCGATATAAAATTCATCGTCCTTTTGACCCCTGATTTTTCTTTATCCAAAAAAAAGGATTATTTTCATAACGTTCACAGCTGCCGAGATTTTACTCGAGAAAATATTGTAGCTCGCAATATTTCCCGAGAAATGGTCGTAAATGAATCGAGATAAATTGAAAGAATTTGAGAATTTTTATAATAACATTTATTTATTCATTATTAGAGAGATTTATTTATTGCTTGAGAGACTCTGGGGTGTCGAGGTTTTTCAACGTGGTCGTCGCTTGATGTAATTTTATACAATTTTTGGTGACGTTAGGGTAAACGCGACGACCCGGTTGGAACGGTGGCGAACTGGTGAAAAAACTCTTGGTGTATCGTCGAAGCGAACGTCACGTTGTATCGATAGAGACACGTGTACCCGCGTTATTAATCTGTTACATACGAGGCACAGAATCGTTCCCGGGGGAACGATTCTGTACCAGCCTTCTCTCGTAATCAGCGTGTACTCGACAATGTTTTATTTTATTTTTTCTACGCGCTTCAGCACGCTTCGATCACGTATCTGTTATCGGACGCACTGTAGCCTCCGTTATTTCGCTTTATTCCTATTCGAACAACGTAGATTATTCCGGATTATTGATACTTAACACTTCGTCTGTAAACGGGGGTATTTAAAGTCCTGCTGTTTTTTCACCCCCTTAATACACTTAAACAAATCTTGAAAAAATTCATGCTATTGTTCGAAACTCTCAACTTGAAATATGAATAATTAAATTATAGGAAAAACAACATATTCATATGTTTTTTGTTAAATAAATAAAGCAACTCGGCAGGAAAGCAGTGTTTCAATTGAAAAATCATAACTTAGTAACAAATAAAGATAACGTAATTTAAAAAACGGGAAATTGAAGGTCAATAATGCAGTTATGAGGAAAAAAACACGTCGTTTTATTTGTTTGACATTAAATGCTTGAGTTTCAACGGGTAAAAAGATAATAAATCATGTGATATGCAATCCTGTTAATACATTTTATTATGAAAGATCTTTCTTCTATTTTGCAAACGTAAAACTATTATCTGTACTGTTACTCGCTGTCTTCATCTCTGAAACAAACAATTCTCTCTCGATGGCGTCACCTCTTCAGCCGACCGCTTCTCCATTTTGTATCAAACTAAGAAAAAATATAGATTTCTCTAAAATTAATTTTCTGTATTCATACTGGTACGAAAAACACGTTAAAAGAAAGAGAAAAATTTCACTTACCTACGTTTTCGTTCGTGTCCTCTCCAAAGTTCAGATGTTCACTAAAACAATGCAAATGTATCTAGAAATTTCTAACCTCGGCGTCGGTTCCCCCTCCCATATAACTTTTTTAAGGGGCGGTAGCCCCGCCTTCCGATTTTTTTCTGTAAAGTTCCGAATCGAAATCGTTTTGTCTCGGACACGAAATACCCCCGTTTACAAACGAAGTATTAATGCAGCTCTCCCATTTCGTCATTAAAAATTCTCGCGAAAGTTCGAATTCAACCGATCGACCGGATCGTTTTTATTTTTTTCCTTTGTTATTTTACTATTTTTATTTTATTTTTTTACATTTTATTCGCCTTTTTATTTTTCTCTCAGATCGAACAAAACCCGTTTCGTTGCGACACAAAAGCCTGTGTTTATAGTTACTGCGTCACGACGTAGACGTTTCTCGGAGAAACGCGAGAAGACGCGTCAATGCGAATAACGATGTCGGGAAATTCCGAACGCCGAGACAAACTTCGAGACGTCGTTGGCTATCATTATAATGCATACACGAACGTACTCACACATACACAGGCACACACGAATACTTACCTGGTTAAAAATCCAGTCGATTACAAGTTTATATTCGACGCGCTTTATTTGATCATCCGGCATATAATTCCTGTAGATCGTTCCTCATCGACGCTCGTATTACGTAAACTATTTAAATTCATACGAAAGAATAATATACGCGAGATTTAACGTGAGAAAAAAAAAGAACGTAGCGTTCGTCCCGAAGCTACAGAATCGTATCTTGTAATCGTCGACGAGCCATCGATGTGTAATTCCTCGAACAATCGTTATATTTTAACGATCGCGTATTTTCTTTCAATGTCGAAGGAGTCTTAAAATTTATATAAAAATATTATTCGCAGGATAATAAGAATTTTTATTATTGGTGGATTTTGTTTTCTTTGTTTTTTTTTTTCCTTTTGTTTCGAAGAAGAAAAGATTTGTTTAATTGTAATTGACCACGGTGTAATACTATACGTACATTATCGTACCGTAGGTGGACTTTGGACAAACAGGAGCCGTTTAACGCCGGATCAACATTTGCATATCGTCGACCCCTCACGTGATCATATTTTCCTATTTATCGCATGCATACTATATATATATATATATATATATAGTATGTATATATAGTATATATATATATATATATAGACGAGTATGTGTTTATAGAGCATTACGATTCGAGAGGGCGAAAGCGCCTAAGGGAGTGCACGATCATGATCGTGCGTGGGAGGTCTTTGACGCGTGGCGATATTACACGCACCGTAGAACCTCGAACTCCCCTACCGTTGGGGCTAATCGTGACGAAACGCATCGCATTGATCATTTGGCGCGTGGCTTTGGCAGGTGGCTGATATTCTCGACGAAGGTTTAACGACGGTGGAAATAAAAATTAAAAAAAAACACGAACTGTGGTACAAAAATATAAGCAGTTTGCAATTATTTATTCGAATGTTTTCCTGCGATATATTAATTAATTATCCATCCTTTGATAAACGATATATTCACGTAGAATAATCATCGAGAAAATTAAGTAAAGGGGGATATTTATTTTTTATTACAAGGAAATAATTTCATATCATTTGTAGAATAATTCTTCGTGATTTGATTCGTTGGGGATTCATTTTTCGTCGTATTTACAGTTTGCGTGAGAAGATGAGAGTTTGGTCGGACGATCGTTAACGGTAGTAGGAAAAAAACAAATAGAAAAACAGTCTACGAACCATTGAAACGTTGATGCATCGCTGCTGGCACGTATGTGGCATATGTATGTCGACTCGTCGGTGAGATAGCTCGGATGAGGGATGAGAGACGACACAAGAGTTACAGCTATTACATCGATTCTCTCTCGCTCTCTCTCTCTCTCTATCTCTCTTTTCCGCTTGTCCCGCCGAGTGAACGAGCAATGAGAGAGATTGGAGATAAAGCTACAGAGAGAAAGAGAAAATAGGATAGAAAGAGAGAGAGAGAGAGAGAGAGAGAGAGAGAAGGGAAGAGAGATAGGAAGCGAGAAAGAGGAGAGAAATAACGAAAACCAAACGGCGCGTTATTGGACTGTACGAAATTTATTCGTGGCTTTCGTGACCGTAGGCTATTACGATAGTCTGCTTCGCGATGCGCGGACTGCATTTATAACGGTGCTGATACTTCTATACAAATCTATACATATATATGTATATATATATATATATATATACGAAAATCCCAATTTTGTTATATCACATAGTCGCGCGGACAGGTCTAAATGCTCCGCTCCGTGAGATTATTAGAATTCGTAAGAGCCGAAAACGAACCATCGCCAAAACGTAATTCGGTAATAGACCAACCCCTGTCCTCGCGAAGACAAATTGCCAATGTCAACTTCCGAGATTTTCGTTAGGACACCCCGTTTCCGTGAATAAATCACCGGGACTACTTTTATTCCGGTTATTTGCAACGTTTCTCGACTACGAAAAGGAAAAAAATCCTAATAAAAGAACGAAACGAGGATTAAAAACACGACATAAACGAGGGTTGTTCTTGTACTAATGGGCTCGGGGTGGGCGTGATTGGCAGGGGTTGAAATAAATTTAAAAAATAAAAACAAAAACACCCGTAATCATACTTTTTGTTTTTTTTTCTGAATTTATCAATCTTACGACCGGATTATCGAACTAAAAAGAAAATCGACACGAGTGACAATTTGGTTGCGATATTGCGAAATAAATTAGTATTTATTGTTACAAAATATAAATTAAAGTACGACCATTTTCTTAAAAAACTTGAATTCAAGTTCAAAACCGGATGAAAAATTTGCATTTCGCTCGGTTTTTTGGAAGTTTTGCCGTTTTTTTGCCTTTTGACGGTCAACCACGGTGACTTTGGAGATTTCCACCCTCCTTTACGGGAAATACGGGTATATCTTGCGCCATATCGTACAAAATAGGTCCGTTCGGTCGCGACGATTCACGTCGACCCGCGGTGGGCGTGATTGGCAGGGGTTGAAATAAATAAAAAAAAGAAAACAAAAACACCCGTAATCATACTTTTTGTTTTTCTTCTGAATTTATCAATCTTACGACCGGATTATCGAACTAAAAAGAAAATCGGCACGAGTGAAAATTTGGTTACGTTATTGCGAAATAAATTATTATTTATTGTTACAAAATATAAATTAAAGTACGACCATTTTCTTAAAAAACTCAAATTTCATTCAAAACCGGATGAAAAATTTGCATTTTGCTCGGTTTTTTGGAAGTTTTGCCGTTTTTTTGCCTTTTGACGGTCAACCACGATGACTTTGGAGATTTCCACCCTCCTTTACGGGAAATACGGGTATATCTTGCGCCATATCGTACAAAATAGGTCCGTTCGGTCGCGACGATTCACGTCGACCCGCGGTGGGCGTGATTGGCAGGGGTTGAAATAAATAAAAAAAAGAAAACAAAAACACCCGTAATCATACTTTTTGTTTTTCTTCTGAATTTATCAATCTTACGACCGGATTATCGAACTAAAAAGAAAATCGACACGAGTGAAAATTTGGTTACGTTATTGCGAAATAAATTATTATTTATTGTTACAAAATATAAATTAAAGTACGACCATTTTCTTTAAAAAAAACTCGATTTCCATTCAAAACCGGATGAAAAATTTGCATTTCACTTGGTTTTTTGGAAGTTTTGCAGTTTTTTTTTCCTTTTGACGGTCAACCACGATGACTTTGGAGATTTCCACCCTCCTTTACGGAAAATACGGGTATATCTTGCGCCATATCGTACAAAATAGGTCCGTTCGGTCGCGACGATCACGTCGACTTTGGCACCGCCCTCGACCGGGAAATATCCCCTCTCTGGTTGGGATTCGTTCGTAACAAATACGAACCCGATAATCCCCGCCATCCGTTTACAGCGTTAACACTTGCGCAAACCGAGCCTACCACACGACCAAAGAGAGAGAGAGAGAGAGCGAGAGCTCGTATACGTCGTAATACGTACAACTCGGCTAGTTCCGCTGGAAATATAACTATGGCGTTTATTCTCGAGCCTCCCTCCCCCATCCTCCGCGTCCAACCCTCGTAGAAGCGCGCTTTCCACGATCAACCCAGATCGTAGATTCACGAGCTAAACTTTGGTCGCGGGTGTTCGACGCCTAACGAAAGCTTCGACATCGTCGTCGTCGTCGTCGTCGTTACTCCCACTCGTTTGTCCCGTTCAATTTTCGTTTTACGACTTCACGATCGAACGATTCGCAAATCTCTTTGTATATTACGTTTTTTTCTTCTCTCTTTCGATCTTTCTCTTCATCGTTTGTCACAAAGAGTCGGCCGGTTTAACAGTTTCGTCGAGAACCGAGATGGAATTTAAAACGTTTAGAATTTGTGGGAAAAACACGTTCTTCGATCGTTCCAACGAATCGTGAAGTTCTGGTGATATCAGCCTCGTCGTAAACGTCATTGGCTTCGAGAAGGTTTCACCGGGAGGAAGTATATCGAGGTGTTCATTCTTCGAGTGCGAAGTGTTCGACGTTTGTTTTTCGTTTTCTTTTTCTACCGTAATTTTCGTTTTTATCAACGATTCGCTAATGAAAATTTGGAACTTTACGGAAGTTTTTATTGTTCTCATGAAAATTTGGACTCTCGAGCCTGCGACATTCGCGGTGAAGCCGGAGTGATGAAATATGTGAGGTTTTTTTACGAAAGACGTTTGACGTAGAAATCGTGTACGAAAAATTGTCCAGTGCGAGGGATTTTTTTGGTTCGTAGTTTCGTTATTTTTTCGTATTCGAGAATTTTGTTTTGCTGCCAGAGATTCGAGAATGTGCGTCACAAAAGTAGGCGTCGAATCGAGCGTATCCATGGCTTTCCATTATCACTGAATTCTCGATTGCCTCGGTTTGCGTTTAACTATGTAGTAAACACGCGCGTAAAGAGTGTCGATAACAGCAATACGCTCTTGCACGAGAGATTCCTCTTCGATCTCTCTCCTACGTCTTTCGTTCTTTCTTTTATTTTTCACCCAACGAGAACGATAATTTTATTGTGATATTTAAACAAAAAACGAGACAGTGGATCGAGTGATTAGAAAGAAAAAGAAACAAAGCAAAAAACTAAAAAACAATGGAGTTCACGTGGACTATACAGCACCAAACCGGTGCCGAAACGATTCCGGGAAATAGAAGTCATCCGAGTGATTCGGAAGAGATGGCTGGTCACCCGGCGACTCGACGTCTTCTCACGGTCGCAGGTAAAAAAATACCAATAACAAAAATTCAATATTTTTACAATTTTGAAAAACGAATTTCTCAAAATCGATTAATTTTTGAATAATTCATTCGTTATTTTCGTACCAATAGACATATTTTGTTTTATTGCAATTTTTAGACAGGAGTGTTTTTTTTTTGTCTGTTTCGAGAACTTTACGTTCTACGTTGATTTTTGTTGCATTCTTTCATCACAAAATATGCAGGATCGATAATTTTTCCACGAAGCATGAATGATTTATCGTTGCGATACGAAAATTTATGAGTTTCCACGAAAAACATGGGCCCTTTCTGAATCCTGGTGATTTATAATAATCATTACGTTCTTTCCATCGACGTATCGTGCAAAACGAGAGTCGTCGCCTCGCGAAGTTGAACGAATGGACATTTTACTGCGAGATTGGAAAAACGTTCGAAGATTTTTTTCGTCAAGAAAATATCGTCGCTTTCACGAACAGATTCCCTGCGATAAATAAAACTCCGCGTTTACCCAAATAACAATTATTTTCTCCGCGTTAACATTTTTCTTCTCGAGTTCGTCGTGAAAAATTTTCAGAAAAAAGCTCGATTATATTTTCACGAAAAATTCGAATTTTCATTACTCGGGTTTATATTTGAATTTGTTTGTTCTCCCGACGTATTATTTCACGATCGGAGAATTTTTATCTCGATGACAGTCGTTAAACGTGCGATAAACCGAGCGTTTAGTTCAATTGCCCTTCTCGCAGAGGGTTTGACCAGATCGCGATTATTCCGTCCCAATTATTCAACGCTAGTAAAAAAAAGAAAAAAGGAAAAAAAATGAAAAAAAAAGTAGAAATACGCGTTCACCTGACGGGCCACACGCTCGGCCGAATAACCTGCCGATGTTCACCCTCGATCTTGCATTATTTTCTCCCCCGCCCTCTCAATTATCATAATCGCTCGTGCAACCCTCGACGACAGCGTGCGAGCAACCCCCCTGGAACGTTCGAGGGTTGTTTTCAAATTCTCGCGAGTTTACGAACTTCCTCGTGCGACGTCCGACGTACGAATTATCGGTTGCGACGAAAGGACGCAGCTGTTTTCGGTCAGTTAAAATGCGATCGTCGACCAAGGGTAGAATACGTGTAAACGCCTAAATTTTTTACGGACACGTAGAACCAAACTCGCTCGATTAACTCGCTCGGTTTAAATGCCATGCTTCCGGTTCCACGGTTATGGATACGGCGTTACTTTTTTTCCGTCGGTGTTTTTACGGTTTTTATTCCAACAGCTGTTCGAATTATTCCAATTATTCGGACCATTCGAAGTTTCGATGCAACGAGAGACGTAATTTCGTGCTCGATTTCAATAAATGACGAATCCGCGACAAATTCTCGATAATATTCAAAATCTTTTGTCATTAACGTCGGTACGAGTTGACGCCATGTTCCGAGTTTGCAGTAAGATAGAGTTCGAACGCTTTTATCGTTATTATCGTTTCCTTTTTTTTTTCTTTTTGTCGATGAAGCGTGAAAATTGTTTTGCCAGCTCGTGGTGCAAAGAATTATCGTCGTAGTGTTGAATGATCGAAACGAGAGAACGATGATGAACGAATAATACAACTGAAGAGAGAGAGAGAGAGAGAGAGAAAGAGAGAGAGAGAGAAGAGTAGAGAAGTGTGCGACGATACTTTCTTTTGTCCACCCAGGTGTACATTTTCTCCAACAGTACGACATTTTTCCAGGAATGATATTTCGCGTTCAATAACATCGTTCGAGATCGAGTTCGATCTGTTTCGAGAACGAGGTACTTGGGACACGCTTGCTTGGAATTTCTCTGATTGTTTTCTTTTTGTCGCTATCGACTTCCCTCGCAAAATTAACGACTCGAATCGAACTTTTCTCTCGTTTATTTTCATATTTTCCAGCGAAATAACAAAAGTATAACAGTTAGAATTCTAAGAAAGATATAACGACGGAATATTTATTTCGTGAAAATGAAAAGCCACGTTTCTCTAAGCCGGGATTCGAAATTTGACGATTAATTATGGCGCGAATATCGGACAAAATTTTGCGTTTCGGTTTGTTCGCAAAATTAACGACTCGAATCGAACTTTTCTCTCGTTTATTTTCATATTTTCCAGCGAAATAACAAAAGTATAACAGTTAGAATTCTAAGAAAGATATAACGACGGAATATTTATTTCGTGAAAATGAAAAGCCACGTTTCTCTAAGCCGGGATTCGAAATTTGACGATTAATTATGGCGCGAATATCGGAAAAAAATTCGCGTTTCGGTTTGTTCTGGCTAAAAAATAAATCGGTAGCCGAAGTGTCATTCGTTGATGATGCTGCACAATCTTTAACTTCTCCTTGTCGTCCCTAATAGCGCTGATTCGAGAGGTAACATTCTATCTACGTTGCGGTGAAAGTCCCTCCGCGAGAGTGTCATCTTTTTTCTCGCTCTCGCGGTGTCAATGGCCCGATGAAAATATCACGCGCGAAATAAATACCTGCGAGTATCTCGTTTATCCACGAAGAATTGCTAAATATAAAATAGCCGTCTTCGATTTATATCCATATTGAAAACAAAATAAATAAGAAAACATTTTTCATAAATAAAAGCGTTTTTTCGTTTTTTTTTCATCTTTTTATTCTTATTTTTTCTTAATTTGTTTCACACGCGCCAGACACACGCAATGTTTCGTCGATTTTTTTATTTTTTCTCAACTTTACCAAAGAACGGAAACAATTATATGATCGCAATGGCTCGCGGAGACGCGTCGGGGAGCGAGAAGAAACGAACCGACGAGAAGGCTCTTCGCTAATTACCAGACACCTGTTACGCAAAAGCTTCGAGAGACCGAGAAACTCTCGAGTGATTGTGCGAGCCACGGCGCACTCATGGGTTCCGTATTCCGTTTGAATTAAATTGTATACCGGTGTGTAACGTATGAGAGTCTGGTTGGTGCGCGTTATATTCTCGTGCGCATCAACGGCTCGGGAAAGTCGAAGGAAGTCGAGACACTCGAGGCCCGGCTGGCAGATCGAGCGAGATCGATCGATCGATCGATCGAATCGTTTATGGTGGAACCGACTTTTTTTATCACGATCGTTTTAGGAAATTCGCTGTTTCCTGCGATTTCTAAACATCGTTTTGTACCGTTGCTAACCCTCAATTCGCGAACGTTTTTTAGCCACCCTAATTTCGCGAACCGAGGTCGTTTTCGTCTTCGCGCTATCACAACCGCAATTACAAATGAAAAAATCTGAAAAAATTCATGGTCGATCTTCAGACTGTATTTTTGAAGCGAGAATGGAATTTTTTCTTTTCTTCATATTTTTAATAATTTTTTTTGTTTCGTCAAATATCAAGCAAAATTTCGAGAAGACATTTTGACTCGGTCGAAAACGACCCCGGTTCACGGGCTGAGGGTCGATTCTTCAATATTATTTCGATGAAAATTCGCTCCGATTGGGAATTTGATAAATGCCGATGATTAAAAAATGTGGGAAACAATTTAAAAAATAATTTTTCTGAAAAAATCGTTAAGTCGTTGTAAGAAATTCGAAAAGAAAAACTCATGATGCTTTAGACCACACTGTCATCCATAAATACACAAATATCTTTCTACGTTTATGAACGAGACAATTTATACGAATTTTCGGACCGGCGCACATATAAGGGTCGCAGGGTGTCCGCGCCCCCTCGAACCCTCTGAGAAACGCGTCGGGGGCGGTGTTTGGTCGATAAGGTAGCTGGGCAAAGTTGGCAACGCCCCAGCAGCCAACCAACCCTCCGCGAGCAACTCGTCCCGACTCACCCCTTCGAACTTCTCCCTCCTTCACTTATCACGTACGTACACTTTGAATCTCGTACTTTACTTGCCTCTCTTACCATTCTTCCGTTATTAATCGTACAAACATCGTATCTATATCAAGATGGCGAGCGAGAGTTTCGCTCCGTCGATTTCCAAGATGGAGACGACCCGGGAAAAATCCTCTAAGAATTACCCTTTCGTTAACGATATTTATGACAACTTGAATTTCGCAGTTTTATTCACCTACTTGTATTCTTCGTTTTATAAAAAAAAAATAGTACCTTACGTATCGCTCGATCGTAAAGCTGGTACGATTTTTCTCAATGTTTTTTTTACAGCAGTCGCTTTAAACAATTTATTCGTTTAATAGAATCGATTTAGGGCAATTACATCGAGACAGTGAAATTTGAATGATTGAAATATCGTTCGAAGGAAAAAAATGTTATTTTTCTCGGATTTTTTTTTGTGTTGTGTTTTCAGTCGAATCTTTCGTTGCGTCGAGAGTCACTCGACGGTCTCGTCCTTATACTTGATTTGCTCACGTCGCGTTGTGGCGTAGTGACTGTACGACCGGAAGGGTCGAGTTATGACACTTGAATCGTCGCTCTCTTAAACGCTTAAGAGGGTCCAAGGTGCTTACACGTAGACACGCCGTACTCGTTCGGCCGAGTCCGACAAAATGTCTCGTACGAGCACCGTAGGGTCTCTTGATGAAAGCAATATTAACGCGTACGTAGCGACGAAGTTTTTATTCCAAACGATGAAGTACGTCAACAACATTCTTCTCGACACGTTCCTCGTTTCCTTACCAACGTGTTCGAGTTGAACATTTTTTTCTCACATTTTATTACACGATCGACGGTAAATTATTCGCGATGGTGATTAATCAAATTTGATTAAAACCATTCAATTTATTCCAATCCGAACGAAAATTTATATTTCATTTCAGTCTAAGCGAAGGATATTGGAGGAAGTTTATTGAAAACAATGTTCGTTTCGCAACGGCGATGGCGGCAAAAAATTGATTATCTCTCGCTAGGATAGAGTACGAGATTTTTATTTCTTTTTTTTATTTCCAACGACTCTCTTTTCGCGATATAAAGACAAAAGCAATGAAAGATAATCGACGTCGAACTATTAAGGTCGAATGTTTAAAACGAGGAAAAAATCTAGATCGACGGAAATACAATTAAATTTTGAGTGCGAGCCAAACGCGTGCGGTCAAACGGGACGAGAGGCGAGAGAACCGTTATTAACCGATGTTCGAGATGTAAAGCAGCGGGCGATTGCCGTGTGATTGTATAAAAGTCAGCGAAAGTTTTTTTTCTTTTTCTTTCTTTCTTTTTTTTTCGTTTTTTTTTCATTCTGCTCGAACAATTTTCATTCTTTGCGAAATTTTATTCTCCCGTCTTTCACGCGCTTATCCGAGTCCCAACTAGTCGTCGGCGAACCGGGAAAGCGAGGTGGCAACGTTTATTACCAAGCTTCCTCTATCGATCTTCGATCGTTAATACATTTGTCATTTTTTTTTATCTCGTCCTCTTTTCTCCTCAGAACCAATAATTATTCGAACGACTCGATCACCCGTGAAAATGTTTTCTGCCTATTGGCACGATCACCGAGTTGTGCGGATGCAATCCTCGCAAATATTGTAAATTTCTCCAGATTCGCGTTATTCTATCCCCAAATCGACTTTCGCTCGTAAATATCTTCGATCGGTCGTCTATTAAAAACTAACGGATGACAAAAATTATCGACGATTATTCTTTCGATTTTATTTTATTTCCTGTCGTGTCTATTGCATCATTATTTCTGCACGAAGAATCGATCTTTCATTTTTTTAATTAATTTTATTTACATTTATAAACCGTCGATCTAAATTCGTCCTTAATTTTCCGTATTTTATTGTGAAAAATCATGAATCGTTTGAGAAACGCGATCGAGCTTTGTCAAAGCCCATCCATCCCTTCTTCTCTCGATGTTCGATCGGTTTAATCGACGTTTTTTTCCTTACGTCATTATCTCGTTAACTCGTTTGTAAAAAGTACGCAACGTCGACGAAAATTACCGTGATCGAGCCGCAAAATATGGCGCTCGGTTTTAGCTTACCGATGTTGTCGCACTCCCACGCGATCGTCGCGTATACGAGAACGATGCCAAGCTAGGATTTCTAACAGGCTGGCTAGCGGGGAGAACCTCTCTATATACCTCTCGCGTTCCAATCACCTCGATTCCCTCGCGTCGTGGAATGTCGCGAGCGAACGCTCGCGCGCGAGTTCTCTGCTATTTTTTTACCCTCTATATATTCCCCTCGCTTCTGAGGTAAAGAAGAAAAAAGAAAAGAAAGAAAGAAAAAAGAAAAAAAAACATCGACGTGTCCCGATTCCTCTCGGGCGACTCGCCGTAGTCGTCGCTGCACTGCAATGCATCGCTGCTGCATTATCATCTTACTCTCGTGCTCTCGATTTTCTACTTCGCGTATAACGCGATATAATTAAATCGTGCGAGCTTTTTTTTCTCAATTTCCTCGAGAGCTTGTTTCGAACCTTTCATTGATCGCGAATGCTCGATTCACATTATATCGTTTCGCAAACTGGAATTGTGTATCGAAAATACCGATGATTTTTCGTAAAATGTGATAAAAGGAAAATTCATCTTAATGAAGTTTTTGAATTTTTTACGAAAGTGTGCTATTTATTTGACGCCTTCATTCGATTCACTCGGTCGAAATGTTTAATAAGTTATTTTTTTGTTTGATAAATTCTATCAATATTCCAATTAAACGATCGAATTGTTTTCCGATAAATTATTTATCGAATAATATTGTAATCACATTTTTTAAATCGAATCTGTCGTTTCTCCATAAATAAAGCGTCAACAAAAAAATTAATTATTTACACGATATTTGTTCGATCGCTACGCGAGGATCACGTTTTGTCGGATTGCCCATAGGTGGCAGCACCGATCGAACGATCTCACCTTTCACGCGTTTGATATCGCATTCCACGTTGAATTAGAGATAATTAATATTATCTCGATTTTGTTTTTTTGTTTTTCGTTCACCAGGATAGTTTCATGGTGAATATACATATTTAAGGATAATTTTAATAAATTTATGCAAAATTTATGCAAAATTTGACGTGGTCAATTTTTCACGAGTACGGGAAAAATAACCTATGGTATAATCAATTGCGTATGCGAAACGATCTTTAGTATGGAGAACGCTCGATCAAGTTCTATCGCGCTAAAAGAATTCTCGAGACGGTCTCGAGCGCCGTTCACAAGACCTTTAACGAAGGACCCCCGAGGCCGACGCCTCGCGACGCGTCTCGCATCAGCTGTTGCAAATACATGTACCATAGGCTCTCTCGTACATTATGGCGCAGTACGTATCCTATATCTTTATCTTTATTCAAGAGATTCGTATGTACGTGTGGGTGATTATAGTACAATCTAGATGCACGCTATACTTGCCACGCTTGAGTTTCTAATGCTCTCCCACGCAAAGATGAAATATATCTACTCTACAGGTCGTCTCAAAAATAATAATCGTATATAGAAAATTTTTGTCAATTTGCACAAATGATTATCCATTTTGTTTTTCAAATAAAAATGGTTATTTCGAGGATATTTTTGCAATTAAAAAAAGAATCAATCAGGATTAAAAGTATCGTCTCGAATATCGGCAGAGGTCTTCGATACTTTGATTTTTATTTCGTCGATTGAGAACGGATTCTTCGCTGTAATGAAATTTTTAAGCTGTCTCGGTTTATTGTTTTTGTCGCTGGTGATTACGTTTGGTAGTTTTTGTTACGTCCTGTAGAGTACGTGAATATTATAGCTGCGAGTATTCTGCAACGCTTGGACTGGTAGGAGTCGATGAAGCGGCACGAATAGACTTGATATAGAAAATCAAATCCGCTTCGGGCAGCAGCATCGGCAAAATAGCAGTATCCTCATTCCTGCGATATCTCGATGGGTAATAAATATCATGGATAGCGCGAGAGCTCACCTTTCATGCTATTTACAACAGGTCAACCGACGTAAAATTTG
Organism: Netelia virgata; assembly: GCA_951802705.1. Taxonomy (NCBI): domain Eukaryota; kingdom Metazoa; phylum Arthropoda; class Insecta; order Hymenoptera; family Ichneumonidae; genus Netelia; species Netelia virgata. The sequence continues at coordinate 33,209,639 of OX637867.1, read as the reverse complement.
CTTAAAGTTGTAAGAGAATTTTTCGTATAAAACAAAACTCAAACTTTTTTATATTTTTGATAAATTGGCTAAATTCTATAATCGATAATTTTAAACAGGGATTTTCGAAAATTTTTTGATTTCGCTTGGACGAAAAATGTATCGATATCGTGGTGTGTATTTTTTGATACGAACGACACACGTATGAGCGACCGATAGCGTGACTCATAGTGCGCGAAGAATTAAAAAAAAAATTGAACGAAGCTCCAAGAGTGGCGAATTAATTGCTCGACGATAAGAATCTCTTCTCTATCCCAAGCGCTCTTTAATTCTCCCTCGCTTGTATTCTCTCTCTCTCTCTCTCTCTCTCTTTCTTTCTCTACCTCTCCTCGACGTATGTTTCGAGGACGATTCGATTTATCCTTGCATAAATGCGGAATCCGCTCTGACGCGCGACGATAAAAGCATAGCGCCAATGGGATTTACGTGCCTCGTTGGGCCAACTCACGACAACGATCACCACGCTGGAGATAAAAGAGAGAAAACATTCGAATGCAAAAAGTTTCGCTCTCGCGATAAAATTTTTCCAGCTTAAATTAAACAACGTTGCTGATTATTTCTCGCGAAGAAAATGAAACAAGTAATCGAGTTAATCGACACGTGATTTGCATCGAACGAAGTTAATATTTAATCATATTCGACGTAAGAGATAAACTAATGAAAGAATCGATCGAAACTTGGAACGTCGGTAGTTATTGAATTTGTTTTTTTCTTTTTTTAATGATTTCAGGAAGGGGCGATTTTGTCGGAGGAATAGACAACGAGGCGTTGGATTTTTCTCAGCTGGAGGATTTCATCAATAGCGACAGCGAGCAGCCAGCAACGTGAGTGATTTTTCGATCGATCCCTCGATAATAACAAAACTAAAAATAACGTTTTATAATTATTATAATATTTTCCTTAAGTTGTAAAATTCACGAGTCGCGTTTCCGTGAATGCTTGTTCGTTTTCGACTCGTTTCGATACTTTCAGATTCGATCAAAAAATATTTGTCGTTTGTCAAAAATCACAAACAACGCGAAATTCGATATTTCGCGAGTTTTATCAGTCGCGATTCGAGGCTCGTGTGACGCGCGAGAATTATAACGTATAATACAAGAGAGCTTAATACACGTGTAAAGGACGTCGAACGAGTAGAAAGAGGAAACGTTTGGTCAGGCGCGCACGAGCCGGCATGGCCAATCATCGAGTCCACTATACATAATAATGCACGACTCGGATCGTTCCCCTCTCTTGCTCTACTCTGTAGTAACGCTCGCTTCAATTATGCTAATTAGGAAATTCGTGCGATTCGAACATTACCATGCAACTTCTTCGTCGTACGTTCTCCTCGTACGCGACGTTAAAACGCACGTTTTACTTCGAGAATTCGATCAATCGTTTTATTCAATATTACGCTTTTCGCATCGATACATTTTTATTTGTACTTTAAATCGTCGAAATAATTTGTAACGACTCATCTATTTTTTTCTACATAAACGTAATTCATTCGCGAGACTACGATGCAATATAAATTTCTTTACGTCAATCGTTTTATCAAATATTACGTTTTTCGCATCGATACATTTTTATTTGTACTTTAAATCGTCGAAATAATTTGTAACGACTCATCTACCCGTGAAAGAAATTAGTAGGGCATCCATAACAAAAATCGGGGCCCATGAGGGTTTAAATATGGATTCCCTACTAGGGATTTCCACAACACAATCGGACTAGGCCCCGACAGGAAAATAACAGGGTTGGATTATTTATTCAAAAAAGGTCGTAGCGAGGTAAATGATAAGGGCCCAAACGGGATTCATCAAGGCAGCAGTTATTGCAGAGCACACAATATTTGCAAAGTTATTTAAACAATTTATAGTTCGGTAAAACACTAGGTTATACACAAATTTTAAGTTAAGTTATATAATTAATTTTATTTACGGTATATAAAATTGTATATGACTGTATATGAGTACTTTTATTTTATGTTGAAATACATAATAATTGTACATATATATATGGCTTCATCTTTATATGGCTTCATATATCATTAGATATAGACATAGTTTTCTTTGGTTTTATTCGCGTATGGAAGCATGTAAATCAAAAGATTGTTTATTAAAAGTTAACAAATTATGTATTGATGAAATATATATATATATATTGCATCAATACATAATTTGTAAACTTCATACATATAGATATATAGAAAGAGACGACATAGATATAAGCCATAAGTACGACAGAAAAATGAGCGTGTAGCTTCGCTCACGGCCAGCAGGTGGCGCATGGCCGCGCGCTTTCTCGCAAGCGTACCCGTCGTCCACCGGTATTATAAAGACGTGAGCAGGATGAAGAAAATCGTTACTCGTCTCCCGATTGCGCTGGTAAGCACACTCTTATGTAACATGTTGAGTAGTGCTTATCTACCAACGTATATATACGTTGTAGATATTGTATATGTTTCTATACGTTTACATAGAAATATATACAATTCTATCGGGCCAATTTTTGTATACAATTATATATGTTTATATATATATATATATATATATATATATTCATTTTTATTCGGAAAAATTGTGTTCATTATTGCAAAACATCTCGCTTGATACATAGCCACTAATAAAGCTGGCAATTATAGGGCAGTAATAGGGTTGCTTCATGGCTTCGTTTCTATTCTGGCAGGGTTCTGTTGAGGCAACCAGCCGGGCCCTGATTAATAGCCCTGTTTAGGCCCTCATCGACAAAGTGTGACCGGCCCGCAAGGGACCTGATCGGGTGCCCTGTTAGGCCCCTAATAGAGTGAGGGAAAAATAATCGGGACCTAGTCTAAGCCCTGGCTGAATTCTTTCACGGGTATTTTTTTTCTACATAAACGTAATTCATTCGCGAGACTACGATGCAATATAAATTTCTTTACGTCAATCATTTTATCAAATATTACGTTTTTCGCATCGACACATTTTTCATTGTACTTTAAATCTTCGAAATAATTTGTAACGACTCATCTATTTTTTTCTACATAAACGTAATTCATTCGCGAGACTACGATGCAATATAAATTTCTTTACGTCAATCATTTTATCAAATATTACGTTTTTCGCATCGATAATTTTTATTTGTACTTTAAATCGTCGAAATAATTTGTGACGACGCATCTATTTTTTTTCTACATAAACGTAATTCATTCGCGCGACTACGATGTGACATAAATTTCTATACGTCAATCATTTTATCAAATATTACGTTTTTCGCATCGACACATTTTTCATTGTACTTTTAATCGTCGAAATAATTTGTAACGACTCATCTATTTTTTTCTACATAAATGTAATTCATTCGCGAGACTACGATGCAATATAAATTTCTATACGTCAATCATTTTATTCAATATTACGCTTTTCGCATCCATACATTTTTCTTTGTACTTTTAATCGTCGAAATAATTTGTAACGACGCATCTATTTTTTTCTACATAAACGTAATTCATTCGCGCGACTACGATGCGACATAAATTTCTTTACGTATCGTAATCTCGAATTGAAGAATCTCTGAAACGATCCAACAATGTTTCCGTCCACCGGCCATCGCCGGTACGTCGCTCATCTTGTTCTCCCTTCTCTTGAGAACGATTGTCGAGTTCACATGAGATGATGAACACGTCAGGCACACATCCGTCGTTCGGATAATGAATTCATCTCTCGTAATGTAACGCGCCAAATGTTTCCTCGTTCAATCGACCTACATTAGCCGTCGCCAAAAATACAATGAACTACTCTACTTACTATCCATATACGCATTGTCGAGCAGGTATATTTTCTCACACGATCGTGATAAGTACAAAAATTTGACTTTCTTGAATTTTTTATCGATCGACTCCGACGGTCGATCAACTTTCGATACACGAAAATTTCTCATTCGATAATAAATCGAGACGACGATTGGTCGTTCGTCAGACGCGTACGGTAAATTGATCGAAATGTTTCGTACTCGTTTTATTCGATGTTTCGAGGCTGCGTCGTGACAACTTTATATCGTAACGAGACTGACCGGTCGTAGCGACGTTCAATCCAGTACAGAGTGGTATACACTGTATATCATTCTACCATGATATCTCTAAGTGCGGTGCTTATACGAGTACTAAAATATATAGTAGGTATATCGTAGGGATGGATAGAGATGAAAGAGAGAGAGAGAGAGTGAGAGAAAGAGACAGATAGAGAAAGAGAGAGAGAGAGAAAGAGAGGGAGAGAGAGAGAGAGAAAAAGAGGGAGAGAGAGAAAGAGAGAATGAGAGAGAGAAAAGAGATAAGTTTTAAGCACTGACAACGCGCGACCCGCAGCATCGTAACGATATAATGACACGAGCAGACTCGACGAAATTGATAGAATCACTGCTCGCTTGCATTGGACTCGGTAATTTGTCTCGTATCTACTTAAAGGGTACGCGCACACGGATATACGACATATACACATTTCGTACACCGATTAGTGTACCAGTCAACTGTATAAAAGACCGGGAGGCTCGTGCCATAACGTACCGTGATATATATATATATATACACACATGTGTGAAGATATATCCCTGAATTGACTATTATGGCGACGCCCTCAGCTTCAATTTTCTCGGCAGGTTTATACGGGAAAATTCGAGCAACAAATTAATCAATATTGTCGATTTTTTTTATTCCTATGCTCATCTTTTATAAATATTTATTTATGATTATTAAAAAATGAATTAAAGAGAGTACAAAAAATAGTTATAATTGTTATCGATATTAACGTTAATTTGACAAATACGAGTACTTTTGATAAATTTTATTGGCTATTATGATCGAAGAATATTTATATAATAAATTGTAATATAATTGTATCATTGTGATGCGACGTGCGTTGAATATTTTTGAACGAAAAAAAAGTGAACGCTTTCTTATCTCATGACACACACTGTGATTGTGAATCATAGGCTGGGTCATACTATTGATAATTGACTATTTGCATTCGAAAACGTCGTTGAGCGTGTCACTTGCAAAAAACCGACGTTACTCGCTCGACGGTCGTGCGTTATGCGCACCTTCGAGGAGCGATAACGATATCGCTGTTTTATAAATTACCGCGTTCCAATGTTTCGCTCGATGTGATTTTTTTTCTCTTTATATTTGCATACTTACATCGACCGAAAAGTACAAAATAATATTCTTCGAAACAACGTTTGGCCATTATTTCGTGATTGTTGGATATCGATATTAACGATTAATTAATCAAGTCCATTAAAGCAATTTAGTAAAATTAATCAAGTCTATCGAGTTCTGAATAATCTGTTGAAATATTGCGAACGAAGATGTGTGAATAGTCGTTTTTTTTCAAGATATTTCGCCGATACACTCGCTCACAACGAGAACGGTGGAACAACGAATCACAATGGACGTGTCGACCCTGCGAATCAACAAACGCCCACACGATTACCATCGCCGATTACGCAAAATCATCCGGTCGGTGCACCGTGTCCGATCGGAACTACCCCTGTACCAACAGGAACTACGTACAAGGATCCTCAAACATACGTCCATCCGTTAGTAATATTTATATTCAAATTACGAAATAATAATATCGAAAACATCTTTTTTCCATTTTTCTTGAAAATTTAGAAATATTAAAATTCCAAATTAATATAACATTGCTCTTGATTCCGTTTTATTTTAAAAAATCGAATAACGAATTTTCAATCAATATTCGTTCGTTGAGATATTTTTATAAATTTTCTCAATCGACATTGACACGATTTCTATCAGCATCGACGTAGCTATTATCTAATTTGTATCGATATTTATTGCGACAGACACGCGTTACCCGAGAGTCCACCGGATAGCGGAAGTGAGCCTCCCTACTCTCCACCGGGTCATCACGAATCTTCCCAACATGTACATTCGCCACGTGAGTATCGTCGAGAAATTTGTCGAGCAAAAATTTAACTCGAAACTTTCAATTTGCAAAAAATTTGCCTGGATGATGAAAAACGAGTTTGTCAAATTTAAGAACGAGTTTTTATTTTATCGTAGATTCAAAAGCAGCTCTACAAGAGATACTGTTACAACACCAGAACAATCCTGCGAATTATTCGCCAAATTTGTTACCACCATCGCCCCGAGCGATCGCACCAACAAGCGACCCTCTCATGTTGACCCATCCTGTACTGACGCCTCTTCTAACGCCTTCGACACCGAGTCTAACGTCGCAACAGCAACAACTCGGAAATTCCTTGGTACCTATGCCACACGAGCATAGTCCAACTGGTATGACGCCTCTCTATTCGACTCTTCAGTCAGCTCCGAAAAAGAGAAAACACAGTCAGGATGGACTCGTACACGTCAAACAGGTAAGCAAAATTGGCAAAATTTTATTTCACTCGATTCGAGTTCTCAACATTTTTTTCCATGAAAAAGAGATTCTATAATTTTTATTAAAATCAATCATTTTTCATTAAAATTGTATCGAACCGATAGACTCGTCTGAAAGAATAAACGTAGGGATTGCGAATGATAGAAAAGAATATTGGTTTGTCAAACATTTGCTTTTATTTGTGAAATTTAATTTACGATGCAGGAACCAGAATTGGGCTCGGTCGAACACAGTTGCAGCAGTAGCAGCGCGATTCTCGACGGTGACGAGGTCAACGGTGAAAATTCGTATCTCGACGCGAGTTACCAGTGCATCAGATTTCATCCGTTTCAGCAGTCGTCCTGGCACGCGTTGTGCGATCATAATCTCAAAGAATTGCCGACACCTCATTACAGGGTGGACGCCGATAAGGGCTTCAATTTCAGTAATTCGGACGACGCCTTCGTATGTCAGAAGAAGAATCATTTCCAGGTAATCTTGCGATGTGATAAAAATTTTATCTCTCGGATTAATTTTAGACCGGATACGTTTTTTTGAACGGAATAATTTTAACGTTACAGATCACTTGTCACGCTCAACTTCAAGGCGAAGCCGTGTTTGTACGAACGGGCGAGGGCCTTAAGAAAATCAACAGTTTTCAACTTCACTTTTACGGTGTCAAGGTGGAATCGCCGACGCAAACGATACGAGTCGAGCAGAGTCAGAGCGATCGAAGCAAGAAACCGTTTCATCCTGTGGTGTAAGTGTCACTATCGGTCTCTTTCAAAATCACCCTTTCTTCCTTTTCCTCTTTTCGCTCGAGACGACAAAATAAAATTGTCGATAAGCCGATACTTTGCTTCTTGATAATTCACATTTCTAGAGCAGCTAATAATTTTTCTAACGCTCCTCGATTGATATAAGTTTCTCCTTACGAGAACGAAACAGAAAAAATATATCTATAAATGAAAAAGAAAGAAAATCAAAACTCTTTAGGCATTTTCGTTCGCAAAATTTCTCTCTTTTCACGCGTTTAGGGCGCTCAGCTTCTTTTTTACACTAAAGTAGAGCTGGTTTCAGGGTGGAGTTGGGTGGCGAACGAGTCACCAAAGTAACGGTCGGACGTCTTCACTTCAGCGAAACGACGAGCAACAATATGAGAAAAAAGGGAAAGCCGAATCCGGATCAGAGATATTTTCACTTGGTCGTCGGTCTTCACGCTCACACTGCCGATCAATCCAGTTACCAAGTGGTCGCTCATGCCTCGGAGAGAATAATCGTCAGGGTAAGAATGCCAACTTTTTTATAACGCCGTAATAGACGAAAATACGTTTATCAAAACGTTTTAACGTCGACATAGCTCGCGCTTTTTCCTCGAATTTTCGTTGACTCGTCAGGTGTTTGTACAGGCGAGTAATCCTGGTCAATTCGAGTCGGAAGGTACCGGGGTTGGAGCCGAGGGTGGCTGGCAAAGAGGAGCCGCACCGGACAGTGTTTATCATGCTGGTCGAGTCGGTATAAACACGGATCGACCGGACGAGGCTCTCGTCGTTCATGGTAACATGAAGGTGAGAATGGACTTGAATTTTTTACCCCCAGAAAAGCAGGAAAATTTGGCAAATTATTGTTTTCTTTTATTTCGAATTTTGTTTAATATTGAGAATCTTATCGTGCCCGTAACGAAACGGTTATGGTAAGAAGGAGAAAGAAAGGAGCGAAATACTTCTTTTTAACGAAATTGTGTCGACATGCCTAGGTGACGGGACACATCGTGCAACCGAGCGACGCCAGAGCGAAGCAAAACGTTCAAGAGGTTGATACGCGCGAGCAGCTACGAAACGTCCAACAGTTGCGAGTTGTTCGATACAGATACGCCCCGGAGTTTGCTCTGCACTCGGGCCTTGGTATGAAACCTCAGGAGGATACGGGTGTGATAGCCCAGGAGGTACAACAGATCTTGCCCGAGGCGGTGCTACCTGCTGGAGATATAGTTTTGCCCAACGGTCAAAGAATCGAAAATTTTCTTGTCGTCAACAAAGAGAGAATATTCATGGAGAACGTGGGTGCTGTTAAAGAATTGTGCAAGGTAATATTTGATTTGATTTTTTTATTCGATAAATCAAACATCATTGTTGCGATCTCTCTTACCGACTCACAATGTTTCATTATGTTTCGATGAAAAATTTTGCTCGAGAAAAACTAATCGAACGGTCTTGATAATTGTTACTATCGTATAATTGATGTCATAGGTTACCGATAGCTTGGAGACACGAATAGATCAATTGGAGAGAATCAACAAGCGTCTGGCGAAACTAAAACGTGGCGACAGTCTGAAGAGTTCGGTCAGTACGATATCGAGTCTTTCGAGCAACAATTATTCGTCCACGATGAATGCAAAGAATGGTTTGTCGGGTAGTGGTGGGAAGAAATCGTCGAGAGAAGAGGATCTTCTATGCAGCAACAAATTCATTCAGATCATAATCGTTATCCTCATTCTAATAATGGCATTTTGGTAATTGGCGTCAGATTACTCGAATTCGACGGTTGATAAATTTATCAATTGTACATTATAATTATAAGATTTGTTTCTTGTTTTATTGGATAAAAGGTAATTTTTATTTCTTAATCTTCTTCAATTGTATAGCCTCGTGGCAATGGCGACGCTGTACTTCCTGGAGTACCAGAAACGGAGTAGCCTCGAGTGGTCCGCTGTTGCTGGCGCTGGAATGCTCGCTATCGGACCCGTTCACATACCAACATTACCGACGACACCCGATTACGACCCTCGCTTCAATTCTCGACTCGACAGCACACTATCGCCGTCGTACACGAGACACGGACTTTTCACGAAAAGTGGGATGGACAGTCATACAGGGGTAAAAGGCAACACCCTGTCGACACCATCGCCGAATACAAAACAACAACTTTACTCTCAAGAAATAACTTGGTATCCGTTCGGACACGCGGGTCCTCAGCCCAAACCTGAGAAAAATAGGTACGCGATTTATAAAAACGCTTAAATAAATTATCTCCTCACTTTTCTCAGGAAGATATCCCCATTTGGTGGACTAGGAGTCAGTATCGCGATGCATTTTTGTAAATAGCCGTCTTTGTTTGAAAAATGCGACAAAGAATTTGGTCTATAATGATATTATTCGTTTGTTTTTTTTTAGTGAATTCCCAAGCAACTGGCTGAGTAGAAGCAACGGTGGTGCAGTGCCTAGTAATGTTGATGAAAATGATCAAGGCTCGGACGTCGATGCTCCACCGGCTACCAAGGGTCCCGTTCCTCTCGGACGACCGATAGATTGTCCAGCGCATTTTACTGAATTGGAAAATCCGTGTCAAGTACGTTATTTCTTTCATCGTTCTCAATTTGGCAGAAAACAACAAACTTTGCGAATGTATTGTTAAAACTGTACACTTCCGCAGATATATTGCTGTACGTCCGAGATTCATCAGCTCGAAGATCCTCATCCGGAACATCCGCCGGAAAAGAAATCCATATGTAAGCCCAATTGATTTGATCGAATTTTTTGTCCTAATGAAATTTGTAAAAATTAAACATATTTATTTTTATTCCGTTTGTTCTCTCGATCCTCAGCAGATCATATCGAACAACCTTTAAGCCTCCACGAGGAGAAGCGCAAGTTGAACAAGGGAATTCAGAACGGTATAAGTCCATCCGATCCGAGCACTCAAACTCTCGTAAAGGAGGTACGGTATTAATAGTTCAACATACAAATTTGAAAAAATAAAAAAGATTTTTATTTTTTTCGTTTAAATAGAAAGTTTGGAATAAATGGACGGATGAATTATATTTACAGACAAATTACAAGTATCTTCACAAACGAAGCAGAAGGGAGGCCGGTGAAGGCGGTGATTGGGGAGAAGTGGCGAGCAACGCAGCGGGTTCTTTACCACCGGAACCAAAGCCTCAATTGTATATTGTCGCAAAAAGCTTTAATGCGACTCTGGATCAAAGATATTGCTCGATAACCTCGGCCAGTACGCCAAACAATTTCAGTTGCAACGTACCCCTGTCTAAACACATGCCCGATACACATTTGATGTTACATTTCACGTGAGTTATAGGTCCCTATTTTGTTATAGACAAAAGATCTTTACGATCAATCGGTAAAATTGTCAGAGCTTGGATTTTTGGAAGAAGACAATTAACTTTAGTATTATTTTTATTTCAGCGGGATGCCTTGGTACTGGCAGATCGTCCAATTTTGTCCCGTACCGCCAAATGCAGCGGTCGACGAGGCAATGATGTGCGGAGGTTGGGGTTATACGATCCAGCAGCAATCTCAATATACGGAGAGTACCAATCAACCTGGCGATCAATCTTTCACCCTCGATGTCGCTTACTATCTCAGAAAGACTTTAATATTCCGTGTACCTACTGTACAGCCTCAAGAGGTAAATATTACCGAAATGTTTATCATCAAACGATTTTTCGGCTGCTTTGTTTAGCTAGTCTAAAGCATAGACAATTTTAAATACAATGCATTAATATTAAAACTATATGGACTACAATTAATAACCTTATGATGAAAAAAAGTAAATTTTTCATTTTTTTTTCAATTTTATTACAGAACGTCTGCAAAAACAGGCACGGAGGAGATTATCTTGAATTCACGCTGCACTTCTACAGAGATTGTGACGGTTGAATTTTTTCGTCGATTGATCCCAACGATATTACAGATTATATAGTGCCTTTGATCGATGGTCACAATTTCTTGTCGATGAAATTTTATCGATTCTATCAAATTCGTACATATCTAGCCAAGTACTTGGTTATTCGTACTGTATTTCGAATTTTTGCAAGAAGAAACAAACTAAGAAAAGAAACATGATATTCTACCGGTGTAACTTGCGATGATTTTGATTTCCATACTCGACGATGGTGGATGATCTATCTTGAAATTTGGTCGCTTCCATTTGAAGCGAATACCTATTGTAACAAAGCATTTTTATAAGTCAGTGTATATATATATACACTATAGATACGTACTAGCGTTCATGCACTTGATGAAGTGTATATGCCTGTCGGCATGAACGGTCCGATTGTTAAAATCAAGTAATTTATCTTCGACAGCAGCGAACCGATACGAATAGTTTCATTCCAAAGTTAAGTTGATTTTCTTGGGAGTTGCACGACTCGTACAATTTTGTTTCATTGGTGGAAGAGCAAAGAAAAGCAGAGTGTATCTGAATCATATAGCAAACTATGAAGCATTCCCGAACGGCGTGATCCATGCAGTCCGTTCGATTGAAAAAAAATAACTCTTTCACATGCATATGAATTTACGTCAGACGTTATATTTAGCGTGAACATTCATTTAATTTAAAATGATACGGTTTATTAAAATTATTACTTATATTTTGTTATTGTTATTTTTCTGATTACCCAGGAATATTTGTATATTTTATTTTATCTTATTTTTTTCGTATTTTAGAGAATAGATTTTACTTTTAGCACAAAGCCACCGGCCTTACTGTTCCGAGAATGTAGAATACGGTATTTTTTCACTACAATCGCACTGCGAAGAAATATTAACGTGTAACAAATGGTATTATTGCAACGGTATGTTGAAAGTGCATGGGATATCAATGTTTGTCGAGTTATTCGAATTCTCGACCACGTGTCGCAAAACTTGGAGAATCAAGTGTTTGCTAATGGGATTTTATCGACGAGAGAAATCGAGTAATAAATCCGAATGGTGTATGATTATCGTGATACCAACGAACCATGTATGTGTATAACGTTATGATTTGTTTTTTACTTTCCCGGGAACGACAGCGTAATTATGTCTGGTGATCGAACGAAGTAATCTCACATTCGTGTAGTAAAAACAACAATTCTATACCTAGATAATAGACATTTTTGTAAATACACCACAATTATATTGTAGGCAATTAAGCGTAGACTTCGATGAGAATGCCAGATGTTCGAAAGATATAATTAAGATTTAAGTCGTATAGAATTTCACGAAATTCTGTTACTTTCATCAATATTCGTGTATTAGCTCGAATCACAAGACGTCAGATCGAGGATCAATGTCCTCCCATTCACTGTGCAATTATTTCAATGGTAACAAAAGTATTTCTCTTGAATGAACAAATACATGAGTTATTGATAAGTAATTGAGAAATAAATTGAATATTAACCGAACGAATATCGAAGTGATTAACATCTTCATTAACGGTTGATGATCGATTGAATAACTATTGGTGCATTCGATTAATTCATTGATTTTATTACGATCAATTATCTCAAATCTAAGGGAGGCATTTTTCACCCATAATCCTGGCATCTATGATTTCGATCGTACACGAATTAGACATAGATAGTAACGTAGCAAGTACATCTATATGAAAAGAAAAGATAAAACGGCAGTGCAATAAAACGATGCAAATTTGGCGGCTAAAATATACATAAATTTCGTAACGAATTGTAAACACAGATATTCTCGTAATACTTTGAAATTGTATGTTTAGACATCAATACTCATGGTTTGTATAATTTGCAATTTTGTTGTAAGATCTTGAGATTTCCCAGATACGAAATAGACCGTTAATACGGAATATTGCGTCATTGACAGAATTAGAGGATTTTTCTCAAAGAAGGAATATAAATCTCGTCCAAGCAAATGTGGAGACTATGCTTACCCGAGACGTAAGCACAGCACTCCTTCGTAATGCAAGTATACAATAAATCGCATAGTCTCCTCGTTGCATATCTTTTTGGAAGAGATACGAATAGGAAGTTACATAAACACAAAAACACACCACCTACCACTTAGGATCGAAGTGTATAATGTTTTCAGTGCCTTGCGCAATTTAATTCAACTGCGTAATTGTATATTTGACCACAAATTTATGTAAATGTAATATTTACTACATATTTATTACTTGGCGCCGAGACGCTATCACATTTCTTGATTTATATAACCGATAAAGTTATCAAATATGATAGTTGTAGAGAAATAATAAAAAAAAAGGTCTTACCTTGTGAGTTGCGAATTTCCTGATTAAGCTTGGTACTTTATCTTTCGAACTTACATCCGAACTTTCTATCCTGCAACTGAACAATTAAAGTCGGGTGCAAGGGATGAAAAAAATGGACAAAAGTTTTGAAAATGGCAAAATTTAAACAATCTGTGATACTCATCTTTTTTTCAACGTTTAAAGCCTTATTAACACTCTAAAAGGCTTATGAGCCTAAATCGTCGTGGAAATATAGCTCCTGTGTTATATTGTCTCGCTAATATGTCACGTCTCCCGTATTATCTGACCCAAGATACTCAGAGATCCATATTACCCTAAAACGATACCAAGTGATCCATATTATTCACTATTACTGACTTATCTATCCATTATCGTATCTCATTACTATTCTGCATGCGTTTAGATGAAAATGCATTGTCGAAACAAAGTTTACATCCGCCTCTCTCTCGTTGGAGTCATATTGAACTAAAATTCCCCGCATCTATTATCGAGAATATCCCAAGATCCCTAACTTCATCGCTTCCAGCAATCTTCGAAGGTATACTAAAAATTCTGAAAGATGGCGTGTGGGTGGCCTAAAAAACGTACGAACTACAGTACGGTCGGTAAGAAGAAAACGTTCGAGTCGAATCCGGCAACATAGCAAAATGTTAGTCCGTACGGTGGCGACAAGATACAGCGGTGAGCAAATAAGCAACTACGTTACGCCAAGCCACGAACAGAGCGATACAAGTATGATAGAATACATAACCGAGAGTGAGAGTGCGATAAACGTGCTCACATGATCATCGGCTTGTATGCAGATTTGTGACTTTGTGTGTCGTGTTCGCGCCGATGTGTAATATATCTCGTGTTACCTGACCCGTATCGTCGAGTGTACCGTTATATGTTCATCACGGCTGTCACAGTGGACAAAGGAAGCACGAGCGAGTGTCAAGATACCGCAGTCAACTTCTGATCATTCGGTGATTGTAGTAACCGCCTTATAGAAGAGACTGACAAACTGTGACCATCGGACTTCCGATGGACCTGAGTTCCGACTGGCGATCTATCACACGATAGAGTTTCGCGGAAACGTTCGTTTCTCGTAAACGGGAGTCTCGAGATACAGAAAATCCGGTGATTTGTGGTGCGTGTAACGGCTATTATCAGTGTGTGAAGAATCGGACTTGACAAATTCGTCGATTTACGCGGTATGGCGTACATTGCCGGGTGAAACGGGAGAAGGGCTTCCCTCCCCGTCCTTGACGTCACGGCGACGTTTTATTTCGTCATCGAATAGCCAGCTCTCATGCCGCGTAAACGGCATCATCCACTTTCGGCGTGTCGCTTTTTACCGGCCTGTGAGCCTCGTTTTTCTTTCTTTTCTTTTTGAGGTTAGCCCGGACTCCATCTTTTAGCGCTTGTCATTAACCCACTATATCGCAGTGAACGTCGCGCGTACCGCGGTGCCATACTTTGACCTAGCGCCATTGAAGTGCAACCTGTTGTTTATATCAAGCGTGTTGGCGGTTTATGTGGAATCGATCCTTCTAACGTCCGTGCGTGTCCTATTCAATACGTCGTACGTCCATCGTTAATCTCACGAACCGTGTCTAAATCAAATTACTTCCTAGATTTCGCGTTAATTCGTACACGAGAGTGACCGGTCGGACCGCTGAAATTTTAAAATACTTTTTTTTCGATTGATTCATCGGTGACTCATCGCAACGTGGAGTATATACATGTACATGTAGCAACGGAACAACGACGCGCCATCCAGAAAGACAGCCGGGAGGGACGGATACTGTCGCCGGAAAGGATGAACGGGTGAGGCTCCAGGCCGTTCAAGATCAATTATCAACGAGGAATTGATTAGAATTATTGGCTGCGTAACGATTAGTCCAGTGACGAAATATCTGCGACAAACAAATCCTGCTACATTATATCTCGAATACAAAACGAAACGAAACCAAAAATGCTAACGAATACAAATAATAACAATCGGTGTTGGCCATCTCAATGGAATTCCAATTTTTCATATCGTGGTCTTGCGAGTTTCTCGATGCAAATACTTCATAACGTTACACAAACAATCATCGTACTCAATATATTTAAGACGTTTTTCAAGTCATTTATAAATAACATCATTTCAGCTTCGATGCTATCCCTCAATGCCAATTACTAGCATAAAACGTTTGTCGCTGATATTTAGTTTTCAGACGATTAGGCGAAACACCTAATTATTGTTGTAGTATTTGGCACTTGTAAAAGCGCGATACGATGAGGTCAAGAGCGAGAGAGTTCATTGATTATATTGTAGAGGGAATGAATGCCTGGAAATGTCGAACAAGGAATACACGATTAAAAATATGTGGCATCACCGATTCATTAAGGAATTAGGCGGCTACAAAACTTTTATTAAGTTTATTTTTTGTAAAGGTGTATAGAGGGTGACTGTTCCATCGTTTGAGATTCATTTTAACAAGGAGGAAATACGAACACGTGGAAAATGGGCAATACTCAGCGTATCCAATAACTCCTAATTCTATTTTTTTCTTGACTAGGCGTATTCCTAATTAATGACGTATTTTGTCGTGGATAGCTTTACAGTTCATAGAGTTTGGGATAGCGTTTCATCTTTCCTAAATTGCGGTGGCAAATCCTTTTCTCATTCTCTCTATGGTCAGACAAATTTATTTACCTCGTCCAAAATAATAAGAGAATCAACCCTCAAATGCACGATTTTTCATTAAACGCAAAAACCAAAGTATCGACAAACCTCGTCAAAGTTTCAAGATCCATCAATTAGAAAAAAAATCAACTATCATTATATTCTTTAGTCACATTCGAGCTTCAGTTTGGAAAATTGTCAGTGATAAAAAACACTAAACTAGTATCGCCAGGGAAGCCAATTTTTTAATCCGATTGGATCGAAATATCAAAAGATGTATTTCTACATCACGATATATTTTAGAGGTGAAACATCGATGATCGATTTCATGCGAATAGGACGATTATGTAAAAAAGCCATTATCCTAGTCGTCGAAACGAAGATGAACGTCCTGTGGGACGTTCAAAGTTTCCCGGGTTTCCCCGGGTCGGTACGCACGAGTTCGCGAGACCGAAACGAGAACTGAGCGGGGTTATCGGAGGGGCGCTTTAGCCTTTTTGTTGGCGCAAGTAGTAGCGGTCGTTCGTTATCAACATCTGGTTAAGCGTACGTCCGAGTGAGCTACTTTCATTCACCAGCCATCGATAACACGAGTACCAATCGATGGTATACGACGTCGGCATGTTATCCGTTTCGATTTTTATTTCTCGCACTTTGAAATATCCTAGGAAACAAAAATTCTTCAATTCCAATTCGATATTATTCCATCGACGATATACAAAAATCTCATTGTCATCGACGCATCTTATTCGATTATTCTTTCGTTATTATCAATTTTACCAATAATTTTTTCACACACAAATCCTCAATATACACCAAAATCTATCACGACTTGCATCAGGATTCCTTTCTCAAAAAATCAGAGACATAAATACCCGCTGATGGACGAATGGACCAGATATAGAACGCGGTTAGTCGTAGAAATGGGAAATGCAACTGGAGGAAAAAGAAGAGAAAATAATCAATGAAATCCGATTGAGAGCGAGGTTCGATGGTGCTAGGGGGCGAATGCAAAGGTGAATCGTATTCAGTGGTAGCGTCAAAAAGTTCAATTGACGAACGCGCAGTGATGCATCGGTAATGCATACGTCGGGGCAGAAGAGGGGGGAGGGCGGTCTCCGGAACGCAAATTTGGCTCGACTGCCGTATATATACGTCCGTATGCGTCGATATATCCGCGAGCGAATGAAAGAGATGGCGTGGTAGCTATATCGAAATTACAGGTGGAAGAGGGACGAAGCGAGGTAGGGAACCGGCATAGCGAGCGAGAGTACGAAGCCAGGACTGAATTCATATATGCTTCCTGTACGGTTTGGTAGTCTGGACCCTGTACCAGGAGCAATTACCAGGCATTCATGACGCCACATCGATGTGGTAGTCCGAAATCAGCACATACGTTCGATAATTGCGCAGCTGGCTTTCTACAGTAACTTTGCCTACGTCGAGGGAGAGAGAGAGAGAGAGAGAGAGAGAGATCGAGAGAGGGATAAAGGGAAATACGGAGGGAGGAAGATATATAACGTAGAATCTTAGACTCCTGAATCTGACATTTTGAACGATTCTGTTTTCGACCTCTGAGATGTTTGTTTATTTCCTGTTGGCAATGTTGAAAAATTGATAGGCACTCTGTATGCACGAAAGATGTATCACTGGGTCCTATGGGATAAAGATCCTCGAGTAAGTCACGTATGGAACGATGAGACAGATTTGAAAGAGAATTTTTTTAAAAATATATATATATATATTGATACTTTAAGGCTTGTTTTCTCCATCGCTGGTCATACCGGGTATCTAAATATTTCAATCTTGAATCAGTTAGCTTCGAGTATACTTTTCATCTTTCTTTTTTTCAAGTGTTTACAGAATTGAAATGAAAATTAAGGGAATTGCCACAAGTAGGAGAAATTAATATTATTCCCACTAGTTTTCTATTCAACAGTTCGGAAGAGTTTATTTGTTGCTGGGTGCGCATAAACGATAGCGAACATATCGATTGAACATATTCAATGTTTCAATCGTTATCTTGTTCCAGTATGAAAAGCTAGCGCTGTGCGAACCTGACAAAATGAATTATTCGACCGAAACGCTCGATGCGGCAACAAAGGTCCCGCATCGTTGCGTCGCTTTATCAGTACGCATACATCGCCGGCTAGTGGATTCACTCTCTGTCTCATTTTCTGGTATCGACAATGTTACCGACCCTTTCGGTGGAACAGAGATCGAGCCTCTCTGTCATCGGTACCACCTTTGTCTCGCGTATATATTACATTGTAGAACCGCGTATCACAGGCAAGTGCACGGCAAGAGTGTCGATAACGCATCAGATTTGGATCTTCGAGACACATTCGATTCTCGTAAAATATCATTAATATATGCTTAATAACAATCAATTTTGTATTATTAACGTAATATATTTAGTAGCGATTTATTAACGATCCTGATTTCACACAAAATTCTACTTTAGACGCGACGAGTCTCATTTTCTTTGGTGACGCGAGGAAGACTCGAAATCTTGAATATTCGTTCGGAATATATATTTTAAGGTAATTCACTGAGAGATCGTTGACCGGAAACAGGACGGGGGACGCATTAAGCATCGGGGTCGTTGAGATAGAACGTGGATTCATGCTGAATCGATATTTGTAGAACACGAAGAATCTTTGCGTAGCGGTTCTCGACACTATATTAATTCAACGTTCCATCTCGATCCATATGGATCCGGTCTATAAACAGCTTTTTCCATCTAAAATCCTTAGCTCAAGGTAAATCTCGTTCCCTACGGCTCCCTCTATCGTTCTCGTTTGATAAGTTACAACGCCGGAGTGTTGAATACTGAATATTTTATCATGTGGGTAGTAGAGAATTTTATTAACGAGCGAGGCCATCCTGAATCCATCATATACATTCAGCATATCGTGGGTTATGTACAGGATGTATACAAATTGGTAATTTCTAAATATATATTACTTTTTCCAGTATCTAAATTATTCACGTAAATTTTGTACCGAAGTTTGAGAATAACTTGGCCAAATTTTCGTAAAACGCAAACATTGTTAATAAAATAAAAATGATTGATTTTTCAGTTTCCTCCGAGGAAAATAAATTTATTTGATGGACGACTCGTTCAATAATCTTCATATTTTGGAAACCGGGAGTTCTTTGACCGCGGGATATTCGAAACAAGGGTGTAATCTATGTTTTTATATTTTTAATCACTCTGTCCTCGTTTAATATTCACAATTTTTAGTATACCTCGTAATTCCCGTTACACGAATATTGTATAAACCTAACTGTAAATCTGCGATTGCAACTGTGTACTCGCGGCTTTCAGCGTGTTTCGACTAATTAAAACTGACGCGATATACCGATGATGCATGGTTCGAGCCATACGTTCTCTCTAGTAAACGAGACCATTTAGTTGATTATATAAAATCGTCGTTACGCGCAGGTTCACGCGTTTACGCACAAACGATTTGCTTTTCTTTACAACGATCCACTTCAGTCCCACTTACATTTTCTGTAAATTTAATCGCATCCATCGTTTCGTTGTTAAAATAGCACAGGTTATTTCAGTATCGCTAGAACGTTGATAAAAATGTGTGGCTCGTATATCTACCCGTTTTTATCATCGCGGAGCGTTAACCGCGGGAACACGGATGGTCGACGCACGAATCGGGCACAGAGGCTTTTCGCTTTTATATGCATATAAGAGTAAGCGTTTGAAAGCGTTACTCTTTGAAATTCGAAATGACAAAGGTAACGAAGAAAAGTTATTTTTCCGTTACCTCGTCGTCGTTCCCGGATATTGTTTTTAACGGACTCGACACGGCCTACGTTCCTTCAACGGTATCGCGCAATGATTATCCGTCCAACTACAGGCAGGACCGACGACGCAGTAGCCCTTTCTACCCTCCGGCGGTTAATTTAAGTAAATTATTACGAAACAATGTTATCGTTTCATTTGACGGGTTCGCGAGCCTCGGTCTATCGCGATCCGACTATACATACTATTTCGAGCACAGCCACTTCGAGAGACTCGCGAACGAAAATGGTACGCGAAAAAAAAAAACACGGGGAACTCGAGCGAGAGAAAATTAGAACGGAAAAATGGGTTGACGGTGGTGGAGATGGAAATTGGGGAACCGGCTGGAAAAAAGAAAGAAAAAATAGGGATGAAAGTGAAACAGTGGGAAAATATAGAACAACGGATCTTTAAAGCAGACGCATAAGTTATTTTTTTACTCTTTACGAAAAACGAACGAAAAAATAGATACGTTGCGTGATGAAAAAAGGCCCCTATTAGTGGAAGATGGTCGAAGTCGCGTTTAGCGTTGAAAGAGGATTTGATGTTACGTGCGGTCGCGGTTTTTAACATAACATCGTATCTTGCATTAACTCCTGGATTTAGATGGGCTTAACCCTTTTTCGACGGAGGCTGCTGCGTTGTTTTACAAAGCTAGGATAGAGTGGGGATGAGCCTTGATGAATCCGACCTACCGCGTCCGTTGTAACTACGGCTTAAGCTGGCGCATCGTGCCTGGTTTTCCGAAAAACTCTACGGTTTGTTCGTTACCGCGTTCTCTTCGACTCTACCACGCTGTTACGGACTCGTAGACTACCTATATTTATCGCGAGGGAGGATGACGCCCTCCCCCAAACCCCATCTCGCTCTATCAATTTTCGCTCACCCTCCACGTACCTTTAACGTATGCATCAACAACTTCCAATCGTTCTACGATAACTATTCGTTGTGAATCTCTAATCCTCCCCTCGAAACGGTTGATCGTAACTAACGCCCTTACCCACGTAGGATTATTTCTGTGCCGACCTTGTTTCAAAATTTAACCCCTTTATTGGAAACTCCAGGTTTTTCTTCCGCTTTGCCAGATTTTCTTCTTCTATTTTCGTCTCTTTCCTTTTTGTTTTTTTGTCAATTTATTTTAATCCAACGTTTCACTCAATTTCCCCGATATAGTTTTAATAATTACAAGAATATAATAGGTGAAACGAATGAGAAAGGGAGAGAGAAACGATTTCACGGTCTTGAGTCGCGCACCTTCGGTCTTCGATGTTTCTTGTCAAGGAACGATTAGCATTTTAATCGTTTGTCCAGGACAGTACGGACGAGGCTCCAAGAAAATAACGAGATCTAATCTTCTCGGTCCAGTGGTCTTCTTGGGTAAAATTAACTTTCGGATATAAAACACGTATATAAAGTAGGTATATGTAACGATAATCGGAATATTAAACGGGGCATCGAAGCGTCGATGAATAGAAAATTTGTGTACAACTTACGAGTTGGCTCCGGAATTCGTATATATATACATTGTTGCTCGTGTGTATCTAATATTATTCGGGAGATCGATTGAAACATCTCTACGCGGTACACCGAATAGCGAACTAGCGAGAGCCTCGAGCTCTTGGGTTAGATCGGTCATGGTGGCAGAAAGGGAACGGAGTCTGGTTCTGGCACGAGGTAAGCCGCTGTAGTTGCCAATGGGCTAGTACCTCGTGTAGCTCGTCCAAGCGCCCATCGCCGCCGGATGCATCCTCATGGCATCTCCTTCTCAATCCACCTCTGCCCTCTACAGCCGAGCAACTGTCCATTTCCCAGCCGGGAAGCTGTAATCCCGACAGGGTTTCCGGTCGGCAACGGGTAGTCCCGCTCATATGCACGCTCGTGCCCCTCATGCCTTCCATCAATCCTCCTTCATGATAATCCGATTTCCCGCCGATCCTCGCCCGCCATTCGATTCCAATAATATAGTAATAACGCCGAAATTCTCAACGGTTCTCGGTTCACCGTTTCTACGAATCAAGCACCGACGGTACGATCTTCTTTTCGTAGGATAAAATCAATCGATGGACCAGAAATAACCAACGACGTTCGCGAATCTTGCCCATAAAAAGAAAAAGCGACTTCGCAGCTTTCGACGCTATCCCTCCTTTATATCCAACTTGGATATTCAATTTTTTAGGCTCTCGCCGATGAAAAACTTTCTTTTTTGTTTTCACGATTCGTCACCTTTCGTCGTTTATCCATGACCGAAACGCTGGAAAAACGATGACGAAGAGTCGAGAGTTGTATAAAACAAACGTAAATTTTACGAGACAGTTTTTCGAGCGATGGGGTCGATACGATGATGCGATACGACTTTCGTCCAATAAATTTATAGTACGTCATAAAAATAATTCTGGTACGCATCGATGCCAAATTTGGTAATTTATTGGGTCATAATCGACGGCATTGAAACATAATAAGTCAATTATTGATGTATTCGCGATAGTTTTATATATATAGGGGGAAAAATCGATCGTCCAACGTCACTCCGGAGATTTTTCCCCACTTTCCGGTACCCGAGACAGTCTCTTCGCACATGCAGCGCGTATCGTATAGCCCGGCTAAATAAAATATTTATCCGCAATTTGGTAATGCGAGGCAGCCGATCTGTACCTGGTGTGTTTCGAGGATGGGGCGAGCATGTACACGTGCGAGGGTGTTCGCCCATCGCGAGGGTAAGAGTAAACCAGCAATAGTAACAGCACCGTTCGTGCTAGCACTAGATCCCGATTTCACCCTTCCGTGCTATCCTACTTTCTCCTCTGCGAATCCACGAAACTTCGTCTCAACGAGGCGTCTCTCGCCCTCGCGAAATCGTAAAAAAAGTACCTTACGCTCTCGAGCCCGTCGCTCTCCCGTGTAATCTCGTTCGTCTCACGGGGATCTTGAGAGGATGAAATAGAAGCGAAGATAGTAACGTCTTCGGGCTTTGCGGGCGCGCGATCCGGCATACTTTCGAATCTCGAGATAATCGTAAAAGTGTTGAGATTTTTCATCATTTTTTTAGCTTTCATCCACGAGCGCGACCAAGACTCTTCGGTTGGAAGCATTGTATTTACGAGTTTCTGGTATTTCGATCAGATAAAAATTGCCGGGGGAAAGTACTACGGACATCGTTTTTTCGACGGTATCCCGGGTAGAAAGTTAATCAGGCTGAAATCCCGCCATAATCAAGGTAATAATCAGGCCGGGATCAGGCATGTAACGCTGAGTTTGATTTGATCCTGATGCCAGCCAGATCACCAGGTCAAAAGAACTTTGGTCTGCATTTTTGCTGACTCAAGATTCTCTTCTATGCTAATTTTCCCACTTATATATAGATGAGTTGCGATAGCGTTTGCGCGAATGCTTGCCATCTGTCGGCGTCTGGCGAAACTGCCTAATCAAGCACGCCTTATAACGGCCTGATGTGGCTCTCATTTATATTATACGTTCACAAAATCAGACAGTCCCTTACTAATACCTGACTCGAGTCTGCTCAGACTGGAATCCGGCAAGCCAAATCAGGCTCGCTTTATCAGGACCTGATCCGTCCCTGATGAAACATCAGACAATCTGATTAATATTCTGCTCGGCATCTTTATCGGGTCGCGTGTCAAAGTCCGTCGCGGTGTGTCTTCTTATCCCGTTCGAAAGACGATGCCAACGTGGAAACTGAAATAACGCGACGTTTCAATAGCTAAAAACGGTTCTTGTTCTCGGCAGATTTTAATATTACGTTAAGATTGAATTGAATTTCAATTTTAATTACGAATTAACTTTTACTGGCAGAGTACATAAGTCCGATGAGAT
The DNA here is from genome assembly GCA_951802705.1 of Netelia virgata. Classification (NCBI taxonomy): domain Eukaryota; kingdom Metazoa; phylum Arthropoda; class Insecta; order Hymenoptera; family Ichneumonidae; genus Netelia; species Netelia virgata. Next base: position 33,185,935 of record OX637867.1, on the reverse strand, counting down.
CGCTAATGAATGAACGAATATAGTCAGCCGGTCGTTGGCCTTTTTCCAGCCTAGGTAACCCAGAATACGAGATGAAATCTTCCTCGTCTTTCAGTCAACTCCTAATTAACCCTGATGATGAGAGAGAATGAAAATGGCTTTGATATTTAATCGCGTTTAACACCGACGCACCGGACGACGAAGAATTCAGACGGGGTAAGAGAACGCGACGTCGAGGGTGAACGGAGAAGAGTGCATCTAGTTGTTACCGCTCTGTTTTAATTCTGTTTGTTTCGCAAAAGAGCGTATTGCAAAATGGAGGAGGATGAGCCCCGAGGCAAAGGTTCTTGGACGGAGATCAGCGCGGCTTGCTTGCGCCCGGCCACGGATTATAGTATTACGCGGAGAAACCTTAATGGGGGTTCGTGCATATCGGAGAGGTTTTCCAAGAATCTCTAAAACTCACCGTTCGTTCGCTTCATCCTTCCTCATACTCGGCTTTTATTTTTGACTTTTACTTCATATTCTTTCCTCGTCATCGCTGAATCTTCGACTTCTCATTTAATATTATCGAAACTCTTTCAAGTTTCTTTAAGTGCCTTGTAACAGCGTACTCTTTCGTCATATCGTCTCGTTCTAAATATTTTATCCACATTTCATCCCTCGTTTCAATCGGAGTCGATTTTTTCTTGCTTCCTCATCGAGCAAACTTTTCGATCGTAAAACTTTCTTTCCGTTCGCGATGAGAATCTCTTCCAAATGCTCCAAATGTTGAGCAGTCTGTTGGGATTAATACGGGGGTTTTTTTCTTCTTTTTTTTTTTAATTAAAACAGAAATGCGAACGTAATCTTCTTGGAATATTGGAAATAATCCACTATATTAGTCGGAAGGAATCGAACAGTCGAGTAAATGGTGCTAGTTTCACCGATTACAGTGAGTAGAACTGTACGAAGGGAGGGAAATGCAGTTGCGGCGGTCACACGTTCACCGGAGACAGCAGTGTTCTAATGGGTTCGTAAACATTTGCGCCCTGGGATCAAACGGAATAGAACGCGTGACCGCGGAGTTTGCTGGTGCTCCGGAGGGAGGAACCTCCAGATCCTGCTGCTAATTGCTTTTGAGAAACAACCTGCCTAGTAATATACATAATGTCGTATACAATGTGGTATGCATTGTAGTACTAGAGCGACAGGGAGACAACTGTCATCAGCGAATACAATCGTCGACCCCTTCAATTTTCCTACAATATTTTTGTCAAATGTCACTATTTTAATTCTCTCGATTACAGAAGGCACTCGTTCATTAGTTAGGGTATAAATTTCTTCCGATCGCTTTAAATCCGTATTGAACATTGTCAAGGAAAATTCTAATGATAATTAGAGAAAATTTGTTCAATCGAACATTTTCCCTTTTGTCACATCTGCCCATAATTTTAGGATTCGGCTGGTAGCAAGTAAAACTCGCTATGATTATCCTACTTTTAGCTAATGACGGATTAAGGCTAGTGCATTATATCTGTAAGCACCATTAAATGTTTCAATGTTAGAATACCATATACCTCCTCATGACTACCTCGGTAACCTTCCATTGACAATGGCCCAGCCGGCTGTCCTATCGAACAATAATCCACTGTAGGTGCTTCGAAATCGATACGTGAATCTAACTAATTGGAAGATCAGGTAATTACCGGAGATGCGTAGGATGTAGGATAACTCAAAGGGGCCTGAGTAATCTCCTGGGCTAGCTTGCTAGCTCAATAGTCGTACCTACGTAGGTCCTATTCGCGCTCCCCTCTAGACGTTTGTTCGTCTTGGTCTCGTCCTCTCTCCTTATTGCCCAAATAACGAATAATTCAAGAATCAAGTTCTACCCGATAAAATCGATACCGAAGGTCCAAACAAAAACAAAGAATAATTCAAAGGCTTCGTTGCATCTAGGATCAGGACAAATGGCATTAATCAAGCAAACGCATCAATATTTTCCATTCGACATTGTTAGTTCGCTCAATAATTTATCAGCGATTTACCACTATCGAAATTTGATGAAAACTTGATGACAAACATCAGAAATCCCAACACAAACGCTGTTCCTTGCCGGAGGCTGGAAGGTGGCTGACGCATCCGTATGCATGGAGTGCGTTTAATCCCGACACAATAATTAAAACCCCGTCAAAGATACCAGCGTGCTTTCCTATACGTTATCCCCCACGTGATTCTTCGTTCCGTTAGCACAAGAGCTTTGAATTTGCCATCGAGGGTTTTTTTTCCCCACGATACCCAAGTCCTCATACCCCTCTCTCCTTTCCATGTCTACGTATATATAGTCTACTCTTCTAATTCTTTCGTTTTTCCTCGCCTCCCTGCCACTCGCAATTTTTTAATCCGATTCTCCTTTCCCAACCCCCGAAAGAACCCCCTCCAGCTTTATATTCTCTTCTCCGGCCCGTTTCTGCTCTGTGCTCTCGCATGTTCTCACTTCATGGTACTGTTAGCTCGCAACCTCATTTTTCCGTGGCTGAATGAATTTTCAAATTATCAAGCTTCCCCGAGGCGTACTACCCGTGCTCGTTGCCTTCGGTCCACCCGTGCTCTCTTTACTTTCCCAGTCGCTAACCTCCTCCCTCCCCGCCCCCTCCCTCGCCCCTCATCGTCCCTCTTCCTTCTGTTACTGGTACTGTTACCGCTCGCGTTGCCAGTGCACGGCTCGTTTCGCTGCGCGATCGTCAGCCCGCGGGCCTAGCAACTCTTGTTTCTAACGTTAAAATCCACGGACTACCTCGGTACGATGTATATAACTGACGAGAAACTTTCAGCCGTCACGACCGCTCGGTTCACCCGAACGAATTCATTTTTCCTGTGGAGTTGCTTCTAAGCCGATCCTCCCCCCCCCCCCGTATTACGCCTCCTCACATCGCGTTATCAAGTTGCGAGCTAACCGAACAACGCGATATATCTGGTTTCTCTTTGCCTTTTCATCTTGCTTGGCTGTCCCTCCATGATAATAAGAATAATAGCTTTTTTTGTACTTTTCCACCGATCGACCATATCGTTGTCGAATAATTTTCAAACAATTTCGCTAGTTACGGGTAATTAAAAAAAAAAGGAATGTAAACGAATGACAATTCATAGTCTAGGATTTGGACGAGTAAAACGGTTTTATCTTTGAGGTGAAGGAAAAACCGTTGGTTGTTTAAGGGAGGAAACCACTCTAGAGGCCGAGAAATATAGCAAACTTTGGGAATTTTTTTTCAATGAAACTAAACAGGATATTGAAATTCGGTAGAAAGGTATTTCTTACACAAGTATTAAATACTGTTTGTAAATTTTTTCAGAGGTGTGCTAAACAAAATGGCGGCTTTCCAGCATTTTCCTAGCTGCGTCTTTTTTTTCATGGCTGCGTCGCCGCACCCATAATCGCTATAATTTCAAATATACAATAATGAACCAAGAAGCATGCGGTACAGCATGATAACAGTTTTTCGAAAATTTCGAAAAAACGCAAACAAATCGCACGAAAATTGTTAATAACATTTGAACTATGCGATATAAAATACAAATTTTACGTAATGTCGAGGAGAAAATAGTTTTGAATATACGTTACAAAAATTCAAGTCGATCGAACGAGAGTTTTAAGTTTTAAACGCTCGTATAGACCAGTGAAAGGAACCGCGCTGCGTTCAAAATTCAAGCTCTTACAGATTTCTCCCGTGTATGAAACTTTGCCACGTGATTTTCACGATATTAAGGGATAGTTTGAACCAAAAAAAAGTTCGATTTCCCGAAAGTTCTAGAGTGATTTATCCCCTCGAAGCCCTCTTTCGATACGTTTCAAATGAATGTTTCGCGATCGAACGAGACAACTGTATCGTCGTTATTATCCCGATTATCGATAACGATATTTACGAGTGAATATCTATGACGAAATTGAACTCTTTGCGTCTGTTGCATTAATGACTCGTCAATGATTCATTTGTTCGTAATATTACTCCTCGGATCTCTCATTACAATCGCTAATTGCGGTCCGGTCATTTTGTCCAGACCGCGTAAACGAGAAACCTTCTGTCTCCGGTGTCCCTCAGTCAAAAGGTCGCGGTTTTGCGCATACGTCGAAACTCCCATTCGCAATCGGAGATCACCCGTGGTACTCGGATAATTAATGCGGCGCGTGAGGTAAATTAACAAAAAAAAAAAAAACATATTCTCGCGTGTACGATCGATGGGAAATACGTTAACGATAATTAATTGAAAAAGGGACGTCCTTAACGAGTTTTAACCTTATCATCTGTACGGGAAAATAACTTTGTCGAAATCGTTATCGTTCGGTCATGCGAATTGTGCAGTCGCAACAAGTTTATTACCCCGCAAGTACGCAATGCGTAATTGAAATCACTTGAAGTCGATTTCGAAAATTGCTTTCCGATTCGTAAACGAACCATTATCAGATATTCATATATGTAAATTAGGTATGGATTCGCGATATACAGATGGGATAATTGCATTTTTTTCGTGGCATGCAACGTTGAATCAGCGAACAAAGCAAATATCATTAGGGTTTGGCTTTCTCGTTGATTTAGCGTATATACGAATACGAATGAGAGTGTAATATCACTATGGGTAGGTATTTATGACAGTTCGATAGAGAGAAACGTAACGTGGTCGTCGAAGTTGTAACTCTGCATTTCCGCGAGAGCCGATATCCATCGTTGCGTCACCCGTTCATCATTCGTCACTTCGCCGACCCTATCGATCCCTTTTCTGGTACTCTCGCGACCCATCATCCGCCCTCGCCCATCACCGTCATTCTAGTTTGCGTCCTCCTTCGTTATCGAACGGTCTCTCCATCGAATCGTAATAACGATTTAACGTTGCATTAACTATCGGCCCGGCAACCATCAATGATTCTGGGCCTCGGGGCCTCTCTCGTTCGTTCGCTCGTTAATGCTATCGAAACGAGAACGATCGTTTCATTGGAAGGTGCGCAGTCTCGATTGAAACTGAAAGGCCGAAGCTCGACTCTGTCCTCGCGGTTTGAATAAATTCGTCTTTTCTTTTTTTTTCTTCAATATCCTGAATAAATATTCGTTCGATCCAGTTTGAAAGAAAACCATACGAGCTATAAACACCGTACGAGAGTTATAAAAAATCTAACAACGATGAGCTGTTGATAAATCGATTAAAAAGTCTAAAACCATCGACGGTTGAGAAAGTTTGAGGCGCGAAAAAATTCTTGACTTAGTCGTTCGAAACTTAAATCCATATCCATCTGTGGCAAACGTATGCCAACATTCCGCCCTCGTGTGCGGCGGAGTTTCGATTCTCGTCAGAAGTGGCGTTGGCGTACTTCGTACCACGCAGTTAATATGCCCGGCTCAAGATCAGTTCTTGTTAAGGAAGGAACTACAGAGGAGAACGAGAGGCAGAGCTTGGCTCGGACTATCATCGTGCTCAGCTTCGGGCAATTAGACGGGAGAGAGGTATAGAGAGAAGAGAGAGAGAGAAGAGAGAGAGAGAGAGATTGAGGGACAGAGGAAGGGACTGTGCTTACAGTTCGATCAATCCCTAATTACATTTACCTGTAGAACCGAGCAGTGCGCCAAGCATGAGAGTCCGGTGGCGAGTTAAATGCGGACGTCATACCGACGAGAGCAATGGAGTGGTGTGGAAAGGGGCAGATGGACTAGAGGGGGGGGGGGGGGGTAGTGAACCGGGCCATGGCACTTCGAGTGGCAATACGGACGTTGCGCCCCGTCGAGTACCACCGACGCAGTCGAATCGTGGCAAGGGTGACAACAACCAGCTATTGTTCGGCTCGTATATTCGGCGCATGAAATTTCGCCATACAGGATGTACCAAAAACGATATTTCGATATTAGAAGAAAAAAGAAAAGATTTTCGAACAAATCACATATTTACCTAAATTCATAAATCAAAACATCGTTGCACCCTGTTTTCTCGCGTTACTCGATGGTTTCCAAGTCGGACCGAGAATTGCGACTGAAAAAAAGCTTATAAATTTTCAATGTTACTCGCGGTGCACGCGATCCCTCGATGCAAGAAAGCCCACCCCTCGTTACGACCCTTAACGAGCTACACGTGTATTCGTACGAGTTCTCGGAGAAATGGTGTTTATTAGAGTTTTTCACGACGGTATGAAAATGTACGAGGGCTCTCGTGGAGAATATGCGCGTATTTCCATATTGCAAAGTCGCGCCGTGTGTGTGTTTCGCGTCGACGATGTAGGGACTAATACCAAAGTCGGTTCTGACTCGAGCAGGGGATAACTATATGTTTATATAGTGGTATATGTGAAATGGCGCGTTTGCAGTACGTCGAGGTGGTCCTACGTCGCGACAAGATCGGCCTGAAGGGTACCAGGGAGTGTGAGCAGGGCCCGCGCATATCGAGCGCCATTCGGATGTCGCTTCGCCGTAACTTGAAAGCACCCCGTTAAGCTCGCGTGTATCTCCGGGCGCGCTTATAACCGACCTGGGTGTTGGATAGTACTTACGTAGGAAAGGGCGCAAACCGCGAAGCTCGTTATCGTTATCGCGGGACGACAGGCGGCCTAGCAACGCGAAGCTACTGTGCCAACCATCCGCTAGCATGATAATTCGCTCGAGAGCTGCTAACGCTACCTACTCCTCTGTCTCTCCTCTCTCTCTCTCTTGCTTCCTCTCTCTTCCTCTGCCCTAGTCTCTCTCTCTCTCATTCGCTAGTTCCTTGTGCCACTCGACTGTGCTGACTAATTAGAATTCGTTCTTTGTAATTTGTAATAATGCGAGAGCGAGAGGGGTATGTTAGGGATGAATGCAAGAAGTCAAGCGTAGTCTCTCGAAGGGTTTGTCGAGATGCAATAATTTCCAGCGGCCACAAGGAAAAGCTTTATAAGTTTTAGCCGCTAGAAGGGGTATTTTAACCGAGTCAACATGCCGCGAGATCGTATCTTTTCGTTAAACAGATTCAACTCCGGTTTCTTCTTCCGCCTCGTGCATTGCGGATATATATGTTAATTTTATTTTAATGTAACATTAGGAAAAGAGGTGTCGTTTGAATGTGAAATATCGAAGTGTCGGGGATAAGAAAATTATGTAGGTCTGTGTTTTTGGGGATATCATCGTCGTAGGCCGTCGGTGAGAGGGAATGGTAAATATCGTGAAATCATTTCTGACCTTAATACACCCACCGCTATTATAAGAAAGTTATATATTGTCGAGAAAGGGAATGGTTCGAGGTTAAACCTAATTTCACTAGTTCTATTCTTCGTCGAACTAATTCTAGCGAAATAAAATATTATCAGTATAAATGGAATTGTGAATCGGAGGAGTGAACTCTCGAGTTCGAAGCACGGATCTCGTACGTTTATCCGATATTTGTAGCGGAGCTAGCTTGAAAACATCGTCGAGTATATATACTGTGTGATATACGAGAGATAAGAAATGAGAAAATAAAGGATTATGAAAAACGTATCGGTATCGATGGAATAAATAATCCAAACCCCCCGTGGGATTATCGAACGATGGCAATAAAATCTTTTTACACGATAATCTCCCAAGCCTTTGGTGTATTATTTTATTTCCCGCAGCACTCGGTGAAAAGAGACTTTGGTCCACGTTTCATCGTTTTCCACCTTTTTTTTTTCAGCGAGATTCGAGCCCCTTTAATATTTAATCGCGAGAAACGATGAGAAATATTCAAAAAAAATATTTATATATCCTACACGCGTTTAGTTTTCTCGCTTTGTGTTCCGTCGACGCCCGTAAAAATCATGCGATTTTATACCGAATATTTTATTATTAATGTATAGTTAAAAATATATCGGCACGTCGATCGATACGCGCCGATCGTCAAATCGTCGTTTCTATGCAAGAGACATCGATAAACACACGCTTCACCTGTGCATCCTTGCAATATTAATGTATTTCCGATAAAAACTCGCGGAAGAACGAACGGGGGCGTCGCACGCGATTCAACGATTCGACGACTTCTTCGAGAAGACGGATCGAAAACGATATCAGCAGCCGATGAATTTCGCACACCGGGGTTTTATAAAACTGTCTTGAAATCGTCAAAACGCGCTCATCCGGTCATCTTATATACTTTACCTCTCTCTCTCTCTTTCTCTCTCTCTCTATAAATATATATACCGTTCGACTCTCTCGCTCGCTTATCTATCCATCACGCTCTCTCTCTCTCTCTCACTCTCTATCGACTATCGCTATTCTTGTATTATCGTATCTCGTCACAATCGTCGCTCGATCATTCCGTCCGCAAATTAATTTTGTTTTTCTTCATCTAGTTATTTCATTTCCTTCGTTCGCACTTTTTATTCACTGCTCGTACTACTTTTTACCTTTCATGTTTGTAATTCTCGTGTGATACATTTTTCTAACTCTTCTCTTTTCTGTTTTACTTTACAGAGGTACTCTGCACAGTGGGCATAAGGTACGAGCTTCACTATTTACACCGCCGCGCTTATCACACGCTTTCTATCTACGTATTCCATCATTGATTTCTCTCTATCACTCTATTTCTCTCTCTCTCTCTTTTCTCCGCTATCAAATTTTTGTCTCGGATCAAAATTGCATATACCCTTCGTACGACACGTTCAAATTCCGGCAAAGCTCTTTGCCTAACGTTGGCACGAAGCGCGAGCTTTTTTCTTTGACGCATGCCTCGAAGGACGACGGACACAACGGCGCCGGGTTACAACCCCCCGTCGATTTTATAATTAAAGAGTCGACGAGTAAGCCAACTCCATGAATCCTTCATAGAGGATATTTTACTTTGCAGTGTTTCTTTGTTTACCTTCCTTACGTTTAGTACGTCACCGTAATTTTCTGCCATTGTTCGAAACGCATCAAAAGCCAACCGGTAAAATTATTTCACCATGCACTCGGCTGAGCACGTAAGTAAACATTTACTTATTTTTACAAATATATTATTAGCTAACAATAAGTGTCGTTGTTGAGGCCGATGGAAAAAGAGAAGACCGTGTCAACCGTCGTCAAAGTATCAAAGTCGAAGCCAAACAAATTTCCGCGAGAGCTCGTGGAAAATGTATCGCGAGCTATCGATATTCACCGATCTTAAGTGTAGCGTTTACGAAATAAGAAATGAAAAAAAACGAGGCGAGTAAACAAAGGAAAAGCTTGCATCTGCTCTGGTAAAATTGCTTTATCGAGCGTAACAGCCAGAACGATAAAATCGAAGAAAGGATGGGCTAGTGGCGATGGAATAACGCAAGAGGGGTAGCACGGGCGAAAGGTTTACCCGGGTAAACCGATATCGTGGCTACCTAGTCTGTGCACACAGGTACGTCAGTCACGTTGTACCCGCCGTGAGGTAGGATAACCTCTGGCCCTGAGCCCTTCTCGAAACATCAAGACTGCCCGAGGAGGATATCATCACAGTGGTGTATTCGCCCAGCGAGCGGATATCCGCTTGCGGTGGAAACTCGCGCTTCCGCGCGTAGACATCTGAAATTCAAATTCGAACGTCTGCTCGGTAGCGAAACCAGGAGTAGCAGCAGCACCACCACCACCACCAGCAGCACACATACGTTACGAAGGTTGCGATGCTGCGAGACTGGACGAAGCCCCACTGAGATCGGAATAGCGGAATAGATAAAGATAGAGAGGAAGCGTATGGTGGATGAAACGCGAGGATAACGGATATACAGGAGCCAGGGGTACGCGGGCTTTAAACATGCAGAGTAAAATACCCTTCAAAGAGCCCACACGGGCCGATGCGAAAGCCGGCCCCGGAGCCCCTGGCATCGAGCTGGACCCATGGTTTTGCTCGTCTTTCCGGTTCGTCGTTCTCCTCTGTTTTCGTTACTTTCCACAGTCGGCACCCGGCTGGCTCAACGCTAATCCACCAGAGTTTCGTGTTCACACTACTACAGAAGGAATAACGTAACAAACGATCACGCAAGTTTCCTTGGTCGCTGCTGCGAACATCCCCTCCATGTCTCCTTCAACTATTCCTGAAACAAACGGTTTCTCTCGCTCTCTTAGTTTTTGTTGACTTTTCGCGACATACGGGTCGACAAACATATATATAAGTTTACGTCGATGTAGCAAATTGCCATATCTTTGGTCTTGGTACCATAATGGCGTCCAATATCGTTTTAATCGGAAGCAACGCATATTTCCCAGAAATTAATAGACGGGAATACGCAGCTCGTGTGTTACTGACGTAGATTTAATCGCGTCGTGTTCTATGTAAATTATCGTACAGCCCATTTGAACGGCGCACTCTGTGACGTTGTTACCAGCCCAGGTAAACCCCATCTCCGCGGATTATCGGAGGGAAAGGCTTGATTAGCGATTACAGATTTCAGACTCGAGTAGAACAAAGGAGCCCTTTGTGCCTTCGAAAACGTGTACGGGCAGAGCTAAACGTAATTTTACATGCCCAAGAGGTACAGCGATGACTTTTTGTCTCGACTCTTTGTGCTGCTACGATGTACCTACCATTGTTAATAATCTCGATTCGCTAATTAATCAATGTTCCCTATAATAACAGAGTTGCTTCGTACGAACGCGTATAGTATAGACGGCGATATCTTATTTTCATTCATGTCGGGAGAAAAAATGAATTCACATATTCCCTCGAGAGAAATATTCTTGCGCAACATTATCAACTCATGTGCACTTTTCGCCCGAGCTCGAAGATTCCTTTCTTCGGTCGCGACGTAATACGACTGGAAAACTTCGCTAACAGTTTCCCATTCGAGGTATTTTGCATCATTGAGTAATCTCAACATACACGAGAATATGCACGAGTTATCTCGCAATCTGGGTAAAAAGAGTGGAATGTTCGAGCTTTATAATTATTTGTAAACATGCCTCTCGACGACGGGATCGTATTCGAATCGAATCGTGGTTTCTCGGGTTCGTGTAATAAAGTTGAAATATACATCGCGATTATTGTGTTTCATGAAAGAGTTTCTTCCCTCGTTTGGCCAACAACTACGCCACAATAGATCTCTGCATCGCTGTCAGCTTTGGATAACGCTGAATTCTATTATAATTGAATATACCAAGAAGGATGTCGACGTATAGGGCGATATAACGAACCACTATTGTAAAAGCTTGCGCGTGCTCGAAGAGAAAATGTTCCTAAAGTTAGCGTCGATAGAAGTAGGAGTAATCCAATAAATGCAAAGTACGGCTTTAGTACCGGCTGCATTTACGATCTTTACCTCTTGTTCCCTCCTCTTTCGATGCTCGTTTTGCTCCGTATCATAAATATGTATACTATATATATATATATATATATAGATAGATAGAAGTTTTTCTCTATATCCAATAAAAAGTTCATTCAAGAATCCAGCCTGTAGTACCAACGTAAAACCGACTAAATCCTTGTGAAACTTTTGTAACGTTACCATATGTACTAGCCTGTTATGCTTTCATTCCCTATTAGCCATATGCGTCCCAAAAGCTCTCTCGAAGCTCGGCGAACAGAGATGCCGTATATCAATTTTCAACACTAATATTCCATTAAACTTTCAACGGTATACAGCAATTTCTCAATTTTATGAAAACTAACGCGCTTCTCAATATCGTCCTCGTTATCGACTCGATACTTGTTGAGCCTCCCATCTAGAGTCTGTCGTTTGTTGAAAAAGCCGATGGCCCGATTGTTATCGATTTATCGTCAAATACGCTGGATCGAAACGATAACAGCAGTCACAAAATCATCGGGTCCGTTGCATTAGTGACAAGCATTGTATCCTCGTGTAATTTGTAACGTAGTGAATACGATCGGGCGATAAATCCTTTGTCGAGATTCAGATGCCCGGAGTGAAACTCTCTAGGAGTAAACGGACATAGGGCGAAGCTCGCGAAGACCGAGGCGTATAAGCGAGTGAATGGAAACGTGGTGAGGGAGAAACCCATGGCGAAGGAAGATGTATAGGATACGATACGAGAGGAGAGTTTGTCCGTCGAAGCGATCATCATCGACGGCGTGTGTCCGATGCGCTAATGACTATTGTTGTCTATCGGGGATCATCCACAGGCTCTCGGGCGCGAACCCCACCAGCTCAACCTGACCTAAATTGTCTTACCGTGGAACACGGAAGCTGTGGAAGCTCTGCCCTTACTACATTTCGGTATGTGCGGTGCGTCTGCGCTATATACGCAATACGTACCCCTTTGGTCTGGTAGCTCGCTCGAGAACTCACCCTTCCCTTAAGCCACTGGCACAGTGAGATCAGAGGGGTAATTTCCCTACCACTGTGGTCTACTGCATCAAGAGGCTCGACTTGATTTCGTAAGAGGAGAATCGAGCAAAGAGCCCTAACCGGTTATTCTTCGAAGCATTAATTTACTGATCTTAAACCAAGAAATTGATGATAAAATAACAAATTCGACAGAGGTAAGATATTTGTTTTATCAGTTTAGGTTTCCTGCTACGTACAAAATTCTTTTATAATGTTTTTGTTCGTCTCGTCGAACATTAATACGTAAGAAATATTTCAACGGATTTAAGCCCTTTATCATCCCTTCCGTATTTGCTTCATTTTACGAGCGAGTTAGAAACTCGGGAGAAAAGCTTGACTGTTATGATGGAGCTGGCTAAATGAAAATGGAGATAAGAATGGCAGGGTGAACGACAATGCGGAGAGATGATATTGCAAAAGAGGAAAAAGGGGTTGAGACACGGGATAAACGTGTGCTTGCAATCATACGGGTTTAAAGCAAGGACCGTGAAATTCGAGAATCGTCGTGTCAGTGACGTATCGTAAATATAATTTCACTTATCTTACCAATACGCGTTTCACGTTAATGCTCTCGCAAGGAAAACAGTACAGCGTTCCAGCAGCGCACTCGGGACTTTACAACGAACGCAAACATCGAAGGAACAGAGATAGTGGGAACATCAAGTGGAGTTTTCGTAATCGTTTTTCGTATGGTGAAAAACTGTTACCGTCTATTCCTGACGTACGGCACACTTTTAGCTTTTACCAAGGTACGGCCAATCTAACCATGAAATTACCCACGTCTCACGGTATAATGCTCGTTCTCGTCTTATTCCACGCGCTCGTTGCCCGTGCCTCCTTACTACGTTATACAGCAAGGAAGTCGACGAAGACGTCAACAAAAAGGAAAATGATGACAGGTTGAAAGCCTGTCTTCGCTGTATCTCGAGCTTCCTGGCAAGGGTGTAAATTCACCAAGAGGAAGAGGTGAGGACCGTTCTTGCGTAAAATGAAAGGTCCCGCGGGGCTTGAACGAGCGCGAGCGCACGAGAAGCTCTCGGTACAACGCGAAGTGACGCACGACAGCGCTTAATAAGCTGCGAGAGGCTCAATTTTGTATGAAATCGGATAAGCCCCGTTGGATGGGATCGTCGGTGAAATCGTGGAGATTCGTCATCGAACCGATAAATACGTTGTTCTCTATTTTATCGGATAAAAATGAAGTCCAATGAAATAACTTCCATCATCCAAGGGTGAATTCAATTTCGATCATAATAAGAGAAAAGTATCAAAGTTTTCTTTCTTTTTTTCTTCGTATCACGCTGTGTATTTTACGAGGAAACTATATCGTACGTGAAATATCGCAGGAAATGATATACGCCTCCGGTTGAATTTTTCCAAGTCGTACGTTTCCTCGACCTCTTTTATGGGACCGCTTTATCGTCCTTTATTCAAATGAATGAAAGAAAGGTAGGATATACTCCGAGCGCATAATCGATCCGGAGTCTCGCGGCAACGTATAATATACGATATAAGGGCTCGGCCCTCGTATCTATAACGCGCGAACGCAATAAAAGAAAAAATGGCCGAGAAGATGAAAACGAAATGTTTCCGCAGCACGCCACTCGAGGTCAACGGTGTATGCCTTTTTTTGTTGTCTACTTCCTGGTGTCTCCAGGGAATTTCCACGGTCGAGAGAGAAACGGTCCCAGGATCGCCAATCCCTACGTTTGACGCGATACAGTGTGTCAAGATGATCCGTCAAAGTGAACCAGGAAACTGACGGACCTACAATCCTGACTTTATCCAAGAAAAGCGATAGCCACCCCGGTGATTAATGCGCGTAGTGCCCGGGCGAGGATCGTACCAGAGCTCGTATTGTTGTTAATCCGACCCAACGCCTAACGAATACAAATGTATATTACGTCGTAACCCCGTTACCGCACAATCATCCGGTTCTTCGTATCCATATTATAATTATTGTCCGAAGAGACGAGATTGGACGTTACGCGAGGAATGGCATTCGTGAATCAAGGCGTGATAGGCGATTCCGTCGGCCTATATTCAATGGAGATCTCCACGTGCCTCTTGACTACCTTAAAATCTTGACGGCGATGCGTTGCTATAAAATCCGAATCTCGTCGTACGCGTTTCTTGGTCGGGCTGTATCGATACAAATAGGGTATTGAGCTGGTACTTAGCGTCTCGATGTGCGCCCATTAAGTTCGTCTGACATACGTGGCTTACTACTGCGTCAATAGGAGAGAGAGAGAGTAATTAAAAATTATCTTAAGCAATCTAAGTTCCTAACGAGATCACATAGTGTCCTAGAAAGCTTGAAAAAATTTACAAATTCTTACAATTCGCAAACATTGAAGAGATATATTATGATTTGACACGGCGTTAGTAGCCAGCTCAAACGATGTAGCGTACCGAGTGATCTCGTATCAGCATGATCAATTCACTTTGGTACATAAAACATATGACAGGTGGGATGAGTGTCCGGTCTCGCTCTCTATTCACGGGGACAACGCGGATCTCTCTTGAGTGCGCATGAATCCCCGGCAAATGGAAACAGAGACGGGTGGACGAACCGAGGGGTTGAGAGAGAGAGAGAGAGAGAGAGAGGGTGAGAGGGAGACATTTCGAGAGTAGTGTACTATGATATACCTGGGCAGAATGAAATTCTCATGAGAGGCGAAATGCTTCAGCTGTCCAGCTGGCGGGCGTTATTCATAGAGAATATATTAGGAGGGACTTCGCTTTGATGTGGACGACGAGAGCTGGCCCTAGGATTATACGAGCTTGCAACCTACGTGCGTACCCATTTATGCACATACACATATACATATGTATGTATGGTATACAGTCATACTAGAAACGATTTGAATTCTGTGAAGCTCGTACAGAATACAATAAAGCTGCTTACAGGAGAATAGCGTGAAGCATGAGAAGTCTAACCGAGTGTACCGAGGCAAACGTGGGTCAATCAGCGGCGTCGCAGCTAATATACCACCAAGTATGACACAGAGATGGAGATTCTTACCTTTCGACGGTTATTTCATTGCGTAAAAAAGGGAGATTAATTGACTATTAAACCAGAGCCAGCGCCAGAGGTGAAATACACGCGCGATCTGTGAATACAAACAATTCGACGCAATTTGCATAAATCAATCGGGAATGCATCGAGTTGCATTTCACCCACGATACAGTATGAACAAACCACGTGTATGTTTTACTTCGTTGCCTGAATATTGATCTGTATGTGTGCGTGTGTGTGTATGCATATCCGTAGAATTTAACAATCGAATCCGCTCTGCCGCTGTTCAGGATATACTCGTGGTAATATAGTTACCTCGTAAATGATACGACCGCTACTCACAAGCGAAAAGCTTTTTTTATTCGTCGAAATATACCGTGATAGGTTCACGAGAGTAATGAATGGACCCATCTACTCCATACTCCCATAAAAAATACAGCGCGTTCACTCATTACGAATATCTCGGAAATGCGATCGTGAGACGCCATTTTTTTTTAATCGTAGTAATTAAAAAGACAACAATATCGATTTTTTCGATCCAGTCCGATGAGAATGATAAAATGGGATATAGCTCGTATGGCCCTGCCGGTGACTTTATGCCCGTTTTAATTTGCTTGAAAAACGAAGAGGAACTTGCGTGTTAATCTCGTTTCCGTGTAGGAAAGTTTATCTCTCGCTTATACACGAGATGCAAAATTAAATAATAAAACGAGTGACTACACGTTTTATGTAACTATATATATATAGTTTTGCAATCAACGACCTCGGCGCTTCGCGTAAGTTAGCGAAAAATCCAAATCAGCAATTATTCCAACCACTCCAACGCATGCAAAATAAATGACTCCCACGTATAAAAAAACCAGCGATTAATTACTTCTCCGTTGATTTTTTTTTCTCGTAAAAGTTGTCGCGAATCTCGATGGACGTCGAAAAATCAAACGATAACGGTCTACTTAATAACGCGGAGGGGCGAGCTTCCGGCTAACTTGGGGGACGCGCACGAAATTACATCGAACAACTTGATTCAATCTCCGCATGGTCGACGCGCCTCCTCGACGTATTGTCGATCATTTCGTAATGAGTCGAATGCTGTTTCGTGCAGTTCGCGTCGTATCGCATCGATTGTTACCGATGAAACGGAGATGTACGTACGTGTGTTGGTCTGCCTGCCGGTATCGTCAAACTCGACGAGAATCCTATGAGAAAGGGTCGTCGTGTTCACAGTTCCTCCGATGTGTCTTCTCACTCAGCGTTTATATCCGTATCTGGCTAGACCGTGTCCCATATCCCCTCTGTGCATCGGGAACAATCGAGCTTGGAGAATCACGACAGGAGATTGTTCCGATCGGTCGTCGACAAAGGGAATTCCTAACAGCGTTAGGATCGCGAGGCTCCTGTTCTCCTGTGGGTTTATACGCTCACAAGATAATAGGAGTTAATGCACTGTGTGCTCGTGTATATTGCCTATACCGCGTCTTGGCTCACCGATCCTGGAATTCTCTCATCGAAATCAGTAATTTCGGATGGAACCTGCGTCGACCTCCTACGAGCGATGTATTCGATTACGGACAAAAATGTATACAGGCTCGGACATCAAAGATTCGTCACCGACGTTGACACAAAAGTTGAAACTAATTTGTGATGTATCGAAAAAAAGGGAAAAAAACGGAACAAGGTTTTCGGGATGGATGCAATGTAGTTCGAAAACAAGTGGTATTTTCCTGTAATTCGCAGTGGATCGTTCGTAGCAAGGCTGAAGAGTCTCGAAGTACCAGAGGACATCGTTTGTCGCCTCATTGTGCGTAAATCAGTAGGCTCGACACAATCTACTCTTCCAGGTAGGCGACTCTCGTGCATCATTGACCCGCTACAGCCCCATCACTCGACGTTCTACGTCGATGTACGCTGTTCATGGCTCGTACAAATTTGCGTTTCTATATAGAGGACAAGCCTCCGATGCCGATGTAACACAACCCTCTCGAGGTTCTCGAAGAGAGAGAGAAAGAGACGTATCTGGACTTGATTCCCGGTTAATCAGTTGATCGATCGAGCGTATATTCAAATAGGTCGCGGTGCGAATCTCCAACGGTCTGCTCTTATCCCTGATTTCAATATTGCACCAGTATGAAACAAACGGATGCTCATAATCGACAGAGAGAGAGAGAAAGTCTATCCATGTGTGTAGGAACGAACGATATCCTCATCGTACCCTTAAATTCCTTTACACACGAGGACCGAGAGGCAGAACACGACGAGTGCTTTGAAGCTTTTGGCCACTACCGTCCTTTGTCGCTTTTGCTCGTGTTTAATTACGGACTTGGAAAGCCCCGCTGGTGCATGCAGTTCGAGTTTCTCTCTTGCTTTTCACCGCTACTATACTTGTCGAGTAGTTCGGGCTTCGAAGCATGTAAGTACATGAGCACAAAATCAATTTACTCCTGTATCTCTTTACCGAGCTTCTGTATGAATATGTGGCCCTGGTGTGCTTTGCCGCGTATCTAAAGCCCCTTGTTGTTGCATCGTACCGAACCGCGTGTATTAACCCTTACACAAGAACGTTGAACAACTCTGCTCGTGCATCATCGCGTTCAAGTTATGTAAACCCGGTAAATCGAACATGCGTGATAAAGGGACGAAGGAGAAAAAAAACAATTTTTTAGACTTTCGCCGATTGCACTGAGCGTAGGTTTAAGTTAACCTCTGGTATTCCCCGGTGGATCAGCCGCGAGGATCGAGTCTTATCGGTTGTCCGAAGCAGCGAACGCTTAACAACGTTGCGGTTCGCAGCCTGTCGATTACACGTGACAAAAACGATCCGCACCGAGCCGTACAGTAAACCTTGGACACTCTCTTGAACCTTGCTAGATCGAGGACCGCAAATCTCACATACACGATGTCGAAGTTTCGTTCATCCTGTCCCGAAGCTCGCGGTCCAGTGGGGTAAACCTGATAAATGCCAGGTACAACTTCTCCCTTGGAAAGTGCGTTGGCGACGTAGCGTTTCTAAAAGTTCACCGTCCCTTTAGTCACGATGGTTTCACGTGAAGTTGACGCTCTTCCCAAAGACGAGGTTCGTTTCACTATCTTGCGGCTTTATCGGTCTCAACCCCGCGAGCTTGGTGGAACGCGGAGTGACCTTTAAGAAGCACGAAGTCTGGACACGACAAACGGGCCCCGATCAGGCGTAATTGTGGTTTTTCCCATTAGCGACAGCTCGCTGTCGTCAATGACATCGTCGGTTGATACGACGACCCTTCCTGAAGCAACCACCGAAAATAAATACGGGGGACAAGCTCGTAAAGTTGTGAGAGTAAGATCAACTTTAAAAGTTGCGAACGCTTACAGCGGAGTTTATGACGCGATGAAATATATCCGTATACATCGGGGAACGCGTAACGGGCAGCTGGGCCGCTCTCGCTCGTACTTCGTATTATCCTCTCGTCAGGCTGGAGCCAAGTGGTGGAAGAGGGATGAGCAGAGAGTAGAGAGGAAGTGGTTGGAAATGTTTGAAACTATCCTCTCGGTGATACACGCGACGGTGGCTCCTGGTAGCTCCGGAGTATGGTGTGTCCCGAAGGATAGTGCCCTATACACATCGACGAAGGGGTTGAAAACAGGCTGCGTTGGGTGAGAAAAAGTGGAGGGGGTGAGTAAGGATTCGGTTTGGTGAGGGAAGACGAGCAGTCGTAGGAAGAAGAGGATGGAATGGAAGAAGAAGAAGTAGAAGAAGAAGAAGAAGAAGAAGGAGGAGGAGGAGAAGAAGGAGAAGAAGGAGATGGAAGAGAGGCCGAGGGCGGTTAGTACATTTCGCTCTCCCGTGGAGAGAAGCTCACGGGAATCTTTGTGGCGCGTCGCTTGCAGTGCACGATGCGACAGAGCCATACGTATATGCCTCGACGCGCCCAACGAGGACGTCGACGACGAGAAATACGAAACAACCTCCTCGCTCTTTCCCTCCACTCTTCCTCCCTTCCCGCTAATTGTTAGAATAATGAACAAAGTTGCTACGCCCTCAGGAGTTATTCTATATCGCTGCCTGTTATTCCGCCCGTTCTACACGAGATCCGCGGATCCTTTCGTCCTTCCTTCGTTTTTCCCTTTTCCTCGTCGCTACTCGAGCTGCTCCGTTTCTCGGCTATAAAGCCCCTCAAAACGAGGCATCTTACATAAATCTTTCCGATAATGGCAGGGAGGATTCTTTGGACTATCTTTTCTCTCTCTCTCTCTCTCTCTCTCTCTCTCTCTCTCTCTCTCGCCCACTTTCTATTTCTTTCCTACGTTTTTCTTTCGTAAAGTTGAATGGAAAAGAAAAATAGAGTGGGCAGAAGGTGCGAATATAATTTTTCATCGCTTATATTCACCCTCGGTTCTTCTCAACAAGCTTGGAACATGAGAGAACGCAAGAGGAAATGGGCGAGTGGATTGTACCATCGTTGACACAAATTTCTCGCGTATATTTACGAGCCTTACAGTCCCATACAAATTCGATCTCTCGATAAAATCACTTTTTTCTTATTTCAAAAACATGAAATACGAACAAGAAATACCCACGCGTTTCTTTTTTTCCTTGGTTCGAAGGAATGGATTTTAGGATTTTCGATACATACACAGGATGTTTCTCCTTGTCGAACGTTATTAAAGGCATATCTATATCCGGGCCGTGCAATGATAAATCTCCCTCGTTCCAAATCACCTCGAGATAAGCCACGGAAATCGCTCGTACCGTGCTCGTGACACGCCTGGACAGGGGACTTCGTATATTCCACAGACACACACCCAAACACACACATATATATATATCTATGTATACACACCATTGCGTTGAATATTATGTGCGTCGAATACGCGAGACCCCCCCGAGGGTTGGTTGGCTGGAGAGCGAGACCCCAGAAGCAAAGTAGCTCTCGGTTTGCGCCCGTTTCGCTACAAGCCGAGAGAAGGGAGAGGGACCAGGAGATTTGCCCGTGCGCGCATCCGCTTCGTTCGTGCGCCATCTCCCTCGACTGTGGGATACCACTCATAATCCCTTAGCCACGACGCCAAATCCGAGGATTTGAATTTGTCGAGCGGGAGATGAGGCTTTACCTACATAATTTACTAGGTAGATACGCCCTGTGCCATACGGGGTGTCTCTGTGTCTGTGCGTTGCTGGAAAGGGGTAGAAGGGATGGCCGTGCGAGGAGGCGGGAAAGTGGCTCGGGCACCAGAGGGTTGCCGGCGTCGAGTGAAGCAGAATGGTCTCTGCCCTCTTCGTCCTCGATTCGCTCCTGGTGAACGCGGGGCTGCTCTCGCACACACGTTTACAAACTCGATGGATACGAAAACCTCGTATACCAACACGATCGTCGGCTTCGTGTCAAAATGGTACTGAAACTCTGTCCCTTCCCCTCTTCTTCTTCATCCGGCAACCTTTTCTCCCTCTCTCTCTCTCTCTCTCTGGTGGCAGAGTGCGGACACAAATTTCAAGCCAAAGCCGAGAGGCTTCGCCACTCAACGCTCTGGGTATCCCCAGTGTCGAGCATCCCCCTCCCTCGCCTCTCGTATCCTCACCCATCCTCGATCCGTTCCACGTCGAGGAAATATCGTTTATACGAAGCTGGCACAATGTATACACGCGACGCGAGTATCTTGACGTGTTTACCGATAAACTTGCGACTTTATTATTCAAAACGTATGTTCGTTGCGCAAATACGAAGGCGAGCGATTTCCCGTAACGGCGAGCTGGTATCGGAACGCGAAACGTATCGCAAACTTATTACGACGTTCTTTTCGTCCTTGTGTGTGAATTTCTTTGAAACTCTACGATATTTTTAGAACGATCGAATGAAAAAATGTCGTCTTTTTTTTTTAAATAAATAAATAGCGACGTAGTAATCAACCCATTTTGTTATCGCTGTAAAATGAGTTTCGCACAGTCTTCCTCCACGTCTCTCTTCAAGATATTATCTTGAGGCAACTTTTACCCTATGGATAGAAAGGGATCCAACTCGTATAGAAAAATCGTACGCGTAACTCATCCGCGAACCCCCTTCATCACCCCCGAGCGCTCTCGTCAACGTCACTGTCTCGTTTCTCATGCCCCGAAGACTCGTTGCTGTTACGCTCTTGTTTAGAGATATCCATGCTTCAATTTATCCTGTTTCCTGCAACAGTCACGCAGTACAGTCGAATCGACGAGAACGCGCATAATAAAATAAAAATAAAACCGTGGGATAATTCTAATTTTTTTTTTGCCTTTACTTCATTTTCTTCCTCTTTGAAAATCTTCGCGTTACGAAAACGTGAATAAATAGACGATGCCGTTGATACGAGTAAATTCGCGATTTGGAGTCGAGAGAATGGTCGATTTAAGGGAAGTTTTACTGTATCGGCGTTGAACGTTTTTAAACTGCGGAGATGAAAATACAGCCCGACGCTCGAGGGCGCGTGTACGAGATCGTGCTCAGTAGTACGAGTCAGTGATGAGTCAGACTCGAGCGCATTCAGGAAATTTCTTTTATTTTTACTTCGCTTCACCTGCCAGTGAAACTCCCCATGGTATTTTCTCTCGATGAGTATTTCAAGGGAGAACGAGAAAAAGGTGAATCGTGCGTGCGTGAAACACAACGGGGTATAATATTACGTCTTTTCTGCTGTCGTACTCGTTGAGTGAGCCGATTCATATCTCCGTAGACGGCGATCTCGTGCCCCGGCAGAACTCCAACGGAGCAACGAGAGTGGAACACTTTTCTCGTTCATTTCACATTTTTCTAGCGTTCTTTTCATCGCGGGGGTTGAAAACCGTAAATAATTATCATTCGCTACATTAGTTTTTTTTTCTTTTTTTTATTTTAAAAAGAAAAAACGTTGATATCGCAGTTAATTCAAAAGAGCGCCATTTTACCTCAATCGTCACGGGTAATTTATTTCCCGTCCTTGTTTACGCGAGATTGAGAAGCGGAGTCGAGGATCGTGCGAGAATTATGAAACGAATAATTATTATTATATTTCGTTTTTTTTCTCTTCTTCCCCGTACGAGGTTGGGCGTAAGGCGGAAGGAATTGCTCTCGTTCGGAGACCGAGTGATCGAAAGAAAGGCCATGATAGTGAAAAAAAAACGAGGTACTCTCACGATGGACGATCAATTTGGTGTTTTTTTTTTCACGTCCTATGGGGGCGCGAGAACCGGCGTTCAGGTAAAAGCGTTGAATGTTCAGGGAGAAAAAAAAGGTGGATGAATATTGAATACGCTTCCGGCAATAAGTGAGCTCCCGCCGAGCGCTCAGAATGGAACAAAACGATTCGCGAGAGGGAAGAGCGTACTGGTAGTTTCCGGATCTCGTTTCTTTCTTTTTTTTTTCATTTTCTTTTAGTTTTTTTTTTTTTTTTTTTTTTTTTTCAGTAGCTATCCCGCGTGTGCGATTTCCCAGAGAACGATTTCACCTAGCTCACGTTCTGTTGCTCTATCATCTTCTTTCGAACCCTTCCACGATGCTCCGCCCCCTTTTTTCCACCGTGCCTTTTTTTGCCACCCTTTTATTGTCTTCCTCTCACGCCCTCGGCGACTCTGCATCGGGAGTGCAAAAAACGCGACAGTTAACCCTCTCGGAAGCCCCTACGGGCATCGAATATGCTCATAAACGAGTCGATGCGTGAGATATAGTGGTCAACGATGAACGCTCGGAATGCCCGATGGCTTTAAAATACGTGATTCGTTGCGATGCAGCGCGAAATATTTCAAGGGATGCAGCAGAAAATAATTCTCGGTCTCGATTAGCCTCGTTGCAGCGAGGTAATCGCGTACGTCGACGAGAGACCTCGAAACGATTATTTATTTTATCGCAATTCACTATATGCAGAGCAGTCTATTATTTTTCTAACAGAGACCGAGTCGTCGTGCAAGTAATTAGAAGACTCGAAAAATTGGACGATCTACGATCGATAAATATTGTTGAATGATTCTATTCGTAACTAGCTTCGTACTCGTAGAATTTTTTATTGAAAACCTACGAACCATTCCCGACGACACAGTCGTACTTAGAGCTCGTCTAGGCGATGAGAAACGTCCATAGTTTAGGGCCCGCAGGGTCGACGTCGACTGTTCGCGCTTTCTATACGTGCGAACTATATTAAACGAGGCATGCGGTTCGAAATGGTCGCGGAGGTGGAGACTTGCCCCGTTCGTATTCCATTGTCGACGAGGTAACGAGGATCAATTTTTGCACAGCCGAACAATATGTCGCATTAGAGTATTGTGCTGGGACGTTGGCGGTGTCGAGCTCTGGTCTGCTATCATACAGCGTTGACTCGGTGCTCGTTTCGCATCGTACTCGTCCCACCGACGTAATCGATGCTCCGGCCACGATTTGCATTTCGCGAAAGCCGACAGGAAATTCTCGCACGAGCCTCTGGCGATTCGCTCGCCTCGATATACCATTCATCGTTATGGAACGACGTGATGAAATTATGATTTCGCTTCGTACCTAATGTAGAAATCGCACGTATCGTCATTAGCGAGCATTTTCATCGACCGAGTAATTGCGTCGTTACGACCGATCTTTTGATAAAAGAAACTTGATTAAAAAACAAATTGAACAGATAATAATGTTTTTAATTATATAAACCGAGGATAAATACTTAATTGTAACGATTACTTCGTCATTGAGATGAAAGTAAACGAGGAGGGGCTCGGATACGCTAGATTAATTTATCCAAACTCGATCTTCGCAACGAATTTTACAGTCTGTCGGTCACCGAAAGTACAACGTCGATCATTTGACTTTTCATTTGTTTCGTGTACCAACGAGCCTGACGGCATAACTATTCAACCATGCAGTGCAAATTGCCATCGATGATCGTGAAACACCCAAATGTCAATGTTTTCGAAAACCCTTGTCAAAAGTGAAAACGAGTGGGCCGGATGGAAAACCATTCAGGCCAGAGAGAGACAGAGAGAGAGAGGGATCCGATCGGATCCATGGCACGAAGTCCGATCGAGTATTGGCATCGATGCCATTTTCTGTTCTCTCGCATCCTTCGATGATCCTCTCGAACAAATGATGGACATACACAGATCCAGGGTCGAAAGAGACCTGAGCCGTGTGCGCTCTGGCGGGGTAACAATTATTCGAGAACAGGCACAAACACCAGAGAGAGAGAAGGACACGTCAATGTCGCAGCATCATCGCGAGCCAACTTATTTGTCTATGCAAATCGTCAATCAATGGAACCGGTAAACAGAATTGAAGCTCTCGGGCCCGGTGAACGCGTCGGTGACGCGCAACTCTGATGACCGGAGTTGCGAGGCGTTGGAACGTGGAACGAGTCAGACCGTAACACATCATCGCTATCATTGAACACGACTATTTTATACCGCTTTCGTTCGAGCCCCTCGAGCTTTCGAGCTCTCTCGTACAACTGCTGATGCGTTACCAGGGGCAATGAGGGTTGGGGAGAAGGTACTTTTGTAGTTCGCTCATAGGTCCGGAGAACGTATCGAGTGTTGACGTAGTGTATGGATTTACTTGTATTTCGGTAGCTGGCGGTGTTTCTAGCAAAAAGCTTTGTGCTTTCTCTCTATTGGTACGCACGAATACCACGTACGAGCTTTATGTTCGCATCGTGTAACGTATATAGAGGGTAGATGGGAAATTGTACACGTTTTGGTCAATCGACGATGCGTACATAGTATAGTATTAGTAACACTGCAGGACGATTTCACCGCTGACCTGGCCACGTTGGCCCAAAAAACAAAGGTCCTCTTTCAGCTTTGCCAACGCACTCGTGGCTGCGTGTACTAGCTTATATTTTGTTTCTTTTTTTTCCCCCCTTCTTTTCTATCTTCTCTGTAACCCCATCGAACGTTCGTTCGTCCGATTCTTGTTTCCGTTGTTTTTTCTCTACTTTTTTTTTGTTTCCGATCGAATCCGCTTCATCGCTCGATCGCCATGTTTTTTCAGCCCTCGAAATACCTGCAAATTGCAGGGGCTGTTTATACGCACGCGGAAGCTCGAACCTGCGCTACGATCGTCGACGACGTGGAAAAGGACGGAGTAACTCCTGGCTGAGGTTCGTAACGCGCGAGTCCCGAAGTGACCAATGGAGGAATGTCATGGCAATAACGTAACGTTGCAGGTACCATTTTTCAAATCGAAGTTTAACTTAGGTCACGAGTGTAAATATGCTTGATCGTAGTTTTTGACGATAAGGAGGTTGAATAATGAAAATGGTAAATTGTTGTATTTTGACTCATGGGGAAGAATTGGTGGCTTTATGAAAATGCATCTTTGAATTCTGCTGCGTTTGTCACTGTGAGTTAGGATGACTCGATTCACAATTGTTCGAACTTTGAAATAGCGTTTGGCTCATGTAGCTACGATTTTTTTTTCGATTTTTTATAGATTTTCAAAGTTGAGAGACTGATTGTTAAAAAAAAATCCACTGGATTCCCTTGGGATCGAGAATTCGGGATTTTTAAATTGTCGTCGCGGCCGAAAAAATTGACTTATCAGAATGAACCGAACGTCATTCTCTACGTCCTCGGGGAAGCTTTTAAAAAGTCCCGAGGCAAATACAAATCAGTTGGACAGGAACAGAGCTGCCAGTGAGTTGAAATTTGGCTAATTTCACATTCTCGCGAAATCGACGAAAAAACCACAGGTTATTATTATTATTTTTTTCTCAATATTTCACGACCCTATTCGATCGGTATTTTTCCGTTGATAACAAATATAATATCGTTATTCCTGATTTTGTGCAATTTACCGGTCAAAAGATGGAACAACTTGAAAATTTTTATTTTTATTGACACATTGCTAAAAATCGTCTCTCCTGTCGTACGATTAATATACTTCAGGTACCTATGGTCAACTTGAAGAGCTGATAATCGCAAAGCAAAGAGCATTTACTTTTTTTGGATTCTAAATTCTTTCGTCTCACGTGACTGCCCGAGGTAGCAGTCAATTATATTTTCATTCCCTCTCCCCGCAAGGGCAAAATAACTACAATAAAAGAACAGCTGTTCGATCTCAAGAATGACTACGCTCGAGTCATACCATTAGACGCAAAAATCCCCGAATGCGACGACAATGTCCGAATAATCGAGTTCGTGAATAGACCTTCCCTTTTTCGTCAAGTTACTCATATCCTTATCGACACAAGCCGATTCCTATCCAATTCGCATTTTCATTCTAGCGTGACTTGCCCATACTCTTCACATCGTCGTACAATTCATGAATGTTTCGTGAGTCGGACGATTTCCTAACGCACTCGCGATAACAAGATTAATCGTTTTCTCGAAACTCTCACGTATCCGTATAAAATCCGGATCACGAAAAAAAAAACAAATATATAAAAAAAGCTTTCGTCCTAAATCACTGAAAAATGCAAGATTATAGACGAGGGAAAAAAACGGTTGGAAAATAATTGACGTACGAGTCGACAAAAAATAATATATTGATATCGTTCTTTCGCATTAAAAATCGTTTAACAATTACGAGAACTCGTGAGAATTATCATCACTCGTTGTTTAACAATGATATTTTTTTTTCATCGTCGCGTTTTCTTCTATTTAATTAACATCGAATTAAATTCACATTGACTCGTGTCGAACGTAGTTCGCTCGATACTACATGTAGGTAATCACAGTGATTAATTTTCTCAAAGCTAGTGCAAAGGCAGGAGCTCGCTCGAGCTGAATATTTTATAAAGAGCTTGAACTTATCGTCGGTGGGTCGTTGTTAAACTTAATTTCGAATGCATTGCATAATATAATACATGGGCTGGCTTAAACCGCAATTTTCTCTTCGGCTCTGCCGATTACTCCTTTAAAGTTCAAGGGGATTGGGGGAGAGAGAGGGAAGCTAGGTTGGAATTATTGGCAGGCAGCGACGCTACTTCTCTCGATTATGCTCTTTGTTTCTGCTTTTGCCCCGTTCTCGCTAAGCTCGACTATTATCGACCAATCAATTTCTTTTCATCTTTTTCAAGGATCTAGTTAGTCTCGGATTTCGATTTTTAGAAAAAACTGTAAATAATTAAAAAGAGACAAATATTTTGGATCCCTGAGAAATACGTTCGAGCAGCGAGCGAGCCTGGCGATGATGATTTCTCCTCCAATTCGCTCGGCTCCTCTTCCAAATTTTCCAGGAACAATCTGTCCATCGGCTCGCTCATGTTTTCCATCAGATATCCCCAAAAGCCCATTCTCTCAGGCAGGAAGTTCTGTTCCATGCCAATATCCGGCTTTCTTCCGGAACCAATTCTCATGTACCGATAATCCTGCTGATAGGGCTCCCAGTTCGGCATCATCCTGGCGCTTGGTATCCTGTAATCATAAATAATATCAAAGGGATGTATCGTTCGCGTCGATTCATCCGGTCTCGATAAATCGGATTATATCTGGCCGAAAACCTTTTTTTTTTTATCCAGTTCTTCAACGTGACAATATTTCGTATTTATCACGAAAAATTTAATCGAAAAGTTATCGAGTGAAAAAAAAACAATCAATAATCGTCAATTAAGGACGTGTGAATTATTCGCACCCGGATCTGACGAAGGTGGACCATAATTCCGTCATTATGTTAATCATCGTCCAATCGTTCTCCGTATTGTGCAACTGAAGATCCGCGTACCATCTGTTCAGGCACGGGAACAAGTAGTTCAGCTCGTCCGAGTGTGCGACACCTTTAATGATCAAAGAATATTTTATGTACCACAATTATTTCGAAAAATTGAGAATACAATTTTATAAATTATGATTTTTATGCGAACGACGATAACGTCGATTGTATTAATTTTATTATTTTATTGCCTCACCGTATCGACGTGGAATCCTTTGCACGTAAGTACTAGAGTATGTACCCTCGTACTCGAAGAGATAAAAGTAGGCGGTTGCATTCATTCTCTCGGCCTGATAATTGAGAGCGTGGTAGCTGTGCCACGTTATCAAACCATCGCCAGCCATCTTGAGTATTATCAACGATTACAGCTTTTCCATTAAATCGACAGTAATTCTTACAAGCCCAAGATTTATTTTCCATATTATTTGTAAATTATTTTACCATAGTCAAATTACGATCTGCGCCGTGCGGATCACTGATGTCCCTTCCACGTGGAAAGTAAAAGTCATTCAGAGCTTCAGCGAAACCGGACGTGTTGGTGACGATCTCTTGACTCTCGACCAAATAAATCCCAAGTTGTTCAAAATTCATTTCTAGCTCGTCCATCAGTCCTCGATGTTGAAATACCTCTGGTGAATTCGAAATATTCGTAATAATTAAACAAAAACTAAAAAAAACCCCCTACTATCTCCCCCGTCGCATCCCTCGTTCGCATACCTATCGTCTTTAGCAAGCCCTCGTCCATCACCAAGCCCGTGATCCAAGGGATATCGCGAAATTCGCCCCGTTTTATCGCCGTCAAAGGATGTTGCGATATTATCGGATCTTTGCTGTTCAATTCTAACGTCGGACCAAAATTGCACCAGGGATTTAATTTCCACACGTGCTTCATGAAAAACGACAATAACATTATCGTTAATTTTAATTAACCAAAGATTCTAGAAACGATAACGATAATTACAATTAACAAAATGTTTACACGTACGAATAAAGTCAGAGTCGAAGCGATTCTTCTAGGGCTCACTCCCCTCAAACAATAAACAATCCGTTCATCGTCCTCGACATCCTCGTTGTACGCTCTCGGGTCGGCGTTACCGTTGGTCACCTCCGACAAGTATTCCTTAAATTCATTAACTTTTTGACCGCGGGTGCAGCCGACTTCTTTGGCGACCATGAGATACTTCAGTCTCATGTGCAACGGGGGATGAATGGCCCATGGTGCAACGGCCGAGCCACTCTGAGTGATATAACTTTGGAACAGACCCTCGGTACTTTTCGAAAGGCCAAGATGATGAACAGCCGCTGCCCCCGCGCTCTGACCGGCCAACGATACCGCGTTCGGATCGCCACCGAATTTTTCTATGTTTTTGTTGACCCAACGTAGCGCCTCGAGGATATCCTTGACGCCGGCGTTTCCTGGCACTTGTTCCGTTGCGGTTGACAAGAATCCTTTCGAACCGAGAAGTTCTCGTCGTTAATTAAATAACGTTATATTTTATTTTTTTTTATATAAAGCGCGAGTTTGACGAATTTTTGTCATTTTACCAAAAACACCGAGACGATAATTGACGGTGACCAGAACGATTTCCTGGTCGGCTAGATAATCTGGTGCAAAGTAGGTGCTGTTGTTGCTACCGACGTTGAAACCACCACCGTGAACGAACACGAGAACAGGGAGTTTGCGTTGGCCTACGATCTGCGAAAATTCACGAGGTAATAATCGTTGTAGGAAGTTTTCTCTCGACTCGACGTTCTTGCTTTTCGCTCAATCATATTTGGTACAACGAGCAACGATGAAGAAAAGATTGCGTTGAAAAAAAATCGATCTTAAGAAGGCATTCATCTTTTTTATGGGATCACGTATGTAAACCTTGGCAAGAGGGTTCAAACGCGAATCGCGTCATTGCGAAATATAAAACGAACTGCAACCTTGACTTCATTTCGTTAATTGAATCGCACTTTGCCAGTTCTCTCGTGACCTCGTCATATAATCTAGCTAAAACGCGCGCGATTCTAAACAAGCTGGAAGCATACACGTACGTATAATGTATATATATATATGTGTGTGTGTGTATGCGCGAGTCCCTACGTTAATAACCAACATCAATGTTTTATTAATCAGCGGAATTTTACCAGAGGAACAAATATGTTGAGATTGAGACAATCTTCGTCCCCGAAAACGCTTCCGTCTCGTTCCAATTGTACGCACATCGATCCGTCCTCGGTGCTGTCTCGTATTTCCGTCCATTTTCTCGTCCAAGGTTCAGGACTCTGTTGAAATAAATCATTTTTTTTCCATTCTCATTTGTAAAAACGTATATTTAAAAATACATCGAGAGAAAGATTGTTGTCATCTTTCCAAGAACAGGCTTGATAGAATGAGAATCACGCGATGTGATTTCTGAATTAAGGTCAGTAAAGAGTGTTTCGTAACGACTTCGTACTCTTCCAATCGTTTTATTACGGACATAAAATCGTTGCGATTAAAAATGAAGAAAAATCACTGATTTTGAAAAATGTGTAGTGATTTTTGGTTGACGAAATGTTTACTCAAATACAAATTTACCTGAAATCGTAGTTCTCCCACCGGTGGATTCGCGTAAGGAATTCCAAGATAGGCAGCTATTGAAAAATTTCTCGCTGTGGACAACCACCTGCCACGGACAGTGCCGAAGTTTGTGTCCACGACCGGAAGCCCGCGGGCATCGACGACAGCCAATAAAAATAGGATATACAGGGCAACCCACATTTCGATAAAATTCGTAAAAATAAAATGTCTATCGACCCTAGGCTAAATTAATTCGCCGACCCTCTATTCGCCGAAGATTATAACGAAGCAAAAAACAAATGTATACACGCACGATATTTCGATATATCGTCAACGCTCGTGCAATTCGTCGCCTCGACACCAACGACTGACTGGTTGCCCGAGTTTGCGAAATGGAACTGGTGTTTACCCGTGAACACCAATTATCCTAGACGCGCCGCCGTTTGTTTCTCTCTCTCTTTCTCTCTCTATCTATCTATTTATCCATCTATCTTTCCATCTTGCTCGTTTATATCGAGAGGGCCGGGAGGGAAAATGCCAAGCTGTTGATGGTATACGCAAATATATAGATGAAAAGCTTTAATTAAACGACGACGCGTGGAACACGAAGCTACTCAGTTGTCGATGTGATATAACATCGCGATACAGTGGAGCTGAGAAATATGGCCATCACCTTCCCCCGTTTTGCGCGACTTTGAGCCAATGGCTATGACAATCTCGTGTCGTCTATGAATTATAGAAGAACGATCTATTCGAGTTTGTTCGTTTTGCCGTTACATCAAATATCGCATCCCTCTCTCACTCTCTCTCTCTTTTCTCTTCCGCCCCTCTCTTGATCTCACTCTCGCGCACACGTCGCCTAAATGAAATTTCGCGTGAGAAAACTGTACGTTATCGTAATTTTTAATTTCCGCGTAACACGTTTACGCTATATTTATACCGGCGTGTATATTTAAGGCATATCTGACGGCGAACGTGAGATGTCGACGATACCGACGTTCGCAGTGTGGATGCCGATGTGTGTTTTAACGTTGCGACACGCCAATCACGCGCGTAACGCCCGTTCTCATGATTCGAGAAATTAACAACGACAAATCGTTTGGACGAGGCCGTGAAAATCAATCGAATAAAATCGACGATGAATAATTAAACGTGACGTAAATATATGCATATACCTAGCATGTCTTCTGAAAATTCAACGCAACGGAATGAACGCAAAGAGGAGCTAGTGATTTGAAAAAAATTGAGGTTTTACACTTGGAATTTTTCTTTCTTTTTCCAATCTTCCTTCTCCCTGTCAAGAATTTCGCGAGAAATAGGTGTCTATCATCATTCCTTGAGGCTAATGCTTCGATGGGTCGAAGATCAATCGGGGATTCGATTACAGGGAGGTGACGGTGGACCGAGATGGAACGAAAACCAGAGAGAGAGAGAGAGAGAGAGAGAGAGAGAGAGAGAGAGAGAGAGATTCAGATTGAAAGTGGAGTCAGCGACAAGTTTGTTGACACGATCCGTAGACATCGTGGATGCTGCTATCTTCATCTCTCTCGGTCTCTCTCACTCCCGTTCGGAGAGGCCTTAATTTACCGGATTCACTCAACGGCAGAATCTCACTTCCCGATTATGTGAAGTAGCGACGAAGATTGCGCGATACTCACCGTTCCGGAGTAATTCGATTGCTTCTTGGGAATCAGTAAACCAACGATATATCTAAAATGTAAAGACTTTGAGAAAGTAGATAATAAATTAATCGAGCGAACGCGATTGATATTCCCGATATATTTATATCATCGCCATTACTCAATCCTCATTAAGGACAAATCTTTATATCAAGCATTCTCGAGAAAGACTGAAATTAGCCGAGGCGTAAAAGGTTGGAAATCTCCGTGATATACGGAAAGTTTTGCCTTCGTCCAACGGCGTCGCGAGCACTTTTGAAATAGTCGGAAAGCTTTCGGGGTGGATAAAATATATGTACTATAGATGGTGTGAGAGAAGCCGACGTTGCGGCGAGAAAGCGACGGTTCATTCCGACGACATGGTTTAAACGAGAGCGAGAGAGAGTGAGTGAGAGAGAGAGAGAGAGAGAGAGAGAGAGAGAGAGAGAGAGAGAGTCGACCAGACGCTTAGCAAGTGATACATCGTCCCGAGAGATTAATGCATTGCCTCCGCGCAGTTTGTTGGAATGAATAACGAGCCACCTGCAATAATGATATTGCTATTAAAATACTCACGAGTGGTTTATTTCTCTATTCACCTCGCTATTAATGCCAGACGATATTCTCTCTCCTCTCGCATTACGAGATAATCGATCTTAAGATCCGTCAAACGTATCGAATATTTGTCGAAACTTAAGTAAATTCAAAACGTCGAACAATCTTTCACTCTACGAAAATTAAAACACACAGATAAGAGTGTCTTCGAAACGTGATTAAAAATGACCAAATCCAAAATTTATCCTTCTCGTAACGATCGATCAAAATTTTTGAAAATTCCACTTGGAAGAAAAAACAAACAAAACGAAAATAGAGAAAAAGATAGGCGCGAGAATTGAATCGTAGTCGTGACGTACGAAAGAAGAAAGAGAGAGAGAGAGAGAGAGAAAAAAGTTGCTCCGTGGCTGTGCCAATTTGAAAGTTGGCCGAACAAGGAGTAAACGCACCGTGGTAGAAGATGGAACGCGACGAGGTAACCGTGGTATCCTCGAGAGACCAGCAGGACGGTAACACCCTAATGAAGTATTTACCATTCTATTACAGCACGGGAAAACTACCCGTCGTTCAAAATCCTATTGCCTCTCCGGTCTTCTCTCGCTCTCTTCTATACACTCGCGGGTTTTCTCTCCCTCCGTCCATTCGTGTTCTTTGTCCCTTCTCTCGTTTTTACCTCACCTCCGTTATGTATACTCCCTTTCCTCAATCCGCCTTTTCTCCTCACCGGTACAAATCCCTAAGGGTATTAACGCGGTATGCATACGTGGGAAAAAACTAGCCGCGGAAAATTTGTCGAGATGGGTCGAGAGGCGTAATGGGAACAAACGCGACATATACGGTATCGCGTTAACGCGTTATAGCCGAGTGTATTACACACACGTGAAATAAGAGTGATTATAACATGTTACCATAGCATTTGCTCAACAATAGTTTTGCCTGGACGAGCGACTGTGTATATAATTCGTTAAATATTCGATCTCTCGTGAGACTCGCGCGCTCTTATTCGAAATCGCGCCTGCGCATTTGCGCGAGAGCTTTTACAAATCTCGAGTCGTTTCTACTCGTTGAGCGGATTTGATAAATTAAATAATTTCGCGTCCGTTCATCCGCGAATGCTCCATCGTGTTTATAAAGCGCGACGTTAAATTCATAATCCTCGAGCGCGGGAGAGAAAGCCACGGACTCTTCGGTCGCGCGGTATGAATTATGAAGAATCATTCGCTCTCTCTATTCGGGATTGCTTTTCGAACGAGCGAATTAACACGGGAAGAAAAAAATAAACAACGAGCAATGAGAAAGCGTTGGAGGAGCTTTCGTTGCGTCGAACGCAACGGATTTCGCCGCGATTCATCAATGGCAAAATATATTTTGATCGATATCGGGAAATGCGATTAAATTATCCCGGGGTTAAATTATCCACCGTAATATACGTTGATATCAAACGATGCGTTATAATGCCTGTAAATCTGGAACCTTCGAGGCTCTTCCTCTCGGTGAGAATCGTCGAGAGGGATGAAAAGCCGGCGCGGTTTCGACGCTTTGTACGAAACGTATCGAACGATATGTTGCGGAGTTGTTCGAATTTGCGTAGGATCAACCGAACGTTTCGTATTATTTCGGGACTGATTCGCGAAAATTCGAACCAAAGGACCGATCTCGACTATAAATTAAGCGCTACGATAATAATCGAATCAGGAAATAATCATCGAATGATCCATTCACCGTTACGAACATTTCGATCCGGCAATATTCTCTGCGTATCTATATATACATTTATAAATATATAGATATAGATCGAACAGTAGAATTTTATTAAAACTGGATCGTGAATCGTGATGGATAACGTATTGCCAGGGGAGGTTTGATACGCGAATGGGCACATGGTATCGCTGTACGAAGATATGTACGAGTTAATAGCCCGATTTTAACGTCCCTTTAACGACCACGTACCATTTCATTCGGCCTGTCCCGTAATCCAACCCTCCCTCTCGTTCCTCCTGCTGCCTCTTCTTCCTCTTCGTCGCATGCTTCGCCGAACCGCGCATGCTTTCATATCGTTCTCAACTTCGATCTCCCTCGCATCAACGATATCTCGCTCGTACCGCGTTCACCAAAACTCGACGATCTCTCGTCGCGAGAGGAGCGACGAGATTTTACAAATTGCAAATGAATTTATCGATGAACGCTTTGTTTTTGTTTGTAGATGAAAATCGTCGCGTCGACAATTTTACGTGAAAGTCGAACAGTCGAGGTGAAGTTTGATATTGTTAGGAGGTTAAATAGATTTTTGTAAGGATGGTTGGTATAGTACGTGTTTTATCGAGTTCGGTGACAAATCTTTATCGGATTCGCCTCTATGTCTCTCGTGTCGAAACGTCAAACGAGGGCTGTTCCTAAGCGTTCCCTTTTCTTGTACTTATCGTTTTCGTCCTTCTTACATTGTTTTACGAGCCACTCGTAACTCCATCCGGAGTCTACTTATTGCATCGACTAAGTTCTCGTTCTCTGATACGGTGAAACGTCGTAACGTTTTTTCACGGTCGGAGGATGGTTGGTATTACGCGAACGACGATAATTCCATATTGTCTTCGTTCTTTCTTGAGTCGTACTACTTCGAGGACTTTTCTCTCGATGGAAAGAGGATTTTTAACTGCAAATAAAATGCCAAATTGCATTTATCGAAAATTTCTTCCATCGTTTTTCCATTCTTTCGATATTGTTTGATTCGTCGGATTTTTTCTTTTTACTCCAATATTTGGGTCGATTTTTATGAACTATTTATTATAAATAAATTCGTGATAAATTCTCAGACTTTCGTTTTACGAGTTCGAAGGACAATCGAATTAAAAGATCGATGTGAAGGAATATTCGGAGAAGGACGAGAATACGAATGCGCCGGGTATAATGCAACCATTCGTACAGATGGGAGTTTGTGGTGGCCGATGACGAACACCGTCTATTTTTCAACTCGCTGACAACGCAAGAATTTCTCGATTACCGACAGCGGCTCGTAGAGATCTCCGACGAATAGCGAGTTTGATAACTGAATTCAAGTAGATATTTATTACGCGCGATTAATTTTTATTTCGTATATAAATATATATATATATTGCTTCGAAAATAAACAAGGAAATAAACAATATTTGACAAAAGTATTAAAAACGTGTTTGATTTCTCTGATAACTGTCGGATTGTCCATCGCTGGTAATTTTTCTCGCGACGCACGTAACGTACCGGGCTCGATCTTGTTTCACGACGTTCGATCATTTTACAGCTTACAGATAAGGCTTATCGCCGTGAAACTTGCGCATTCGTTCGTCAATGAGAAACAAACACGACGTTCAGTTTTTGTTTCTGCGCGTCGCCGAGTCGTACACAAAAATGATTAAATAATTGAATAATCCGGCTGTTAATTATTTCGTAAATATCGATTACCATAAAAACTAAATCTCGAACGTAACTTGACGAACGTCTATATATATATATATATATACTTCGATAAAATCCGAGTTTTTATACATTAAACTCGAAACCCTTTACAAACTGTAATTTTCTCATCGAATCTTTTAATACGACGCAATCAATTAAAAAAACAATCGGAATTATTTCTCGCGTGCGTCTGGTCGCAGCGTAATGAAAACAGGATTTGTCAATCCTTTTCATCCGTCGTTACGCCTCTTAATTAATTCGTTGGCAGGATGGTGGCTGCAGCTTAGTAGAAGTAACTACGTGCGTAAGAATGAGAGCTGTTAATTCGATTGCGAGCTGCACGTGTTACGGGTAAGTAGAAACGAACTGGTCTACGTAATTACTTCTCGTCGTAACAATTCTCGTTGCCTTACTGTGAACTCTACTTCTCTCGTTAATACGCACCTTTGCACAATGGTTTTCAAGGGTCTCGGGAGCACCTATCGTGTTTACCGTATGATAAGTCGTGCGATATTCACGTTCTGTCATAATTAATATAACTCTTGGCATTCGCTGCACACACATGGTGAGTGATTCGTCTATTTGTTCTCACTCACTTTTTCTTGTCCGCTTCGTTCACTGAGGAGGTTCATGATTCGGAGATAAACCAAGATTATTATAACAGTACAAGTTTCTCGTAGGACAAAAACTCATTGTCTTGCAATCTCTGTTGCATCTGTTAATATTTGTATTAAGAAGGATAATATTAAAAAGCTCATAGTTTCCGTATAAAAGATGAACGAAGGTTTATATATACAGGGTGAAAATATTAATCCTCTTTGTACATCGCATTATTCGCTACGATTCAAAGTCAAACGAATGAAACAATTTTGTTGACGCGGGGTAGAAAAACAGTGGGGAAATTTACCCTCGGAGTTTATAATTGTTTCGGCATTGACACTCGTCACGATTGGTTTTGCACTCGAAGATTGGAGTATAAATTGTTCACCTCGATTCAAGGTTAAACGCGTATGATTTTTATTTTTCGACACGGGGTTGCAAATAGGGGTGCGTTCTGAGGTTAATCCGATAAATCCAAAAAGCTTATCGAACATGAGATGGTCAGTGTTGTTCCCAAGACTATAAAATTAAGACTATAAAAAAGCCCACTTCGCTTCAAGGTCAAACCCTCACAAATTCTTATATTTTTCATCGTGGTTCGAAACTTGGGTTTCCATTCGCACTTATAGATTGATCTTTCTTTTTCGATCAATGCTGAAAGCTTATCGACGATGCGTCGGTCAGTTTTGTCCCGAAGGACGTTAGAGCCTGGTCGGATGAAGACCAAGCAGTGCAGGTATCGCGCAAGAGAGGCCACCGGGCGTGTTTCGATGAGCGAAGCGAGGATAGAACGGACGAGAACTGACGCGAGGTAACGCGCGGGCTTGCACCGCGCCAGGACTAACCCGCATGTCAAATGGTGCGTATCACGAGATACAAGCAATTCCCATCAACCAATATTGTCATGTGGGTAATGAACGGACACGCCGATGAATAAACATGCACCCCCGTGCCACGTGCGCACTTTCAGCTCTCTCGAGCTTGACGAGAGAGAAAGAGAGAGAGACAGACAGAGAGAGAGAGAGAGAGAGAGAGAGAGAGAGAGAGAGAGAGAGAGAGAGAGAAAGAGAGAAGGAGAGACATGGAAGAGACGGACGCGACAAGGCACATCGCTACCATAGTTATTCGCGATACGCTCCCTGTGCTCCAGTCAACGCTCCAACGAGCGCAAATTTGCCAGCGGTTCCCCGTTTAGCATTCTTCACTCGCTCGTATAAAAAACTTCCCTTTCATAAACAAAAAAAACAAAACAACGACAAATCAACGTTCTCAATATTGTAAAAATATTCAAAATATTGTAAAAATATGAAAAAATTTCGATTATAAAAAAATGATTTAATTACGAGCGGGTGTTTATAAGTATAGTTTTAATTCGAGGAATATATAGATATTATGCATAAAGCATGGACATTTATCGTGCGAGAAATCGAGGTTCATTAATTATTTGCTAAAGGTAATCGTCGCATTAATGGTGAAAAGTACCTAAACCTTCATCGAGCGAGGTAAATAAGCGCGAGTGAATTTAGTGTCTCGAGATTTGGTAGTATTTCCTTCTATGCGCCTATCAAATATGCGTTTATTCAGCCCGTATTAACGTTATGCATGGAAAATGCCCGCGAGCTCAACGAACGATATCGGTTCTTTAATAATTGTACGTCAATTGCACGGAATATTATAGTACACGGTTATAGGGTATGCGACATTATGCATAGTATATATTTCAATTACAGAAGAGCCAAGCACTTTTCGCTGGTTCGAAAGCTTTCGATAAAAGCCCCGCTCTCTCGTTCCCGGCATCGCGAAAAGCTTAACCCGGGGAATACGAGAAAGAGTAGAAGGGGCAGAGTGAGAGGGAGAGAGGGCAATTCGAGAGACGATCTCATCTGCCAGGTCAGCAACTTGTTCGATATATACTCTGGCTGCTTCGTATTATTGGTCGGTCGGCAATAATAATTACTATTCGCATGCGGCTTCGAACGTTCGAATTAAATCCACATTTTATTTTCATTCTTACGATCGAACGATCGATCTAAATAAATCATAAAGAACAAAAAAACTTCATTACGCTTCAAACCTACCTTCCGATAGAAGGTGATATCATTATATTTTTTCCTTCGATTGTAAAAATTCTTTGCAAATTTGTAAATTAACATTGAAACTTTTTACCTACGTAAGTCACTAATTAGAGAAAAACGATACAAGGATTATACTTTCGAACGAGTTTTTAAGAATATCCCATTATAACGCGACAGGATGATCGATTTTTGGACACATCAAACTTTATACACTCGCCCGCGCGAAAGACAGGACGGATCGGCAACCGGAGGTGTAGTTTTACTTTATTGTTTTTTTTATGACAACATTTTTTTTTATTATTTCGTGGATGGTACCGGATTGTTCCACTCGTATACGACAGCACGCGGTAACAGCAGCACCAGCACCCGGCTACGCGCTCGCCATACATTATATAATTAATTAACTCGTTGGATTAATAATGATAATGCGGCCACACGGTGGTGGATCGTTGATACATAGAGGCCGCACCTACGAGGCGCACGCAAATTCAATAGTGACGTGTGTGGCGCTCGAGTAACCGAGAGAGGGAGACGGTCGAGACCCGCATACGTATATCAACCTATAGCGTGCGGTCGGGGGTTGAAAAAACCCCCGAGATAAAACCAGAACTGCAGCGTGACGAAAAATGTCGCCACTTCCTTGCTTCCTCTCGCGACGAAAGCAACAACAAACAAAACAAAAAAACAACGTAGCTATACGATTTCTCCTTTTATCAAATGGTCGAGGTGTAGTTAATTATTCATTCTCGAAAAGACCGTAAAAACAAACACCATCCGATAATAATGTGAATAATTGGATAACGAAAGAAGGAACAAAAACGAGAGGTTGATTAATCATTAAGCGATGAATATTTTTAGTTTGAAAAACATCAAATTGACTTTTTGTTTAGTTTGAGAAATTATCGAGAGAATGAAAACGTAATCGTTTGCTCTAATCGAAAGTAACGACGATGGTGCCATCTTCTTCGCCAAACCGGTCGACGTATCTTCTGTGTTGCGAAATATCTCACGGAGATAGATACTGCAACGCTGTCTAGATCGCGAGCTATGCAACAGAAGCCTGCGAATTTCCGCAATACCCCCCCCCCCCCCCCCATCCCCCTCGTACCACTCCACGACCCCTTTCTACTTTATTATCTCGCATTCCCCGGGCCTCATCTGTCACCCCTCTCTTTGTCGGTGTCCGTCAAATCCCCCGAAGGTTTCCCGGCCGCCCAACGTACGGAAATACGTATCTCATCCAACCGGGGAAATTCCAACATTCGAAAAGCAAGCCTTACAGTGCAGACGGCAAAAGGAGGAAGAGAGAGAGAGAGAGAGAGAGAGAG
Organism: Netelia virgata; assembly: GCA_951802705.1. Lineage (NCBI taxonomy): Eukaryota > Metazoa > Arthropoda > Insecta > Hymenoptera > Ichneumonidae > Netelia > Netelia virgata. The sequence continues at coordinate 33,145,913 of OX637867.1, read as the reverse complement.
AAGACAGAGAGACAGAGACGAGAATTCCGTCATGGAGAACCCGGAGGGATGTCGAGTCTGAGTTCAACGGGGTTACACCTTTGCTCGGTACCGTCGGACGATACCGCGAAATGACGAAACGAATTTTGACTGTGAAGTTGAAACGGAAATAAAACGAAAAAAAAAAAAGAAAAAAAGATAGTAAGAACAAAAGAATCAAAGTTAATATGAAATTTGATGAACAGTGTTTGGTTCGCGCGCGCGCCCGTCTGTCTGTGCCGCCCTGAGTACAAAAGTTTTCGCGAGTGAAAGCGAGTAAATAACGAGATCGCCGCGTGGCGGTTCGATCGAAAAAGTCCACTCGGGCATTGTCGAGTTTCGCGGTTTTTTTTTCGTCGTTACCCTCGAGGCCTTTTGGTAATGGAATATTGTTCAATTTCGAGGCTTTTTGCGGCTATACGTCGCGTCGTACAAAGCGCCCGATAACGCCTACGCTCTCGCGTTGTTTACCCCACTCACTGTTTAACGAACATAAAAAACTATAATATCGTCGACTGGAAATCGACGAATCAAATTTTGAATACGAAAAATTTCGTTCTTTGTAACGTAATATAAAAAAAAAAACAAAAGAAAAAGTAACCGCGTACAATTATCGTTTCGAGATAAAAATAAATTTGTCAATCTAATCATTTTTGTAATTATTATAAAATTATTGAATTTTTGAAAAACTATTTGAAATTTGCGAAAAATTGCGAATCGACGAATTGGGTCGCGCTTCGATAAGAACAAGGCCAAAGAGGTAGTTCGCATTCGCAAAAAAAAATGAGAAAAAAAACGACGAATCGACGGTAAAACGTCGACGGATGCGCATCAGTCGTAGAAACGAGAGCCACGGTGTCTGGACATGTTGGAAGCTCCTCGCATTGTGCCGATCGGGCCTCATATTACGGTACAGTCGACAGTGCACAGAGAGCTTGGCTGTGTGTATATGGGTGTGTGTGTGTGTGTGTGTGAAAGAAAAGGGGTTTTGGTGAGTCGAGGTTAGAGGTCAAGCGAAGTAATAGTGAATTCTCGGATCGTTATCGTCCGATGAAAGAGCGGGCTGTTGGACGAGCGAAGCTCTTTTCCGCACATACATATATATACACATATATATATATATATATACAGATACACAAAAGGGAGCAATATTATACCATTGCCAGGACTGTTTAACAGCTATCGGAGTTGTCGGTGAACGGGTATTGGCAAGTCCAATAGCAGAGGCCGGAGTGAGACGAAAAGAGCGAAAGATACACAATGGGAGAACAAGGGAAAAAAAAGATAGAGGCGAAATGAAGAGGAAAGGGAATAGAGAAAAGTTGGCCAAGCGCCCGAGTCGACGCCCGAGTCGACTCTGTGACGAGTGTAGGAACTATGTAACTGTACGTACCTACGTACAAAATTGCGACGTTTTATTCGAAATTACGAATCGCTCGTGCTTATCAATTATTTTTCTGTGATTCGTATATTTCTATATTTTTGTTATTTACCGTTCGAATTTTGTAATTTGTAATTTTTTTTTTACGAAAAACGAAAGAATACGTTTGTTTATACTTCGATGAAACGTTTCATTCGAGAATGCATCGTTACGTGGAGATACGTCGTTCGTTATTTCAATCATCGGATTGAAAAACTGACGGCAATATTAGTTTTATATATATGTTTTTTTTTATCAGTGACGATCTTCTAAAATTGATGGAATACACGACGATTGATTTTTATTAATCGTGACGTTTTAAAAGTTTTGTCACGGTACGTCGATACTTGGATTTTTGGGAGAAATTAAAAAAAAACATCATGCATTTACGAGTTAAACGGTTAATTAATTAATGTCGAATAAACGATGCGAAGAGTCGATAAATAATGGCCGTTTCGTAGTAACGAGAAATATTGCCGTTCCGGGACATTAAAATAGAACGTTGGTTGGTGCGGGAACGCATAGGTAAACTTTACTAGACGGTGACAAGTATTTTTGCCTTGATGGCTCTTTAGTCACGGAAAATCAAGAGCGGCGACACGACTCTTGCGAAAATGTATATAACGAAGTGCGTATTTCCTTTTCGCGAAACGAGTCCGGCGAATTTTCTTATTTATAAAACCAAAAATAAATAAAAAGGAAAAAAAAAGAAAATTCTAACATTACATAAAACTTTATTTGACGAAGAAAATTCGGACTCGATGCGCTTTCGTAAGTCCAAATAAGGACTTTGAACCGTCTATTCGTGAAAATTGCATAAATCTCAAAATGGTCAAAACGTCACTCTTGAAATTTACCAATTTTCGTCGAATCTTCGACGGCAAGCTCGATGCGACAATTAGCTACGAGAATTATTCGTGAAAATTTCATAAATCTCAAAATGGTCAAAACGTCACTCTTGAAATTCACCAATTTTCGTCGAATCTTCGACGGCAAGCTCGATGCGACAATTAGCTACGAGAATTATTCGTGAAAATTGCATAAATCTCAAAATGGTCAAAACGTCACTCTTGAAATTTACCAATTTTCGTCGAATCTTCGACGGCATGCTCGATGCGACAATTAGCTACGAGAATTATTCGTGAAAATTGCATAAATCTCAAAATGGTCAAAACGTCACTATTGAAATTTACCAATTTTCGTGGAATCTTCGACGGCAAGCTCGATGCGAAGATTCGTTACGAGAATTATTCGTAATGGAAAATGCAATATCGAACGAGAACGTAGACGAGCGAGTCTCGTGACCGCACCGTAGAGTCCCGCTCGTTTTAGCTAGATGAATTCACGGTGTAATTTATTTACGCGTGATTTCGAATTCACCAGTGACTAAGTACGTTATTTCACCGGACGTGTATAGGCCAAGAGATAACTATCTCTCGGACTGTACCGGGTTGAGAAAGAAGGGACGAGAAGAGGAGGAGACAAGAAATAAAGTACGAAGTAGAGGGAGAGAAAGTAGGGAAGAAAATGAGAGTAAAGCGATGAAGAGGATGGAAAAATAGAAGAAGGGAGGAAGACAGACAGGTCAATTAATTAACCGAGAGGCAGATGGTGCTCTTTCCCGCAGGCTCGACACGACCGAAGCGAAGAGACGAGAGAAACGAAGGGAAAGGCAGAGACCGGGCATTATGTTCCGGAGAAAGGCTCGCTCCTTTATATTACGTACACTAACAGAACACTGACTGTACACACGACTATAATAAGATCGACGTTATAACCCAACACTCCCTCGCACTCCCACCACGTTTCTCAAGACGAGTGCAAGTCCGATGGGGAGAGTGGTGGGCAACGAAGGGAGAAGAATGCTTGAAGAGGCCATTACTTAATGTAGATTAATTTTCGTTCTTGGTTTGGTCCAGTTACGAGAAAGTACAGAGAAAAAAAACGTTACAAAGATGTTTCTGGAGCCGCGAATTAAAGAATCAGCGAACGACGATTCTCGATGAGCAACGAGTCGATCAAATTCGGGAAAATAATTGGAAATAAATTCTTTCATACGTTATTTCTTTACTTAAAATAACGTTGAATTTTAAGGTAATTTTTTAATTGGATTTTGATGATCGAATATATTTGATTTTCGATCGAACACTTTGGTCAACGAATATAATGAAAATTTTGTGAATTGGACGAACTTTGACGAACTTCGAGCCAGACAGTGAACCCATTCTCGAAGTGCCACCCACCTCGAGCTCCCGACAGGAAGAGCCGTTGTGGCAAAAGTGGCGAGGAAGCAGGCCAAGAGGCTCGTAAAACGAAAGAACGAGAGAAACGGAAAGTGAAATACGAAAAAGAAGAAGACGAATAGTACGTGTTTTTCCCTTTTTCGTGCGAAATTCTCGTCGCGTGGTTTAGCTCCTTCAACCCCTTCTTCAGCTTCGTACCCTTTTCTACGTACGAGCCAACCAACGTCGTCGTACGTTCACGACCCTAGGTCTTTCGAAACTCGCAGCCTCGCTTCTCTCTCTCGTTGCAACTTCCCCTAAAAGGTTAACGGCCACCCTCTTTTGCCTCGCTCACACCGCACATTTCTTCGTCCATCGGTCTCAACGTCCAATCGTCAAACATATATATATATATATATATATATAAATATAGTTCGTCGAAAACAAAGATAACACTTCTTGCACGTGCTTCGTGGCAAAAAATCTTGTTTTTCTTTCAAACAAACGGATAGAAAAATAATAATAATACTCGATATTATTCGATAAGAAAATTATTATCGAGTGTCGTAAAGGAATTAACAGTTACGAAAAATATTTCGAACAAACGAATCGACCATATCGGTCGTAAGAATTTCGCGCTCGTTGCACTATATATTTTATCACACGGTCGTTGCGTGTTTGGAAATCGTATCGCGTCAAACGACCCAGGTATGGGCGTTGACGAAACGAAAGAGAATTTAAAAAAAGAAGAAAAAAGAAATAAGCGGAAAAGAAACGAAAAAAATAATAATAACAACGAGGAGAAATACGAGATAGTCTCGCGCGAATATTTCGCAGTCACGAAACCGACTGGTGATAATGGATATAGAGTCGGGAGAATATTTTACGGCCTAAAATTCGCTACGACGGAAGGAGTGTCTAGCCGGTTATTCAACTCTGTTACATTGTATTATAACTAATAAGGGGGAGATCTTTCGCTTCTAGGAATATTTCGTGGGTCGTGCCCGAAACCCCAAGATGCACAAACAAAATTCTGTCAACTTTGGTGCTCGTCGTACCATGAGCGATTTCAACCACGCGAAAGGCTTTCCTTCAAGTTCGTAACCTTGGCGTAGTTTGCGAACGAAAAAAATACCTACTCTCTCGTTTCATCGAAAGAACAGCGAAATCTTGAAATGAATATTTTAAGTTAGTAACGTACTTTGGCGAATTTATTTATTCTACAAAAATATATTTATATATAAAATTATGAAAAAAAATTTCCCCTTAAAATAAAAATATTATAACAGGATTTTTGTTTTTCTACAAAAATAGTTTTTATAGCAGAGACTTCGGTTTAATTTATAATAGAAAATTAGTGATTGTTCGAGGTAATTAATTAATGGTGGATTAATTAAAAAAATGTCGTTTCTAAAACAAAGTTCGCTTGAGTTTTTGTCGCGCGATGAAAATCCAGACAGGCCGGGCAAACGGAGGCGAAACTCTGTACACGGTTATACTGTATATATATAATATAAGCGAGTATAAAGTACGATGGCTGTGTTGTGTAGTCTTCACCTGCCGGCGCCCATGGGCCTCGACGCTATCGCGGTTCCTTCGTGCCTATGCGGCAAGGGAGCGAGCTGTAGAGAACCTGCGACACAAAGGCATCGCTCAACCCACTGCAGAGCTCGAGCATTACTAACACGACAGTGCCTGGCAAGGTCTTTCCCTCCAGTCTCACAGGCTTTATTTTTGTTTCCCCTCCTCGGTCTCGCCTGACGTATTTTATCTCGTACGTTTTTTTTTGTTCGCAAGGGCCTTGGTGGTTTGCCCCCCATGCGCGTGAATTATTTATTTCGGTGAGAAAACAAAAAAACAAAAATAAAATTTATACATAACGCGTTGAAAATTTGAATTATCGAAAGCAATTTGGAAATATTATATTATTTCGGGAAAAATGTTGTACTTGTATGCTTCAAGTAGATATAACAAATGTTTTGACAACTGTTTTTATTAATTTGTCACTACCTTACCTGCGAAGGAGAGATTTGCAAAGTTTAGTTCCCGGCGACGCCGTGCGCGGCGCTCTTGTAGCCTTGCCTCGGGAGAGGTTGGGTCAGCGTATCGAAATTGGCGGCCGAGACGTTCGAACGTATGTGTTAGTATCTTCTTTACCTATTTAGATGAGATTTTTTCAACACTTGCGTGCTGTAAAGCTGATTTACGAACAAGCTTTGGTCGCGGTTGTTGTAAATGCGAATCGCAACAGATGACGGTAAGTTGTGTTTATACGTATAATAGTTGAAACAAATGAGTGCGCGAGAAAAGGACGGAGCAGCCGGCCGACGTAGCCGACTAGAATGATACGTTCCTGCGTAGCCGTCGGGAACGAAAGTTTTGTCCTGTCATGGTGTCACATCGTATTCGAAATAATAAACAGAGATATTCGGTAAAGCTCGAGTTTTTATAGACAGAAAGTTTAATCGTTCGAGTGCAGTTGATATATCTTAAATACGCTTTTGAAAACAAAATATTCCTCGCTTAGCATAATTTGCCAAGGATCGATTTTCTTGGGTTCGATATATCGATTCAACTACAAGATCGATTGTTTTCAAACTATCTCGCATCCCAAGTTCCCCCTGCAATATTCGCTGAGCAACCGCCTGTCGGTAAGTACTTTACTCTCACTCTCTCTCTCTTTCGCTCTCACACTTTCTCCCTATTATACACGGGATTTCGTGTTGTCTCTCTTCGTCGCTCGTACGGGCTTTGACACCGAGGACGATCGGAGGATAGCCCAGCGCGGGAAGCCTTTTCTTTCCCCTCAGCCCCACCGCGAGTTTCATTCCAAGCCCAGTCGAACAGTCGACCGGGGACGATTCCCCTCGTTCGCCATCGCCGTCAAGCGGCCTGTGAGTGTTTCCCCGCTCGTCGCGCCCTCTCCGACGCTCACTGTACAAGTCGTTCCTATTCCACGTTCGCGTCGCTCTCGCTCACTTTCGCTCCCTCTCTCTTTCTCACTCCCCTCTGTTCTCTCGACCCCACCGCTCGTTTTCTCTCGCGCGCGTTACCCCTACCCACTCAACGACAGTCTCGTCACTTCTCTCCTTTCCCTCTCTCGCTCGCTCACCCTTCGCCGGTAACCTCAACTCGTGGCGAACTTTTAGCGTCGCTCTCTCGCTCCCATCGTGCGCGTGTATTCGTGTGCCTTATACAAAACTTTACCGGGCATTTACTTATGCGTGTGTGTCTCATTTTTCTTGACTATTTCGACGCTCGCAATTTGTCGTCTTTGGATTCTCACAACGTCCTCTCCACCTCTCCCTCTTTCGTGTTTGTGAATATTTTTCGTCGCGCGTGTTTCGCAGCGTAATCGAGAGACTTGGTTCTCGGGCGAATATCTTTCGCAGAGAATTCCATTTACAAACGATTGGTCTGTACCAAAGTACAGCCGGTGAAAAACTTTTCGGAGCAGCGTGAGTTGTACGCAAGTGTAGTGTTTCGTTTTCGCTACGTTGGTGTGCGCGCGCGTTTCAACCATCGGCCATTGTCGTATCCTTGTCGCGGGAACGCGTGTGCGTGCATGGACAATATTTTTCATCCTTTGTTTCGGAGCGCGTCGGTTTCGTGGTTTTTTATTTTGTCTTTCTTTCGCTGCGACGAAAGAGCGTGAAGTTTCGCTGGCGTGGCGTCTCTATACGCCTCGTTCATAACCTAGAAAAGAATATAATTCGTTGACAGCGCTCGAGCTGCCGCGAATATAACCAAGCCTCACTCACTCGTGTGCTGTGTTGCGTTGAGTTCGCTCGTTCGCCGCTTCGTTTCGTCGCGTATACGTACACGCACACACAACTTCATCGCATATATATAATATACGTGTACTCTCCGTCTCTCTCTCTACCGCTCGCGTTCGTTCGGGTTTCTCACCGCCACGCAGCAGCAGCGGCCGCGCGCGATAGTCCTCGCGCGACTCTCAGAAAGCACCGGCCCCAGCAGTTCGTCACGAGGTCTAGCAACGCGTTGCACGTATTATAACCGCTCATAGCGCGTGCTCATTCTTGTGTCATTTTGTTTTTTTACATTCTTTCCCTTCGATCGTTTCCTTACAACTGTCTGTTTTTTTTCTTTTGTATAAATTCACTCACGTCCACGGTATCACCGTTTCGCCGCCAATTTTGTTTCTCTCCGAGCAGTGTTTGCCGCAATTAATTAAACTTCGGGCATTCTCTCGTGATTTATTTTTGTCTTTTTTTTTTTAACGTTTACCAGTCGGCGTCCGACGGTAACTCTCGCGTCTGACAGCGGACCAACAGAGTGAAAAGTGTTTTTGTCGTGTTTTTTGTTGTTTCGTGTGCGCGTGTGCGTCTATGTGCGCGTCTTTGAGGTTATCTGTTTTTGTTTAATATATTTGAAACAAAAAGAGAAAAATTGTGCCACGTGAAACGCTCTTTGTCGACGCTGAATCACGGAACAAGACAGAAGGCCAAGCAGACGTGTGTGTGCCCCCTCAACCGACGCCCGGCAAACGACGCGCCTACCGCTCTTGGTTCGTTAAAACGTTTCTTCTCTTCCTTTTTATTATTTATTTTGCTCCGTTATCGGGCTATTTTAGCTCCATTTATATACGTTTTTTTAATTCGTCCACCGTTCTGTCTACGTCACTTCTTTTTTCTGGCAAACGCAAGAAAACAAATGCGTTATTTGCAAAGTTTTCCGTTGATTTATTGTTCGCGTGGAAAATGAGCCGGCGGCAACAAGCCGGTTGCCACGAGAATCCGCAGCGTTAGGGCGCATGTCCAGAATTCGATGCGACTGTGTACTCTGTGTGTACGGTGTATGCTCGTGTATATATACGCTCGCACACATTCAGATTGTGCGCTGCTGCTGCCTGGACCGTAATCCAGTACATGCGCAGCCATACTCGCGTCGAACGTGGCGAATTCCTTTGCAACCTGATGCTTCGCGTCGTCTCATGGCAGCAGCAGCGTGGCGTCTCATATTCATTATATATATATATACACACACACACGGATACCGCCAAGTAGTGAGACGGAAAATCGATTAAATCGCAGGTTAGTTTTCCGGTCAGATGTCCATTAACTACGTGCGATCGTCTACGTGCCACGATTTATTTCTCTTTTTTTTTCAGTCATCGCCGCCATTTTGGTTTTAATAATCATGACAATGTAGCGCATTATACTCGATATTGTATTTGGAATAAAGTTGAATTCAATCGGAAATTCGTCAACATTGTATCACCGTGTAGGCGTGTAACCATTTTTTTCTTATATCTTCCTTCCATAACCTTCAATTTTATACGTTTTTGTTTCTCGCGAAATACGAAATACCCGCGATAAAATCTTGTTCGACCAATTCTCGAGAAAAATCTCAGTTGGTGTACACAGACCCGACGATATATATACATATACATACGGCCTCGAATCGTACGTCGAATACTTAATTAACCACGTTAAAAACATTGCGAAAATTGTATGTGCAAATATTACTCAAAATTACGATTCCTTGCCTTAAGAGCCATCGAGTCACAGCTACGTACACAGGAGTTATCGTATCGTTTCTTACAGACCGGTGGATTGAACTTGACTTTTTCCTTCGACACACGTGAGAGCGCTACTATCCTCGTGCAAACTTTATTTATTTTTCGCAATTTCGATAACACTAAAAACAAAATTAGGGCCGTACGTAAATAATAACAATAATAATAATTATTATTATTATTATTTCCAATTCATTCTTGAATATTCGATTTTCGTGACGAACCTAGCGAGAAGTTGACACACACACAACGACGTACAATGTCTCGGATGGCGTGGGTGCGCCCATGCGCAGCGTAAATTTACACAGTCGAGTCACTGAAAGAGTCGGCTAGAGAGAAAGAGAGACAGAGAGAGAGACAGACGCGTTCACGGGCGCGCGTATTTTGCGAACGTGTGCGTTGGATGAAATACGTGCAAAGGCCCGACACACAGACACGGAGGAAAGAACGACCGGCGTGGTCTCGTCGTTCCCCGAAGCAGCGACCTCGCGTGTGTAGAAGCCCCGTCTACCTCTCTATGTACTATACATATTATAGTACTATACTGTAGACAAAATATACACGAGCGCGTACACACACACCCACTGCGTATAAACCACATTGTGTTATAGCGTCGAGAGTTATATAGGTATATAGATGTAAGCAATGGCGCTGCTGTTGCCGGCGAACGAAGGTAACGACACGCGACAGGTTTTTCAGGCTCGCCGGGCTACCGGCGAGTTCCTCTCTCCCGTCCTCTAAAGCCTTCTTTCTTCTTTTTTTTTTTCCTTCTTTTTTGTTTCACATAGCGAATCCCTTGTGCCTCGCGTTTTACCTGAAAGGCCTTGCCTAATGCTCGTAACCAGATTAAAAATTCCATTTCTTCGGCGTTAAATTAATTAATTTTTCGTTCTTTTTTTGTTGTTTTTTTTTTATTTCTTTTTCGTTTTTTGACGTTTTCGTACGAAAATAATTTGGTGTAATGAGCCGTAGGGGAACTGTATTTCTTGTTTCGTAGATACGAAAGAGGATAAAGTATACGATTGTGTCATCAACGTCACGTTGTGTCAGAGAAGACATGGGGTGAAAATTGTTGTATCGATCTGCGTGATAATTATACTCCTGCCCCCTCCCCAACGAATTTCATCGTTCGGACACGATCGACGATATATTAATACGCTGTTAATGCGAGCCTTGATCGGTGTTATGATCAGGCACTCGATTACATCCTTTCGAAGCGTGAAATTTTGACGCTCGACTCGAACATTGAGAGAACTCGAGAAAAAAAAACTTTCCAACCATTCTCGCTCCGCCCTCCGTATTATAACTCGCGAATTTTTTGCGATCCGACCAATTCGAGAATTTCTATACTTTTAGTTCCAATTAGAAATCGATGATTTTCAAAATTTACAAGTAACAATATTTTTCCTAATATTTTTCAACAGTACTAAAACATTCAATTGAAAAAAAATCATAAATCATAATAATAATAATTGAAAAATAGAAAAAAGAACATTGACATAAATCTCGGGATTATAAAACATCGGTTGTGATTAATCATTTGGATGAGAAAATATTTAAAGAAAAAATAATAACGCGTATGTATTCAACATTGAGACGATTCGTGCTCCGTGCATAAATCATCAGAATGCGGCTGTAGCGACGTACGTATTGTTCTTATCATATTTCTGCCACGACAATCCCTGGTCGTTATCGGTCTGAATCGTGCTGCATACCTCTCTCTCTCTCTCTCTCTCTCTCTCTCTCTCCCTCTCTCCCTCTCTCTCTCTCGTAGACAGAAGAACAAAGTCGTCGTCATCGTCGTCTTCATACGTCGTCGACGGTCTCGGTTACCAAGCACATTATTGTCCCGCAGTGTTTAGGCTTCTATAGCATGAAAATCGATCCTTCACACTGCGCTAACGTACGTGTATTTTCTATCTTGGTTCCTTGTCCCGGTTTCAGATTATGCGAATTGCCAACGATCGCGTGTCGTTCCCGGTGACGCGAATTATTTTTAATTTATTAATATTTGTTATTATTATTGATATTATTAATCAGAGTCGATTTTAATTTTCATCGAAAGGTCAATCGTCACGGAAGAAACTGGTTTTTTTTTTATCGACTGTAATTAAATGTTTTACGAGTTTCTACGATGAATAAAAATAGGATAATTTCGTACGAACAACGACGCGACTCGATTATATTATCGTCCGTTTCCTGAAATAAAATTTCCAGCTTTTTCCCCTCGGAAAAAGCTGGAAATCACAGTGAAAAAATGTACTCGCGTCTCTCTCTCTCTCTCTCTCTCTCTCTGAAACCCAGTTGTGTGTTTCGTTGGGATATATCAGATCATCTCGACAAAACTTCGCCACACTCGAAACCATCGACGATGGCTCCTTTCGGTTCCAGGCCTCGACCCCAAAGACTTGAAAAACCGGTTGAGATTTGTCTTTTTTTCTTCTTCTTCAAACGTCGTCCCATTTGATTTCTCAACCCTCGCGCGGTCGTCGTTGGCGAATCTTTCGTTCTTGCGAATCGGAATTTTTAGCTCCCAGCAGAGAAGACCGTTTGATTATTCGCGCGGAAGCAACGTTCGAACCATGAACCAAAAGAAAGACACAAAATTTCAACACAAGCTTAAACAAATAATCTCGCTGAAAAATGATCAAAGTCATTATTTTAACTTTTAAAATTTTTATCAATAAGAAGTCAAAATTAATTCATTGAAAACAAGACGCGAATCGAATCTTCATCTTCAAATAGAATTCTGCGAAATAATAATGAAAGTAATGATAACATGCAAATTTATAATCGTTTCAAAAAATTCTCGCGTTAAAATTAATTCGGCATAAAATCATCTGTAATGGGTTGCCCTTTTTTTTTTTTAATTTTCGCTAGAACGGTTCCCATTTCTTACCGAATCTGCCTTTTTTTTTGCGGCCTACCCAACGAGTCGGTTCCATAGTTGGTCCCTCAATGGAGAACATTTTCCGGGTAAAATATGTGGGCAATGGCGAGAGGGAGGGTGGTTGGACTGGAGGGTTGAACGAGCATCGATATAAAAGCTCGTATCGTGACGTTTTCCCTCCTAACAACGAATCCAAATCGTCGCGCTCTCGTCGTCTTTCGACGACCCAAGCTTCGTTCCGCAGACGCCATTGTCGTTGTTGTCGTCGTCTCGGAGAGGGGCGGGTGGGGGTGAGACTAACGAGCCCTTCAATCAGTCGTTCCCTTTGTACACTCGCAGAGTTCCCATCAAAGCTCGGGCGAAGAGGTCGTCCGACCTACGGCGCAGACACACACACACACACACACACACACGCACAGACACACGCACAGACACATCACGGTCGTCCTACGCTTTCTTTTATTCCTATTTTCTTCACCCTTCCATTCTTCTCTCGAACTTGGCAGCCTCTTCTTTCTTTTTTTCGGCCCTTATCGAGGTAGCTAGCCCCTCTTTGTCCCGTCGCGTTCCAACCGTCATTTTTCAACCGAGACAATTTATGATTTTATCAATAAGATATTTCAAACACTTGCGCCGAATTGATAGACGAGAGGGAAAGTAGATTGAAAGAAATATATACAGGTATATATATATAATCATTGGGTGTATAAAGAAATATTAAATCCCTAGAGCGGTTAATCGTGGCAAACAAAGTATAAATGTATTTTTTTTAAAATAAGGATTCAAAATGAGGTTTTATTCCGAGGAAATCGCGAAAAAATTAAAAATATTATTCTCATCGACGCATTTTCGAAAACGTGCCCGAGAACGATACGAAGATAACAAAAATATTGTCAAAAATTTGACAGCACTGAGAAAATCGTGGAAACGCTTGAATTATAATTTTTATATCGATGCAATTTTTGGGGAAACTTTGAGAAAACAAAAATTAACAAAAGAACGAGTTGCGAGTTTCCATCGGTCGATAAAGCGAAGCCGAACGAAAGTTACATGTAGAATGGCGCGAAGAAGGGTGGCGCGAAATTGAAAAAAAAACGGCCGCAAAATCTGAACGAGGAAAATATCGACCGTGAGGGCAAGTCCTTTACTCTTTTGCGTCGCTGAGAACGTCGGCGACGAGACGCGCCTCCACTCGACATCCCGCCACGCGACTCTTCACCCGGCACACGCATACACATTACTAGGCACCTATACACTCATAAACATATACACAGACGTGATCGTGGGGTTTCATACTCGAGCCAGGTCTTTACAACCTCTCGGCGTATCACGTATTTTCCTTCTCGTCCCTTTCGCTCCCTTTTGTTTGGCGAGCCCCGTCGCGTTGCACTACCCGCGAGACTGATGTTTTCAGGATGAAACGAGAGAACGAACTGCGGGCCGTTGGGCGCAGCGGCGAATGAGAAGGAGAAGAAAAAAATGAATTCGAATTTTATATCCGTAGGAAGAAAAAAACAAATCAGCAGTCATAAATGCAAAACTAATTCCACCGGTAATGAGCTTGGTTAAAATGGAGAAAGAAGGGAGGGATGTCGAAAGAGGGAGAGAGAGAGAGAGAGAGAGAGAGAGAGAGAGAGAGAGAGTCGTAAAAAACAGTAATTAAGCAAAGTCATTATTGTTCTAACTCGACTCGGTACTAATTTTAGCTCTATTTGCACGTTTGTTGCCGCATAATTTGCCGAGAACCATTTTTATGGAACTTTTTCCAAGCTCGTGGCTCGATATACTGGAAGGAAGCCATCGTACGATTATTTCCTAGGAAATAATCGTACGATGGCGATATATAATTTTTTTTTTTTTTTTCAAATATAATTCAAATTTAATTCGAAAATAAATCACAGATTTTAGGTCGAAATTTCATCGATTTTGGGTCGAAAAGTATTCTCGGAATTTTTTTTCGAGGAAATAAAAAGGTATTTTTATCGTGAACTTCTTAATGTCTTGGAGCCATGAACGATGCGGGACGAACGAAGTCGGTCGAAGTTCTCTACGTCGAGAATATTCTCGAAGGAACTCGCGCACTGCGGGCCCCTCCGTCTCGGCTCGTTTTGCAGGAGGGTCTCTCGAGCGGAGAAATCGAGGGAGAAGCAGGGTTCGAAAGGAAAAGGAAAGGGGGCGTCGGGGTGGGGGTAAAAAGAAGAAAGAAAGGTACGGCGGAAGGCAGAGCGAGACGGACGAATAAAAGGTTTGCTTCTGAAACCTCCCTGAGAATATTGTACTGTCGCGACGGATATTTTACCGACTACCTGCTGCTTTTACGCTGGAACACCGTCCTAAGACTCCTAAGGTAGCGAGCACCCCGAAATAACATTTTGAAGAAACGCTCTAGGACGTTGAAAAAAAAAACAAAATTCGTCCGCGTTAAACCAAATTCGATATATTTTTTCCCATGTTCCATTCTCTATTTTGCCTTTTTTTTTCTTTTCGTAACCATAATTTCGTCGATTATATTTTGTCTTACGTTGTATCGCGTTCGAAATAATCGCTAAATGGTGGTTATTGAAATTACGACTTTGGTCAACCTCGCTTGACGGGAACTTACAATTATTCGTCGAATTAATTCGATCAAATAATCGTCTGAACAGACTCTGCAAATATTAGTTACCACTCGTTACCACAAATATATGTATTTTTTTCGCAATTTCATATTTTTAAAAAATATTTATCTTTCTTTTTGTTTTAATTTCAGTTACGTATAATTTTATTAAATTATACAGAAAATAAAGTGATTTTATGTAAATATATACTCGATATATCTAAGCTTTGCATGTTTTTTCAAAATTAACTCTCGTTTAAGCGTCGTTACCGTCAATTTTCCTAGTAATTAGCGCAACAACGATGCGCTAATCCATTGACGCACGAAGCCTAACTAATTTTGACAAAACCAGAAAAAAGAAAGAAAAAATATGCCCAAGGTTACATATATTTTTAGCCTATCTCGACCATTTCGAGAACTATTATCCATCAATTAGGTCCGGCATTACGTCTATTCCTGTAACATCGTCCGGTTGTCTTATCATTTTTTTTTTATTTCTTATCTTTCGCGTTGCTCTTCGCCGTCTAAAATGGTTTCGTCTTTTCTTTTGTTCCTTAGTTTCTCCCTTAGCTCGATTATAGTATACCTTTCGTTCTTCCCCACCGCGCACGTCCTCTCTCACTCTCTCTTTCTCTCTCTGTCTTTCTCTCTACCTCTCTCTCTCTCTCTCTCACACACTCTGACTCTCTCTTCGTCTTCTTCTCTTTCTTTCGACGCTGGCGCGCATCCCGTGGAAAGAGGAGGACCACGTGCTGCTAGGGGACTCACTAGTTGCTCGTTCTCAAGGTTACGTGACCTCGACGCTATCCCCACACACCGTGGTTCTTTGTTCATGTGTGTATGTGTATGGCGATGTGTGTGTGTGTGTATACAAGATTCGAAGTGTGCGCGCGAGTCAGCGTCTGTGCGCGATCGTTCGCTTCGCGGGCGAACGGTCGCGCCACGCAACCTGGTATCGTGGACGTGGGAAGTAACGTTGTTTTTTTTCTTTCTTTTCTCTCCTTCGCTCGCTTATCGTTCTAGCTCTTTTATGCATTGAAAATTCTTCACTATCCATGGGAATATTATATCGATGTTACGCGATCGGGATTGTACCTCGCCGGTATTACGATTTGCTAAACGTTTTCGAACGGTCTTTTGGACGTCTATTATATATCGCCGTCGGATTATTTCCTTTTCAACTCGTTAGAAAACATACTCGTGCGTTCACGTTGCGCCATTATTGTCGTGATTCTGTATTTCTTTCGTTTATTTTTTTATTATAATTATCGACCAATTCTTTCAATGAAAAAAATAGAAACTCGTTGAGAAATCGAAGAATCATTTTTCAATTTCTAAAAAGATTATTTCTTAATTCAACTATTTCTAAAAAGATTATTTCAAATATATATATATATATTTTTTTCATAAATTCAAAATAATTACTTTCGTCAAATTGTTTCGGTGAATAAAACAATCAAAAACTCGCGAAGAATCGAACACGCATTTCGTTCGTATTTCGAATAATTATTATTTATTTCGATATATAATTTTTCCGTAATGATTGAAATTATGTACGTATAAATAATAAATAATATATAATGATAAAGAATTGATAGATTTAATAAATGCGACGATAAATAATATGAAGAATAATAAAGAAATTGAGTTGTCGAGACTGATTGAACGATCTCGTTTAATGGACACCTAAAAACCCCCTTTATTTCAAAAATGATCCATCGTTATTTCGCTTTGCGCGATCATTTTGCAAATGGTAGCGATAAATAATAGGAGTTGAGCGATTCGCGCTATTATCATGATATATATCGCGCTGGACGCGTTAAAAGCGTTGGAAATATCTCGTACTCGAGGCAGCTTTGTAATCCATTGAGTCAACGTGAGTTTTACCGTGTGCGCCGCCGGTACTCGCGTGTAGTATCTCGGGTAACGTGCCAAATCGCTCGGTTCAAAAACGCGTGGCTGCTAATCTGCGATTTTCTCTCGAGGTTCGTACACGATCGTGGCTCGCAAGACCGTTAGAGAGAGAGAGAGAGAGAGAGAGAAAGAGAGAGAGAGAGAAAGAGAGAGAGAGAGAGAGTCTACGCTAGAGAGTTTTGTCTCCGGCTCTCGGGAACGTGTCAAACTTGAAATATTTTGCCAAACGAACATGAGAGAAATCCCATCGTCTTGTACCAACGCGGTTATGCTCGGCAGCGCTTGAATGCCAATATTCTCTCTCTGTCTCTCTTTCACTCTCACTCTCAAACTCTCTCATTCTCTTTATCTCTTTCTCTTTCAACCGTGTGGTCGTTTCGGTGACGAGATGACGGGAACGCGAGACGAGGCTCGCCCGGACGTTGACGATCGGTGAACCCGAGTAATTTTCTGGATCGGGGCCAGTTTATGCGAAGCAGCTGGCAATTCTACGAAATTCAGTTCTTCGATGATGCAGTGCCTGAGAATGAGACAAGTACAATGGAAAATAGGGGATGAGAAAATTTCAAGATTGCGGTATCGACAGGTAGTCGAAAGTGACCCTTGTTTAGGTATCTTAGCTTGCGACGGTGCGCCGGGACTTTGAACAGGAAAAGTTTGCACAAGACTTGTACGTCGAGGATTTGTACCATTGAAAATGAGAAAATGGGGATTTGAGTTATTTGACGACGGTAGCCACGCGAACGATAACGATATTTGACGATAAATCGATATTGAGAATATACGAGAACGATATCGTTTCGTCAAATCCTCAAAAATGTATATTATCGTCCGTGAGGAAAATGTGAGAAAATATTTTCCATGTACAAATAATTCTTCTTTTTTGTATTGCCTATTCATAACGGTTAGAGTAAAATCGTACGATATCAAATAATTGAGAAAACTCAGTTTGCTAAATATTCAACCAGGTACAAAATTATATCCAACGGGGTTTCGGGTTTCACAGTTGTCGCGGGCAGAAAATGAATTTTCTATTTCCGTCGGGGTACTTAGATAGAAAATAGAAAATCAAACGAGAGGTATAGAATTTCACAGAAATAGGCTCTGCCACATTGTTCGCTGGTTCGAAGACAAAATGTAATCATCATCAAACTCAATATTTTTTAATTAATATTTTCCAATCTTCGATTTATTTTAAATCGCCACTCGAATTATATAAGAATTAAACAATTATTTTTTCGATGATTTTACGATGATTGAATTAGAAAAATATATATATTTGATATCCGCAATTATTTTTTTCCCAGACTGATATATAACGATTGATAAATTATTCAAACATGAATAAAATTATTCTCGGAGTTGTTCGTTGATTAATTTTTCTAAATTTCCTGAATTCTCGTGACTGGGTGCAGCGAGGTCTCGATAAATAGCTGTAGCATTCCGGAAAATATATAAGTACTCGTAGGTCGGTCGGTAAAGTTGATAAAATGTGATGTTTGTCCAGTGACTTTACGGAGTCTTTCGATGGTTATACGACATCGTGACTAAAGCTCGCTGTCACATATATTCCCGGTGTTCTCCCTTTCATACCCTTCCACCCTCGCGCTATTTTCTCGTAAACCTCTCGAGTGCGAATTCACGCACGCGTATCGCCCTCTTTCTTCTCCACCTCGAGCATCCACCGGAAACGCCGATACTCGAAGGAAAATAAGCTGACCGACGCTTTCGTGGAACAACATTTTCAGGCGAGGGGGAGAGATAGAAAAGAGCAAGAACGCTTCGTGACTCAAAGTCACGGCGTAAGCCGATGAACGACTTACAACTGGTGTACACGTATGGCCCCGCTTTATAATACGTACCTAATGTAGTTCGCCACGAAGCGTCCTCGAACGTTGAACCCCTCTCGTCGTTCGTTAAACCGAATTTGCCACGAATTTTCTGTTTTAAAAATAATTATCTTTTATTAGACGATCGATCGGACCAATCGACATTTTGTCTAGTTTAAATATATTTTTAATGATTTTTTCTAAATACAATCGGATTAATTTTCCATAATTTTTCTCAATTTTTCTTCATACACGTTTTATTTATTTTATTCAATATTTTTCGAAAATGCAATAGGTTCGTTTTTGTTTTCGAATCGTCTCTTTTTTTTGAGCGGGGAAACTCACCGAATGCACGCGACGTATACAACGTTAAGGATATATATATATATATCTGCGTACGCACATTGGCGTGTATCGCGTTTCGGTGCACGTAAGTACAAACATAGCGAGCAAGGCTCTTCAACCAGGAAACGAGCAATTTCGCCGCCCACCACAGCAAGAAATCCTTAATTAAGTCGTAGTCGTGCGAGAGCGAGCCATACTACCGTCCCGCTTGGCGATCACCTTATGTACTTCCTTTTCGCGCGATACGTTTCAGAACGGATATTTGTCGCAAACGGTCTACGCGCACGAAACAGATACGAGCAAAAAAGCCCATACGTGAAATCTTCCTTTTTTTCCCCAGAAAACAGTTCATTTCGCAATATCCTTACGTCAAAAATATTATTCTTTCGTACTTATCCTCGACTTTCTACTAGTTTTGCATTTTTCGTCTGACTCATTTCCGTGAAACAAACAAAAATATTCGAATTTCTCCGTCGAACGATAAATAAAATTAATTAATCGCGTTTTCTTTTAAATAATTGAAAAATGGTTTAAGACAATCGCTAATTAATATTGAAAGTTATTTTACTTTTATAAATAATAATATTATGTTGTGAGAATTGTTTGCTTTCTTTTTATGCTTAAATTTCAATAATCACAATTTGCAGAGTTGACGTGCACGTTAATGTGTGTATTAACGCGTCGACATATCGTTCGTATATATGTAATAGCCGGTGGTAGGAAAACTTTAACGCAATTAAATCCGTATTTGGTAAATGGCGAAACCGGAAAGGCCTCTCGGTCGCTTCATCGCCCCTGCGGTTTACGTCGATCGTGGAGTTACGGGCGTATGAAATCACGCGTTTGTTCGATGAAATGCATCCTATTGAATTAACTATCCTCGTTCTCGTTATTTTCATACACATTATGCCATATTATGCGATCATCAAATCCATTAGGTGTCTCAATTATGAAATTGCTGATACTAACGTATACGTACCACAAAACTCGCCGTCCCCTTCCACCCATATATACATAAGTACGTACCGCATGTGTTTCGTTCGTTGTTCGTTTGAATAATTCCCGAAATATATTCCCCGATTTGAATATCAATAAAGCGAGTATAATTCATACAATAATGTCCTTAAAATTCACTTTTTATCTTTTATTATCACTTTTATTATTATCGCTATATATTACGAAAAATCTTTGGAAACGTTTGTTTTTTATTTCGAGGAAAATGTTCGATTTTATATAAACAAAAAAAGAAAAAGAAACAATTGCAACGGTATAGTTGTACGATCTTTTAAATTTATGGAAATATATACTTTATTTCGCTTCTGTACTTTTTTGCTCAATTTTTGTTTTGTTTTGTTATTGTTATTTTTCATTTATTATTTCCCATTTTTATTATATACCGGCACTCGTAATTGGCAGCTATGTCTTTTGTACATCGGCTCATTAAGAGCACGTGGTTTTCTCTGCCCGCGATACCAGTGGCAAGTTGTCGATCGTTCTTTCGATTCATCGCCTGATTTTTGTTCTCGTACAAAATAGAGCACTCGGTGTGATTATAGGAACATAGTTATACGTCGTATACACATTTTGTTTTACTTTCAATATTTTTTGTTTCCTCTCGGATTCCACGAGGGAGTTCGCTTCGAGCTATTTGATACGGTAAGGTAGATGGGCGTCATAGTGACACCCGACACACTTGGTACCGTGCCAATTATCATAATGGCATCCTAAACGTCGTTATACGAAGTTACCCATCAACCGTTGATAATTAAGCACGAGGAAAATGTTCATTTTCTTTTTTTCGAACGAATCTCTTATTTTAAAAAATCGTGACTTTTTTTAAATACGAAAAAGAATGGAAACTCAAATTTATCGATACTTAACGTTACTAACAATATCGATAATTAACGTTCCTTGTTAAAATATACACGAAATTATTCGAACGTTTAAGGGTCGAAGGAAAAGAAAAAAAATGGATTGTTCATTTCGAGAGAAGATGCAATCGAATCGTTGTGTACGTTCCGTATCGATGGAAAGTACGTACATGGAAGATACATTTCTCGAATAGGAACGAATTTCTCCGGGGAACGTTGGCTCGATGAGAAAAGCAAGAGAAGAACCCTTGGGCGGCAATGGGGATGGAGGGAAAAAGGCGTTTGCAAGTTGCCTCGGTGTGCGATTAATCGAGACCCGGGATCGGTATTCCTCGGTTCTTATATATATATGTCTGAGTGTATATATATATATATAAAAAAAAATATATATATATAGAGACTAGGCCGGACAGGAGAGAATTGCCCATCTTGTTGTACGGGCATCGCGGCGCCGTCGACCATTCGAGATTAATCCGTGGCGCTCCACACCCCCTTTCCACTCTCACAAATCGTTCAATATACAAATATAGAATTCCATCGTGTAGCGAGATTGAACAAATTTTCTATGCGTAAAAATAAATCGATAAAAATTATCTCCCACGCTCCGCAAATTGAAAAATAATCATTTTTTTTATTTGCGAATATAAAATAATATGGATTTTTTTATAAGCGTAAACAATTTGTATTGGGACAGAAAGCTATCGTGATTGAATCGAGAGTAATAAAATTATTCAAAAAATACCTTGCCAAGAGAGACAAGATAGAGAGAGAGAGAGAGAGAGAGCGCTGGAAGGATCGTGTTTGTCGAGTCTTGGTAACTTCGGAATTATTCGTGATTCGGGTGTATTTTTGGCACGGGTTGAGGCGCGGAAACAGCGGGAGGAAAGGAAAGTGTCTACAATCGAAAGGAATGCGAGGAATCGAATTCGACCGAGACTAAATACCTACGGGTTGGGGCGTAGGCTCGCCAGGATTTGCGATCTTGGAGATTCGAGTCTTGAAAAAAAAAAAAATAAATAAAAAATCAACCGATAAATAAAAAATAAACAAATTATGTATACGTCGAACGAGACAAAATAGAAATAAGATAGAAACGGAATAAAATAAAATAGATACGACAAAATACATTTTTTTAATTTTTTTTAAATTTTATAGACGAATAAATTGATATCGATAATCTCTTATTAACCAATTTAATAATATCATCGTGTCCCGAGTTCGCAACTCGTTCCAGGCTTCGCTATATCCCATATTGAACAGCTCGTAGCTTTAAATTCATATAGACAAATTCGCGAAGCCCCGTAGTGTACCCAACCGTCCACGTTCGAAGTTCCACAAGTAGTGGTAAGAGAGAACCGCGAGAAGAACTTTTCAAAGCGATCGAAAATAACTCGGTGTGGACGGTTGTACCCTAACGCCGCGCGAGAAGACCGAGAGGTTCGCGGCATCGTCCACGTTTTTCGTGCCGTGGTGTTATACGTTATACGCCACGACGAGGTCGAACTCTTCTCCCGAGATTTCTTTTTATTTCTTTTTCGCGCCTTTGACTTTTTCATACACATTTTTTTTCTTTTTCCCTCGACGACTTCGGTGTAAAGTCCTAACGGCTCGTATTTTTGGATAATTTCACAGTGGCGCGCATCTCTTCTGACATTACTCGAGATGAACAAAAATTAAATAATTGAACGAGAGAAAAAAAACAATTGTAAACGATACCAAAATTATAGGACGAAAGAAAATATATATAAAAAAAGTAACAACGTTGTAACGGGGGAAAAAATGTAAATAAAAAAAAGATGAAAAAAAAGCGCATTAAGGATTATGGAATAGCTCGTTCGAGTGGTCGAAAAGCCAACGGTCAATCATCGGCCGCGATCCTGGCGTCTTAGAGCACGGACGTAACGTAACGGACGCCGACTTCCCCCGGACAATGTAGTAACGATCGTGGACGAGTGAGAAATGAGACCGGCGGAGCGTGAAAGTGAAAGAGAGAAACCTGCAGTTTCGTCTACGTTCGGTGAAGGAATAAAAAGAAAAAGGAAACAAAAAAGGACAAAAATAAAAAAAAAAGAATAAACGAGAAAAAAAAGTGAAAGTGTGTTGGTGGGTCAAGTGCGAGCGCGAGAGGACTCGCTCTCGGTTCGCTCGCACGAACTTCGTAGTTGCGCAATAACACACAGGCATCGTCGTATAGTAACGCGGTCGTGTCTCTTTCTCTTTTTTTCTCTCTCTCTCTCTCGTTCTCTTCTGCGAGACAAAATAGAGCGAGAGCGAGAAAGAGAGAGAGAGAGAGAGAGATAGAACGAGATTCTCATATCCTTTCTCAACTAGCGCAGAGAACTCCCCCCGTCCTCGTCAAGATGTTTATCTCCTGATGTGAGCCGCGTAACTTCCATGGCGGATTTGCAATTCTTTTCTTTTCTTTTATTATTATTATTTTTTCATCATTCGCAAACTTGGGCGTGTATCGTCGCTGCTGCTTTCGCGAATCGTGGCCGCACACGCCGTTTATACAATTTTTGGGATTTTAGGAACGAAGAATTATGTACTCGGGTCGAACTCTCGAGTTTCACTCGGTTCGCTAATTCACGCAGGAACGCGGAGAATTGATCCTTTTTTTTATTTGTAAATTTTTCGATATTTCGAATGCAAATTTATAAAACTCCAATAAATCCAGTTTCGATTTCACATGATTTTCAGAGTGAAACGAACCATCGTTCGAAATCCACGTTTCCGCGTTATTTTTATATTTTTGCAATATTAATTCTATCATAATTCATTTTTTTTTTTAATATTCGAGCTTAAATAATTATTTCGCTATATACAATTGATAAATATTCAGACCCATTTCAACGTATCTGCGCTCGCACGACGCCATACGAGACAGAGGCATGCGGTATTAATTGAATTAACGTAATTATAAAAACAACGAAAAAAAACATCACCAAAAATGAGAGAGAAGAAAAATTACAAACATTCGATAATTTTTCGTAAATATTGTCGCGTGTCGAAAATCGCGTTCGCCCGTTGTACAATAACTCTCGTTGGGCTGTTAGTTAATACGTTATATTTTCCCAAGGGCTTGGGGATTGTGCCGAGGTGTGTATAAGAAAAATCTCGATTTTTTTAACTACGAAGCAACGATCACCAGCAACTTTTGCTTTAAAGTACCTCCAAGGTTATAACCGAACGTCGAGAGTCGAAGCCGCGTGTGCGGCTTCGCAGAACCTTGAAACACTCTCTTCTCTTCCTCTTCACCATCTTCTTCGTCGTCTTCTTTCTCTCTTTCCAGTAATATTCGTTCTCTTCGTTCTCTCGTTGGTTCGTTCCTTTTTTCTATCTTCGTCGGGCAATATTCGTAAAGGCGTTAATGGAGAACCTTTAGAGGGGGGAAGGATATATCCCTCTCGTCCCCAACCGCCAAAACCAGTTTTGCCTCGTGACGTTTTCACTCGCTGCTTCGTTCTAACATTGCCCATCGTTTGGTTCGACCAGGGATTCTCTTCATCTTTTTTTTTTTCTTTTTTTTTTATTCTCTCTATGCCCGAAGAATATTATCGCACGGGCGAAGTAAATTTTACGGGTAAAAATAAATAAATAAAATTATAATTAAGCAATTAATCGGTCGTATTAAATTATTAAAAAAATAATTACAAGACCGTGAGATAAATGAGAATTTTGTTTGGACCGAAAGTATCAAGGTTTGCCTCGTTGTTTATCGATCGGAATCTTCGTTGGTTAACTTCCGGTGGAACGTACCAAAAATAGGCGAACCATCCGGTTCGGCGGATAAGCCTCGAATGACAATTGCCCCGAGAGAGCTTTGGACACACGCGAAACTATAGACTTGTTGGAGCATACGTCCATTGTGGACAATGGTATATGGTCAAGCTTCGATCTGACACCTGCCCCTCGGTCGTTTGTAGAGCTCGGAGAGAAAGACGAGACACGGGACCGTGACGCGTCGCGCATATGTTATCACGCGTCATCGATGGCTCTCAACTCGCGATTGTCAATACGCCAGTTGTCCACCAACATATATATTGTATATAAATAACGAACGATTGTATAAATATTTTCATTTATTTTTATAATAATAATTTTTTTTTTAATTATTTTATAGCGACTCAATTTTGAAGTAACCGAAATAAATTTTCGAAACAATTTAAATATTAAAATAAATGATTTTTCGAGAAATTGGCATTTCTGGGTTCACGTCGTTAGAAAACAGATCAAAGCGAATGCGTGGAAATTTTGTTTAAAAGTGAATTTAAAAAAAAATTTTTAATGAAGGCGAAAGTTTTTGCCCCAGATAATTCGCCGGCAGCTGCGAATTTTGTTTCGTTGAAAGGGAGGGAGAGAACGAACGAGAGGGAGAGAGAAAGAGAGAAAGAGAGAGAGAGAGAGAGAGAGAGCCGAGCGCTGATCTTGTTCGATACTTCGCCGCAGCACAAACAAGCGTCTGTGTAAGCGAAATGCTTTCTTTGTGTGCTGGTTGTATACGCGCTCGCGCGCGCGACACTTCTCGCACTCATTTCGCGTCACGCCGACTTTGAAACGCACAATGAGAGATGAGACTATACGTTGCGAACATAAACTTCCCTCTATATGCTCGATGCTTTTCTCGTCTTGGAAATTAGCGTGCCCGACTGAATTTTCGAGCTTCACTCTCACTCTCTTCTGTTGACTCGCTCGATGCGGCAACCGGCGACAGCATATCGTGACCCTCATTTTATTTTCATTTTATTTTCATATATATATATATATATATTCGTGTCATTCTCGTTTTCTCGTTTGCACTTTCGGTCGAGGACCGTTCTCTCCATTGGGAGATGATCTCATTTCTCTCATCTCGCGTTACCGACGGTTGATAATTGCAGGACACAGTTGTATAGAAATCGAGTGGAAGTAAATTTTTTATTATGAATCAACACAAAATTCGTAAACAAATATTACAAAATTATTTTCGTTATCATCGTGTTTATTTGCGATTTTTTTTTTCGAATCGCGAATTTTTGTCATCAACGAGATATTTCGGAGATTTATTTCGGAAGATAATTTTCATCCGGCTGATAGATGAAATATCTCAAAGTGCGAAGTACCAGAGTCCGCGGGTAAATTCGTAAGATCGTCATTAGGCAATCATCACGAATATTCGCGTCGATGACTCAATCTCCCTATTCAAAGTTCGTTAAACGACGGACGAGGAAAGATTACTCCGTATCTTCTAAGGACTCATTTCCAAGAACGTCGTTGCGTCATTATCGCGGCTCGGGCTATAACGCGTCGTCGTCTTTTATTTCGCGACTAAAGAGAAAGCTGTCGATCGAAAGATATTTCTTTATACTTATTTCATCGACGATTAAATTACCAACTCGGATTTCAACCAAATTCAAATCATCGAGGTATCGGATCAAACTCCGACGATTCGACGAAAATCACAAAAAACAAGTAAATCTACGATCATCAAACGTAATTTATAATAATGTTTCTATCAAAATTAAAATCACGAAAAACAACCAAAACCCGTTTAATTTCATAAAAATTATTTAAAAATTCCAATAATTTTTATATTATCAAACGCAATTGTTGAAATCTTTTTTTTCAATTCGAACCCGTAGTGAAAAAGTAATTACGCAAAAAGAAAACAAAACAAAAGAAAACAAATAATAGTGAAAATGTGAAACGCGTTCTGTGGAAAATAAAGCCACTCTCGCCTTTCAATCCACCCGGAAAGTTTAATCACGACCAAGTGAGGTACGAACATAATAATGAAGCCCCTTTTGCTCGCTCTCGTACCGCGGACGTCTTCGCTCGGATTATCACGCGTGTTGCATCGTCGATTACGATGGCGCGGCCACTTCCGTTCCCCTCGCAAATGCCCCTCTCTCTCTCCCTCTCTCTCGCTCTCTCGCTCTCTCTCGTTCTTTCTCTCTCGCTCTGGGTTCACGCATCGTCGATGAGAGACTACGTAGAGTAACACGGCCAACAACGCGGCCGCAACGCACACGCGTCGCTCCGTCGATGCTGCTGCTCGTCTGGGGATAGATGATCGGACGTTGCGAAGCGTTTTCGCGCGTCCGGTTACCAAGCAGCCATATCCGGTTATACGCTATCCGCGCCGGCTTGTCTCTAACCGACGAGACGAGACGACGATGACGACTTGCCCATGACGGCTCGCGTCTATCAGTTAGAAAATCACGCCCTGTGTATGTGTTTGCCACGCCACGACCCTGACTCGCTAATTTCACCATCGCGTTTTTAACTCTCGCGGTCTCCCGTGTCGAGCGGAGACTCGCACCGTACGAATGAAAAATGACCGGAGAGTTTATTTTCTCGTCGAATAATTATCCACGATTTATGGAAATTGGCAATATATCATATTCGTTCTCTCAAGTTTCTTTTTCTTCTATCGTTCGTATTGTCGGTAACACGAATTTTAAGACGAATAATAAAATCTTTCGATTATTCTCTCACGTCGTGTTCGATTCGATTTTCATTCTGATCTAAATTCAACATTTGGAATAAAATAATATTTTTTTGATTCATTATTATTGCGCGACGAATTATAGAGAATTAAACGATTAATAATTTCATTAATTCTTGGGATCCGGGTCGACCGTCCGAAAAATATAATTTTTCTTCTTTCGTCGATGTATCGTTTCTAAATGATAGAAAAATAATCGACGATCGTAAATGATCGATCGAGGAATTAATGAATCATTTATTCGTTCGAGTTGTCATCGAGTTAATTAAAATTCTGATCCAAGTTCGAATTTCATTCGCGCGTTGATCGAAACGTGCCCGAATACGTAATTTTCAAAAATAAATTTCTCTTTTCGTTATAATAATTATCTCGTCATAATAAACTACGAAATAATCAATGTAATCGTTGTGAGTAATTGATCCGTACTAAGTTCTCCAGTTGGCTCTGTCCAATGATGAAAGTGATGTCGAGGTATACACGTTAAATTCGTTTTAGTCCGAACGTTCCGCTGGCTCGTCGCCAATCGAGTTTGTCCTCCCCCCAAGCGCGAGAGGCATCGCGCGAACTCGCTTTGCTATAATTTCTTTGTCCTCCTTCCTCGTGCGAGATGGAAGAACGCGGAGGTATAGAGGAGGGCAGGAGTCGAGAGTGCTCAGACTCGTTTCACTCCCGCTGCTTGCTCCTGGTCCATTCCGCATCTCCGGACGTCCTTGAAACCAGTACCAAGTTCGGTTCGATAGAATTTGGTACGTCGAGAGGGCGTTCGATCACGGGCTTGAAATGGTCGAATATCCCAGAATCCATCGCGAAGAGAATAATTTCTTTTTTTCCTGCTTTTTTCCTCGAGGAGACACGCGGACGAAAATTAATAATAACGATCGTCCGAACGATAAATCTATTAATCGAATTAATGGAATTAATCGATTATCATAATTCGAAGGTCGCTCGAAATCACACAGATGGATTTTAATTCCAGACTTCCACTTATCAAACGTCTCGATGTTAATTCGTTCCATCGAATTTCCGCGTCGACCAACATCGACCCTGCCAACTTTTTAAGTCGGACGAAAAAAAATAAAACGAAATAATGTATTTTTAAACAATCGCTACGACATTGAAATGACTATTTGTCATTAAAAAACATATAAAAAAATAACTATTCTTGCCACTATTTTCGTCTGGAAAATAATGAAGTACGTGGTCTTCGGAGCCTCGCGACGTCGAACTTTTCTCGCAACTCCCGGTAACGGTCGAATCGTTCGTTTTGTGCGAATGTTGGTCGCCTAGCGTTCGCTCCACGCTTTTAGCGTGTTTGTGGGTCTCTTATGACCGCGAACGCATCGTCGCGGAGACTGCCGGTCGGTATTCTGAATTATTAAAGCTGAGTCAACACAGCTGCGCGTGGCTGGCTTCTGTCACCCTTCGAGCCATCTCCGTCGTCCCTCGTTGTCGCGTAGTTGCGTCGAAAATAAGGGGTGGGGATAAACGATGCACCGATTGGCATCTTGAGCGAACGGTGCGATAACGATGATTCTTATCGCTGTGTCCTTTTCTATCAAAGGGCTCTATCGTACACAGACAGCCGATCACTGAAATATTACTATCGACTTTTTTTTTGTAGTTTTCTACGACGTATTTTCTGCCACGACCACTGCTCGTTCGATGGACCAATGGTCGTGACGTTGTTCAACGGCTATACGAATATACGCACACACGGACGTAAAGACCGAGGGGTGGGGGAAGACTTAACGCTTGGCGTGTGGACGGTTGGCTGGTTTGACTGCGACGCGACACATGGATGAGAAGTTCTCTCTCTCTCTCTCTCGCCCCTCTTTCTCCCCTCTCTGTCTCTCTTGCCCCTCTCTCTCTCTCTCGCTCGCTAGCTCTTAGCCACCTCGAAGGGTTTACCAGAGACGGAGATGAAAAGGGAGTCTGTCGATATAGCAAGAGCGAGAGAGACGGAGCGCATACACGACTGCTTAAGTTATTGGGTAGGTTGGTACTCGGCCTCTCTCTCTCCCCCTCTCTCTCTCTCTCTCTCTCTCTTTCTATATATATATATATATATCGTGTACGAAGGCGTGTGAGTGCCATTCTCCTCGATCTCCCCATATACGTGCGTCCGCGAACCCGGCTTGAAATCCTTGAACCCCTACTAGCGAGCCTGAGATATTAACTCCGTTCTGGAGCTGGCAACCGGGGCTAAGGGCGAGCACTGTGCCGCCGAGCCCCTTCAGCTTTCTCTGAGAACAAGAGGGGCGAGGGGCGGCTAGATGTGAACAAGGATCAGGAGATTCAGAGACAGAGAGGAAATCCTTCAACTGTACTCCTTGATCACTTGAGATCGAGAGAGAGAGAGAGAGAGAGAGAGAGAGAGAGAGAGAGAGAGAGAGAGAGAGAGAGAGAGAGAGAGAGAGAACGGGGTTCAACATCGTTCGATTACGTCGTGAAAATTTTCAACTTTTTCAATGAAAAATCACCTTTCTTTAAAATAACAATATTTTTAACAAATTCTCATTGTTTCAAATGAATTATTCATTAGAAAAATGATTAATTATCTTTACCGTGTTATTTTGAAAATTACGTCGTTTTTCCTGAACCCTTTTGACTCGAGATATTTTTCTCCAAGTTCGAAAATGGTTGACTCGAAAAATATGACGATATGGGGTAAATTCGTCGTAGGTCGTATGGCCAATGTGACGATTCGTGGATCGAGGGAGAAACACACGGTCGTTATCTCCTCGACGGTGGACTAAGCGCGGCAACGTCGCTCGTCAATTGACAATTAGGTGTCGACCCACGGGTCAATTGGACCCACGCTCTCACTCGATTCGGAGTCGGCTCACGTTTACCGTGAAATTACTCGCGGTATACGCACTGCCAATGCCTCTCGGTTTGGCCATGCGGGGTGACTCGTGCATCGTCTACGTACATATAACTTCCTATATATATCTATCTATATATATATATATATATACGCATACCTAGGGAGCCACGCGTGTGTTTAAATCCACGGGATTTCGGGATCGATCCCATAGCTGCGTTATCGATGAGAGAGAGAGAGAGAGAGAGCTAAACGTTTCTCCTACAATATGTATGTGAGCGTCGAACAATCGATTTCTCCACCCTATGAACATCCGTATAAACGTATGCGTGTATACACGTCGTGACCATTTTTTCGCCACGTCTTTACTTCTGTCGAGTCGAAAGAAGAAGCGAAAAAACTAGTAAAAATGATATTCATCCCCACCTAAATAAAATTCGGTCGATCGTCGTAGAAAGTGTACACGATAGTCGCATTAATTCACTCGAAAGCTCGCCCGGAGCGTTAGAGGTGACCTTGTGTAACAAGCGACGGAGATGAAACAAGCTTTTCGTTATAGCCTCGCTCTTTTTTTTTTTTTTTTTTTTCTTTTCTTCACGTTTAGTTGGAAATCCCGACGACACTGCGTTCGTTTGGATCGACTCGAATACTGATAAGTTCCGGAAGAGGATTATTCGACGGATATTAACAGGGGAGATAAAAAACATACAGTGTTACGAAGAAGCGATGAAAGTTTGTCGAGGGGGAATTTTTTCAGATTTTTATTTTGCAAGCGGACGAACTGGTTGGAGGAAAAAAATGCTTCGATCGAAAGATACGAGAAATTATAAGATGGAAGATTAAGCTCGCGTTTTTATTAATTTAATGGTTCATTTTTACGTAATAATTAATTATGTCGTAAATTAATTAACGCAGATTCTGTCGATCGTTCCGAATGATTTTCTTTCGATCTTATGAAATTCGAAATATAAACAAATTGAAAAATAATCGCACGACGTTAACGAAGATCGAATTTCCGTTAACTCGATCAACGAGGTTTATATCGAGGGCCAAATTTGTGTCAATGTGTCAATGTTATTTATATATATATATAATTTGCGTAGGAGGTCCGCGTCGCAATTCTAAATTCGGAATATGGATTTTTATTCGTACCATGTTGAATCCTCTCCTGGGAGACAATGAGACGATCGACTGCGTAATTAATGAATCCGTCATTGAATCGTACACGAGTCGCGCGAGTCGATCGTTCTCGCGGGGGTTTCGTCTCGTTCGTCGACGACGAAACAAAATTTACAACAATGTTTTCGTCGCCTCTGGCTCGGTACTTTTTTTTTTTTTTTTCGTCGATTTTTTTTCTTTTTTCTTTTCTTTTTTTTTCGTCGATTTTTTTAAAAATCGTGTTCATCGATTCACGCAACAACGATGATTCGTGACTATTCGCGACGGTACGTAGACTCGTGCAAACGACGCGGAGCAAAGCTTTATCCAGAGTGAACGCGAACGAGACGAATGCGTTAACGAGACGCAAACTCACCGGACGCGCCGGGATGCGCCGATTGTAATTCAAATCGCGGCTCGGTATGTGGCGACCGTGTGCGACTCTGGGGTACAGTCTACTTCAAGAGGGTTCAACGTCGAGGCCTCGCCCAGTGACTCTCAAAACTTCCGCGGAATTGTTCTCTCGCACATCGCTTCTCGCTCGAAATTTTTCAACGACTTTCATTCGATTTTCGATTCTTCTCGATTTTCGATTCTTCGCAACGTTTTCACTCGCGCGTTGATTTCTCGTGGCAAAATCATCGGAGCTTTGGGGGAAAAAACAAATTTCATTGAAAATTGTTGCATTCAGGAGTCAAAAGTGTCGGCGAATTTTGCGATTTAATTTAATTCCGATGAAAAAAACATAAGTTTGATAAAGAATAACGATAGTAGTTTTATATATTTGAGCTCTCGTTTCGTCCGGTAATAATCGTCGAAATCTTTGTTAATTCGATTTCACCGAAGGAAATTTCGCGAATAATTTAACGACGAACATTTCGGCCGCCGAGTTTCTCCGACTGAATTAACCAAGAAGACTGAATTAATCCGAGAAGTGAGAGTACGTCGCGGTATCCTTGATATCCGCGTATGCGACGTGTTCGTTTGTTCGCGCGAACCATGAGCTCGTTTCGAGCGTGGTACGAAGATTTTATCCATGAAGGATCATCGAGCTCTCTGCCTTACCCGTCAATCTTTTTCTCTTTCTTTCTGTCTTTCTCTCCTTCTCTCTCACGCACTCTCTCTCTCTATCTCTCTCTCTCGCGTCGCTAAGAAAGATTTCCATTTGTACCCGCGGTTTTCTCGAATGGACAAAAGATTGACGACCAGAAAGAGAATGAGAACGTGTACAGGACGAAATTTATCCCGCGTGGGAACGATCATCATTCCTGCACGCACGCTCGCGACGAGCGTAAATTCACATATATGGAATACATACAAACACACACACACACGCAGACACATTTATATATACTTTATAGCCAAATAACATTATACTCTCGACATTCCTTCGTAGTTCTGACCCATCGAGTACAGTAGAACTTCGATTAATCGACGTATGGAGAGACCGAAGAATTAAGGAAAGATTGATAATTACGTAAATATCTATTAATTCGTCATAAACACGTTCTTATTCGATACAGAATTTTGAAGAATTTACGATTATCACTACTTTCTCCAGTCTTTTTTTAAGAAAAAAATGTTTAACTTTTGGCAGCTTTTTGAGGTATTTTGAATTTAGTTGTCGCGGATGAAAATTTTTGACTGTCGTACGACACGATCGATCGTGTCGTTCGGTCAATTCGACTTAATCAGAGTTCTACCGTACGATAATTTTAAGACACTGAACTCTTTTTATGTCCACTCGTTTCTACGTACATATATAAACGTCTGCTCTTTCTCGTCTTTTCGCATTTTCCACTCACGCTTCGGCGATTCGCCATTGTCTCTGTCTTTCTATCGTACCGAGAAAACTGCGGGCGTCTTTTCGGTGCCAGCACACCGTTATTATGACGAGGTCCCGGAGTTTATGTCGTACCATTGAGACAGTCTGCTGGCTATCAAGTCGTACGAGTGTCTTTGGATTCCGTGGGACTCGGTAAAATTTATTAGATCATCCACGTCTGACCATGTCGGGTTTTATCTACTTCGACATTTTTCAACAACTCGACTGTACCACTTCCTGGAGCCAAAATCGAATGGTCTCGATGTGAAAAATCACTCGGAGTATTCATTCGATCGAACGATCACGAATAAATTTCAGAAAAAATTAAAAGAATGTTTTTTTTTTTAATATTTATAAAAACCAAGAATTGTTTGAAACTAATATTATCACATATTTTTCATTGATCGTTATTTAGTGAGAAAAATATAGAAATAATAATTTTGTTTTCTTCGAATAATAAACAAAAAGGCTTGAAATAGTTATTATCTTGTATTTTTGTATTGATAATTATTTAGCGAGAGAATTAATCGAACATTGATTTTTTCGTTACATCGTTCCATTTTTGGACCTCGCTCTCGTCGCCTTACGCCGTATTTCTTTATATATATGTACATACATAATACACGATGGGGGATATTCACCCTGGTATAAGGAGGCGAGAAACTCGTGCTCGGAATTAATAATGCATCCTAATAAAGCCGACAGGCAAAACGCCGAGGTCGTCATGAATAAATTGAAAGTTCATCGGGAGAGTGAGAGGACGGGTCGGAAGAGAATGGGGAAGAAAAGTGTGAGGAATAGGGCGAAAGAGATGAAACCCCCCGTTGTGACTTCCTTGTTTCGTTAGCATGCAAACGTTCCACGAGCGGTTCACCTTTTCGTATATATACGTATGGTTCGTTCCACCATTAACCACCGGGCGCCAAGTTTTCGATTCGTTCGTTGGTCTGACATTTCGTTCAACGTCATGAAAATGGGTCGCGTAAAAAGTTCGAGCCTTTATGACTTCTCGCTGGTTTTCAAGAAATTTCATATTGAACCATTTTCTTGTACACACAGCGAATTAACTTCATCGATCACCAGGTTTATCATTCCCAGCAACGAGTTGAAGCCAAACACTCGATTACCGCTTTTCGTGTTACAAACAGTCAACATTTGGGGATGAAAGTGCTGGTTTCGTATTGCGAGTTAATTTTACCCTTTCAAATCTCATTTTCTTTTTATTATTGTGTGTACACCGTTTTCTTCGGTCCTCCCCTATTCGTTTGTCTCCCATTCGATACCCCCGCACCGAAACTCGTCGCATCCCGCTACATGTCGGTAGTGACACAGTTATAGTCTCGGTTCGCACGTCCTATATCCGAAGCTAATCCTGTGGCCATTCGTCTTCATCCAGGAGACTACGGTATCGGCAATTTAACCCGAGAGACACCTCGTCAATTTTTTTGCTCACCACCCAAGGCACTCTTATTCCTTTGGATCTACAATTTTTCTTAGGTGGCTTCCGAACCATCGAGAGGATAGAAAAGAAGCATGAAAAAAATTTCGTTGCTGCCGGTGGGAATCGAACCCCGACCCACTAGGTGCCAGCTGCGAACGTTACCACTGCGCCACTGCCCTCTACGTCATTTTCAATTCATTTATTTATTGTTTATAATCGTTGAATAGATTGTAATTTTCTCAACGGACTCTTGGAATTTATATTTTTAAGACGGGAAATAAAATGTCAGAATAGTTTGAATAATCCAAATTTGGGGCAGCTTCCTTGTTGATAGGAAAATAATCCGTATATATGATTTCGAAGGAACGAGGACGCGAGCTATCATGCTCACCCTCGTTTCTAGCCCTTCTTGCATCGACTTCGAGCGAGCCCCATGGCGACATTAGCGACAGACGCGCAACATCGATACGAGCTTCTTCCCTCTTTTCTCTCCTTCTCTTCCTCTTGGCACAGCGTGATAACGCCCGGTACAAGCCGACAACCATAAACCCCCCATCGTCTTCGCTTTACTTTGGAAAAGCCTTTTCCAGCCCCATTTCGGACTATCCAGTTAGTCGAGCAGTCGCTCTTTTTCTCGATCTCTCGCTTTCTCCCTTTACTCCTCTGCCCTCGAAGTCCCCTCGCTCGTTTCCACATCACCGGAGCAAATAACGAAGCTGAATCGTCAACGGCCCCTGAGTGGGCTACTGACAAGTCGAACGAACTCTACGATTTTACGAATCGTGTGAAAATCCGAGATCTCGCGAAAGGATCGAGGAAAGAGCTTATTTATCGGAGCGAGTCAGATTTTCAACGTTGGCCAATCATTGGGTGAAGGCTTTCGGGCTTTCGTTCTCCTCCCCATCGTTAATAATGTCCAGTGTTTGTTTAATCGTCATAGTTACTGGATATTTTACCTCATCGTTTATTTCGCCCGACTATTTAATCGAAGATGTCATCGTATTACTCGAACCTGAAAATATAGTTCTACCAAAATTTCAGGGAAAAAAATCGCATTAGAAAGAACATTATTTTTATTTGTTTTTTTTTTCCATATTTTTCTTTTTCCTTTTTTCAGTATTTCTGTAACATTGCGTCGCATGATTCGTTTTTAATAAGCGATGCAATAAACACATCACGAATGCCATTCGAGAATGAAATTTTATTTTTTCTATGCGAAGAATCGAGGGTCGATAAATGAAATTCGTGGAATGTGGGAAAAAAGCACTGTACGTAATGAACGGAATACAAAAAAATGGAGCGCATGAAAATGATTATGATCAATGCGTGACTCACGTTGATAAGGAGTCACGCGATTCTCGAACACATGCCACATCGCTTGTAAGTTCACGTTTGTTGTTTCTGAAGTTTTATTTCCTACGTGAACATTTTTCTGCTCGGATATTTTTGTTTTCTCTAATTTTCCTACATTCTCGATGAAATCGGGTAAACTGGAATAGAACGCTGATAATCATGCAAAGCATAAGTATAGTGCCGGGTATAATTTATGGCCAAGAGGCTGAAACGAACGTTGAAAATTCATCGAGTTGGATGGGCGACGACTTTTCGTTATTGCGTTGTGTATGTTTTTTCATCTTTCTTCGCTTATCTTTATCTAATCTGACTCGTAATCGACGTATTTAGGCGCTCGATTTATTAAAAACATCTAATCACCTCGAATGTTTTTCGACGGTTAATGAAAACGAGGGTTTAAACGTCGAAGAATTATCGTTTCCTCGACGTGAAAATTAGCTCCATCATTCGTCGATAACACGAATTCAGGTAGCCTTGCACTCAAACGATATGCAATTATTCGGTGTTCGTAATTTCCGTTAGAATGACGCACGACACAAATTTATTGCGCTTTTAAAAAAGTGACAAGTCGTTTCCAAATAAAATTAGAACCATCCATAAATAATATTCGTCGAAGTAAAAATACGCGGGTGTAAAAAATACTCGAGAATGACCAAAATATTTTGTGTTATTTATTTTTTTTTTGCATATTGAAAAATAATTTGCGGCGAACATTGAAAAAAAAAATATCAGTACTTTTTTTGTAGAGTATTTATCAACGTGTCGTCGAAGGCGAGGACTGAGTCGTGACAGAAGTGCGAGGTGAAACGCGTGCGGTAGCAAATTATCATATACTCTTCGGGCGATGACGAATGCCTCAAAAAATAAAATAAAATAAAAGACTCTCAAATTAGTCATATTGCGAGGTCTCGCGTCGACGGTTCTATGCCCACCCAAGCTCGAGAATTCAATCGCGACTTGGTACGCACCGTTGTTTCGGCACTTGCTTTGAAACGTGACGATGATAAAAACGTTGTGCCCAAAATCTCAAATCCAAATTAATTAATTAATTAATCAATTAATAAATAATTTGTATTTCAGTCCTTCTTTTTATTCTGTTCTAAATTTATCGTCATGTCTAACCAACGTATTTTGTTTGTTCTGTTCCAGGTAAGTTCTGACAAGTCCATTCGATCTTCGAGTTGAATTTTGAAAGGTTTCTCATTTGTCGACGGATCGGTAAGTTTTGAATAAAAAAAGGATACTTTACCGACCAAAACCTAGATGTTTTGTTTGGCAAGGAAAATGATTAAACAAAATCAAAATATAGTCGAAATAGTCAAGGCGATCCTAAAAAAAAAGTTCATATTTTTTCGATATGTTGACCAAAAATTGTCGACAAAATTTCAGTTAACTAAAATTTGTACACGATACGAATAGAAACCTGTAAAATTCGATCAAACGCTTGTCCCGACTGTAATCGGATCGATATAAATTAATTCACCTCCTGCCCGGATGCACTTCGAGATCTGAGATGGGGTCGGGGTTAGATAAGCTTTAAAGCTCATTCGTAGATGGGGTTTCACCGGTTTGTTCGGTCAACTTACCGAAGCGAGAGACACGAGAACAAAGCGTACATCGATCCTTCTCATCGCGTACCCCCGACGCGAATCGTCGCGTACGCCAAAGTTAACCGGCAATTAAATGATAGCCATCGTTCGCTCGGAAATATCTCTTTCGTCAAGTTCACCAACGAGTGATCCTCCCCTTTGGTCCAACTCTCGACGAAGTTATAATTATACGCGTCTTTATGAGAAATACTATCGAGTCAAAGTGTACCGGTTTACGGCTTAACAACATTTGAAATAATGTCGCGAAGAACCTCTTGAGATGGACCGACGGTCGGTGTGCTCGACAGCCACCGGGATTTCGTTGTCAATCCCCTTTTTGACCAATTAGCCATTTTTTTTCTTCTCTTTCTTTTTATTTGTTTTTTCTTTTTCTTTTGATAAATTTCACTCTTTTATTCATCCTTTTGACTTTGGTGTTCTCTTGAATTTCGCGGGCTCCGAGAAAGCTCTCTCGTCTCGGTGGATAAATTTCCGAGTGAGGGTTCTCGTGTATCCAGCATTGACTGTCAGAGGGGCGAGCGAATCGAGGGGGTGAAAGCAACGCGAGAGAGACTCGATGGACTCTTGCAATCCGTGGAGTGGGGTGGCTTGCGGGCTCATTAGCTTCTCTCGGGTTCCTCCTCGTCTTCGATCGAATGCTGATTGGGGTTTAAATGTGTTTCGTAAAATCACGTCAGATTCGACCGATTGGACGATAAATCAAGTTATTTTGTTTCAAGCTATAAATTTTCCTGCTTCGTCGACCGATCGTTCGCTCGTATCTCGTCTTTTTAATCTTTTTAGGGAAATACCGTTTATTTGTATTTAATTTATAAAGTCGGGATTCGCGTTGTGAAACATTTGTACTAATGAGTCAAAAATTAAACTGACTAACGGGCTGTTTAATCAATCTTCCGATAATTATTTAACACGATTCAATAAACCGATTTACGAATTTTTCAATATTATAATATTAATTTTATCTTGATGAAATAAATTTCTATTTAATAAATTAAATGAAAATAATTTGTTTAGGCTAATTAAATTGTCGCTAGCTCTACATCAGTTACGTAAGCTGTAGTTATAATAATTATGCCAAAATATGAAATGTCACGATAAAATGTAAAAAAATCATGACGAAATTGAAATTTACGTGACTCTCTAGGCACAATTTATATATAAATAGTGAGAATAGACTGAAAGAGAGAAATAGAGAGAGAGAGAGAGAGAACAATGGTGTCGAGCCCGAAAATCGTAAATAACTGATCGCACCTTCGGGACATCCATCTAGGCCAGGTCGCATTCCCGGATTCTCGTTTTCTCCAACGATACACCCTTCGTACAAAACAACAGTAAAAAAAAAAGGATAGAAAGCGCGAAATGGACCAAGAAGGGAGATAAAGCTGTACTTCTCGCTCGTCTCGCTCACCCTTCTATGCATTACGCATTTACAAAATGAAATTGAGTTCCTCAATCTGTGGCTCGCCCTAGACATGTTTTCTTCATGAGGCACTTCGAGCCTGTATCTTTTTTCTTCCTCTCACGTTCTCTACGTTTGGCCGAGCGCGTCGAGCCTCGGCCAAGAACGCGAAAAAGAATCAAATGAAAATGCAAGCTTTAGAGTAACGGCGATGTGAAACAAAATATATTACTTATACAATAACAAATAATGATTTTATTATTATTCATTCGCATGGTAGTCGAAAAAAAAATTACGATTATTTGTTTATTCTATAAATTATAATTAAATAATCATTAAGCACAAATTCATATTACTCTGCTATAAATTACATTCCTATATATTATACATAAATATATCTATATATTCAAAGTAAAAAAATGAAAACAACGTGTTATTATTACTTATAATTGATCAATAAGTTAATTGGCATTAATACAACTTTATGAGTTTCCGCTAGAAAAGTTGAAAATCAGCGATAATACCCAGAGTGCACCTGACCATAATTAATATCGAGCAAATTCATATCCGCTAAATAAACATCATTGTTGTTTGTTTTTCATCAAATTGACGCGGGCAGAGAGAGACAAAGAGAGACAAAGAGAGAAAGCGATAGAGAGAGAGAGAGAAACAGGGAAAGAGATGACTATATCTCAGCGGTAATGTAACATAGTGGGGGTCGAAATTAATGAGAAATGTACGTGCCGCTGGCTGTTCGTCACCGCCTCCGCTCTCAACGTGAGAGAAACGAGACGCCAAACGAAATTGTCTCTCGCGCTGTGACTGTGCGTCCGTGTATTTCGTGAGCTGGTTTTGTCACCATCGCGATGTTTCCTCTCGCACATGCACTCTATTCCTCTCTTCCTCTCTTCCTCTCTTCCTCTCCCTCCCTCTCTCAACGTGTTGGCTGCTGTCCGAGAGACAACCGGCAACCTTTCGTCGCGTTGTGCATCGGAAATTTGCCCCACCTGTTGCCAAACACAATTCCCATGGAAACGGAGTTACGAGAGTACACGCGGGCCATCCGCCGGATAAATAACCGGCACGTGGCGCCGTCGTTTCTATTCTCTCTCCGCGGTAGGCAAACCTCACTCTGCATTGGTTACACGCCACTCAACCTCTCTCCCCCTCCGTCCCTCCCGCCTCACGGTAGGAACCATACGCCAAGCCTGCGTTGTCATGTGCATTTTACTCGATTAAACCGAATTAATTTGCGATTCAACGCTCACGGAATAATAATTAAACGTTCGTCGCTCGTTATTTAATATCAATCATTCGGTTGTCAATAATCCCGGTACTTAATCATTCGAGCCACCCCGACATTATAATACGCGTTTCGTTCCCTTGAGAATTATTCGTATACGAAAGAAAAGGTTTCTCGAGAAGCGGACGGAACAAAATATCATAAAACACATTCGTTTTTCATTCGCGCGACTTGAAAGAGATCGGTCTGTGAAAAATGGCGCGACCCGCGCGAGTGTCGTGGAGAAAAAATTTATCACGCGATGCTTATTGCTTTCATTATGAATCGAATGCAATTTCTGGTCTCGGTAGAAACGTCCGATGAATCAATAATTATGCCAGACGCGTAATTAATTGCGGCATTGTCGTGTCGCCCGATAAAAGACACGATATACATGTTCTTTTCGAGTCGAGCACGTTTAGATACCAAGAGAGAGAGAGAGAGAGAAAGAAAGAGAAGGGTGGAAAATCGTGCAACGTCGTTAAAATCCGGGATTTTAATTAGAGACGTTCCGCGCCTCGTCCTTTTCGCCGCTCGGTTCATCATCGACAAACGGGGGTACACACACTTTTCTCTCTCTCTCTCTCTCTCTCTCTCTCTCTCTCTCTCTCTCTCTCTCTCTCGCGCTTTCTCTCTCGCTTTCTCTCTCGCTCTGTCTCTCTCCCTCACTCTCTCTATCAGCTTTACGTTTCATCCTCGCAACATGAGAAACGCCACCACTGTTTCATGGCGTCGGGTCCTGCCGCACAGCAGGGGAATGCAATATAAGCGCAGCGAGGAGAATTTCCATTGAACTTCACGGCGGGACCGAGTCTTTGTTCAAACAAAATTAGAGACACCATTCCCGTTTCTTTATCGATTTAAAAATATTTCTTATTACCAAGATATTCCTCGGTCTCCCGGAAAGAAAATTGATAAGTCGAAATTTGTCAAAATTTCATACTGATCATTTATTCGATAATTATGATTTCATCGGTAAGAGCAATATTTTGTCGTTGCTCTTAATAAATAAAAACAAAAATATCTTTATTTAAAAGAACGTCGCTGAAGGAAACGCGGAATTGTGGAATTTAGGAGAGATCGATGGATCAACCTGCGCCATTTTCCGTTTTGTTTTTTTTACTACTTTTCTCGTTTTATTAACTCGCTGATGACATTTTTATTTATTTACACGTCTATATATGTGTGTTTCTTTTTTCATTTCTTTCAAAGCCAGAGTTCAACTTGTTCATTCGTTCTTTGTTTCTTCGTGAAAAGCACGTTTGTCCTGGCTATTTGATCTCCGGTAGAATCACCGGGGTTCTGTCCCACCCCCGTTGAGCTTTGACCCACGACATCCATAAGGGTTTAATAATTTACAACGACAAGACACACGGGCCCGTTATTGGTCCATAAAGAAGTCGTTCTAGCGTGCCCCTCGTCCTCTGTGGAGCTTTCTCCCTCGCGTGCTTTCAACCTCCTCCACGCACGTACACACATACATACACACACGCATTTTTTGTTTAGAGGGTTGGAGTGAGGGGAAGGTTTTGCGTCACCTCTATACACCGAGCTTTATATATCGGAGTCGCGTTTCGTTCTTCGGCATGAAGAAACCCCGGGATTTTGGGGATCGTTCGCGCGGATCCCCCGAAAAAACGTAACTGCTCTGGTACACGTCGTTGTTCACTCAATTTTCCCTTCGTTGTTTTTTTCGATACGTACCTCCTACCCTCTCGAACATCACGTTCGGTATATGATTCTCGAAATCACGGCGAAAGTAAAAAAAGAAAAAGAAAAAGAAACCTGCCCGAAAATCCCTTACTGTGATCATAGAAATCTCGCCTAGTACCGATAAAATTATATCTTCATCCCTTATAAAAAGAGAAAGAAAATAAAATAGAATAAAACGTCCATTACGAGGGAAGTAACGTTCTCGGGAAATAAAAATCTCTCGTAAAATGGCTCATTTTTGTGACATTGAAACGAGACTCGTTTCATTCGTTCTTTCGATCGATACCGTCGATACCTCATTATTTTCTATGTATCTTCTTTCGGCGCGTGAAAATATTAGCGAAACGTCGAATTCTTGCCACGGTAATATATATATATAATATGTGAAAATCAAATTTTCGTCTCGTGGTGGCGAAAGTGCCAAGCCTGAAATACCCAGATGCAAGCTCGAACATTCTCATGTGACGTCAATCTTAGTATCGACTGTTCCCGCTCACTTCTGGCGCTCGATCTTCACCAGCTAACATTGCTCAACGTATATATATATATATATCTGTTAAACCATAGTAACTTGGCAAATCTAATTTAGACGCGAGGTATGAGCGGCCTCTTTTAACGGCTCGAAGCAGACGCATTAAAGCGAGAGAAAGAGAAAGAGAGACAGAGTGAGAGAGAGAGAGAGAGAGAAAGAGAGAGAGAGAGAGAGAGAGAGGAGAGAGAAGAGATGGAGAGAGAGAGAGAGAGAGAGAGAGAGAGAGAGAGAGAGAGAGAGAGAGAGAGAGAGAGAGGGTTGGCAGAGAGGTGGTAAGAGAAAGAGGGTGGGGGGGGGGGAGGCCACCCGCGCTCGCGCACACAAACTCCCAAGTTCGGGCTCTCAGGCGTCCGTGTCGGCTCTCTTTACACCCTCGGGCACGCCAACGTCTGTCATACACCTTTAATATTGCGTAACTTTTTCAGTTCGCAATAATACACCCGTCCGTTTTGATATCGCCCTGTTCTCAGCCTCGGCTCATAGTCCTCTGATTTATAGACAACATTACGGTTTATTTATTTTTAAACAAAAATTTTTTTTCCGTCAGTCGCCCTCCCAATATTTCGCAGCCATTCCACCGGAATGGTAATCGCGCCGCGATCATCGAGCGGAACCTGTTCGTTAAATCCTGGTTTCGTCGCTGATTTCATTAGCGAATAATCTTGATAAACGCAACCAAGAAAGAAAAAAATGTTTTCGTAATTCATTCGTTAAATATAAAGTTGTAGTAATTTGCCGGTGTATTTCGCGATTACTAATTTCACCCGGATGGAGAAGTCTGGTAAAGAAAAAAAAATGGGAAAAAAAAAGAAAGAAAACGGATAGACGTCCGAACCATCGAGTCCTCGTTCCACACTGAGAACGGCTTAAACCCAGGACCGACAAGACTGATATTCAACCGTTGGGGGATTAGAGCGTCGAGAAAGATCTTCCAGGAGGATTTAGAATTGCACCGGGAAAAGCGCGAGCGCGCTCTCGCGCTTGCACGAACGAACGCACGTAATATATTTATGAATTATTTCTGTCCCGAGCTCTATTTCTCTCTCTCTCTCATTCTGTTTCTCTCTATTTCTCTCTGTCCGGGAAAATGGTGGTCGAACGATATAGGGATAGATAAGAAAAAGAATAACGAAGCTAGGACGACGTTATATCTGTACTAAGGGATTGTAACCACCCCTAGAGGACGCAAGCTCGTCGGATTTACCCCTCTTTGTAGTACACCGCAGCGGCAAAATAATTTTATTATTTATGAATACACACACACACATATATATATACGTACGCTACACAAACATCCACTATATGGCTGTTTTTCGTTATGTTTGATTGCATCTGTTACATTATTGCCGAAATAGCGATTCAAATAACGAGCCTTTCCATCAATTCATCAGCTTTATCAAGAAATCGGCAGGAGCCTACGCGCGCAATCTCGCGCGAAATTTTAAACAGTGTTTTTCGTTTTTGTATAAGACGAATTCCAATGTGAAAGCTACCTGACCTATAAATCTTTCTTCGTCTTTTCAATCAAATTATTGTGTAGAATTCGCGACATTGAACTTTTACCCGTATCCCCAAAATAACAAAGTTCCAGTTTTACGAAGTA
Organism: Netelia virgata; assembly: GCA_951802705.1. Taxonomy (NCBI): domain Eukaryota; kingdom Metazoa; phylum Arthropoda; class Insecta; order Hymenoptera; family Ichneumonidae; genus Netelia; species Netelia virgata. Next base: position 33,102,042 of record OX637867.1, on the reverse strand, counting down.
GCGATAAACGTTAACACAGTTTCTCCGGCTCGTATAAATGCATTGCTATAATACGGTTTCACCGAGAGTTCGAATAGCGCGATTGTACGAATGCATTGCGTCGTAGCCGGGCGCTCTTTTGTCGTCGCGTCTTCGTGTTTACGTCTGGCGAGTGAAAAATGGTCGATACACGCTGAAACGCGAATAGAACATCGTCCCGAAGTTTTGCTGCTTTTAACTACCCGCGATATTTGCACGGTATGCAAACTATTCGGGGACACCAGTCGGTAAGAAACAATGTAATATAATCGGATGCAAAGAATGTATATATAAGTTTATGAACAGCATTATGAAAAATTAAATTAGTTTGTGAATATTGTATAACCTTCGTTGCACCCTTTTGGATAAATTAATCGAGCTTCCCCCCTTCTTTATGTTATGGTTTATTATTATTATTAATAAGATTGTAACAGTTATTATTTTATAATAATAATAATAATAATAATATAATATATGGATTTATAAAAATATAAAATAACGCTTAACGCGTAACTCTAAAAAAAAAAAACATGGGCGACTAGGCCAATGTGAAATAGGATCATTCGACTTTGCGAGAGTGCACGTAGAGTCAGAGAAAGCGAAAAAAATAAAAAATATATTCGCATTTACCCTGAGTGCTTTTCTATCCTTATTTTTTACGTTCGCACTATTCTCATCGCCGTTTGGTGACTCGCTACTATTTCTTGATGTTTTGTTTTGTTTACGATCTTTCTTTTTTTCTTAACTTTTTATTTGTTATTTTTCATTCCTCCGTTGAAGCACTTTGGCGTGATATTTTTCGCTCGCAGTTATTTTCATTCTTTCGTTATTTTCTCCCAATGCTTTCGATCAATTCGACGGTCGGGAATTAAAACGGCGCACTTAGCCTCGTTTTTTCTTTTCTACGTCCCTTCTTTCCCTCCTAGCATTTTCTCGGTGTCGAGATAATGCACCGAGGGAGAAGAGAAACTAGCAACTTTTGACGTTAAGTGATTGCAGAGAACTCGGATCGAAAGCTGTGTGTTGCGGACACGCAAGGGTCGTTTCCGCAGCTCGGCCGACACAGGGCGAAGCGCGTCCAAAATTGAGTCTTGTATTCCCGAACCGCAATTACTCTTAATTACAGCACCTTGCTCGGTGAATTCCATTTCGCACGTATGTATGTGTCTATGTGTGTGTTTGTCTGTCTGTGCGGGCATCTGCCACGTGTTTCAGTGATTTTCGTAAAAGCATCGACTATTCAATGAATAACTCAGAGACGCTCCGTTGTTTCGCCAAATTTTTTAATCTCGCTACGAGTTTTATGATATTGTGCAGAAAACTAGAAAATTTCGCATCAATGGAAGTATAAATAACGCGATATAACAACGATGTTAATTACGATTAAAACGAATTCTCCAGTGTAACATTTTTTTTTTATCGAAAATCGAAAAACATGTAAATGGGATCAGTTTTAAATGAAACATTATCGAGCAAGTTAAATATCGATCGGTTTCCGTTCGCTCCGAGAGTTCGATCCATCGATGATGTAAACAAAATAATAATAAAGTGAAAACATAGTCACGAAGTATATCGCAGGAAAAAAAAATGAATAAAACAAACGGAGGAGCGGGAAAATGAATTTATAAATCCACAAAATTTTGTGATTTGAGTGACGGCGATGTACGCGCGGGTAAACTCGATTTAAATTCAATCTCGTATCAATAAATTCTTCGACCTATTGAAAACCGATTGCAGCTGCGAAATGTGACGATAACAGGGGGCTGGCACGTGCCCTCGCGGTTCTCGCAAACGCTTCCCATACGTCGGTAGTTCGAATTTTCCTACCTTTTTTTTTCATTTTTTTTTTTGTTTTTTTTTCGATTTTTTTAATCGACATATCTCTTCCGGAATGAGTCGCGTAATAAATCACATCTTCGTGACCCCATCAACATTCGTCACGCCACGAAGAGCGCTCGGGATAAACTCATTCACCTTTTTTCCCCAGTTGGCTCACGCGAGGATGTCGATCAAATTGAATAAAGTTAAATAGAACTGAGAGAGAATCAGAAAAACAGAAAAAGAGCGAGAGAGAAAGAGAGACAGACAGAAAGAAAGAAAATAATACCGCACGATAACGAAAGAGCAGCAAGCATTAACGAATCTGTCGAAATAATTTCATTTTCAATCAAATATAAAAAAGAATCATCGTCGCGAGAAGAAAAATAAAACAAATTTATCCGAATAATTATAAATAACAATATTAACAATAAATACATTATTGTTTCACAATGAAAAAATTACAAAAGAAAACAAAACAAATTCATCCGAGTAATTAGAAATAACAATATTAACAATAAATATATTATTGTTTTACAATGAAAACAAAATTACAAACCGTTTAAATTATCTTAATTGAAAAAATTGTGTCTCGAGCGATTTTTCGCGCGACTCGAATTAATTTTCGCGAAGCAGATCGAGCATGGGGTCGAAAATAGTTGGCGCGAGTCAAACGCGAGTGTGCTGGATGGGGGACGAAGAGGAGGACAAGGGTACGTACCCCGATTCGCCAATTTGTTGTTCTATTATTCGCGCGGATGGTCACGTCGCTATTGTTCCGGAATAATTGCAGAAATGGTTCGAGGGAATAAAATCAAAACGAACGAACACGCGTGCCGTGCGGAGCGGGGCGGGAGGGGGATGTAGCGTCGCGCATCTCGAGTATCAATCTCTCTCCCTCTCTCTCTCTCTCTCTCTCGCGCGATAACATAACGTTCGATCCAGAGTTCGTGTCAGCGGTATTTTTTGTTTGTTTCCGTTTTAGTTTCTATAACAATTCCGTCACCGAACTCGACCAACGCTATAATTGATTCGCCGTAAATAAAATAAATCAACTCACGGTTAACTAGATTTCGGGCGACTGAAAAACACCGTTAATATACCACGGTCCGTGTCAATTTCGCGTTATCGCGCGTTATCGTTGGTCGCAAAATCGATTGATTATCAATCTTGGGGTTCGTTGGAAAAATTTAGCACAGTTTTTCTTTTGTTCTTATTACTCTCTCGCATTGTTTTTATGTAATTCTTGGAAAACGAGACGCGAATCACCCTCGCGAGATTTTCCAAGCTATCATCTTCCCCCCTCCTGCCAATTCCAATGTAACATTGTCAATCAATATTAAATTTCTACATCATCAGAAAATTTCTATTTCAGCGTTCCCCGAGCGCTCGCTAGTCACTTTATTCGATGGTCGAGGGAATTTCCTTTTATACCTTTGTTCGCTCCTTTGCCATTGCATAAATGGCGTATTAGCCATTCCTTGGATTTGTTACGGTGAATCAATCGGCTCGAATGTACGTCCCGGGGGTGTCGTTTGCCAATGCCGAAGCGCCTCGTCCGCAGTGCTCTGGAAAAGAATGGTCATCCACCAGACGAGAATCTCTCTCGGTACACTCCTTGGCGAGAGTGGCCGCCAACCCCCAATCTCGAAACTCACGAGAGTCTCTCTCTCTCTCTCTCTCTCTCTCTCTCTCTCTCTCTCTCTCTCTCTCTCTCTCTCTCTCTCTCTCACTCTCACACTCTCTCCATCTCCATCTCTCTCTTTACCTCTTTCTTCGTCGGGTTTTCCTGCATAAGGCATGAGAACGTGTGAATAATGGCCCCGCCTCACGCGGCAAGCCTTCTCTCGTCCACGTTTCTCGCCCGATAGATTCTCTCTGTAACGTATCGTGTGTGTACCGGAGCTCACGGATTACCACGTACGATGTACCACCCGAGCATTATACATAGTACATACCGTAATACACTTTCTCGAACCGGCGTACGTATTTACGCCTCTCTGCCACGACTCGAGCGCGTGTACGCCAGTCGATAGTCGGGGTGTTTTTCTTCCTCTTTTTCTTCTTCTTTTTCTTCTTCTTCTTTTTTTCAATACTGCATCTGGCTACGGTGCCAAAGATGGTCGTACGAAGTTCATGGACGTTGGGATCGAGACGCGAGCGTTACCTTTAGCGTCGAACGAACGCAAGACGCGAAGTCTCGGAGGTTTTTATATGGCGTTCTCGCCATGTTCGTCGCGCGCCGATACTTAAGGGGAGGTGAATAAAGGGTTATTAATTCTTGAATTTCGATACTTCGCAATGATTTTATAAACAGTAGGATTATTTTGTGTTAATTCGACTCGAACGACAGGAAAATTGTGAAATCTTCGCGACATTTTGATTTTTTTAAATTGTTCAAAGTTTCATATATTTCAGAATATGTGAAAATTTGGTTTTTTTTTAAGATCGTTGTTTTAGTCGATAATTTCTGAAATTTTATATATTGCGTAATAATACTTGTTAAAAATAATTGTGAATTTCTTATATATTTTGATTATACGTCAATAGGGATAATTTTGTTTTTGTTATTTTCGTTTCGACGTGCTGATTGCAATTCTCGTGGTAAAATTGGAAACCGCATCGATCGGTCTCTCACGTCTCTCGATCACCTTTCTCGCTCTTGTGCCATTGCACTTACCGTTAGTCGTGGTACATAAAAGCCACGATTGCACCAATCTGGCTCTCGAAGCTTTACCTGTACGACCGTTGTTTCCTCCCGAAGTCGTCTCTTTTTCATTGTTTTTCCTGTCTCGAACGTCCATTTTCAACGCCCCTCGAACGAATCGTTTTTGTATTTTCTCGTTGTTTATCCACGTCGATGCTAGTTACAATTAACGTCCAACCAGGAGAGGCCATCGTGTTCGATCGTTTCGTCGAAAACAAAATTGCTATAACCAACTAATGAAACTTCCCACTCGGTTCGTCTTCGACAAATCGAAATAACGAAGATAAATTATCGCGATCGATAATCATTCGCGATTATTTCTCAAATTTATTTATCAAAAATTATCCATTCTCCGTTCTAAAAATCCTACAAAATTTTGCAAATTTCTACGAAAAATTCTATTACGATCATCTAATCGCTGTTTATTTCGTCTCTTTCGTGCGTAAAATATAACTCGGGATCGGTCATTATTGAAACCTGTCGTAGCAATCGTGACCAGATGGCCCTCGATGTTTTTCAAACGTTTTAGATAAATATGCAGTTCCGCGAGTCATCGCGTCCCCTCGCCCCAGATCACTCGTAGCATCGTCGGTGACGCCGTTATCTATTTCGTACGAAACGACGTCGAGCTCGATTTTCATTCGACGTCGATTATTTCGTGGGCGGATCGTGAAAAGTTAGAGGGAGGAAAAACCAAGTAGTCGGATAGACGCTCGAGTTGAAATTACATTTTTTTTCCCACGCGTATCCATCGACTCTGTGCAATTTCGTGTTTTCTTTTTTATGCGTATTTTTACACACGTAGGTAGATACATATCCATCGAGATTCGAACCGTCTTTTCGTTTTATAATGCGCGGAATCGAAACTCGCATTCGTATTCCATTTCAGTGGAGGGCGTGGATGGGGTCTGGAGCAGGGACGTGGCCACATCGGTTACGACATCCGGCGTGGTTAAATCCTCGTAAATTTAAACTATGCTCTCGCGCGTTCCTCGAACATCGACCAGCATCGTCGTGTCTCACTCTCCTCGTTAAAAGCCGCGAACCATGTCGAATACTACGCGTCGAGCAGGGAAAAGCTTTCTCCCTCTACCTCCCTCCTCTCCACGCCTTTTTGTTCGCTTTTAATTTTCTTCATATATCTTGCCTTTTCTTTCTCTCTCTTTCTCTCCCTCCCTATTTCTTCCTTTTACTTCGTTTCATACGTTGCCTCTGTTTTTTCTCTCTTTAAATTTCCTTCGCATTTCGACAGGGCTCTTTGTCATTGTTATTTTCGAAAAATTTCATTCCTCGCGTCTATTATAAAAAAAAATAAATAAAAAAAACGATCGGTTATTTTTCCTTTTTCTTTTTTTCATGCCTCGAAACACATGCGACACCCACGGACCACACCGGTCTGCCCTGTCGCAGCCTCGGCTATTTTTATAACGCGCGACCCGAAAAAAACTCCGTCTATTAGCTATTCCATGCTGACTTCGCTGATCCCTCGAATGATCTAGGGGGACAAAAAGAAATAGAAAAAAAAAGATGAACGAAATTAGAAAAAGAACACGGCGTAGATGGTGAGTAGAGAGGATTTCGAGCTTCCGGCGATATGATCAACGGGTCGACCATGTAGCGGCGGAAAATATGTCTAGGCTTGTGAAATAAGTGAAATTGAAAAATAAAACAAAATAAAATAAAATAAAATAAAATAACGACTATGAAAGTTATATTTTTTTATATCATCGAAAGACAGTTTGCTTCTATCGTTCCGGGCGAGAAAATGTTCCCAGGTCTCGGCCTATCGTCCGTTGACATATTGACCTCTCGGTCCTTCGTCTTCCCTTACCTCGTTCCACCAAATATCCAGGACCTCGGACAACCTTTTCGCGCACGGTGACTCTCGGCCGGACGCTCTGTTCGCCCAGACCGATGACTCCCTCGATAATGCTCCTGCGGGTCGGTCTCTCTCCGAGTTTTCGTCCCTAGCCCCAGAACTATCGGACTCTTCGCATCGAAATAAAACTTCGTCATCTCGAACGAAATAATCATCGTAATTTATTTCATTAAATTTCTTCATCGCGAGAAATCTTCGATCGTTTTTTCATAGAAATATTGTCGTCTCTCGTATCGTTCGTTCGGGACAACGCCTATTTTCCACGAGTCGAATTAATTAGACACTCCTGGGATAACGGTTGTTGATAAAACATCGAGATAAAAACATAGTCACTCGTCCTGCGTGTTTCAGCGACGAAAAAAGTATCGGGTGTCCGTCGTATCACGCGGGTCATTCGATACTCGATCAATTCTCCCCTGTTCTCGCTTATCGAATATCCATTTAGGAATGCGCGAGAAATGTCGCGTACGGTCGGCAGCAGGACAGCGCGAATATATCGCGATATATACCGAGCGAACGACGACAGGCCATAAAATTCGTTACAAACTACTCGTTGCGAGCGAGTTACACGCTCGATTTCGAGTAGATCGGCAAAAGTTCATGCCGCGTCATATTCCCGCGCCAACGTGCGAGAAGACGAGTCTCTCATCGAATCTGCCGAAATCCTACCGCTCGATCGAGAAGATCGTACGCGTGACGCGAATCGATGAATGTGTTTTTGTTAACTCTCGTCTATTTCGGGCTTAAATATTTCGAACCACTGTGGCGAAAGGGATGAAATAAAATAGAGACGCTCATTGAGGGGTTGAAACTCATTTCGTCTCGTCGTTGTACGATGATAAAGACGTCGATGAAACTCGGCTGATTGTTCGATTAACATCAACGATTCGATGCCACTGAGCAGCCTCTCTTCGATCGGTAATTATTTAACGAGCCTCCAGCTGGGTTGTATATTAGAGCTTGAAACCAATCCCCTTCTTGCATATATATCAAGCTCCCCTCTCTGTCATTTCCACTGTACAATAATCACCCTGTCACTCCGTTTTGGTCCTATTGCTCTCAAAGAGAATTAGCAATGGGTAGAGCGAAGGGTCATCGTAGGTCACTGGCATCGATAGATGGCATTTATCACGAAGATTAATCGAGCAGATCGATCGAGACATTTTCTAACGAATTAATAACAAATCTTTCGAAATAATTCGTCGATCTTAAAAAAAATCGTTTATTTTTTTTTTCTTATCTATAAATATTCGTAAATATTTAGTAGAATTGTTTTCAGGTTTAAGCGTATTTTTCCAAGGGTCTTGTATTTTATTAAAAATGACCACGTAACCCTGATTTAGTCTTATATCTTTGTAATAATATAATCGCTTGTTATGATAGAAGGGAAAGGTATGGTTAGGGGATTGGTAGCGTCTCATCGATTTGAAAAGATTTTGCGAAGATAACGAGCGAGCGAGGACGCACGAGGACGACAAGCAGCCAGAACTCGAAGGCAAAGCTTTGCTATTATGATTATCATCATTAGAGTATCCTAACGTGGCCTAGCCATCTCGCGATTCTCATCCTCTTTCTACCTTGTCGTCGTCGTCGTCGTCGTTGTCGTCGACGACGACGTTGCGCGTCAATCCCCGCTCCGTATAAATAAAATAATCGTCGGCGATGCCTTTTGTTCGTAAGCTTAGTAAACGGGGTTTCTCATCCTGAGGGGGTTGAATATTGTCATTTACACGAGTGCCCGCGACAAAACAATATCCACGTCTCTCGTTTACCGGTCTTACTATATTCTTCTCTCTGAATAGCGCTCGGTGTCGATGAGAAGGACACTCGTTACGTTAGACAATTTTTGAAAACGAAACAAGCAAAATCCGCAGGAAGACAAAGTTCTCGAGCGATAGATATCGCTCCGATTGGGAATAATAGTTGTAGACTTGTCTTTCTCGCAGATGATACTTACGCTAATAACCAATTGCGCGATTATCACGTCGGAGAAATACAAAAATTGCGAATGATCAATTTATTATTATTCTTGTTATTAATATTAATCGAGAAGATTAATTTTTAATAAACAGAAACAATCAATTCAACAATAATAATACAATATTTCCATTGCTTGAGAATCAATTTTCTATCGATGATTTATCCGCGTCGCATTGCGGAAACCAAGTTTTCAGAGGGTCCTCCAATTTCTCGAGATCGCGACGCGCGTTCCTCGTTACAATTTTTCCGTCTATGCTGAGAATAGTCAAGTTGGGAATCGAGACGACGTGAAACTTCTTCCTCAGCACGGCGGTCAACGGACCAACGGGTAGTGCGTACCTTTTTTTGTTTTTTTTTTGTTTTGTGTTTTAAATCGAGGTTACGCGATGGACCATGAGAAATCAACGACAGATGGCAGATCAATGATTTATAAAACGATATCGTCTAGCCGTTACCAGGGACCGTGTTTCGTTGCGAAATATTGTGACATCACGTCGTTGTCGTGATCCGAGGGAACGAAGATTATTTCGAGCTTAACGCCGCGTGCTTTCGCCTCTTCATAAATCGTTCTGACTCTTGGCAGGAATGTCTGGCATGGCGGAGACCAGGAAGCCGAGAAGTACAGAGCGACAAATTGTACGTCGCGTAGTACTTCTCCCGCTATAATTGCCTCTTCTCGTTGATTGATTAAAAATTTACCGCGCAACGCGTCCATATTTTTATTTTATTTTTTTCCTCGCGATAAATTACTTTGGTTAAAAAGTCAATGAAAACAAATTTATCAGCCACCGACTGTCAAATTTGCTTCGTGGCTTAACGGCTGAATATCATCTCGTTTCGTTTTTTCTTTCTTTCTTTCTATTATTATTCTTCGTTCGATACCAACGACCCGTTCGCTTTTGCGACTCGCAAGTGGAAACAACGATGCGTTGTAATATTTTGCGATGTCGCTTGGCAAAATCACGTGCGTTACAACGACGCCGGGCAGTCGATATGGAACTTGAGAGGAATATCCAATTTGCGGGACTCGGGTGGGGGAAGTGGAAAAAAAATCCTTGGCACCGGTTATCGCGTAGCGTACGTGCAAGGGGACAGGTGAATGCCTCGTAGCGTAACGTCGAGTGCAGGTCGCAAGCATTCATCGCTTTCAATCGAGTCTAAATTAGCGACGTTACCGTGTTCAATTTTTGTGGCGTACGAGGAATTCGATGAACGAATCGACGTTGTTCAACGCTTTTCCCTTCGCTCCGTTTTTCTTTTTCTTTCTTTAATACATATTTCATCCGTTCGTTCTCTTTACCTCGCGCATATATTCGATATCGAATACACGACTACGTTGACAAATTTTTCCAAGTACCTACAGCGTTATTCTCTCCCCGTACAATTTTGCTTAAAAATTGGAGAATATCATCGATCAAACAAAAATTTATCTAGTTTCTAATATTTTTCAACGAATGCCCAAACGACGATAAGTCACGAATATTTTCTTCACTTTTAGCCCCCCGCATGGCCCTTTGTCTCTTACGAGGCGGATTCGACAAATCGGCCCTGCGAAAATTACTTTACGAGGTGAAATTTTACACTCGGCGTGTTTAGGAACGACGCGATAGATCTTTCGGTCGGATGAGAATTCGCTCTGGCAGACAGGCTGCGCGAATCCTTAATTCGGTAAACACAAGGCGAGATTGGTATATCAGCAAACCTCTGGTATCCTTCCCTCTAGCTTCCCACGTCCTCTGTCTATAAACACCCCTTTTCGAAACACCCACACCGTGGTATAGGCGGCCTCGCTTTTACACGTTTATAGGAAACTCGAAAGTTCCCTTTACCCTTGATGATAGAGAGGCGGGCTAGGCGGCGCGCGGTGGCGGCAACGGCAACGGCAGTAGCAGCAGCAGCAGCAGAGCAGCAGCAGTGCCCGCGCTCTTCGCGTCTGCTTTCCCTTATCGAAATTCTTAATTAGAAAATTTTAATTATGTTTTGAGCCTGTACAGAGAGAAAGAACGGATGGTGGTGGCTAGATGGGAGGACGGGGAGGGTGTATAACGCTAGGGAATATGAGACGGTGAATGAGGGTTGGAAAGTAGGAAGATGCATCAGATCGAGCAAAGAAAATGGGTGGTAGGGGAACTAAGATGTAGGATAGAGAGCGAATAAGATATCCAAAGAGGACGAAGAACCCGGGCAACGAGGTTACACTCTCTACCTACCTACGTTTCTTCACGCCGCTCGACTTTGCTCCACCTTTTGGACCATCTTTTCTTCCGTTTTCCAACGCCCTTCCTCTGGATAGACTCGGCAGCCCGCAGAAGCAGCTATCCCGATGATGCTGTTTCTCGAAGATAGTGTGGATTTCTTTGTCGAGACTGTGTGTGTGCTCTCGTGGCGAGGACGACGAAGCTTTCGTTGAAAAGCTTCGCGACACAGCTACGTTACCTCGCTTTATAGATCGAGTCGTGCATTCGCCGCTGGCGCATCGGCTGACTACGAGAGAAAGAACGGAGGGGAAAAGTAGGTATCTGGAGAGCGAGGTGGAGGAAAAGTGGGCTGAGAGCTTTGGAAGGCAATTAAGCTCGCGAGCTCGCGAGTGAGAGAGCCAGGGGGTTTCTCGTAAAGATGCTTTTACGCCGAGGTACCGTTGTCTTACTGAGGTCGGTCTCGCGATATTAAACTCTTCAGCCTCGTTTCATCTTCTCGCACAGGCCCGCGATTCTCTTCGGCGCTAGGTCAGAATCCACCGTCAAAGTTAAACGCGATAACAACAAAATCGGGGAATGTTAATTCCGAATGGAAAGAATTAATGCCGATAGCTATTTTTCGTTCTCAACGAACCGAGAATTTGTTGCTCTCCTGTCCGTTTGACGATATATCTTTGTCGATTACGAGAAGGTGATATGATTTGCGAAATCGATTGTTTTAATTTAACATTACAGGAGGAAGATTCTTCTTACGTCCACGAACGGTCTTTCCATCCACCCGGTGAGAATTACGAGAGCTCGGCCCATAAATACGAACTAACCCGATAAGTGGCTTCGCGTCACAGTCGTCTCCAAGGGGTGGTCGTTGTGTCGTTGAGCCTCGTAGGTCTCTATACTTAGTCCGGAGGGGCTCGCAAGGCGGCAGTTTTGGCCCGGGGGTTTCTCGTACGCTCGCCCAAGGGAATTACACACACACGCATACGTGCATATATATATATATATGTATGCAGGACGACCGGTGGATCATTTTCGTAGGAGTTCTTCCTTGGTTGGCGGAGGTCGCGAGAGTTCACGAACCGTGAGCGTAACCACGTCGCCGAGGGTTGAAGCAGAGCGAGGCAACGAGCGCAGAGTCCGCTGGGGCCAGCGAGAGGGCCTCCTGCCATTGGAGCAAGCCACGGATCGTTGATTCCGTTATGAATATGCCACCCTGCGACATAGTTGTAAACCTCGCGAGTCCTCTTTTACCTCCCTCTATCCAATCTTCCTCCTTCGTTAAGCTTCCAACTGCCTAGTTTCTCTCCATCTACGCACGAGAGTAAAGAAACCACGAGGGCTAGGGACGCTCCGGCCGGAGATATTATTGAAACGGATGGTCGTCGAGCACGATTAAGAAGGATAAAAAACCTTATTTTTGTGAAATTGGCACACGCGGTTCATTAAGTGGGATTTTCTAAGGAAACCCTTCGAAAGACAATTAGGGAAACTTTCGTTGTCCAACGTAGATCGATTCATCCAAGGATTTCTCTCGTTTCCGGATGAAAACTATCGCGGAGGCAACAGGTCTCTCTCTCTTGGTCCAACGATGAAGCATCAGCGATGCGACGCGAATCGAATCCTCCACGCCCCGACGAAGCTCTGCAGCGCGGCTCACCCAACCGCCGACAGAGCGAAACGCGCGAGCGTTACCATCGTTGCGCGTTGCCGAAGTGAAGTAACATTCGAGGCACGCGCCCGATTACCTCGGGGAGGACTTGTCGTGCGTGACGAAGCTCTGCATCGGCACTCGCGTACATCCCTGTTCGCGGTGGTCGTGGTGGCCCGGCTGATGGTGCCCTCTGGCGCGAGAGGCTTCTCGACTCTTCCTCCCAAAACGACGATGAGGCGCCACACGAGTATTCCTCCATGAGATTAAACCCGTTCAACGTTTGCCCATATCTCACTCCTGTCACGCTCTCGTTTCACCACCGAAAAGGAGCCGAAAGACACGAGGATCCTGCAGCTGGAGGATGAAATACTTTTATCATCGAGAGATCATTTTTCCAAAAGTGTGCAAACTGAGATTCGCGCAGGGAAATCATCGACGGGTCGTCCAGTTTTGACACTTTCGTAACAAAAAAAAGCAAGGATTCTTGTTCGTTCGTAACGATGGTGAAAAATTGCCCCTATTTTTTCTTTTGTTGGCCTGTTTGAGCTCCATCAATACTGGCATATAGTTTATTGCTGCATCGGGGCTTTCGAAACCCTGCTGGACAATGCTGACCGTTCAGCCAACGCTTGAAGGGGAAAGGCCCCGCAGCCAGCTAGCCAGCCAGCCAGCCAGCCAGCCAGCCAGCCAGCCAGCCAGCCAGCCAGCCAGCCAGCCGATCAGCCTGTTGTACGACTGTACAGTGCGGCTTATTCGGTCGCATTCGCAGTGAAGAAGAACGAGATTGGCGAGACCACTATGGCCTGTTTTCATGCCGCTGTTACCACTGGTAGTAGCCTCGATCGATATAGATCGCTCGATCGCGAGCACCGAGCGAACGAAAGCTTTCCATCCAGGTAGATGGAAGCTTCCTGTTCCGCTGGGGGCTGTGCATTTGCAGAGCTTTTGGTACGAGACCAGTGCGGCGGAGAAGGGGATACGGGGGATAGAGACGATCCTGTTATACCAACGAATCGGTGCAACAGGTTCATCGTGCTACGCTTAACGATGAGATTTGACGTCGGAATGAGAATAGAGAACTGGCTCGTTGGTTGGTTGGTTGGTCGGCTAGTGGAGCGCGAGTCTCGTGCTCGAGCGAGCATCATATATGGCTACCGAATATTGGCTAAAAATGTAAATTGCCCTGACACCGGGCTTTTTCCCGGTCGGTCGTCGCTCTTGCTGCCTCACCGACTCCGCCACTGTCCGTTTTGCGCACTACCCTTCCTCTTTCTCCCGATTTGTCAGCCTCGCTACGATCTACACGCAAAACGATCGTTCATTCCGATTTTCGTTATTCCGATTCTTCTCCCTCCATCGGAATAGCTTCTGAAAGTAATAGAAAACACTCGTCATCGGGTGTTGCGTCAATTCTCTTTCTTCCTCCTCTCGGTATGTAAAACAAATCGGCACGTTCGTGACATTTCCAAAGGATACAAATCTACATTTAACGAAAGTCGCGGTCATAATTCACCCGAGAATCTTTCGAGCTTTCAACGAACGCTATTAATAATTCTTATAAAAATTCATAAGAACGACAAAAAATGGATCGAAATGTCGACAATTGCGTTTCTGTCCTAAGAACTTACACGACCCATGTAAGTTCTTAGGACCTAAACGATCTCGTATTCGATCGATTTCGACACGAGAGACAGGTCGGAAGAGTTTTGAGATCGATGCTTCACCTAGAAGCTCTGCGTTCGTATGTCCACGCATTACCAACGAACGTCGATCAATTCACGGTTGAAACCAACCCCGATTTCTCGTCGTGTCGTAAATAGCGTATTTGCGAGAAGACACAGTGCTGTTCGTTCGCGTGTGACACAAGGCGCGTCATCCCCACAAGAGGTGACACGAACGATGCAATATGCTCGTCGGACCCTCGCATGAGTCAAAGAGTCAATGGCCTTAGGTGGTAGTAAGAGCTTTTCTATCATTGGACAGAGTCAATCTCGTAGTTACTCGGCCAATTGGATTTGGCCTGTATCCTAGGGGTTGAAACTGGGAATCCGTATAAACGCGTCACAAGACCTAGATAAAAGCGTCGAATGGTTCGTAACATGCCTCGTGTTTTATCCCTACATACGTATCGAGGGATTCAGGCCGCTGCGCGGATGAACCGCTGCTGCGTTCGGTTATCGATTTTCAGACATCTCTTTTTCTCTCGGCTAATTAGAAATTTATCCAAGAGAGGGAGCCAATGCATGGCTTGATCCGCGAATGAATTCACGGACCGCGCATTGCCCTGAATACAGTATCGATAATTGAGGATTTGATTATCTCCGAGCGTTGGGACAGGATGAATCTCGGATCGTAGATGAAAAATGGATATATTTATGATATTGAAAGAAATGCAAATATTGTCTTTATTAATATATTTAATTGTCTTTATTCGAATTTAATTAGTTGATTCGTTTGACCAGCTTTGGAAAGTCTCGAGGTACTTCACGTTGTTTTATGACGAAAAAGGATGTACCGAGGGTAGGTAATTATTTTAATGCTCTGGCTCTTACTACCCAGACGTTTGACTCACTACAGAATAAACAAATGTCCGAGTTTAAGAGAGCGTTCCACTCTTGGAGCTCGCGTGTACCGTCGGGGTCGTGTTCTTTCACCTCTCTTGGCTGTCCCCCGGCTCAAAGACCGGGAGAGGGTTGGTGCCCGAGACAAGGACGGATAGATCGAGAGATTCGCAGAGGGAAAAGGGAGAACAGCCGAAGAGCCCAGGCTAGAGTCAGCCAGCCAGGGAAGGCCCTGGTGCTATGCAAGATGCATGAGACTATGATATCAAACGTAACGGCAGAAAGGAGCAAAGCGGCCCGGGAGCAGCGAGTGAGTGAATGAGGGAGAGAGAGAGAGAGAGGAAGAGAGTGCCGTTGAATAATATATCCACTTGACGAATAAAGATAAAAAAAAAGAAGAGAAAGGCACGAAAAGCAACAGAGACACGAGAGGACAGAAAATCGTGCAAAAAAAAAGAAGAATATGAAAATAGAGAGAAGGGAATACGAGAGGGCGAAAGGGTACGCGCGAGAAATAAGCCACGTCACGCACAGCCTCGTGACCCTTTCGCCCCCTGTCTCGCAACCCCTCGCCACTTTTCTCGATCCGAGGTACGCCACGCGAGGCAGAAACAAAACAAATTATTCCAATTTTTGTTGACTACCCTCTAAGAGAATGTCGGTCCCGATCGCTTAAGGGATGCAATTATAAATATATTATCGATCCTCTCTTAAATAATCGTGAGTCTTCTAGCGATCGATGAAAAAACACATTAAATTATCGCTTTCGTTTTATGAAAATCTCGATGAAAATCCAAATTTTGATATCGATTGAACGAGAATTTGTATTTCTCGTGATAAGATTTCAAAAATTAAGGTTTTCGCCTGACAAAGGTAATGGACGATCAAAAAGCAAGATCTGATTTTGAAATTAATCCTGATACCTCGTTTCGTGTAATCGCAATTTGGAACGTCAAACACAGAGCGAAGTCTGTCGGAAACTCCGTGCTTTCCAGCCGGTTTGGTATTGCAGTTTACTTCGTCCCCGCAGCATCTCTTACCCTCTATACCCCTATAGTAACACGGCTACAGCGTGCGTTATGCCGGCGTCGAAGGTTTCCGCAGCCTTGCCGATGCTTACCGTCGCTAACACACGATCTGGAGGATATACGTAGAGGTATGTTATATTCTGGGCGAAGGATCGAAACGCGCGAAGAAGGGGTGAGTTTTCGTGGGCGCCCACCGTCGCGCGAAATCGTGCCTCGCTAGATTAGGTCGATGTCGCGACGAGTGACGACTTAAAGTGTCGGTGTATGTGCGTATATGTGTGTGTGTGTTTGAGAGAGAGAGAGAGAGAGAGAGAGAGAGAGTCATGGTGGTTTTGGTGCGCGCGCGAAATCGCCGAGAGTTGGAAACTTAGATTGGCGTCACGTGGTGGTTCCTGCCAATCTACGAAAGGTGGGGTCGCGCGCGTTGTAAGGCGCGCTGACTAACCTCGAGCTGTTCAGAAAGAGGGAGAGTGAGAGTGAGAGAGTGAGAGAGATCACGAAGGGAGAAATGCAGAGGTTAAGGAGAAACCACGAGGAAAACGTGCGAGGGGTTGAAAGCTGGAGGAGGGAAGCCGTGTGGGAGAAACAGAGGCGCCGCGGCATATCGGGATAAGAGCGTGCGAGCTGCGCGAAACGTGGTGCGGGTCGAGCCGATGGAATGAGATATGGTACGATGTGTTTCGTAGCTTAAGGTTAAGGGATGAGGGAATGGATGGGAGCTAGAAGGGAGGAACGGCCAAGAATACACACATATACGTATACGTACATGTATAACATCATGTCAGCCGTACATATGTAACTTTATCCATGTATGTATCGAGTGAGACGGTTCACCCCGTGGCTCGGGGCGGATTAACACGCAAATCCGACGTAAGACCTTGCGCGAATCTCTATTTCCTGCTCTCTCTTCCTCTTTCCATCCCCTCCATCCCTCTCTCTCTCTCTCTCTCTCTCTCTCTCTCTCTCTCTCTCTCTCTCGCTCTCTGTTTACACGATCCCTATGTTTTTCCAGGCTCGCTCGCGTTTCTGTTTGCCAGGACCGGCTGTCGAAGGAGCCTCGGTTACCGAACCTAGGCCTCGACCTTAAGCCTCCTCTTTTCTCTCGCGTCTTTCCCGGACCGAGGGCTTTTCCTCTCGACGCTTTGCGTTTTCGCCACGGGTAAATCATAACGGATTAATTTTATAATTGGCTGGCTTTGTAATTGAACGTTCACTCGTGCGACACTCGTGCGTCTCGCTCGACGGGTTCGATGTAGGTTCGTACCGCATCTCTGTGGCAACGTAAGAGACGTTGACAACGTTGAGGTTGGTGCGATGACGTACCCTTTTGTGGAAACCTACCTTGAAATTGCACGAGTGATTATGGAAAGTCGGGGTAAATACGGGGGTTTGGTACATTGTGCCGGAAACCAAAGTTGAGATTGTAATTCATCCCCTTTTAGGGAATTTTTCACGTCGATCTGCATGCTTGCGGCTAACCGAAACTGCAAATATATGACATGGGCAAATTCAACGGAAAAGCGTTTCCTCCAGGCAATTATATCGAATTAATTTTACATAAACCGTATAGTTTAATTTTCTATTCAAACGACGCGAATCTTTTTCAACAATTATCTCAAATTTCCAACTCAAATTCTGTCGTACGGTTCGATAGGAAAATTAATTTCCGAAATATCGAACGACGTCCTTCCTTCGTATTTACGATCGCTCGTAATTTTTCTCTTTTAATACGTCCATATGTAAAAATATGATAAACGTGTGAATTATTATTATTTATTTTGGTCGTTTTATAAAGATATTTTATTAATTTGTTGTTTCCTCTTTGTGTTTCAGGTAGGTTCAGTAGAACGTAGTGTCGTTTAGATTGTGTCTGTGTGAAGTAAATCGAAGGAGATCGCGTGACCAGACAGAATGATGATGGCAAACCTACCCCCCGTTATGCTGTCTACTCTTCACGACTACGGGATGCTTGCTCCCACTCTTGGAATTAAGGTAAGTTTCAATTATCCCACGCATGAACGCACGATACGTGTATGGAAATAATTTCTATTTTTTCTTCTACTTTTTTATTTTTTATATCGCTTATTTACACACACACACACACACACACACTTATCACCATCGCGATTACGCTGCTCGTATGTAAGAATACATATCGATATATCGATATATCGATATATTTATCGTATAGTTGTACATCAAAGTGATTTTGGTCTTGTTGCAAACGCCGTCGCATGGCGAATATATCACGCTTCGCCTGCGCATACACGGGGGACAATCGATAACTCTCGTATGGCGCGCGTGCCACTTTAGGTCACGACTAACGAAGTACATTATTACATTATCGATCCGAAGTATATAAATAGTGGATATATGCGGGGAAGAGTGGGGGGGGGGGAGGCGCGAGGGTTGAAACAAAATTGCCCTTCTCCACGATCCGCGACCGTTCTCATCCGCTAACGGGTTTTGCTTCGGTATATGAAACAAACAAATGAAAAGTTGGGGCAATATGGACCAGCGATATTATTCAGCTACCGACGACTTTACAAAGTCCAAATTGCGTCGCGAGTCTGTATAATTTATTTCAGAAACATCGAGTCGCTAAAGCTTTCGAGTAAAAGTATTTTCTCAATATTTTCTTTTTTTTGGGCTTTTTTTATTTTTCTAATTCGCGTTTGGTCCGTCACGAGCTGCGCGATAATAGAACAATATTTGTAAAATCACATTAAAAAAAAAGAAGAGGTCGAGAAAAAAAGCTGCGGGGCATATTTTTTATTGTTGCTAGTGGAGTTATTCGTTCAAACTTAAAAATGTTTGGAAGTAAAGGGCTGTATAAAAATTCTCGTTCGAGTGGATTTTTTCGGGGTTATGACTATCCGCTGCAGATGGGGTGTTAATTACCTGGTCGATCGCTCGATAGCCTTTCGCGTTTTCGCGGACTCGAGAGATTATTTCTTAGCGGTGCAAGGGTAGTCTTCTTAATTTTTTGAACCAATCAAACGCAACGACAGACAATTTCAGTAGTTTTTCGAATCCTTCTACTATCGTGATTATGAGTATTGATCATCAATTCCTTTTGTCCAACAAATCAGTGTTTGTCCAACTTTCAGTCAGACTAGTCTTTTTCAATTTTCAATCCGACGAGCCTTAGTTGCAGTCAGGCATTCAAGTTTTGTATTTTTTAACCGATAATAAGTAATATTATACCTTTCGTGGTCTAGGCGTTCCGGTTGCGTGAAATTCAAGTTATCACCAAACATACAGTGTATATAAATTTGTGAATAGAATTGCCTTTTATCAACGATTCCTTATTTCTTAAACATCTTCATCGTATTAATTTTTCGTGAAGAAGGTTCGTGTTCCGGCGTTCTAGCATAGTGTGGTGCCCATATTTCCGACCTGGGAAACGAATCACATTGCAGCACGAGGATATTAAGGGAAGGCCGGGCAAGATGGGGTAGCTACGGTTCAAAACTCAATAATTCATAAGATTTCGTAGTTTTTAAATCGTATTTAATCTTATTTAGTCAATTTGTTATCTGTCTTGAATAGTCACATGGAATTAAGAACGTCTAATCATTGCACTCGTCATAAAATAACAATTTATAGAAAATTAACGATCACCCCATCCTACCCGATAGGTCGGGTAAGATGGGCTACCCTCATTCTCCTGATCTAAAAACGACAAAACACACAAATATGAGTTGTTTCCTCATCCTTGTCATCAATACTTGAGTAGCTGCAATGTGCCCACTCAAAACATGAAGCAATCAAAACATGGAGTATTTTCTGTTTTACCAATATTCATCTCTTTAGAAGACGACTTTCTAGTAGTTTTTTTTTGCGTTAGATTTTATAATTATATACCATCCTAAAAAAATAATATATACAATAAATAATTATAAGTACTATGTCGGGAAAGATGCTCCATTTTACCCGCCGATGAGTTTTTTACATTAAAAATCAAATATAAATTTTACAGGGAATATATATTATTAAAAAACAAATTTTCTGTCGATAACATTCCCCTAAGTGCCACAGAAAAGTTTCAATTTTTAATGATTTTGTTCTAACAAACGTTTCCTTACAACTTATACAACCGTATTCGCGAAAAGCTCGTTTCTTCCCTTTCGCGAAAAAAAAACCGTTTCATTTTCTCTCAAATCATTTTCCCTTTAATTATTCATTTAAAGTTTTCTTTTTATTTTGTAAATTCCTGTGTACCAACGCCGAGCTTGTTTGCAGTGAAAATTCACTGATTGAAGAATCTCGAGACTGCGGTAGACGTCGATGGATCGGCCCTGCGCGAATACACGTACCACGACCCTTCGCGGATAAAAAATCATTCGGCCCTCTCCGTTTTCGAGTCACGGATCTTCACGGAACCTCTAAATTCGTTTTTTCTCCTTATTATTTACCAAGACGTTTACGATCGCTTCTTCCTCTTTCCCTCCGCCGTGCTTATACGAGAAAAACCATCTCGATTTCCCTTGGAATCTCGACGCAATACGCGCGGGGCGTGGACTCCAATCGGAAGAGAAGCCGAAGGAAGAAAGTTGAAAAAGATATAGGTACTCGAAATGGAAGAGAGATAAAAACGAGATAGAAATGAACGAGACGGGGGTGAAAGTAAAGATGCCACAAAGTAGAGGGTCGGTGGTATATGAATATAGGATCGTAAACGTTCAAAGGGCTTTCGAACTTTACACGTTTTGTCGATCATCATTTCACTCCCTCGAAATTCACCAACCCGAGGAAAATCATGTCGGTGCAAAGTAAGAAATAAAATTCCACCAATCGCGTTTTTCCATTATAAACGAACGAAACGAGGGATTAATTGCCATCATCCGTGTGAATATGATTTGCACCTGTGACGAAGATTCTTGAGGAAAATGTTCACCTATAGTCGGATTAGCCGTAGTTAGACTTTGAATCCGTGGTATGTGTTCGAGGGTTGTGCGTTCCGGTGCATCGATCTTTCGCGAGAACCGCGAAAATTTCGTTGTTCCTCGCTCCCTTGCGCGCTTCTGTTAAAGCGTCGGATGGTTTCGGAGCTTGGCGGAATGCCAATGGACCGTGGGGAAAACGCGATTAAACGACTCGGGGGTTGAGTTTGCGAGTGAGTGACTGAGTGAGAGAGCGAGAGAGAGAGAGAGAGAGGCCTCGGTTATACGCGAGCCGTATTCCCATCCTCCTTCCGGCTTCCGGAACGCTTTCTTTCTCCCGCGGCCGGCTGATAAAAATACCGTTGTAGAGGTATATATCCCCGGACCTCTCTCGTGCCCACTACCATGACCCCTCTGAAAGCTCGCGGGTATCGCTTTTCAGTTCCTCCTCCTTCTCCCCGGGGCTTTCAAACGGCTCGTAGTCGCGCGAGTATGAGAGTGCACAACGGAAAACTAGCTCTATGAAATTCTACCTTGAAGCAGGAGTGGACAAAAGTCTATCGACGCGTGAAGTCTCTCTTTCTCTCTCTCTCCCTCTCTGCCCCTCTCTGCATTTGGCTCCACGAGACCGCACGATATTAATTAAAATTCCTTTGTAAATATCTCCATTTCAAGCACGAAGGGTTGTTCTCCCCAAAGCCTCGATCATTTTGTATTTGCTTTCGTCCTTAAAAATTCAATGGATTCATCGTCGTAGTAAGTAGCTCGTCCGTTTTCCATAAGAAAGACGAAATTTCGTAGCACATATTTGACAATTAAATTATAATTTGAGATGTATCGAAGCAAAGTTACTTTTGATCGTTGTTTTTCAATTTTTCTTTTCGTTTAAAGTATCCTTTGTCGTCGAAAAGTAGGTAACGCACAAAATTGGAGTATCGGATGTTGGCTGACGGGTCTGCCGAGTGTCTGATAGGTCGTGACAATCAAAAAGGGTGTGTGTGTGTATTAGTAGGAGGGTGAACAGCGAGGGAAGAGGGTTCTCACCCTCGTTCAACGTGGTTAACGTCGCCGCGTGCGCTATACAGTGGCAGGAAAGCCATTACCGCGATCATCTCGTACCCGAAGTTTCCCTCGGCCGCGTCCTCCCCCACCCTCATTTTCTTCAACCCTTCGCGTCCACTGTCCCGGTGGCCGAGCACATCTTGGTCCTCTTTGCTCCCCGACCAGCCCCGATACTTATTTTAAATCGTTTAGACACTATGAAAAATGCAAAAAACTCCTCCGACTCCCTCTCGACGAAGGATAAAGCGGACATGAAAAGGGACGGAGAAAAAAACAAGAGAGAGAGAGAGAGAGAGAGCGAGAGAGCAGAAAAGATGACGTGCCTGGAAAGCGTCAGCCAGCAGACACGGGGTCGAGTTTATTCTCTCATGATAAAATAAAGAGGCAACATTTTCGTTGGATGAAGGAAAGAAGACGCGGACGAACAAAAACAAGAAGAAGAAGAAGAAGAAGAAGAGGAAGAGGAAGGAGAAGGAGAAGACGAGAAAGAAAAAAAGTAATAAAAAAATAAAAATAACGTGACCGGAGAAAAGCTTAAACGAGATAAAAACAAAGTGGGAGATGGAAGAGAGCAGGAGGCTAATGAAACAAAAAAAAACGGAAAAGCATTGTTCGAAAGCCCTTTATATACGTGGGAATAAGCCGCTACCATTATTTAATGTATTGCTTTAATTTTAATACACAATGGGAGGCGTCTACCGCATCAACCCGGCTGCCCGTCTACTTTTCCTACCCTCCGGTCGAAGGCACTCGGCTACACTCACACCCCCGGTAAGCCTGACCGATACATTCAACTACTATGATATAGATCTTCCGTATAACGGACCGAGGGAACCTCAAGCTTTCTCGTTCGAACCCTCTCTCACCTAGACTGACCCGTTGTTCGGCTACCGGCTTCATTTTATCCAACAATTCTCTCGCTCTCTCTCTCTCTCTCTCCCCCTCTGTCCCGCTCTCTCTCTGTCTCTCTCTCTCTTGTGGTATATACCGGATCCCAACATGGAAAATCTATCCTCCCGTACGTCGGTGCCGGTCTCGTGGCCACCACTATCGAAACAAACCAGCCCCTGCAACCACCCCGGACCTCCGATACTGGTTCTATTTATGCCGGCCATTAGTATGTCTTCGCCATGCTCATGCGGCCATTATCGAAATAAAACACTAGAGCCCTCTGACCCTTCCGGAGGTAACGGAGCCCTCCGTGACTCGACAATGCTCATATTTCCCCAATCTTGTTTCCCTCCTATGGTAGTCTCGACCCCTCGGGCTTCCTCATCCCTTCGCATTTTTTGGCTGTTCTATTTCGTTTTGAAAAAAAAACACCAACAAAAAACAAGAATTGAATTCAGGACTCGATTATATTGAATTTTGCGTATAAAAGTTATACATGGAGGGGGGTGTTCGTATCGCTATTTGATATACGGTTACGATTTCATGCGGTTCGTTCGTTTTCCCCTATTTTCATCTTTTGGTAACACTAACTGGGTACAAAATTCCGGTTATTTTCCATTTAACCAAAGATGTAAAGTTTCTTTTTTTTTTGCTTCTTTCGTTCTATTTTCTGTATCGTGCCCCATCTGTTATCTGCGACCTATGTGCCTATTCGTAACGAGCGAGCAGGGTGGACCGAGAGATCGAGGCAATTCCTACTGAAAATACAGTTTTACCGGTTTGTGCCGAATGTTATTTTCGTTTCGTAGTGAGAACGAGCCCCGCGGTTAGTTGCCGGGCAGTAGCAGGGGGCGAGGAGAGGGCCAATAGCGCACCACGGGCTCATGCGGTCGAATATTTTCTTTGAATAAATGGACCGCGTCGCCGTGTAGTTTCCACCCTGGCGCTGATAGAACTCCGCTGAATGAATAAGCGGACGCATCCTTCCGGCGATGTTGCGTCATCATCCCCCGATTCGCCCGTTTGGATTTCCCAACTATGCGGTTCACCCCCTTTCGCGTACTCCGAGCGTGCCAATTCATTTGACATAGTGTATCGTCGCAAACAAAAAAAGAACAAATAAATAACACGAGAGTGAAAAATACCGAAGGTACGACGAGATCGTTCCACCTGCCGAAGGACGAGCAATCCCTAAAACAAATCAAACAAAAATAACCCAGATATGTCGCAATTTGTATAAGTGCTGGTGCGAAGACTTAGGCCATACTGGAATAGGTGCGATTACTCCGCGCACAGGCCAATATATACTCGGACTCTCGAGCGAGTCGTAACTACACGCGAGCGAGTGTCGAGGGACGACGATGTATGTACAGATAGCGTAGCAAATACCACCTCTACACGTTGAAAGCTCTTATCCCCGTGGATTGAGGTGTCCTACCGTGGCTCTCGGTACGAAGCGAATAACACGAGCACGGACGAACGATTCTCTGTGTCCCGAAGTACGATCCTATCTTCTCTCCCTTCTCCTTCTCCTCTTGCTTCTCTCCTTTGCTTTGGAGTACTCGCACCCTCGTTTGCATACACAAATAGAGGAATTAGGAGCGGACACGTCGCCGAGGCAACCGTTCTCTGTCGTCACGGGCAGCGAACCGACTCGGTCCGACTCGTCCTTCTTTTCCTTAATGGCACGCCGCTTCGTTTCGTACTCGCGTGTGTATCGCCGTCGTCGCGAGAGTTGCGAATATATCGCGAATGTTGTTTTCACTCGCTTTCGACTTTGAACGGTCGTTTATGAAATAGTGAAAAGAACGAAAAATAATTAGGGGTGTGATATCGAGGTAGTTTGTTTGGTCTGCAATGGAGGGAGGATTTATGTTCGGCATGTTGAAATTCATGTCGCGCGCTCTCTGTGAGAAGCGGCTTAATTCATTGGAACTTTTTCGTGATGGTGATCGCGTAATAAATGGAAGCTTCATCATCTTCGTTTTTGTTTTTGCTTAAATCCGTTAGCGCGGATCACGAGTATCGTTCTCGAGACAAAAGACAACTCGCGTCGTCTATAAACTGATGCAAGTTTCGAAAGAATTTGTGCGCGAAGGGGGCTAGGGGGTTGAAAGCGAGAGCAGGGAACCGATAGCATTGTAGTCGGGTGACAGGAAGGGGATTCACCGTTTTATTTTTTATCCTTTACGGGAGAGAATTGACTTTTTGGTAACGCGAATTCTCCGGGGTATTTTCATCCCCAAAAGCCGCGGGCGTCGATCGAACGAGGAGGAGGAAGCGAGTCGAGGCTTCGATCGTTCGCCTCGCTCCAGGGGGGTCGATGAAGCACGACCATGTTCATTTGAATTTTTTTTCTCACCACGTGGCTTCTCCTGCAAGCTTCTCTCGTCGTTTCTGGTATCGTCGCGTCCTCCTTTCTCTCTTTCTCTCTTGCTCGCTCTTTATTTCTCTCTCTCTCTCTCTCTCTCTCTCTCTCGCTTTCCGTCGCTCCTCTTTCTTTCTTTCTTTCTTTCTCACCCTTCTCGCCTGAGACGAAGCGGCATTGAATATTCCATAAATAAATCGGCGTTTAATAGAAAATCGGCTCTTTCGCTCACTTCGAACCAGGTCTGCATATACACACCATTATCTGTACCGTCACCCTGTCTCATTCTTTTTAACTCATCGCTCACTGTCTGTTAGCCTCTATCTCTCTCCCTCCCTCCCTCACTCACTCATGGACTCTCTTTCTTCCCACCGATTTTCCCCGCATCTCAATAATATTCAGTTTATAAGCTTTGAGTGGCTCTTCTTGTTACAATCGAAGGGCGAAAGCGACGCGATACAACAAGCAGAGGCGTCGCCTGCATTCCGCCCATCCCCCTTATCCCATTTCGTTCCCCTCGATTTCTCGCGCATTATTATACCACGGTGAATGATAGGTACGTGCGTCTCCGTCGTTCGACGATTTATTAAAAATGCTACTCGATCACGCGAACGTACGTCGAGTCAACCATCATCCTCGTGTCTCATTAATTCCGGCGTCTTCGATACCGCGGATCGACCGAATAAACCTTTTTCGTCATTGGCTTCAACCCCAGCTCCGTTGTTTCCCCGAAGCACCAGCCAGTTTCGTTCCATCGCCATTTTGGCAAAACCATTCTGTAAAAAACAAACTCGATCCGTGGGGTAATAGAACCACCCGTTAAAACGCTAACGAGGCTCTCTCCGAGAGTTGCCCGAACGATCGTCCAACTTTACGAAACGGCACGCCCTAAGAAGATTCCCATGCGCGTTTAACCCCGATTCTCCCTGATGAACATCACCATTTTTCCCTCCTGCAACATGGAAAACATTTACTCCGATATATATCGTAAAATCGAAAAGTCGAGCCTTTTCCCACTACCGCTGTTCCCTCGAACTCCATTTCTTCGAGCAAATGAGCAAGACAAAGATGAGAATAACGAAACGAGTATGCAGAAACGGCAGTCGTTGGGGCGTGAATACGTTTTCATCCCTGCCCAGTTAATTCTATCGTTCCAACATCACCATCATCATCATCATCGTTATCATCATCATCATCGTTACCTTGACCGTTGAATCCGAGAGTTTTTACAGCAGGCAGTACGAGTCGAGCTACAGAAGATATTTTATTAACGCAATTACAATGCAAGTTAGCCCAGAGAGAGAGGTAAAAGAGTACGAAGAGACGGGGGTTGTCGAGGGGTTCCTGGGCTGGGAAGTGAAGCGATGCGGATTGCTACGGCAGGGTTCGGGCCGCGTTCGTGGGCTAAAACAATAACCATTGTTAGAGTTTCGCAGTACTTCCAACAGGCCGCGTTTGTACACCGGGAGCTTTCTGCTTTGTTTGCACGGGTTGTGCCGTATGCTTCCCCCACCAGCCGTGACCGTGTTCGTTCTGGTAAGAGTTCGAGTCCGTTTTGTACCCTAGGCGAAAAGGGGGTAGAATGGTTCAGCGAGACCGAGAAACACTCTCCGTGGTATTGTCCCTCACTTTTACACGAGACGCTCCGAGCTGCGTCGCTTTCGAGGGCCGACCGATGCGTTGACCCATACTACTGAAATATTGTCTCCTCGACCGACGCGATGTTAATCTTTGTCTACGCTTTTTTTCCCACCACTTTCGAATTAAACTCGCTTCTCGTTACTGTCAGACCTTCTTTTTTAAAATTATTATCGTCGCGAGTGTGATTCTTCTCATTTACACTCCCGTGGCAGGGAATTACGTTGGCCGGTTGTACAGTCGGACGGTAAACGACACCGGACGAAGAAAAGTCGAGGAGCGAAATTAGCCGGTGGTTTGGGGTTTGCGGTGGAAGTCGAGACCTACTACAGCTTGGAAAACCTCACGGTCATATCGCTATCTTTCTCTTTCTATCGTTTTTTTTTTCGCTTCGTCTCGGTCGGTCTCCCACCAAAGATATATGCACGTTGACTCTATAGCGAGGTTGCCTCCCTCTCTCACCACGGGATCTCTCCCGGTCTCGACGTTTTAAACGCATGCAGCTTTTTAATTACATATCCCCCTCGAGCGTGGTGAGTACAGGCGAGCTTTTCCTCGCTTGCTCGCTCCACAGTCGGAAAATCCTCTATTCGGAATATTTGCTATTTCTATGGAAATCCGATGTGCGTGTTCACCCGGCTGGGTTATGCAGTGTGTTCGATTGTTTGGGGGTAGGACCACGTTAATTTTCTATATTACATCCTTTCATCCAATGCATAAAGCTGTCATTAGCTCGCTTCGTTCCTAGCTTTATCGTTCGACGAATTTTCGATCGATAAATTTCGTACGAACGTATCGATACGAATATTGTAAAAATTACTTATTTTTTTTTTGATTTTTCACGAATTATCTTCGACATGAAATCTTCGTGTCTCGTGTACGAGACCAAAATACCCGATAACTCCCGACAACATCGGACATCCCGATGCGACGCTATATTCCAGAGTAGTCTCGTCGTTGACCCCGCGCTTTTTGTAATTAAAGTAATGGTGGCCCAGGACGAGAGACCCCTTGTGCGATACGTTGTTGCGACATTCGAGAGGAGGGATGTCGCTGGAGGTCTACTGGGACGAGGGATCCATCGCTCCATGAGTCGGGTCCACGAACACATCGCAATCCGACTGTGTAGGACTCGTTTCATCGAACCCTCCCTAAACCCCCGTGTCCACGCTCGAGAAACCATTCGCTTTGCCGAATCTTGTTTAAAATACCGACTCAGCCCGTGAAATATATCGAGTCGTCTCTCTCGTAATTTAGTTATATTCTCTCAAATCCTCGATAAAAGTCATCTACGTGTACGATTAAAACGGGAACAGCGATGACAAATTTATGAAAATTTTCAACGTTTCTTTTCTTTCGAATAGTTTTGGCGTTATTCCTCGATCTCGCGATCTTGTCGACGAATTAATACTGGAGAAATATTGCGAATGAAATACGCGACGAAGAGTAAATAAACTAGAGTCGTTGCTCTAGTTAAGTAATACCTACTGGTTGAGGGCAAATGTCGACGAAGTATACAAGTACGAAGGTACGTTCGTTTCCATGTAAAAAGTAAATAAAAAGTGTTTACGTACGCGTATCGCGGTCGATGTTATCGCGAGTGGATAATATTTGTGTGGGAAATCGTGACTGTCGGTGAATGCAATACGAACTCGGACGAGACCCCCACCCTCCCCGGTTTTGATTATTGAATATTTATAACTTTACTCTCTCGCTCGATTATATGTCACGCAGAACGAGAATGGTAATGAAAGGCATTATATGCCGTACACGAGCTCGTCGTGTTTTTGACCACGAGCTATCACGAAAATACACCCCTTCGACGCCATGGACGGCGGGCGGGCGCGCACACCGATCTCGTTCTGGCGCCCATTCCGGTCGAAAGCTCAGGTCGTTTCGTCCTCTTTCACTTATGCACAATTCCTCGTCGATTCTAGGGGTAGGGGGTTGCGCGTTGTTTTTTTTTGTTTCGCGCGTTAGCGATTTCAATATTTTCAATCATATTTTCATCGGTTCGAAAACGCGAGGGGAGGTTTAGGGCGGGGAGTTACCGTTGGTCCAAACGCAAGGGATTAAAATATTCCATATGACTATACATATATTCAGCGTATCAATTCTGGATGTATAAGCCGAGAGGAAACAGGCGAGCAGCGACGGCGATGATGGTTCGATGTTTCGTTTTGGCGCTTGGTATATAGAAATTGTCGATTCATGAGTGCGAGGAAGTGAATTCGATATTTTAATACGTAAAATCATTCGGTATTCGCCATCTGTTTCTACGTTGAATATTCTCCCCTTCTCTCTTTCCAATATTTCTCTCGACAGTGTGTAAACAATTGTTGATCCAGTTTCATCGAAACGAGAAATCTTCCGTTTGCCGGTAGCTTGTTTGTTTCGTACATGGAGGTATCGCGACTCGATCACAGTCCCGACGATCTCAAAACTCGGAAGGGGGATGATATAATGTTTTGTCCATGGTGAATATGTGCGAGGAAGTGTCGACGACACAATCGAGTCTAACAAAACGAGTACGAGTACGAAATAACGACGACGCTGGGATCCGGATGTGTAGGTACCTCGTGTGTTTTGCTCGTGAAAGTGAATTCTCCACTGTGGTGTCGGCGTCAACGTTCTCTCGACTCGCCCGGCTCATCTCTCTATACCGTATATACACCTCAACGAAATTCCAAAACTATTCTACCCTCGGCATCCTCTCTCTCTCTCTCTCTGTTTCCTTCGTTCTCGTGCTCCAAAGCTCCAAAGTTTCTCTCGTCGAAGCTGAAGCTCGAACGATCTCTCGTGCAACGTCGACGACGATGAGCATGAAAACTACGATGGTATAACGATGAAGAATATGCTCTCGCTCTCTCTCTCTCTCTTTCTCTCTCACACACAGAGTTGGGAACCTTAGGAAGGAATACGACGGAGGGTGATATGCCTGAAACAACGTTCGCTCACTATCCTCATCGTGCAAGAAGCAACCGCCTTTCTTTATTCTCTCCCTCTCTCGCTCTTTTCCACTAGCCCAGCTTGATAGGCACTAAAGTGACAAAATTGTCGCTTGTCCCGCGAGCTCGGGTTTCGGCAAAAGTGCTTGTTTCGAGGAAACGAGATGCTCTCGTATTTCGATATGGCCGCTCGCTTAACGTCGAAAAGGCTGTAAACGTAAAAGAGCCACTTTTACACCCGCTAAAAATAAACGGGCTTTTTTTCGAAAATTTTGTATCTCTTTTCGATAGCTCGAAATTGCTCGTCTTCGTTCTATCGCACAAAAAATATCATAATCGTCGTAACGATAAATTAATTTCTTATCGACGAATTATAAAACTCGTCGAATTTTCTCAGCTTGGTCACATCTCGAAATTATATAAAATGCTGTCGGTTGATTAAACAAGATTCGTGGAAAATTCGAGGCTCTCAGCTTGAAATTTCCTACGTGCTTTTCCTCCAATTTCCTGGTGCGACATGATCCTCGCATTTGCAGTTGTCCGCCTTATAAACTTCGTAGGATCCTTTTCTCGAGAGGACATTGCGCCGCTCTCACACCTACACAGGCGAGTCCTTCGACGGAGAATAATCTTGAGGACGAATACCACAAGCATATCGGCACGATCCAACCCGGCCAATCGGATATCCTAGGCTCGTTTCTTAATATCATCGCGACTAACGCGATTTAGCCCCGAGGTGTGTAGCTCCTGTCGTTCTTCTTCACGGTCTCATTGCCGCGCGGAAATTGTACGGAGTGGTCTCGAGTGCGTTTCTACCTCGAGCCATTCAATCGGCAGTTAAGCCAGGCGCACCAGCGGCCGAGAGAGATCGTACAGGGCATATCGCGTGCACGAACGTAGTGGGAAAAGGATTTGCGAGAAGCCCGGAGGGACGGAAAACCTGTGGAGTAGCGGCGCAACCTCGACGTGGAAAGGGACTGAAACTCGAAAGGAGTTCGGAGTCATCCTTGTATTACGAAGGGGGCCGGGCACGCCAAGGCTTTAGGCAAATGGAAAATTGAGTCCTCGTATTATTTTAGTGTAGCACGTGCCACCACGGGGCAAGGAAACTCCGCCGTGGAGGCTTCTGAAACACATTGGCACGCACGGTACATCCCTCCTTCTCTCTCTCTCTCTCTCTCTCTCTCTCTCTCTCTCTATGTCTCTCTCTCTCGGCATCCGGGCCAAGAACACACCGACGGACGAACCTAGCAGCTTTCATACGCGTGTATGTGTTTCCACGACGCCAACCCCGTCCTGTCCACGTAATGCCCTAATGCGCTTTTGGATTCGCATTACCGGAAATGGAAAAGTTTTAATACGCCCATCGCGTGACCCTGCCCGATACACGTGCGGGGGTAGGCGCAGGCGCGTGGTCTACGTCACGGTTCCGGTCGATCCTCAAGTCCAAGTCGTTCTCTCTCTCCCTCTCGCGTCTCACACGCTAAACTTATGATCGCGAGGAGAAGGCTTGGGTGTATACTTTCGCTAAATGTGTATAGAATTCCGGTAATCACAGGTATATAACCATGAAACGTATTTTCTTCAACTTTGGTTCCCGCGACACGCCTATTAGGCCACCGGAGCACGCGACGTATCTGTGTCAGTACACGCGGTGTGTCATGGGTCGATAGGCACAAAGGGGCTTTTTGTGGGTCAAGTGTATTTTCCAAAAAACAAAAACAACAAAAAAACAAGTCGAATTAGCCTCGTATCGAGTTCGAAGATTTCTCGTAGCGAGAGAAATAATACCCGAGGATGTAACGCTCGATAGGAAGAGGAGGAAAAAAAGGTGATGTGGGATGATGTTCGAGGGATTTCTTTTTTTTTTTTTTGTATTCCCCCCTTCACTTCTCGAGGCTGGGACAGCACGCGAGAAAAATATTATTCCCGACATGGAAATTTGGAGGGTTCGAGCGGACGTTTCCGATGGTTGTAATAAAACGTCAGCCCTGTCCGCAGGGGTTTCGGTCGACGGAAATTTTCAAGGGAAAATTCAAGTTCCAGCAATCCCGATATGTGTTTCAAGTTTCTTCTGTTTTTGTTGTTTACAACGCGCGTAGATCGACGTACGTTAAGTGTGAATCGACGAACGAGTCGCGTGGATGAGACGTGGGTAAAACCGCGGCTGGAAACGCGCGCTTTCGTCCATTTTCCCCGTGTGACAAATCTCTCACTCTGGGAAACAAGCAATTTCATCACGAGCTTCAGAATCGTTCGTAATTCGCATCCCTAACATCGTTACAAGCAAAAACTACGTACGTGCGAGTTCCATGGTCTCACAATGGCATCCCTCTTCGTGATTCTCGAGCCAACTCTATCAACCCTTCACCCTCCGGGAAGCTTCGAGCTGTCGGGTTCTTTTCTCGTCCGTTTACTTAATTGTGCGCGTTCGTTAAGGATGCGATCGAATCACACGATGATTATCGCTAAATCCCCCCTCGTACGATTTCAATCGCTTCGTTTCTTTTCTCTCTTCCGTTTTCTTAACGTTCACGACAGTTTTCAAAATTGTTGTTATTATTCAATCCCCGTCACGAATCGTTCTCGTGCTTCTCTTTTACATTCGTTAACCGTTCATCCGTTTTGTTCGTTCCCTTCGAAGGTATAGAAAAAAAGGTAAATAAAACTTATATTCTCGTGGTGTCAAAGATCTCTCGCGGCTTTAGCGGGGAGAGGAAAAGAGGGAGGAAAAACGGATGATTGGCTCCCTGTACCCACTCTCGGTAACTCGAGGCTTTTCATATACCTTTTTCACTTCATAAATTTAATCGGCTACGGGGTTTATTGGATTTGGAGCCTCGGCGTTGCCGCGCGAGGCTGATCCTTCGGTTGTTGCCGAGATGCTCCCTATTTTCGTTCCGACCGCCTAGTGCTTTTTTCTTCTTCTTCTCCTTCTTCTTCTTCTTCTTATTTTATTTTTCGTTGGTCAGGTTCTTGTTCGTTCAGCCACCGGTAGTCCGGGCCCCATGTGCGCCAGGCATTTTATACGTTCATTGCGTCCTCATTCTCGGCTCTTCCAACAACCCCCTGCCCTAGACTCCCTCCTCAGCGAAAAGACTCGACGCGTCTTGGGTAGAACGCGGCGCCCACGGTCTACATCCTCGACGTCTCGGTCGCACCTACCGGCTATTAGGCCAAGAATTTTTATGGAGCTGTAATAAAAATATCTATCTCCGCGCGAGTCTCGCAACGTTCCTAGCTCGAGGACCCCCCAAAGCCTTATTCGCTGCAAGGTTTATATCAATCCCGGGCCTTCAGTCGTTTCTCTTCGTTCTGGCAGCTTTCCTCTCCTCGAGCATCTTCTCCATTTGCCCTCTTTGCCTTCTCGACTTACAACCTCCTCCTCCTCCTCCTCCGTTCTCCCGCCACACTCCCCTTTTGTCATCCCAACTTTTTCCCTTCTTAGAGAGCATCGTCGTTTCTGCCTTTTTTTTTGCCTGCATTTTTCAAGCGCGTTTCCCTGGTTCCCCGGGGGTGTATAAGAAATTCCGTGGATTCGCAGACCGCGTCACCGAGGTCACCGGGAATTGACGAAGGGTGCTCGCGCGCCAGGAACCGTCCGAGGTATTTCTTCTTCAGTATTTCCAGTCACTCGGAACGAAGCTATTCGTCCACGGACTCCGGAGCGTTAACGTAGCAAACAAAAAAGAAAAGAAAAGAAAAAAACGCGGTCCGAAAATAAAATAGCAAAAATCCGTACGAGCGGTGGTCCAGATTCGATTATCCGTTCCTCGGGACGCGATATTCGTAGAATTTCCGCGGTGCAGGAAAAAAAAACCGCTCTTGCCGCGGTTACGGGGAGTTTTAGGAATTTTCGCCATTTTTGCTTGTGTCGAGGATATTCGATGGTATTCGAGGATTCGATCTCACGACGCTTCGTAACGAATCATTCTAATTAATTTGTTTTGTATTCGAACGTCCTATCAGCCTCTGCCCGTGAGTCGACGACACTCGTACAGTCCTCTTCAGCCTCATCTTCATTTGCATGCAGCGGAAATAGCGCCCTACCTTCGTCTCTCCCTTAGCCCGACGGGGTTGACGGTAAATTGAATTTTTAATTCGTTAACGCCTGCTTAGTAGAAACGAGAAGTGGAGCGAGGAGAACGTCTCTTGGTAAATTAAGCAAACGCCCGAGAGATCCGACATCAGTTAGCCGTTAAGGTCGTCCAGAGTATTCGTTGGAAAATGTTTCCTCCCTCAGGAGGGTCTGATTCTCGCTCGTCCCGGATTCTCCCCCTGTCCTCTTCCGACACCCCGTGAACTAAAAACAGCTTGGAAACGAGCGGAGATCTTCGCTGAGACCTCTGTATCGCTCGGCCGTTCTTCAGGGGCCTTTGCCCCGTAGTAGATCATTTGTGTTTACACGAGAGAGGAAGTGGGAGAGCGAGAGAGGAACGAGGCAACGCGATCAATTTCCTACCCTCGTCTCGTCGTTGCTCAGCTTCTTAGCATATTCTTCAACAAGTTGCACCGTGCTACGTCGCCGTGGGCGAACCTTGGGAAAATAATAGAAATGGGAGATAGGATTTCGTAGATTCGAAGATTTTCGACAAGCTGGACAACAATCGCAATTTATTTGGCGAATCGATGAATAACTGGTGTAGAGGACGAAGGGGTGAACGATGTTACGGTGGACGCGACGTGTTTCTTTTTTAGCTGATCCGTTAATCCAGGTGACGTCAACACCGGCCACAAGATCCGTTTGTCTACGGATTGAATTTCCACGTGAGTTTGAGCACGGGGATATTCAACCCTTGCATTTTTGTTTTTTGTTGAATCTTGCCATGCATTCTCGAACCAGTCGAAGCATTTGTTACAGAGGGACGAGAGACAAAGAGAGAAAGGGAGAGAGAGAGAGAGAGAGAGACAGAGACGTACAAGCAGACAGACAGAGAAAGGTAGCGAGGAAACAGAGTCAGAGAGACAATCCCTTCCGCGGCCATAACTCTTCCGGTCGCGTGGATCTTTTCGCGCGCATCTCCTTCCGGGAACTCGAATTCTCGCTGGGCATTTTTCACGGCTACTCGGGCGATTCGTTGGAGTGAGGAAGAGAGAGAGAGAGAGAGAGAAGAGAAAAAGGGTCTGCAACCGGGGTGCTTCGAAACCAGCGAGAGAAGCAGTTGCGTTATTCGGTCGAGGAGTAAGAGCGAATTTCGTGAATCAGTTGCCAGCCAGGAGGTTCAGCGAGAATTTGCATCAGCGGACAGGAACGTTGGGAAGTTATCGCGTGGCGATCTACTGCGAATTACGCGGTATAGGTATGCGCGCGATAACGGGAGGAAAAGCGCGAGACCGGAATAACGGTATATAAAACTAGGAATGGCCAAGTTCGGTAAAATATTCGACGTAGATGCGAAGTAGTTGATCGGTCGTTCGGAATTTCCACGTTATCGAGAACGATTATAAACGAATAAAACGCACACACGAAAAAATAAATAAAACAAAATATCGTGTTTTTTTTTATTTTTCGTTTGTTTATCGTACGGTCCAGGGTCAGGGTGAACATTTTCTACTTTCTAACGGAGAAAATATACATAGGCGAAATGACCGATACGACCAATGAATAATAGCCGGCGTGTCCAATTGGCCTGCTGGGACTCGAAATCCCGAGGAATCGGGGCAACGTTTTCAAAATGGAAAAAATTTACCACCCCAAATGGTTCTCGTGTGCCACGAGGGAGTGAATTGGAGATCCGTAACTCTCGCAGGTGCGAGATCGAGGAGAAGTGATGGAGGTATACTTCCCCCCGTTAGAGGGTAGGCGCAGAGGGGTGCGGATCGACGGATTGTTCAGAGACGGAAGACGAAGGGATGGACCGTGGGGTTTTCCGAGTCGAGCCTTTATTTCGAATTCGAGCTCTAGGCGACTAGCGCACACTCCGAATTTACACTGATCTTTGCACGAAACCTTCCACACACTCCGCATCTTCTTTCTCTTTCTTCGCTATATACCTCGTATATATAGATATACGATTTTCCTACAACAAAACGCGAGCGTTGGGTCACTCGGGACTTTATATAAATAAAGAGCGGCACTGACCGCACGCGGGTTGGTTCAGCGGCTTTTCGTCCCTACATTTTCCATTCTCGTCCTTTTCCTTCCACCTCTGTCTCGTCGATGGAGTTCTCTCAAGGGTGGGGAGGGTGGAAATCTCCGTTCCGTGTCCATCGGGCAATGCATCAACCCCTATTATCCAACGGACGTCCCAACTATCGGCTTCTCGCGCCATGATAACGGTTAGACCATCGGAGACGCACAGAAATAGAAGAAATGGGGAATAACTAAAATCTATTGCGACCGAAAACATTGCTCGAGTCGATCCCGAACCAATTTCTCGTCGCCTCGTTTTTTTTCCTTCTTTTTCTTCTGTCGACGTCTACGAGCTAGTTAAGGTCGACTTCTTCCTCTCTCACGTATCCCGTCTGCCTTAAAAAAAGAGCGAGTGAGCGGGGGAGGTACGAAAACATTTTACGACTGGTTGGAATTGACGACCAGCGACTGTTCTATATCGATCTTTACCTCGCGGCTTCGAACTCTCTACGTTTAAGATATCACGTTATAATATATACATGAGGAAGTCGCCATGGTGGTCGAGTCACGTGCTGGTTTTCACGCGCTTTGGTCTCTTCTTCGCGCTGAGTCACGCGACAGCGACCAACATTCGTGGTATTATGAGAAGATGAGATCCCGTGAACGCGCTTTTCGCTTTTACTAGAGAGAAAGAGAGAGAGAGAGAGAGAGAGAGTGAGTTAGACCTTTAGAAAAATACGTGAGGCACCCTTACAG
Source organism: Netelia virgata (assembly GCA_951802705.1). NCBI lineage: Eukaryota > Metazoa > Arthropoda > Insecta > Hymenoptera > Ichneumonidae > Netelia > Netelia virgata. The sequence goes on along the minus strand of OX637867.1, from coordinate 33,065,583 downwards.
TCCGAAGGACACTCGGCTACTTTTTTATCATCGCATATTTATCAGGTCATGTGCGCACTACAGGATATAGCACTTCCACGATAATACGCGTATGTATGCGTGTGTGTGTCTCTCTCTCTCTCTCTCTCTTCTCTCTATGTATGTGTGCAGTTTGATGCGTAGCGAAGAGACGATAGATTCGACGCAGGGATAAGAGAGACGCACACAGGTCGCGCGTGGTGCACGATAAACGCGAATTGCTCATGAATAGTTTGTGATATATGATCCGCACTTTTCTCGTCGTTTTTTTCTACCCGTTGCCCTTTCGCCATGTTACCTCGGTGAAATTCGGCGCTGGAGAGCACGGGGAGGGCTGAAGTCTTTGCCTTTTAAAAGCTCCCGCCTTTCATCAAACACAAAGCGACCGGTATACTTCGCGTTTCTTACATACACGGAAGAAATATGAATGGGAAATGGATTTCTATGTTGTGTCATTATGATACACGACGCGTGACCGATGCTATATTTTTAGCTTCGAGCCCCCATCCTCCCCTACAAACAATTTTTTTGTTTTCTTTTTCGATATTTCTCAAAAAAAAAAAAAAAAAAAAAACAACATGAATGTTATCGTTTATTCGTTTATTCGTTGGTACGAATGTTTATATTGTCCTGGTGAAAAAAAGGTGAACAGAGGGAGTCCACGGCATCGTGCTGAAAAAGTGTCATTTTCAGGCAAGGCGTAAAACGCGATTTACGTGACCGTAAATTCAAACGTTAAATTCCGATACGAACGTCGCGAGCTCGCGATTGAAAAATCGCGCATTTTTTTTTTTTAGATTATTGTTTTCCGAGCGATCTCTTATTTTTGCAACGAGAGCGATCTCGTATAACGCGGGTCGATGAATATCCCTGTGCTATTTGTCCTGGGTGGGTTATGTACGCTCGAGGTGAGATAGCGAACCGAATTCTCCTCTATTCTCTCTGCAGCATCGCGTTCCCCGTGTGTTTCTGAAACGACCCGAGGCCCGTCCATCAATCTGATGGGCTCTCTCTTTCTCCCTCCCTCTCCCTCTCTCTCATCGTTTCGCTACATAGTCGTTCAAATAGAACGGACATTTGAATTCAGGTAACATTGCAGCCGGTGGACGAAGCGAGGGCGTGTGCTCGCGTTTCTCGGCACAAGAGAACGCTTCCCGAAGCACGCGAGGGAATCGTGCGTGCATAATTTTGTTTGAACGAATCATTATTGCGGTCATCCGTTTATACGCGGTGAGCAAATCGGTTTACCCTCGTCCGTTTCTCCTGCCACCATCGTTTGGTGCACTTCTCCTCGCTACGCGTCTCTCCATTGTATATTAGGTAACCATCGAGTGTACCCTATGTACGTACTCGCCTATTATATGGTACATGGGGACAATTCGTACATAGATATGTCCTGGAGCGAGATGAGGCGCGGACATCCGGCTCGTCCTGTATTATACGCGATAGCCACGAGCGATTTCTCGGAATTGGCACAGCTGCAACGTATCGCGTATTCTCCCCTCTCACTCTCTCTCTCTCTCTCTTTCTCTTTCACTCTTCCTCGCGTTGCATCTCGTTGCATCTCGTTGCCCCCCTCCTGCCAAAATAGAATCGTACGATTACGATTATCGTCCGATAAACCCACCGCGACGCGTGGAAAAAAAGCGATTCGTCGTCGACGAGACAGACGTGGGGCAATGCTGAATTAATGTCGATTAACGGTTTTCCCATTAGGCGCGATCGATTTTTCATCGGAAAATTTGCGCGGTACGGGTGAACGCACGCCCCGTATTCCCGAGGGAATTCCGTTCGATCGGTTCGCATCGATGTCTAGCGAAAGGAAGCATCGTCGATTCGCGAACGACAAACGGCGAATAAACGATCCCTTTCATTGATTTATCATCGACTACCTCGAACCTTTTTCCTGTTTCTATCAACATCCTGATTTTTTTCGTGAAAACGTGTTTTGAAAATTCGACGATACGATCGAAATTTATACAAGAGCTTCGAGGAAGTTCGCGGAAAGCGAACAAGTTTATAGGGTGAACATCATCGAGACGGAAGGACGCGTTGTTATCGTTAAGGAGAACATTGAGGGTAGAAGGAGGGAGGGGGTTGGATCGTTGCGACGATAATGTTGCCGTGGCTCATTCTCGATCCTCTGTTGCCGCGAATAACACCTACGCTACCGATCTCCACAGCCTAACGGGCATTACCTCGGATCTTCTCGTTCTCTTGAAACTTCCTCTCTCTCTCTCTCTCTCTCTGTCTCTTCAACCTTCTCACCCCTGTACAAGGGTGCCGGAGATAGATTAACGCTATCCACTCGTAAAGATGCGTGATGCTCGTACCTCGTGTACGCGAAACATGTTTCCTCCACGGTGATTAAAGGACTAATAGTTACCGGTCAAACGAGATCCGTGCGACCAGTATAGAGAATCCGGTCCATACTATCTCGTGTATCGTATATTCATGGCTAACAAATGCGCCTGCTGTGCTGTATGGTTTTCGAAGATCGGCTTTATGGCAGTTCGTCTAGTCTCTTAAACGCGTCTCCGGCGATATACCCTTCGCTATCCGCGAGATGAGACTATATAATGCGTGTACTTCGTGCCATAACTACTCTCCCGTATGGTGGTCGACAGTTTATACGAGGAATGATTCATCGAGCGCGCCCTTAAAAGTACTAATAAACGTTAGTCTCTGATTTTTCCTTCGAATCTCGACTATCTCAATCTCCGTAATTTTATATTCGCAACGTCTTGTTTTTTCAAGAACGACGAACCTTCTTGTAATCTCGATTCACCCTTTTTTGTCTCTCGCGATTAAAATTACGTTCGATCATACCTGCGTTTATTTCGCGTAATATTTTAATCTTCAATTTACGAAATATCTCTTATCGTTAAATTTCCATCGTGTGGATTACGAAGTGGTTGCTCGATTTCGAGAAAATGAAACGTTACGGACGAGAAAAAAAGTGTGGCGTGGGCTAAGACGCTTATGAGGAAGTCTCTCTGTCTCTCTCTGTCTCTCTCTCTCTCTCTTTCTCACACAGACTCACGTCGTACGTAATCCCCTCGCGTGCGTGGCAATTCCGCGCGATCTGCATACTGCTTACCCCGACGGTGCTTAAATTGCTAAGAACCGCGAATCCTGCGAGTGCCCCGGCCATAAAACGGTTTGCCCAGCGTATTAGCCGTCTCGGCGCCATGTGAGAATTAACGGCCTCTTCTAACGCTCTCTCGCGATTTCGTTCGCACCGTTTCACCTGCGCGTGGGGCGAGGCTGAGAGGCTCTCCTCTCTCTCTCTCTCTCACTCTCCACCCTCGTATTTTGAGTGCTCGTATAGTTCCGTATGGATATTAACACATTATTAAATCTATATTAGCGGGTCTTGGTTAAGTTTTCCTCTTATCCCTATTCCCCCTCCTCCCTCCTGCCTCGTCCTCGCAAGCTGTTTTTTTTTGTCATCGAGAACGAGCTGGTATTCGCTCTTGTCTCCTCGCCGTATCGTTCGCGACTCGTTGCGATATTTCTTATAAATTTGTATCGTGCGAATAATCGATGATTCGTTAATTAAATTTTGGTATTTTCTCAAATAATATTTGTTTTATTAATTTCGTCGATTCTTTACTCTGTTGCAGGTAAGCCCGACACGATGATCAAACTTTGTATTCGATCGATCACGAAAGACGATCAAGATTTCATGATTGTGATTACGTTTACACCTGCTCGTGCGTCGGAGTGATTTAACTCCATCGGGTAAGTCTCTTCTCTACATTATGAATCACTCTTTAATGCTTGTCGTTGCAGTAGAGTCGATAAATCGCGTAGCTATACGAGGTGGGTGGTTTCCAGAAGTGAACTTTTAATAAGCCCTCGAGCTTCCCCCCATTCGCGCGATCTCGTTCGATCGCCTCATTTGTTTACCGCGTTAACCTCGTTCCACGGACTAATTAATGTCGTTAAACTTTTCCCAACCCCCTCGCCCCCCTTCGCCTAATGTCATCCCTGTTTCTTTCTTACCGACGGAGGAGTACGCGAAGAGGATAAAAATTGAGCGATCGATTTCCTCGGACGAGACTATCAATTAATAAACAAAAAAATCATCGGAAACAATTGTTCCTCGAATCACCTCACGATAAACTTTGTTTTTATATCATTTGTCAATTTGTCAATATTTTTTTTATTAAATATCTCTCATCGAACATATGTAAATCCGTCAACTTATCTAAACAGAGTTCAGGTCGTTCGTAAATTTGTGTATTTTTAAGCACACAAAAATATTTTTTTTCCTTTCGGAAGTTTGATTTATCGCGTCTTTGCAGTTTTCTTTTTCACTGTTCGTTGTAATAATTCACCCCGCTTATCGATGGTCGAAGGAACACGAATATTCAGGCTCGAAGGGCGAGACACCCTCTCGTTCGACAGAAAGTGCAACCGGTGAGATCTCGTTACCCCCCGCCCCCCCCACTTTACGCGAGAATCTCACAGAGAGCTTGCCGCTACCGTGGCGTTTGCGACTTGCTACGCGGCAAACCCGTTTGCTTACTCGTATGGATGGCTTCGTACGCGTTACTTAGTTACCGCTTGTGCATGCACGGAGCATATACGACGCAGCGAGGCTGATGACGAACGGCCGCACGGACGCACACGCTTACACGAGTTCCACCTTAGTTACAACCTGTCTAAGCTTTAACGGACGAATGCGCACACCGCGTGCGTTTAGATGTGTTTCTATAGATAGACAAGAACTCTCGACACCCCTCGCGCACTCGCGGTCTTTCCTTATCACTGATTTACTGCAGAATTGAATTTACATGTAAAGTGGCAACGTGGAAAATTTAACGATTCAAGGTCAAATACGTGTTGAAGTCAAGTACTCGAAACGGTTGATTAAATATTGATGAAAATTGAAAACGGTTTTCTTTACGTCCCGACGAGAATATTTACCTGCCAGTTTGTATTTAATTCAATCGCGGCTTTGTTAAATTTATTTATAAATATATTCAATAAATTATGGTATAATTTCTTCGAAAATCAATTATTTATTAATTCATTTAAAAAGAACACAATTTAATAAATAATTGATCGTTTCATTTAGAATATATATAATAAATCGTTTATTATTTCGTAACAAATTTATACAAATATGGTTAATATTATAATTATTTATTCATTCGTCTAGTTATTATAAATATGAATGCTTACGCCATCGTGATTCGATAGAAACAAAAAACGCGCGGATGAGGGAAAAATAACATAATAAAGAAACGTCGTTACGTAGTATGATAAAAAATAAATCGAACGTAGGTCTCATGAACGATGAATCACCGAGGGTAGAGAACTTGATGGAGGTTAGGGGTGGAAGCAGCGCGCACTTACTTATGCCTACCTACGCATTTTGATAATTCACGTCTTAGTACCGCGTTCTATATCTTTCATTTTTCTTTGTTATTCATTCTTTCGGGGGTCGGCCTTCTCCAGGGTGAAACATCGATCGATGAAATATTTATTTCTATCTCACATCCATCCGGACTCTCGATCGTGTTCTCGTGCGAGGGAGGCGTTCGTCCGGGGAGTCACCGCGAGAAATGCGATTTCGGATATTCGTGAGCGGGAAATGTACCGCGATGGAGAAAGCCCGTGTAATTTGGGCAGCGTGGCATGTGTCTGACGTAAGAACTACCCTACATTAGATGTCTATAATATTGCACAATGAGATTGACCCCGAAAAAAAAATACATATATATATATATATATATATATGTGTGTGTGTGTGTGTGTGTGTAACGTCTTTCGTTGGGGTGGGTGTGCATGATGAGAGGTATAGAGGGCGTTATCATCGATGTATCACGCGCCATTCCGGTGCCGAGGGAAAACACAACGCGTTTCCCCTGATTATACAAAAATCACCCTCCGCCCAATCGTCATTAGTTCCTTGGAATTATTTCTGCATTATTTATTCTCCAATGATAAATGACATTTTGGAGACCTATATGTTTTTGCCCTTACGAACCTCGTCCGACAGTCCGATAATTTCTGGCTTCGCGTTCATCGGCAATTTCGTACATACGCCACCTTACTACCCTCGAACACATTGAAACTCACAATATACGCAACAATTCCTTCCTTCTTTCGATCCGACCGTATCATGGTATTCGTCGATCTCGAAATAAAGTTCTTCGTGAATTCATAAAATTTCACCTTCTCGACAGAAATGGGAGAAAAACGATACGCGCGTGTCAATTTTCAATGACAAAGTCGCGATCACTTTTAGCTGGGGTTTGGGACGAAATAATAAAATTGTGCTAGAAATAGAGACAGAGAGAGAGAGAGAGAGTTGTTCGCGCGTACGAACAACTCTCTCTCGAGGCAACGCATCCCCCTGTGTTAAACAGATAATTAAGTTTGGTCGTTCGCTGGCTTATTTTGTCTCGAGGGTTGTTGTCGCGCAGACGCGGTAATCTCGCGCCGTAAAATTTAGCGAACCGTCGAATGTACATACACGCATATATATATGTGTTCGTGTGTGTGTGTGTGTGTGTGTGGGTGCGCATATACACATGCTCATGCGTTCTCGCGAAGCAACGCCACGACGTTACATTTTTTCATCCACCGAACGCGCATCCCCCAACCCCCTACGCCGGCGTTAACAAAGTTACGAGTCTCGGCCTAACTCGCTATAGGAGTTCTCTCTCTCTCTCTCTCCTTCCCCCTCTCTTTCTCTTCCACGAGCGACCTGGCCCGCTCTGTTTTCCCAGATAAAACGAACTTTTATCTGCCCTTTAATCCGCGCGGCGTTTAGTTCCGCCGGAGTTTTATTTCCTCCATGTAGACTTTGACGAAAAAAATCAAATAAAAACAACGAAAAAAAAAAACAAAAATAAACAAAAATAAACAAACAAAAAAAAAATACGAAACCTGAAAATAAAAGGAACAGGTTGGAAATTGGGAGGTCCGAGGCGATCGAGGAAGACTCGAAAATACCAGTGGGGTGAGCGCGTGCTATAGAACGCGGGATGAGCGATCGAGCCTCGCCTCTGTTTTCGTTCGGGCGCCAAAATTCAGGAGGAACGAGGCGATTACGCTCGTAGCTTCGCGTATGTGCGAGGGTATTCTTTTTTCCTTTCTTTTCTCTACCGCTCTTTCCTCCCACCATTTCCGGCCTCTCGCTTGTTCGACAGTAGGAGCAATCTCCGTTTCGAACAAACACTCGGGACTTCTTCCTCGAGAGTCCTCGAGTTGAAGGAACGGACGAACGGCGAGGAGTGGGCGAGCGCGGGTTGTCTCGCTTCTGTTTCCTTTGCCCGGTCGGTCTCGACAAGTGGCGAACAAAAAGAAGAAGAAGAAGAAGAAGAAGAAAACACAAAAAAAACCTCCCTCCCTCTTCACCATTTTCACGGGGTAAAGTCCTTCGCGTACATCGTTGCGAAGTAAACTCTCATTAGCTCGAAACTAATCGATAAATAAATCATACGGCGAGAAAACGAATTCGCAGAAAATTAATAAATCGCGAATTCGTTAAAATCGATATTCTTCGCATTCGAACCATCGAGTTAGTTACGCGTTATAAACGTCGCGATATATAAGTTATTGTTACCGAGTTGATCGGTTAGTTGGCAGTGGACGCGTCGATCGAATGTGTGCGCGTATAAATACAGAAATATAGCTCACAGAGGGTGAAGTGTGCCGAAGGCAAGGGGGTGAGAGCACCCGCGGTATGCCGGGAGAAAGAGAGAGAGTGTGGGTGTGTGTATGTGTGCTCGAGTGAGAGGGTGAGACAGAGAGAGAGAAAGAGAGCAAGAGAGTCGAAAGGGGGCGGTGGATGATTCGCAGGATGGTGGTGGTGGTGGTGGTGGTGCCGGTAAAATCACGCAAGGGTCGAGCCGAGCAGGAGTTTTCGATCGTGTAGGAGCAACGAGGAAAGGCGATACCCGATGTGGGAGAGTGGAAGGGGGTGGGTCGGTGGGTGGCGCGAGGGAAAGCGTCGAGGTTGCGCATTTGCGTCGGCTCGGGTACGAGGTAGCTGGAAACATTGTACACACAGTTATATAGTCTCGCGGATGGAACGGAGATTCGTGTGTAACACACGTAGAGCGAGGGAGAACGAGGGAGAACGAGGGAGAACGAGTGAGAGAGAGAGAGAGAGAGAGAGAGAGAGAAGAACGAGTGGGTGGCCGGGTGGTTTGGGTGGTCGGTGGGGTCGAGGGAGGGAGCGATAAGGAGAGTAAATATTGTGGAGATAAGAGAGAGAGAGGGAGAGAGAGAGAACGAGGAGAGTCGGGTAAGCTCTCGCGGCCCGGCTTGGCGATGATTGGCCGTTGGTGCGAGTGGTGGGGATAGTGGGTTTTCAAACCCGCGTACCGTGGCCCTCGGTAGCCGCCGTCGTCGTCGTCGGCGGTGGCGGCGGGTGGCGGTAGCGTCAGCGGCGGCTCACGGCTCCGCAGCTTCGCTCGTACAGCGCCAGTTGTGTCAAGCTAAGCGATCGAGTAGGACGCTCTTTAATCGTACCACCTTTCAAATCTCTCTCCCAAACCGTCCGCCTGTTCGCTACCAAAGCTAACCACGCGCACAATCACAACCACCACCAAAATCACCGGGCCAACGATTCACCGACCGTTATTATAACAAATAAATAACCGAAACCGATCGATAAGGACGAAATATAGACAGAAAAAATAAAAACAATAACAAGAGCAACAACAACAAAACATAAGAATTTCTCTCGAAACTGCTGCAAAGAAGAAGCAAACGCAAAAATCACGTAGAATCGCCAAATCCTTCAACGCGCCGTCGCTCTGTCGCTATCGATATCATCGTCGTGCAACAAATCCAAGTTTCAATATCAACCTCCATCGCCTAACGTCACGGAAAGAATCGAGAATAAATATAAAAAGATATATTAAAGAAATTCATTAGAAGGAGGGAAAAGAAGGAACACGAAGGAACCGAGGAGACATAATTATATAAAAAAAGCTCGTTTTTTTTACGCGTCACGTGAAAATTCCCTCTTGTGTACGTGCGTGAGAGAGAGAGAGAGAGAGAGAGGGTGAGAGCGAGAGAGAGAGGGAAAGACAGAGAGAGAGAGGGAGAGAAATAGAGACGGGGTCGCACATGTTGTAGAAAATCGAAGGGTGAAAGAAAGAGAGAAAAAAGCGATGGTGGAGCGCTACCTAGTCTAGCAATCACGTGACGTCGTTCCACGCGGTTTCACGACTGTTTGCCGAGATAAACGTGCGTGGCCTTCTCAACGGACGACGCGAATAACGAAGAGATAGAGCGAGAGAGAGAGAGAGAGAGAGAGGATTCTCGAGGCAAGAGGGAGACGTGCCACTTGGAGGGAAACGAATAAAAAGAAAAACAGATATTTTTCACGCGTCATCCCTCTCCTTCCCCGAGCGAGACTCGCGTACAGTGAGAAATTGTCAAGATTTCGAGGGTGGATCGAAAAACTGGCGCGAATAAAATTCGTGCGCGAACGAGACAATCGAAACGAAAGATTCTCGTCCGAATCGATGCGAGGGTGATCGTCACGAGTTCTACTTAAACAAATTCTCCCGAATCATTCCTCGACCTTTGAAAGAGCAAAAAAAGAAGAAGTTCGCCGTAACTCGATCGAACAGTGCTGATTAAACTCGTCCTTCGTTCTCCAAAAAAAAAAAACAAAAATACAAATAACAAACAAAAAGAAGAAGAAAATAAATCATAGGACAAAAAAGAGCAAAACGTATCTTAACGCGTACAACATACATTTAACACGCACACGCAAAACTACCCCTCCCATATTCCCACATACCGTTGAAGTATTATTAAAGTAAGTAAAGGAAATTTAAACAAACAAACCAAAAAAAAAACCAACATATATTAACGTACCTCGATGAGCCGTAGGGGGAAGCGTATATAAGCTATAAGTTAAAACAAAAAAGACGTAATACAAATAAGGATACTAAGAGATAAGTTCGTATTAGTGACAGAATAAAAAATTAATTAAAAAGAAAAGCACAGACCCAAAGAAACAAAGGGAGAATCGCGTGAAGACAATCAAACAATATTTATCGGGCACGATTCTCTGTCGCGAGAACGAACAATCAATGATAATCGATCGTTCAAAGTTGCGAATTACGATCGCGATAGGAGAAACATATTTCGAGACGGAATTTCACCGACTCGGAGCTTTCGAATACTTCGATGTCATCTCCTCACAGCCTCGATACAGCACCGTGAAAAATTCTGTCGTGTATCCACCCTCTATCTAAACAAAACAAAAATCTCTATCTCTCTACACATATATATATATATATATGGGTGTGTAAACATACATATATCGACATCTCGATATCTACAAAAAAAAAAGTATCTATACGTGTTGAAATATATCCATCCGTCTGTGAATAATTCGGGCAATTTTGCGGCAACCTGTATCTCGGCAGTGAGAAGAAAATAAGTGCGATTTCTCGAAATTTCTCAGTCTCGTTGATATTTCGTCTACTTTTTTCATTCGCGTTCACACACTCTCGTCGTATCACGATTTAATTCTTCTATCTGCGATATCACGTATACACCTACTCTCACTTATACATCTATATATATATATACAAATCGCCTTCTATATTTATCTCTACGCGTGTCTCACTTCCTCGTTCGCGTCTGCATTTCCAGCCGACGGAGCTTGCGACGAAAATAATAATAATAATAAGAAGAAGAAGACGGGAGAAGTGTGAGGGGGAGGGTACACCGACAATCTCTTGACAATCATTTTTCAAGTCAGCGATCTTTGAGTGCGTAGCTCAGGCGCAGCGAGGCGCGTGCTTTATCAACCCGACAATCCCGCTCAATCGCACGTACAAATATTGTATTATCTCGTAAACACCGAGTCCCTTATTGCTACTCGTGATATATATATATATATATACATATACACACACTACATATATCTCTCTCTACATACATACATATATATATATGTCTACAAAACCGTACGTGTACATATAAATCTCTATGGTTACATCTCACTTGTACCTACGTCGTTTCAATTACATTCTATCGCAATTATCGTCGTAATTATATAAGGTTGAAAAGTTTTGACAAATTGTTGTTGTTTTTTTGTTGTTGTTATTTTGTTTTTGCGACGAACCTCACGATCGTCGCGACGCTTTTCGTTGTCGACGCACTGACAATTTTATCACGGGGGTCATAAAATTAACATCTCAGAAAGCTCGACACATCGCGCAGGACAATCATTCCGTAAACGAAGCTCGTGGCTTGAGTTAAGCTCGAAGCTGTCTTTTAAGCTCGTCCTCGATAATTCGAACGATGAATTAGTCGTAAAATCTTAGTCGACACATTGTACGTATAAATAATCGTATCGCTGGAAACGAGGAAGAGAGTAAAGAAAGGAAGGAGAGAACGATAGGACGTTTCTACGTTTGCATACATATCAAATCGCAATCCCCCCCCAGAAAAACCACCCTCGAACACTTCCTTCCGCAATCTTCGATCGAACTTTGCTGTGACGAAAACCAAAAAAAAAACAATATAAAAAGATAAAAGTTAAAAAAGAAAATCGAAAGTGAAGGAAAACAAGGTAAAAGAATAATTACGCGGTGAAGTCCGTCAGACGTAAAAGAACGGGGAAGGAGCTTCCGGGAGAACGGTTATACGGTGAGAGTGTGGGCGGCCGCCAGGGGAAGAAGAGGCCAGTGACAGGGTCCTCGAGTGAAGAGGTGGAGGAGGCAAAAGTCTCGAGAATCAACAGGCCGAACGAGAACACGGGGACGCGATAGAAAGAAAGAGAGAGAGAGAGCGAGCGAGATACGAATAGAGGAAGGAAAAGTAAAAGAGGAAGAGGAACAAGTACGAGGGAGAGAGCGACGTAATAGTGAAAGAAGCCGGAAAGATAAGGAGATCCGGTCGAGGAAGAGGATCAACTCCAGAAGCAACAAGAGAGAGTAAAGAGAGAAGCTCGCGGTGGTGTAGTAGTCGTAGTAATAGTAGTAGTAGTAGTAGTCGTTGTAAAAAGAGGAGAGGGGAGGGCCAGTCGAGTCAAGCTGTGGTGGTCGGCGAGTGGCTGGCCTCGCGAGCCGGGCGTAACGAGGAATTTCGCGACTAATCTCGGCCCATTGAGGTTGTACGCGGTACAGCGAGGCGTCGATCCTCAAGGAACGGGTTTCGGTTCCCTGTTGAAGGCTCGTACCGCGATTGCCGTAGCAGCGGCCTATTACCAAGTCGGCAGTGGGAACAACGATCATCCACGTATCAGTTACGATTACGTCTGTAACGGGAATAATAGCGGAGGTGGCAGCAGTTGCGGACTTGGGAGAAACATCAAATACCTCGATTCGTCGTCGACACAGTCGTCGTACGGGATAACAACCGCTGAGGGAAGTCGCACCGCCACCACCACGTATTTTCATTCGTACTCGTTCGTGCCGGGAGGTGCGGTACCCCTGCCCCCGCCATTGCACACGGCTGGACCGGGGGTCTCGAGTCACCTGCTCGGCCAGCAAACCTGTAACTTTGCTTGCACTTGTACCTGTACTTGTACCGCGAGCATCGTATCCGCCGCTGCGGCAGCAGCGGCAAACGCAAACGCGGCTGTGGCAGTTGCGGCACCGCAGCATCAGCCGCCCTTGCATCAACATCATCGGGCTCTCGGCACCGCGACCGCGACAGTTCTTCTTCAACCGGTCGATCACATCAAGGACGCCATGGTGAGTCATTCGATCATCGTTTAATACCACTTGTTTCGCGATTCCAGCCACCGGTTGGTTGGAGAATGATGAAGATGGGGTAATCTTGGAAGGTTCCTTCGCGATTACCATTTTATCCACGGATCAGGGCTGGTTACACGGTAGTTGGGTTAATCGCGACGTAAGGTAGAAGAAAAGCTTCGTTGCTACGAGAATTCAGCGAAAACTCTAGCGGTCTACCCTAACCACCCGATGAATTACTTCCAACGTTTGCTGGTTAAACAGAGAAGTTGGCTTCGTGTCCCGGTGAGGAAGCCGAGCCACGGTGTTGGATCGTTTATTCCTTCATCGCAAACTCTCTTTATCGTCTCTCTCTCGTTTGCTCTCGGTTTCACTCCTGACGCTTCCCCGATCCTGGCAGCTTCGTCGAGTCGTTACCCTCGAACATCCAGGCGACTGTTCATAGTCCAACATCGCTCTTTAATCTTCCGATCGACAGGTGTCAAAAGCCAACTTGATCCGATTAATGTGTGACTCGATTGAGTCTCTCCCATTCTCGTTTCTTTACCGATCTTTCGCTCGGTGAGTTTGAACAATCTCTTGCCACGAGGGCTTGGTACCCTTGCAACGATAGCTATAAATAAGCTTGTTATACCCCTATAATGTACCGGACTACCCTTCTCGCTTTCAATCCCTTCTTATCAAATATCGGGTTACCATCTTCGAACGACAAGAAAAACGTTTTCGCCCAACAATTATATAGCCCGATAAATTCTAGGGTGAAAAATGATGGTTGATAAACCCAAGGGTTCCCTCGGCTCGAACCTTCTACCCTCTGTTGGTTCAAAATTTAGTCACATCTAGAGTACGGGAATAGTAAATCTAGGGTCACGTCACTTCGTTAAACGTACGAATGTCATAACTATTCGTCCATTTGGGAACGAACGAACATGGAGATTTGTATTTTTAATTCTATTCTCACCGACAAGAACGTTTCGACGATATGCAAGAACGTTGTCACGACCCTTTCTGAAATCCCTGAAACCGCTCGTTTTTACTCGATGGAGATCAGTGGGGTGTTTAGGTACTTTGGAGGGTTGAAATTTCAGTATCGTGACACGATATACGCTGATAAAATAACGCGGGGCTGAATATCACGGGCAAGAGATCAAATCTATACGAACTACGAATTACCAACGATAATCTAAGCGCGATAGATACGTCGTGTAACCTAAATTTCACCCCTCGTGAAAATATTTTCCATTTAAATATTTATAAAGAATAAATAATAATCAGTAAACTTGATCATTATTTCTTTTTCTACCGCGTCGATAATTTGAAACGAGGCTAGTCATCGAAAAGAGAATCGCAACGGATCGTGGAATTCTCGCACGCGAACGAATCCTCGAAGAGGGATGTTTCCGTGTACGCGTAGAGGGGTCGTTAGTCTCGGTGAAAAAGCCCATCTGGTGGCTTTGGGTGGGGTGGAAACGACTCTCTCGGATCTCAAACGAGCGGTGGTCCTTCCTTTCCTTTTCATGGGGAATCGCGTCACCCTTATTTACACTCTCGACAAAGCGGGTCATTGGGGTGGCCTCGGATCGATGAGCCATCAACAAAAACCAGTGTCCAAATGTGCCGTTTCTTCTTTTTGATCTCTCGCCAAAGGTTCGTCCTCGATGTTTCCCTCGACTGGAATGCTAACGCTCGTCTAATACCCTCCGGAACTTCAAGGGTATCAAGAACGATATCGACGAATCCTTGGAAATCCTTCGAGAACCAGAGAGAAGTTTCCTCGCTCCGCCGGTAAGGAAGCAAGACCCCGCTACTACGAAGTACAGGCTCTAATCCCTCGCAAGCATACCGCGCATTAATTAATATTTACCGATCGGAAAATATATAAACTTGAAAACGGATCATCGGGATTTCGTACGAGGAAATAAATGCGCATAAAATACGAGTCAGCCAATGAAAAAAAACGACGGAAATACGAAATATAAACGAGTAACCGGCGGAGTCAGCTGGAATTGAGTCCTTAGTCTCGTACAATATCTCATCGCAAATATTTAATATCGCCCATTCGAGAAGTCCCTCGTCTCATCGAGGGTTGAATTATATACGCGTTCTCTCTCTATATATATATATTTCTGTCGCGTTCGAACGTATAAAAGAGAGCGAATAAATGTTCGCGTGAGTCGGAACATTTAAGATACGAATCTGCAGAAATTTAACTCTCGTTTCTCATTGCGACGCTAGTTTTTTTTTTATATTCCCGAAACCCGTTGGCATCGATCCGTCGTGTGGCCGAAGACGTAGAAAAATGGTAGATACACCCAAGATTAATTTCCCTCGACGTTTCCCATTGGGTTATTCCGTCGTTTCGTTAAACGGCGATATTTCTTGTCGCGGTGAAACTCGCACCGAGTCATCATTTTTCCAGCGTTTCGTTATCACGTAAAATACATCGCGCGCGTCGATATCAAACCCGTACGTCTGTTTTTAGTCATCGACTAAAAATAAATCGTTTTAATATCGCGATAAAGAATTATCGTTGGGTTTCTAGGTTCTAATTGGAAATTTTCTTACTAATTATTTCCAACTATTTAATCGAAGAATAATTGGAATTACGTCCGTGAGTACAAACGTGTGTAGAAACATTGCGAGCAATCAGTGTGGTACGCTCGGGAACGTTTTAGTCCGGCGTTGGTAGTAGCGTATCGCTGTTTCCGAGCGGCGGTCCTAATGCAATGTAGAATAGAAGCGGCATTCAGCGAATCAGCCTCGACATGCGAACAGGCAGATATATAGAGGCTGACAGGCAAAGCGAACGCACCGCGGAAGTTGTAGACAACGCGGATTTCCGAAAACGTCGAGCCTGGAGCGTCTGTGCCATGACGGGGCGAGTTGCCTGGTTGCGATGCTTTTGCGGGGAAGTATTTGCGAGCGTGTACGCGAACACTCCGCCCACACCGTTGGTACAGAGAAATAGAGATAGAGATAGAGATAGAGATAGAGATAGAGACAGAGGAAAAGCAACGAACGTAAACGGCTAGAGGAACGTCAAGAGGTACGGGAGTTTATAAGCGTCCAAGTGAGGGCCTGCGTTCCGTCGAGTTAAATTAGGCCGAAACGCCCTTTATATACACGTTTGTCTTCCGACCACTGTAACCCTGCGGCGAGCGCCACGTTGAGCTTTCCACTTCTTGGTGCTTCTGGAATGCGGGAGAACTATCGCAGGCGCTTCGCGTTGGTCGAGTTCCACACTGTGTAGCTCGTGCTGCTTCGGCCAACGGAGAGAGAGATTGTGAATTACGTAATGTCTCGTTCTCTCTCGCCTTCTCTCTATTTCTCTCTCTTTGTCTCGCTCTCCCTTTTGATTTCTCTCTGTGTCACGAGTGAATGGTGCTACACGGATGAAAGCTCGGTCCTTTGACCGAGAGACTGAGAAACACGATGGTAGATGAAACGTTCGTCTCTAAGATTTTCCTCTGCTCGTCTTAATTAATCGACGGACAAATGTTGGACAAATCCTCTTGCCGCGGCTGTGGTGAAAGCTCTTTTACAGAGCTCGATAAGCTTTCGTCTCCTCCGTTCTCACGTAATGACGTCGGTAATCGTTAATCGACTCACTGCGAAATAATCAAGATTTATCGGGTATTTCTTAATAATTTTCAATACTTTCAGACTTTTATTTTTATTCCGTAATTATTATCATATAATTATTCAATTTTTATATGATTGTTTTTTTACTTTTTTACTTTTGTGTAAAATGTATTTTTCGTTGGACGCAAAATAGTACCAATATTAATCATTGATGAACTTTTTCATAAAAAAGAAAAAAGAAAGAAAGATAATTCCTTGTTTCCAACGTAACCCAAATTTTTCAATTCAAACCCAGGACCGTTAAGTGAAATATTTGAAGACTATAAGTGCCGCGGATGGCTCGCCCTCGAGCTTTGTCTGACAAAAATGGATCGATCTTCCCGGAAGTTGGTCGCTTTAAAACTCTTTTCTCTTTCATCGTCTGTCGTTTCTCTCGTATATGTTCGCGTTAAAAGCGATTCTCGAGTGGAAAAAGGGGGTTCGAGGAAATGGAGCGAGGGATGGTTTTCAGGCTGTTCGAGAAGAGGGGCTGGGATGGAGGGTGGGGTTGGTGGGTAGTGGGCTAAAGGCATCCATAAGAAAAGAAGATCGGTCGAGGGGGTTTGAGTTTGGGAAAAGAGAAAAAACGGGGATGGAAAGGGCGCGAGGGGGGGGGGGAGGAGGTATCGTAATGCAGCATTGTGAAGGAAAAGCGACGTGCCTCGAGGCTTCGAGTGGGACCGAGAAATGTAGCCGGCGTGCAGTTATGTGCCCGACAAAATGCAAAGAGGCCACGCGTGTATTTGTATACGTGTCACACGTGTACGTATGTGCACATACCAGCGTACGTTTCGAAGGTTCAGGGCGTATGTATGGGTTCGCGTGTATTACGTGTCCTTGTGCTCGCGAGATTTTCCGTTCAGCGATGGCTCGGAACAACTCGCGAATCTGTCCAACTCTTATCTTTTTCTCATGGATTTCATCGAACAAAATTGAAAGTTAACGACCCCACCTTACAAATAATCGGACAGGACGAATCGTCTAAATAATAAAACTCAATTATACAAATTAGCTCATTTCGATGTTGAAGAAAGTATTTTTGTTTTATTTCTTCAAATTGTGGAAAAAGGGTGAAATTAGTCGAACGAGTGTTTCCTTCGTACAACGTCGAAATACAGCCCATAGTACTTTTCTGTTTACACGTGGTTTTAAAAAAGAAATCAAATAGATGTCTTGAAGAAAATAAAAGAAGAAAACAAAAACGCGAAACTTTTCGTGAAAACTTCTTTTTCACGTTCCCCTCCACCCCCTCGAGTCTTTTAGCTCTCGAAGCGAAGAGTTTTTTTTTGCTGGCATATAGGGTTGCGCGTGATGGAAATAGACACGAGAGAACGATCTTCGTCTCTATCAACTATGCGTAGCGTCCACGTGTGTGTTTTTAGTAGCGTTAAACGTACTTTGAGGAGGAGAGAAAGCGAGAGAGAGAGAGAGAGAAAGACAGAGAGTAAAATTGCCTCGTGCGACTCGGACGAGAGTCTCGAGGCACCGCATGGTTTTATCCCGGCTAGAGTCTCGAAACTACTTCAACTATACTCTTATAGACCCAACGGCAGAGCAAAGTACCTTTTGCTGCTACGTGAATGGTTCGCGAGAGTGAGGAGAGAGAAGAAAGGAAATGAAGGTGAAGGGGTAGAGAGAGAGAGAGAGAGTGAGATGGCGGTGAAGGCAACGTGCGAGCAAGAGGGTGGAAGAGAATGCGCCGAGAGAGATGGGAAGTCGGGAAAATGCGATATAGCCATAATATAACGCTATATATATAACGCTATATATATATATATATATATATATAGAAGGCAGAAGGCATGAGTAGAGAACTTTGGGAATGACGACGTTCCATAAGATTACCTATCCTCGTACCTCCGGCGTGTCTTGTACGAGGGCATCGAGCTCCGCCACGATGACAAGCCACAAAAGCTGTCGCGAGTACGCAAGATCTCTCGCGCATCTTGATGGCAACATCCAGTCCAAAACTATCCTTCGCGCCTTGTCTCTTGGCACGCTTATGCACATTTGCTTCACACGCGCATACCCACACGTATACATAAACGCGTAAAACGAATCTTAGCGTATTTCTATTAGAGTTCAGCTGCGTTATAACAGGTCGTTGGGTAGCACGAAAGCATTTTCTTCCATGTCTTCATTATGCCAACGCTTTTCGTTGGTACGACGAGTCGTAAACGTCGTAGTTACAGCGACGAAGAACCAATAAAATTATTAATGTCGATAAAGTACCTAAAAATAATTTTTATAAATAGCGATTCAATCATTTTTCGACAGAGACGATAATTTATTTTTCGATATAAATACCGATGTTCGTACTATGAAAAACAAAAGCTTTACGTTATTTCGTTGACTTGATTTCAATCGATTCGATTTAACTCGTGACTCTGTTATTTTCTTTTTTATACGACGAAAACGTTTCTTTTGTGTTCTTTTTTTTTACTTCTTCGTCGTTAAAGAACGATGAGTGAAACGACGAAAAATCGAATATATCGGGGAATAAAATTCGATGATGGGGTTGTAAACGTAAATCGTTGGGGTGATCGGTAATTGGGATATTGGACTGTCGGTGAGTTAGTGGCTAATAAAGGGGTTGCGTTCGCTGGACGGAGGATGGAAATGCGAGTGTGAGACGACGAGAGGGAGCCCTTGGGTTTGGGCATAGGAAGGAGAAAGTGGATGGAGGCAAAGAGGTTAAGAAGAAGAAGTAGAAGACGAAGAAGAAGAAGAAGAAGAGAGAAGGAGAGGAGAGGACGTTAGCCGCTGTCTGCGGATAACGTGCTCGACGTATTAGGTAATTGTGGGGGGCGAGTTAGGAAACCGGGTGATTTATATTACCAGCACGTGACGCTGGGGAGAAATTATCGTTAGGTTGCCTATAGGTTACCTCTTGCTGAGCGCGCGAGGGCGAAACGCGCTCTCTCCCCGTTGGTCGGTTTGTACGCGACCCGGACGAAAAGCTTCGTCCTTGTTCTCCTATCTCTATCTTTCACGGTCTCTCTCGCTCGCTCCATCCTTCTCCGGTTTCGCGCTTCCCTTCGAGTTTCCATTACCTTCATGAGTCGCCGCCTAGTGAGTTATATATATATATATATATGTTACGAGGATACAAATTCACAGATGCGGTCGCCGATAATAACCAGGGGGTGAATCTTCCACTGAATAATGAACCCTCAACGGATGTCTGAGTAGTGTTTTCTCATGTTCGGAGATGACCGACTAATCAAAATGATATAATATATTGCCATCCTGTCGAGCTGTTACGTTTCTCGCCGAGAAAAATGAATAATCAGTGATAAGAGAAATAAGCCGGCTGTATTCTAGGAAAAACAACATTGAACGCTATTAAAACAAAATAATTGTTCTTTTATCTCATTTTTCTATGTAATTACAACTTTAATTTTTAGAGAATAACTATTTATCGCTGGAAAATTCAATTCAATATGTCATCGCTGTGGTTCGAACAAATTTTCGAACGGTTGATCAGTTCGGTAAACCAAAAAATATGTTCTGTGGTAGAAATTTTATTGCCGTAATAGGGATTTTATTCGAACATCGTAATACGTATTGTTTTCTACCAGTGAGATTTTGTAGTTCGCGCGTTACTGTTAATTACCAAGTATCAATGTTATGACTATGATTTTCGTAATGAGAAATTTTCGATGAAGATATAACTTCTAGAAATTATTTTTGAGAAAACAAATATTTGTCCTCAGCCTACCCTTCGAGTCGAGAAACCGCGACGTTCGAATCGCCATGACAATGACAAAAATTGAAAAACCTGGACAATCCTTGTGCCATTTTTAGATCCATCCGCATTCTTCAAAAAAGTCTCCTAGTGATTTCACGTCGGACGAACGAGAACGAGAACACAGCCTCGTGAAATCCTAATGTTTCGCGTTTTCGCGAAACTCATCCTAGTCGCGATATGATTTCGTACGCCGATGAATTTTAATGATTTCTCAAGCCCCTCGGTGTTAAATACGATCGAAAATTTCGTGCACAACAATACAATCCTTCATGAATACCTATGTACTCGTTGACACCGAGCAGAGCGAGGTGTTGACAAATAATTCGTCCATGCCTCGTTCATACATGAGCGACATTCAAAAAATCTCGATTCCGCTCGGATTTCATGCCTGAGACTCGTGAGATTGCGCATATATCTATATATGCCTGACGAAAGGAAGAACGAAAGAAAAGTAGGAATAATCTTGTAGGCGGAGGGTGCATTGCCTGTACTTTTGTGAGTGCAATGTGGGAAGGGTAGGGAGTGCGGCCTTCCTCGTTGAGGTGAGACGAGAATGGGACGAGACACGGTTCGCGCAGAAGTAGCTTATGGAATTCTGTGCCAGCGGGCCCGAAGGAGCGAGGGAGAAGTTCGGTGGGTCGGTGGAGTGAAGCGAGGGGGGAGGATGGTACATTGAAAACGAAAGAGGGTAAGATGAAGATGGCGAGGAAATGGAGTATAGGAAACGTCGTACTAGGGATCTCAATGGTTCCTACTGGTTGGATTGGAGCATCGAGTCGATATACCCCGCGTCTCCCGGTGACGAGGCATTCACGTTTTCGGGGCAAGATCCTTCCGCCCACAAAGATCTCTCTTTCTCTCTCTATCTCTCTACCCTCACACTCAAAACCTCGACGTTTCCCTCTCGTCGCTTCTTTCCCTTTCAAGCTTCTTGCTCACGGCGACGACGACGCGATTTTCAATTCCCGTTTACCCCCGAGTACGTGTACGTACTTTTTCTTTTCGTCCGTCTTACCGAACTCTTCCTTTTTTTCCCCTCTTTTTCTTTTTTCTCTCGTCGCATCACATAGTTTACAAAAAATGCATCTCTTCCCTCGATCTCCCTATACAATTTCTATCAACCGTACGGATGCTTTTCAACTAACTCCTTGATAATGGATTACCCCCGTTAAATGAATTAACGTTTATACGTCATGAGTAATGAATCGTATATTTTACGTTTTATTGCGAACGGAGATGTATTAATAAATAATTTAAAAGAACAATAAATGATACGATTAGAAAAATATACGATTTTGCTATTTTACAAATTTTCGCCAAATTACCCCTTTAACCCTTTTTCATCATTCGAAAGATTTACCACGTGGGATCGTCTTTTTTGACCTGTTTATGGGATGTTAATTGTTCTCCTTCGCGTAATTCGCGATCGAGCACTGGGAACAACCATCGACCCCTCGCGAGACTGTCGACAACGGGAGTACGGGTCTGGTATGTAAGATTCTAGCTAGTTACAACCCTCGCGACACACGTCTTTGGAAACTATGTGTTCCACCAGGTTCGCGCGAACCTGCTCGTCCTCGGGTCTCGCTTAGCTTACGACTATATCTCACTTTCTTCGTACACTCCACTCGTAGCTAGACGGTTTCTAATCTTCGTAAAGTTTCACGGTGCGTGTCATGCAAGGGCGCACATGGTGTGCACATCGTAGACCATATATGGGCTGTTACACGTTTATCCACATTTGTTTCACAATTTTTATCAATTTAATTTTCAGAGCTAAAAAGAAAAGAAAATTTCACTAATCTTGAACCTAACATCTTTACAACATTTTTCAATCATTCTTGCTATTTATTTCCCGCCCGATACAATTTTTCCAAAGTCTGATCGAATTTTCCTAATATTTCTCAATAAAATCGTAAAGTAAAACAAGACCTTTATTAATTAATTAATTTTGTTTCTCCAAAGAAATTGTAACACAGTACCGCGGTTAGATAAATATAAAATAAATTTTGATTGCAATTTATATAAAAAAAAAACAAAACAAAGAAAGTTTCCGGTTCGTTAAAGCACCGACGGTAGGAATTCGTTGGTAAAAAGAACGGATCAGTTCCGTGATGTTCGCTCGAGTTAACACGGAATGGCCCATATATGTACGTAGGAGGCTTTACCCCGAGGACGGAGGTAGTAGTGTCAGATGCAGCAAAGCCAGTCCCGCCCGTTCGCTCGAGCGAGTCTCGAGCGTGAAGCCCGGCACGTATCTAATTACCTAATGACGTTAGTTAGAGTCGGATAGCTGAGGATTCACCATCGAGGCTCGCCACGAGGCACTTGGTGTAGACTGCGCGTATCTACACCAAAACATTCATACATACGTGTATATATATATATATATATATATATATATATATATATGTATGTATATATGTAAGTTTCTACAATTCAACCTACACAACGAGCCTTCTTACTGCCTATACACATATATATACATTCGAGCTTTCCTTATATTATATAATATACATAAACTCTCCTCTTCCTCTTCGCCTCCTCCTTCTTCTCCCGAGTTCTCTCTTTTACCCGTCCAATCTCGCCCGTATACCTCCGTCTCCCGGTGCTCCTGCTCGTGCCGTCGGTCCGTCGGTCTCTCGTTAACCGGTCATCCCTCGTTGCAACTAGGTACCTGGAATAAAACGCGCTAGCTACCCTAGCCCGCTTTACGCTTCTCTGTAATTAGGGAAGAGCGAAGAAGCTTCTGGCAAGCTAGGGGCGGACGAAGAATCTAAAGAATTTTCCATTCTAAATGCTCCGTCTGTATGGGCTCTTACGTTCGGGCTCGTTTTTTCCACGGGTTTCGAAGTAACGAGAGGCGATGCGTATGATATTGTGATTGATTATTTTTCAATAAAATTACGAAATTTAATAATGAAAATATACAAATAATAGAGAATAATTCGTTTTTTTTTAAAGTCGTTTATGAAAATTTGAAAATTGAAGTTTTCAAGTTACATGGTTTTTGTTCAATTGTTTCGCACGAAATGGATTTAGAGAAAGCTTTTTGTTGAAGTATATTTTGAAATTTTTAAACGCTGTATTATTTTCTTCCCGTTCGTATAAATATATATATAGTATATTTATATATAGTCGCCGATATTATAACTTTGCGTACCAAAGAAAATGTGAAACTTTGATACGAGCTTATAAAAATCGCGTGAACATAGACTCGATTCGAATTATATGTAAAAACCGTTCCATCAGCGAAAAGCGATGGTCGAGAAAAAAGTACACGAAGAATCGAGACGAGCCTTTGGCTCGATTCGCTCCTACCTCTTTTTTCCCCTCGTTTTTCCAACGGGATTGATTTACCTTCGGGAAATCTCATTGGTGTCCCTAGTCGTTCTCGCCAACTCTGTAATCTGTCTTCGCCTTTTCTCGCAAAGGTCCCTCTCTCCAGAAATTGAGTTATATATCGTCAACTAACTCGAGTGACCGAGATACGCGAATCTTAAAAAAGTCCGAAGTACCTTGCTCTCCCAGGATTTAGCTCTCCCTTCGTGCGAATCGTCGATCGATTCGGATTACAAAAATTCTCCACAAAACCTACAAAAAAAAAATCAAAATTCATTAAAAAAAAACTCCCTAAAAATTCCATCCATTGAATAATTCGAAAGAATGTCACAATTTTCATTTATTTTCTCCGCGTGATAATTTCCAACGATATTTCCATGTCATTCTTTCCACCCTTCGACGTATTGTTGTGACGCGCAGATATCGAATACACGAGTGAGAACATGCCTCGTTCTCGTGCTCTCTGGCAATTATATTCAATCATACTTCGTCCCTCCGCCCTTCTCGGTGTAATCCAACGAATTTTCACGATGATGCGGCCTGGCGGTGTTGTATATATCTCGCTAGCACCCTGCAAACGGCTATACGCACTGGCGTTGTTGCATATCCGTCCGCCCGCCCGCCTCCCTTCCTCCTCCTATCGTCGGCGAGGGCTCTGCGGTCGTTGTGGATGCACCGCTGCTTCTGCTGCTGTTGCTCTGCCGTACGAGAATACTCGCGCGGTGCGGTACCGACCCGTCAAGTTCATATTGCTGGTTTCCTGTCATTAACGTGCCGCGCACTGAGCTCGCTTGGTGCAACCGCGCCAATGCGCGCGCGCATCCACACACACGCACGTATACACACATGGGTGCATAGGCGCATGCCTATATAATATATACGCCCATATATATATATATAACGTACGATATATATATATATATATATATGGAGGTATATATTATATATATATAAGGTACGATATATATCGTACGTTTGCTCGAGGAAGGAAAGCTCGCTGTACTCTATGCGGGTTACACATATACGTAGGTATATAATACGTATGTGAATTATACGGACAAGTATGCACGTATAGTAATTTGCAGCGATGAGCCGCTGGGAGTTCGGTTTCGAGCTATACGTCTCGTATGTAGGTACGGCGAACGAGAGTTACCTACACGTCACCGCGAGGCTGCGAGTCGACAGGGGGTAGACGAGTACCACCTCGTCCTTCTATTTCGTTGCCTTCCCTCGCGTTGCTACGTAAATCGCTACGGTCAACCTATATCGTTTATGTTCGATTATAAGGAGAGCTCTGTGTATGTCACGTACGAGCTAGGCACGAGAATTTTTTCCGCGGGGAAAGTGTCTTTGATATCGTTTTAACCCCATTACCCTGTGGTAAAGTTTCTTCGTTTTTTTTTTTAGTATGTTATACAATTTTGTTTTCAATCGATTTGATTCGTGATGATAAAAATTACATTTGATTATATCGAGGAATATGCAATTAGGATTCGAAGTTGGGATTGAAAAAAATGTTTTTATGTAGGGAACACAAATTTGGAAATTTTGCAGATTGTTGGTAAAGTTTTTATGCGGTAAGGGAGACAAATAAAAGAGGTTTTCACTAAAAAACAATTGTTATTACATCTCCTTCATAATGCATGCGATAAGGGGTTAACGATGAAACTGCGGCAATAATTATGTCGTGAATTTTTTTTCTATCGAATTCATCCGAGCGTTCGAAATTATTTTTAATTATTCGAAGAACGTTTTAATTTTGTTTTTTTTTTTTGTAATTATTTACATTATTTAAATTCGTGCGTTGAAAAGAAATAATTAAATATTGGAATATTTGCGGTAAATTATTTTTCACTGCCCTTGCGCATTACGGTAGTTCAACTCGGTTCTCCGTTTTTATTTTTCTCGTATTCACTTTCCGTATCTCGTTCCTCGTTGATCCATCTTCGAGATGCTTCGAGGGGCTCGCCGAATGGATCCACTTGCGATTGTTGTGCCGCGAACGACCAATGTCCAAGCCATTTTACAATCGAAAATCGATCCGAAACATTCACAAAAAGTGTTTCCTTTCACCGCGTACATTTCACGAAGCTTTTATATATTTATCCCGTCTTTTGTCGTCTTTATACGAGTTCTTCTCTCCGCTTGGATTATTTTTCATCCCTTATTTAGTATCATCGTAGGATCATAAATTTTCATTCGTCGGTTTTATTCATTCTCGTAAAATATACACGATATTAATTCGTCTCACGAGAATCGGTTACGAGAAACATAATTTATTTATTCGGGTAATGCAAAATCGTACAAGAGATGTCAAGATGTCTGAATACTTTGGGTTAATACGTGAGTCTCTTTTTTACAATTACAAAATTTAATATGGTCGTGGTATTTTTACGTGATTTATATCGTATCTCGTAGCTTCTTGGGAAGAAAATAATACTTGAAAGCATCCGATATATCTTCTCTTACTGGTCTATTCTCCTGTCGCATTGTAGTTCAAGAACTTTATATCCATATTACGTACAGCACACGTACTCTGCTCGAGGATTCCACAAAGCTAATAAAGAACTACATATAGGTATATAATACGTATACGTCCTTGAGTACATTACCTTGCTCTTGGCTCTCTCGGAAAAAATATCGAATTGGAAATATGGTCTATTTTATTATATATCATCCCTTGGTTTGAATTCTACGAAAAAAAGCTGTCTCCATCCAACGCGAGGAAATATAAAATGATAAGTAGAGTTACGATAACGCGAGATCTCAAGAAATCTCCATTAACTTCGAAAATATAACGTGTAATACGAGCAATCGTAATCGAGTAATTTAAATATTCCTCGACATTTTTTTTCCCCGACACTTCGACAGTAATTTCGTTTTCCTTTATAAAAATGAATTAAATAGCCACCGCGTCTCCGCGAATTCCAAGCTCTTCTCTCACAACTCACATTATTTCACGATTCCTTTCGTCCTCGAATTATTTATGACTGAAGCTTTTCTGCGTTGAAAATTCTTCTCTCTGAAAGTTCGTAATACAAGTCGCGAAACGAATGAGAGGATTTTTCCCTGGTAAAACGTTAGAGGACTCCTCGCGCTACTTGATGCGCTCTCGTCTTCGTCGTTGTGAAAATTGTTGTACGACGCGAAGAGCGAGAAGAAAAAAAAACGAGGGAGAGAAGTATGCGAGAGAAGGCGTAAGCTCCCCGAGAAGTCGGAAAAGCCATCGGTTGTGAAGAGAATAAAAAAGCTCGGAAGCGAGTGAAGGCGAGCTTCGTGGAGTGAGAAAAAAAAACGAAGTAAAGAAAAGGGTGTCGGAGTAAAACGAGGTAGAGAAAGAGAGAGAGAGAGAGAGAGTGAGAAAGGGAAAAAAGAGTGGTATAGAGGGTGGAAGGTGGACCGTCGTAGGGTCCTAAGGAGAGACCGGCTAGGCGAAGAGAAAACGTAACCATACCTGTCGGAGTAATGTGACAGCCGAGAAACGATCGTGGAGGTGAAAAGCGTCTCCAGCAGCTCACTTTGCTTCCCCATAGTCTGTACTTTTGCGCGTGAGAGCTTCTTTCTCCCTCTTTTCCTTCGCGAGCGTCTTCATCATCCTTCGCCGGTGAAGTCCAGACCGTGCGAGCGAGCCGACGTTTCACTTTGTTCGACCGTACAATTCCGCGCTTACGCGAAACTCCAAAAGAGGATTCGAGAAGAAAAAAAGGCGAGTTGAAAAAAAAGCACTGTTCGACCTTAACGTATAAAATACTTTCGTTCCCGAGATTTTATCGGATTCCAGCATTTATATGGAAACGGGGTTTTAATGTCGCTCAAATATCCACGCGAAACTCGGATCTTCGGGGTTGAAACGTGGATAGTCGTATCTACGTGAGATTGTGAATTATATCGTCGTTGGACATCGAGGGATATGAAGAAACCCGATTGATCCGATTGACGGACATTTCTCGATACAAACTTATCTTCTACGTCGTCGCTGAGTAAACCGTGTCTCGAATGCTACCAAGCTCCTTCAGCTCCGTTGCTACGAAACGATATAAATAAAATGCATCGCGCACCAATGCAACGAATACGAGAAACGCGAGACATGATTTTTTCCATGAATAGAAATATTTTTTCAGATCTGGATAATGTTAAAATAGCCCACCGAATAAATTAATTCGATATTAATCGTTCTAGAAGTAACCAAGGAGCTGCGAGTCCTTTTTTAATCTCGCTTAAAATTCGGTCGTCGATGAAAAAAATAAAATAAAATAATCGATACCTCGCGGAAAATTGAACGGTTTATTTTTACATTTCTTTATCTTCTCGCGAAACATCGGTCTCGTGAGATTTTGGGAAAACATAGCGATAGTCGAAGAGAAAAATACGGAGGGTGCGAGTGAGAATTTGAAAAACTGACGTGCCGGAGGTTATTTTAGAACACGTTTTAGGAAAGTTGCCCGGTCTGTCGACTCGATACGATGATTACAGACGGAACGAAGAGGGTGGGTTACGCAGCAGGGAGGGTGACGTCGGCCACGGTGGTCAGCCGCCATTGTCCACCGAGTGGCATCCAGCATGCGGTTATCAACATCGTACAAACTGCAACTGCGTTTCGCACACCGATAGGTACAACAGGGATGACATAGCGATAGGCAAAACGCTTATATGACCTGTCTACCCGGATATTAGTCGCGTTCTGCCAACCTACTCACAATCATTTTGACAACTGTTTTCATGACAATTTTACGGTCAAGATAATAATTATCGTTGCTCGTCTCGCTACGAAATAATTAAAAAATCATTTTGTTTGTAAACGATCTTCATTTCAACCTTACAGAATAAAAGTCAGATTTATTTCTGTGACAAACAGCGCATCGATAATAAAATATACAGCGTGATTCTTCGAGGGGAAAACAAAAAGGGAAGATCGATAAAATTCAACGGGTGAAATAATGCACTGTTTTTTCAATATAGCTTCGATCTATCCTCGTATTCGATCAACAACGAAGCCCCACTGTGTAATCGTGTTTACAAATCCTATATTTAATCCCCGAGAGTGAATAAAATGTTGATCGAACACCGAAGGGTTTGTCGTCTCGCAATGCTTGTCGAAGAAACATCTTGCGGAATATACACTGGTGGGGATCGTTGTAACATTGAGAAAAAGAGAATCAAGAATCAGAATCAACATGGTTTTATTTAAAATAGAGGTAAATATAAAAATCAATAACATCGTGATGAAAAAAAAGAAAAACAAACTATGGTTATAGCGATACAAACTATCTTCGGGAGTGGTCGGAAACGCATGATGGACTTTGGGTAAATAAAGACAAAATAGAAAAAGGCCGAAAGACCGGGGATTCTTCCGAATTGCAATAGAGGGGCGAGGACCAATAGCGAGCAATAAAAAAAAAAGCCCTCGTAAATGTCGACCCATCGACCGAGATGGGCCCCACGTTGCGTAAACGCACTTCCTTAGATAATCTCATATATCCCACGTGCTCATTGTATTACGGACGTACCAAGGTTGAATTGCATGAAAGCTCTCGAACCTCGATTGCTATCGTGCCTTTCGACAAGGGTGAGATGGTGGGAGGGTAAAGCAGGCTGCGTATTTAAGGCAACGAAATTCTCAAGATTTCCTCCGTTCTTCGGGAAAAACACGCTGTGGTCGGTGCTAGAAACATCGTTTCCGAATCGACCTACTCGAGAGAAAAGAGAGACCAAGGTTCCTATTCTAGGGGAGTTACGACTGGTACACCCTCTCGTTCTCCATAAAAACAGTTGGAAAGAGCTAGCTGTAAAAATTGTTAGGGCCTACGTTATCCCTTTTTTCTTCTCTCTCTCTCTCTGTCTGTCTTTCTCCCTTTCTTCCTCTTTCTCTCTTACTTCCGGCAGCCTAAACTTCCTGTATCTCGGTTGTTCCACTTTTACATCTCGGCGAAACGCTGGTGTTGTAAAACTCAGTCGATACGGTCAGATAGGACAAAGTTTCGTATCGAAAACGAGCACGAGTCGAATGAAAAACTAAATCAAACTATTTCACGATGAAATTATTACTAATAAAAATAAATCGAAAATTTTTGAATTAAACTTTTCCAAAGTAATTAAGGAGAAAATGTACTCGAGATTCTTACTGCGGGCACTGAGACTGGAGGGAAGAAAAAGTAATTTCGAACGTTTTGTAAAATCGATGACGGATTTACGGTTTTTCGACGTCGCAATTTAAACTCGCGTGCAAACTCCCTCGTTACGAGGAGAGAGCGACAGATCTATACTTTGCATCCAACTACCAACGGTTCAAATTTACGTAAAAACATCATAATTGTTCCTTAAAAGTTAATTAGAAGGAACAAAAAAAAACTTTCGTCGATGCTCGTCAAACCCTTTTATCGCGTCTTTGTTCGTTACTCGATTCTTTCTCCATTTTGCAGACCATCTTCTCGAATATATACGAGAGGATGGCTGTCGGTCGATACAGTAAAGTCCGGTTTGAAGGAAATCGCTGGATTCTTATCTTTCAACTAGAATCCGAACTACCTGACTTCCTACGTATACTTTGACAAAATTGCTTCGGTCTCTCGCGCGCGCGCCTCATGCTCGGGCTTTTGCCGTCTAGCGTATGTATACATGGACAGAGAGAGAGAGAGAGAGAGAGAGAGAGAGAGAGAGAGAGAGAGAGAGAGAGAGAGAGAGAGAGAGAGAGAGAGAGAGAGAGAGAAGCCGGGCCACTGCGACCCTTGAATTCAACAGGTTGCAACTGTTGGTTCACCGCGGTAGCCGAGCTAGTAGTAGCGGCAGTAGCAGCACAGACGTGCTAGGGCTTCCCACTTCTCGCCTCTTTCTCTCCCACACCGTTCATTCGAGTTTGTCCGCTTCTCGCGTATCCTTTCTTCTCTTCCTTCGGCTGTTTCCCTCTCTCTCTCTCTCTTTCCCTTTCTTTCTTTCCTTCTCTCGATCTCTCTCCATTGGCCTCATATTCAATTAACGCGCGTGGCCACGATATGGCAGACTTCCGGTATTCTATATACAGGCACATTACACTCGCGCGCCCACCTCTATCGCCGGCTTTTCTTCATCTCCGGGTTTTTTTCTTTGTTACTGCTCCCATTTTTTTCCTTCTTCTTTCCATCCGTGACACGCTCCGATCATGGCACGCATACGCCTCTCCACCTTGATATAATTATCGTCGATATTGTAGGTGGGAAATAAGCCATCTATTAAACGAAGGAGACTGACGGAAAGAGGAAGAGAGAGAGAGAGAGAGAGAGAGAGAGAGAGAGTGAGAGCTCCGCCCAAGCTTGATATATTTTACAAAAGGACGTTCGTAGCGTGAAGTACAAGAGGGCTGGAATTCTCCTTGATAGTGATGAAGTGGTAGGTGCGGTGCTGAATGAAAGCATATATAGAAACTTCCTGTAAAACAGTAGCGAAGCGTGATGGACGAGATACTTGAACGAAGCACTTGTGGCTCTCGCGGGCTTCATGCGTCGCATATTTTTCTCCGTATACCTACTACGGTTAAACAATGATAAATGTTGTTCGAAGAAATGAATAATTCATAGTAAAAGCCACGCGACGATTGAATGATAATTGATAATTGTCTTAAAAAATGAATTATTTTACATGTATTTTTAACAAGGGAGGATAATTTGATTCGATGAATATTACATTTTTTTTTTACAACATAATTAATCATTATGTCGACAAAATATCGTCAACTCTATATATAATTTTAATCAATTAGTTGACTATTAACGGAGTCGACAATTGTTTATTTTTTCCATTTAAACAAAATTAATTAAGCCTAATTAAGCATGTCGCCATCGTTCGACACTTGAATATCAATTTTTTCACCGAAACAATTTTCTAGAACATGTCGAGCCTAGCGATACGAAAATTCATCTCCGATTTATACCGAATCATTGACCGAAACGAACAAAAATCGCCATTTTATTTCCGATTTCAAACTCCAATTTGCACGGTTCTAATAAATCCCGTTAAAAATCCGCGCCGTCCTCGCCAAATGTGGAAATCGAGGAATATATTTCGATGGGATTTTCGCACGTGTGATGATAAACACGGCACGTAGATGGGTGTGCGAGTAATTGGTGCTCTGTTGGCGTATAATAACGGCAGAGTGTGTGCCTTTCTCATGCCACAGAGTGAACGGGTTCCCATTTCTCCCCCCCCCCCCCCCCACCCTCTCGCCTCCCTCACCGCCCTCGCTCTCTCACTCACTCTCTCTCAGTTTATATCCCCGCAGTGTAATTTCGGGCGAGCCCCGGACCAGCCGGAGAAGGGCCAATTGACGCTGGTCATAGTTACCTCGAGGGTGGTAAAGTCGTACGGATAGCCGCGTAAATCGGGCAAACCCCGCTACGCCATTCACTAGCTCACGCTCAATGCCTCATTCTCCTCGTACTCTCAAGACCATTCGTGGTTTAAGCGAGAGCCACAAAGACAAAGACGATACACGCATACGCGCACACGCATAGGCCGATAGACTTATTCATGTCGACGGTTGACGTAGATGTGACATTGACGGTTGTTCTTGCAGGTGCATCCTGCCCGCATACATGAAGGCATAGCCTCTCATGTATGTTGCACTCTATCGTCCCTTGACATATATTGCCAACTACTTGGTTGTGTACCGGCGTTGATTCTCCTCCTATCGGTGCACTTCTGTCGCTTTCGCGGTCGAGTACTTCGATGTAAACGAGTTTGCAGGACAATATGGAAGAGCCGGGGTGGCAATACTGCACACGACCTCAACGTGGTAATGGCTCGGAAAAGCATCCTCCCTTCGGTCACCACGACGGTGATGGAAAGTCTACGGACGAAGTACCGAATCTCCCGTTCGTAATTTTTTTAGAAGACTCGATAAAATACAGTTGGAAGAAAAAAAGAAATACAAAAATTGGGTAAATTTTTCGATACGTCAGACGAGAGACAACAAATAAATATCGGGATCATTGAAGAAACGGCACTAGTGAAAAGAACAATGAGCAATAACGAATATTTCACAACTTGGAAACAGTCGAGAGGGCTTTCGAAGGATCGGTTGAGATTTCGCTCTCTTTCTTCCCTTCTTTTTGTTTTCACTTTTCAACCTTTCAATTTTCGGGATATTCCGGAGCTCGTCGAGAGATGGAGTTGAAAAAGATTTTCGAGGGTGCTTATATATATATACACGAAGACCCAACCCTCGTCATAGAAGAGAAGAAGCAGGCTTCGCGAGGAGCGAGTCACGAAAAGTTCGTTAAAGCGCCTCGATAATCTTAGCCGGTAACAGCGATATGAAAAGTTCGTTTTCCCGCTTTCACCCACGCCGTATTCCTCGAAGTTACTTCGAGTCTCGAAGCTGCTGAGAACGAGAGAAGATCTTAACGTACGTTTTTCAAAGCCAAAGTTACAGTAGTCGAGAGCGCGCGATAAAACCGAAGTGGAACGATTCCGTGTGTACTTTTCGCTCATGCTTTCGCGAGGTTTCATTCTCGACATTTTCTTTTCGCACACTGGTCTTTTTAGATTCCTTGATATTGTATGTAGTGTATATTATCTATCTATATATATATATGTACGAGCACATAAAGGTAGTAGAAAGACTTCTTCAACCATTTTTTTCTCTTTCTGTTTCAGGTGAGTTTTCGCGAATCGGTCTATGCAGTGAGACAACAGGGGTGAGAGTAACGATTTGCTTGTGTATGTAGAAATAGAAAGGCTCCGTTCTCTTCGCTCGAACGCGACGCGGGTACGAAGGGTAAGATATTCCACCCTCTACGCAAAGTCCCAAAAACTCAATTGCCACTTGTGAACGTCGCCGGCTAAACAATTCGTTGCAGCTCTTCTTCCCTCCAACTCCCATCCCTTCGGCACTTTGGTGGAGAGTGAGGAAAAATGGAACACACTTTGAAAATCTTGATAATCTTTTTTTGTTCAATTACGTCGATAACAAATTTTTGAAATTATCTTATATGAAAAATTGTCTCTATTTGCTTTCAACTTTAGAAAAAAGGAATAATTACGATAAAATTCAGAAATATTGGAAACACCAAATTTTAACCTCATATTTTTTGCTTTCATGAATTAAAAATGCAAAAACCATGAGTATAGATTGTTGAAGAATAGGTTTATTAAGAAAAATCAAAATTCTGAATTTTGGTAAATAATTTTCAGCCGAAAGATTTTTTTTTGTTGATAACGCACCGTCGATAACTATTCCATTTTGCCCCTGGCTGTACTTTTTCCCCCATTCTTCGTGAGATTTATATATAGTTACATCTGCTTCGACAAACCTCACATTATCATGAGTAAATTTGACTTGCCTACCTTAACGCGTTTTCGCGTCGACGTTGCTTTCCCGATTCCGAACAGACTCCGAAATTCCCAACGGAGCTAAGTCGTGTTGCGCCTCACCTCGTTCCCCTTTTCGAGTCTCTCTCGCTCTCTCTCTCTCTTTCGCGCACTCTCCTTCGCGTCTTTCAGAGATTTCCTTATGCCGTACAACGTGGCTTCGTTCAACGCGGTCTGAGAACCCTCTCGTACATTTCGTACCTACTATTTCGAAATCGACTATGCATCAGTCCACGAATTCCGACTGAGACGACGACAACGACAACGACGACGACGACGACGACGACGGGAAGTCGCGCTGTGCACTCACACGCGTGTGAATAGCAAAGTAGAAGTATGGCGGAACCACTCATCTCCTTTCGCTCGTAATCGTGGAGGACCGAGTGTGCGAAACTTTTTCGCGAAATGTGGATTAAAATAGGGGAAAAAAAACGCATCGTCCTATTTTTCTTCCACGACGTTTTCTCAAGCATAGTGACTAGATTTAAAAGGATTTGGCGACGGAATATATCCTGGGTACATTTCACGGTCGCACATTTTTATTCAAAAAATTGAGTAAAAATATGAGAAAAGTGTAAATAAAAATAAATGTATGTACATTCCGTTTGAGATTGAACGGTAGGTACAAATCGTTAACTTACTCTTTGAGTTGTTCATATTTAAAAATTTCGATTCGAGATGAAAAAACAGTTTATACGAGATGAAAATTGTGGCGTAGAAGGTTGAGCCGCTTAATTTTGTGGAGAGATTTTAATGTCCGGGTTTCAGCCAAGCCGGTGCTTTACCTCGAAGCTTCTTGGGTTCGCGTTTTCGTGTGGCTTTTCGTCCCTACCGACTCTCTTTGATACAACAACCCTCTCGGCCTCGTTCCACCGTCGCGACCGCGCAGAGCCTTTCCTTAATGCACTTTTGGAAAATTAGTCCATGTATCTCACGAACGAGAGTCGGCGATGTAGTGAGAGAAAGAGAAAGAGAGAGAGAGAGAGCACGCGAATTAATGACCATACCGTCCTCGTCTTTCGCGCTTATTTCGCCTCTCACTGTCCAGAATAGAGCCAAAAGGGAGAAACTACCTTCAAGACCGCGAACAGAAATAAGAAACGATCCTCGTTCTACCTAAATTTCCTAATAAGCGTGACGCTGGCGCTACGATCGATCCAAATAAAAATGTTGCGTCCCAAATTATCAATATATCGAAAATAAAAACTAAATAACGTCAAAGCAGATATATAAATTCTCATAATAATATACGAATAATTTGTTCAAGACTTTTATTTAATTCGATTCGACCATCGACGATCCCGATCTACGAAAAGAAAACGTCAACAAGAAACACGAGGCTTTTGTACAGAATCTATCAAACGCGTCGATCAGGAGAATGTTGTCGGGTAGTTTAGAGTTTCAAAGTAAATTCGTACGTCGACACTTTCTCTCTCTCGCTCTTGGAAGCACGACCAGTATTTCAACCCCTGCTCTTTCTACCGATCGAGCTCGTGACACTTACACGTGGCTCGCCTTACATCGACACTCTCACGGTGAGTGTTTAAGAAAAGTGTGGTATCCTCGTGGTTCCCTATAAACCGCGTGTCCCCTTTTCCGTCTTTGCTCGCGTCACGTCGTTATCGTGACGGACAAACGGTAAATCCATGGCTTGTCCATGATATGCCGAAAAGAGAGAGAGAGAGAGGAGAGGTAAAGAGCAAGAAGTAGATATAGAGTGCGCGCATGAAGGGTTCGTTGGCATGCGATGCAAAAGCTCGATGCATACCGCAGGTTCCACAGAGAGTTGGCTTTGGGTGGGGTAGCAAGTGGGTGGGGGCTGCTTCGGTTTTAATTAGAGCCCCTAGCACCGGCTCCGAGAGGCGCGCTCTCCTCTCTCCCATAACCCCTTCCCCCACCTCACTTTCCCCTTTTCCTTCCCTCGTTCACCCCCTCCAGCCTGATTGTGGTAGTGGTTGTGCAGCTACTGCACTGCACAGGTCCGGAACAGGCTCTTCGATTAAATTATTAATTAACGCTCTCCTGAAAATACCACATCGCGCACAACGCTCCTGGGACCAGTATTAAGAGTATATACATACGACCTTGCGGATCCTCTTCCCTCTTCCTTTCGGGCGTCCCTTCCACAGCGTTGAAACCGTCAGTGGCTCGCTGGCCCGGAGGTGGGGATGTCGAGGACCCGCGGTAAGTTCCCGCACAGTTTTCCAGCGATTTATGGAGAACCGATAGTGGAGAACTCGTGAGAGTGAAACCAATGGACAGTGGCTGGGGAGGGGGTGAACACTATATGGTCCGTCCCTCTCCAAAAGGGTTGAACGGTAGCGTCGAGTTTCAACGACGCCGACGCAAAGGACCGATAGTTACGGGGTAGGGACACCTCGTGCTTCTAGAGTTTACATAATTATACACATTAAGGCAGGACCCCGCTATGGCGGTTAGAAAAATAAGCTTTTTTTTCATGAATTTTATTTTTTAATTCGGTTAATAGTTTTTTTTGTTTGGCTCGATTAAAAATATGTTATTTTGAATAAATTTGAAGTGGATTCGAGTAAATTTTTATTGATAAGAAAAATAACAGTTGAAGTAGAATAAATTGTTGTCGAAACGACGTTTTTCGAACTGGCGCGGACGATAACTCGAGAAATAATAGTCAGATATGTAAAATTTGTTGTAATTGTTATAGATATTGTGGGTGGTAGTGATTTTATTTAAATGACTATTTTTTTAATGAAAATATTTGGAGTGAAAATAATACTTTTATTTCGAAACGTGGTCATGTTTTGAAAAATTAGCAAAATCAAGAATACCTTCACGATAGGTATTACAGCTGGAACAAATTTCGTGCAATACATTTTCATATTCGACTATTATTGCTCGAGTTATGAACCGCACCAGTTCGAAAAACGTGGTTTGGAGAAAAATTTATTTTACTTCAATTACTGTCCTTTTTTTTCAATAACAATTTACTCGAATCTACTTCAATGTATGTAGAATAACATATTTTTAAGCGAGCCCAAAAACAACCATTAAGTGAATTAAAAAAATGCACGAAAAAGCTTATTTTTTCGACCACCACAATGAGGTCCTTCTGTAACAAAAATTACTACGAGTGCGCTGCCTGCGATGCTCGCAACGAATAGAGCGTCACGCGACACGGTCGTTTATTAATAAATCCCGACATCGATGGTAATGAACATTTATTCAATATCCCGAATATTTTTCCATCGTACGAAACAAATTTCTTTGACGGCAAAGAACCGATTTAAAAATTTTGCATTTTTTTTCTATTAGAGATTTACAGAATTTCGATGTTTACTTTTGTTACTCGGGATTACGTTACTATGTATTAGTGGTATCGATGTATTACAAGTACGAAAGTATTCGATTGGGACGTATCATATTTATTTAAATTATAAAGAACTCCGAGCTTTCTCGCGGTATCGCGAAATTACACGAAGTATCTTATTCGCTTCGAACTTTCGCAGTGCTTGCTCTCGTTCTCTTTTTACTTTCTTCATTTTGCTTTTCCTCCGTTTTTCTCTCGTTTCGCGCGAGGCTCGCATTTCACTCGCTTCGAAGCTACAGCAGGCGCATGTTTCGCAATGAAAACAAAAATTGAGAAAAAGAACGGGTAAAAACGGGAACGCGAAAAAATGTGGGTTTGAAAGTAGAATGAGATAAAGGCTCCGGTGCATTTTGTCGAATATCGAATGACTCGTTGTATTTTACGTTGTTTGCCGTGCGTGCGTGCGCACGCTCGCGCATACGCCCGTTTTTTTGCAAGCTTCAAAGTATACCGGGATATCTGATTGCCTCTGAACACTATCTATTTCGAGTCGCGTTTTGCCCATCGATTTCCCATCAGTTTTCTTCGTCCACCAGGTCTTTTTTTCTCCACAAATTACCGGGTCGTAAGAATTGCCGAGTCTTTCGTGTCGAGCTCAAATAATGCATTCAAGAGAAAATAAATGCAACGATAAGAACGTGATAATTATTTCGTTGATATTATTTTCCAAAGAAATTAAATTATATTAAACAATTATTCCTCATCTGCACGGTTATGGAATAAAGTTCGCAGCTTCAGCCAATTGGCCCTTTCCTATTTTTTGTAAATATTAGACTCTTATATTTCAATTAATTGTAAGAGTAAAATTTACTTTCTGCTCGAAGGAAACATTTCACTCACTCGTCCTATACGTACAATTCGTTCGACGAAGCGCGACATAGCTGTTGTTTGCCATTAATCTCGGTAATGCGTTATATTCCCATATACATTTATTCTGATTAGTTGATTCAGTATTATTTGTCCAACGTTCTCGATTCGATGTACAATTCGATAGAACGTTTTATATATATATCTTAAATAAGTAAACATTCTTTCTCGATACATACCGTGTGTGTATGTGTACGTGTCTGTGTGCGACACAAATTCGCTGAACATCCGTGAAACTATTCTGATATAAAGTTTCCTGCGGTATTATCGACAAGAGAGAGAGAGAGAGAGAAAAAGGAGAGTGAAGCAGAGAGAGAGAGAGAGAGAGAGAGAGAGAGAGAGAGAGAGAGAGAGAGAGAGAGAGAGAGAGAGCTATATCACACTTTCAACACCGTGAATTGTCCCATTACGAGGATAGTTTGTGGAAACCCGGCACCCGTGACGTCACTTGACAAGGGTCTTGCCGAATCCTGTGTAACGAGAGATAATATTACGACCGAGATGCTCGTTGATTTCGTTGCGTCACAAATCCAACAATCAAATTTACCCGAAAATATATCACCTTTATTTTTTCTCACGATAAAAAACCAACATTTCTTTAGAATATCTTTATAAATAATTTATCCTTTAATATCTTAGAAACAAAAGAGAATTTTGATTAAACGATAAGTTCGAGGATGCATTGACGTATACGTTGCAAGAAGTTATGGGCGAGAATTGTGACGTTGGGTTAACGTAGGTAAGGACGATATTAAGGAGAAACCTTCGGGAATAGGAGAAGACGAGGGTAAACTTCAAGTATCCCAAAGTCTTGATCCGGAGAGAGCGCGAGAGGGAATCCCGTTAGACCGTCGGGTATAGATACATAGAATATCCTGTCGTCAAACTTTCCCGTTTCTCCCCTCTTCTTCAACCGGCTCACCTCGTCTCGATTAGACGTTTATACGTTCGTGAGTGCGAAATGCTCGTCCCCCGCGCGTTAAAGACATTAATTAGCTCTCATTAGCGAGATGGTTCGTGCAAGCGCGACGAGTATAACGGACTCTCGCGGCTTCGTTGCAAAACATATATAGAAAACGATGGATATATATCGTCGCCTCGTGAGGTTGCACATTCACTCACCTGCCGTGCGACAACACCACCGGGACAACGCTTTTCCTGACACGTACATCGCGTTACGCTTCGTCTTCTATTTCTCAAAATTTCATCCCCCTTTTCTCCCTTGTCAGACAGACCGTTAACGCATCTCCTTCACGAACTAAAACCCTTCAGACATCGCCGAGAGGGAAAAAGAAACACGTGTATTCGCATTGTGATCCGAGTTAAACGAGAAAGCGAGGGTCGTAAGAACGACCAAGTTTTCCGACATTTTTGTATTTTTATCGTATCTTTATCCTCCAGCTTTTACCTCGTGTCTTTAAAGATTTTTTTTAATCGATAGTGATAGGTTCTTTTTTCAATTTTACGAATGAATTTATATTTCCAAAGTGGTAATTTTAATCAATCGTTTTGTTTCTTTAACGTTATATTTATTTCATGATACAATTTCGTCTTTTTTTGTTTTATCAGGGACGATAACGAGCCATTGAAAATAGGTTTTTGATAATCTCGTTCTTCGGTTATTATTATCCTGTGTAAATATTATTTCTGTTTGTATATTTGATATTTTATTTCGTTTCATCGTATCAGTTTCAATCCGCAAT
The DNA here is from genome assembly GCA_951802705.1 of Netelia virgata. NCBI lineage: Eukaryota > Metazoa > Arthropoda > Insecta > Hymenoptera > Ichneumonidae > Netelia > Netelia virgata. The sequence continues at coordinate 33,025,899 of OX637867.1, read as the reverse complement.
AGCCTCGAACCAACGTTTCCCCTCTGTGAAGAAACGTATGTTTGCTTTTTCCGTTTCTACGCTTTTCTTTCTCGTTCCTTCTCTCTTTAAACCTCCCCTCCACTCTATACTCTTTTAGACGCGTTTCCCATCTTCGTATATCTCGCGCTCACACGCAGACTCACGTCTCGCTACCGTGAGTTGGAGAAGACGCGCGCTACGTGCCTCTCGTAAATCCAAAGCCGCGGTATCCTCGCGGGGTTCTCTCTCTTTCTCTCTCTCTCTCTCTCTGCCTCTCTCTTTCTCTCTCAACCCACTTGTTATATATCCCCCGCGCACTTTCTTCGTCTTCTTCCCTCTCATCTAACGTGGAAATCTCGTCTGTTTGTTCTTGATTATCGGTTATCTCGTAAAGGCGCGTGTCTCGGTGTGTATTCTTGTCTCGATATCCTGATAAGCAACAGACGTGGTGAAACGATTTTTATAGCAACACGATAACAGCCGTATCCTTCGAACGAAACAAAAAAAAAACGAAAAATCGTCGAAAAATTCATTTCGTTAAAATAATAATTGGAATAATTGTCATAACGATTAAAACAAGGTTTATCATTATACAGAGATATTTCTTCCTGTTGAAAATATATATATTTGTTTAATTTTCGCCTTTCCCAAAATCTTTACAAATCATAACGAGAAATTATATTTCCACTTTTTTTCTTCCTCGTACTTCCGGTTCTTTCAATATCGCAACTCGAGATTGCGGAATTCTACGGTCTTCGCCGTTACTTGTTTCCGTCTCCTGTCGTGTTCGTTCCCTTATACCTTCGTGTATTTCGTACGTGTGTTTCGACCGAGCGTTTTTCTTCTTCATCGTTTTTTGTTGTTGTACGTTGCGGTGAGCGTGGATGTCGAAAAGAACACTAAACGAGAAAGAGACGGATACATATACCCCGAAGTATTCTTTTTTCCACGGTGTATATTCCCAGGGGGAATCCGGCGCGGTGAGAGCCACCGGACTAGGCGAAGTAACGGGTGGCAGGGAGGGTTTCTATTATTTTTCAATTGGGCAGCCGAGTGCACAGAGAGGGATTTCGTATCCCAGATGTAATTGGACGTGGCTTTGGCCATTCGCTCATGCTTCCCCGATAGCCGCTACGGATGAAATGAAACAGGAAAAAAGCTACATATATATATATCCACAGACACAACTAGATAAGATGTCTTTCAGGATGTACCAGATATAAGGAAACATTTCGTATTTACTGTATACGTAACATAACTGAGAAAATTCGAACAAGAAACGAAGAAAGACCGTAGAATAGACACGAAGAGAAGATGAAAATAATAAAAAAAATTATCAATCGTATCGGGATTGGAGCTCGGGGTGACAGAGATCGAGAAAAATCGATTTATCCAATTAAACTGGAAGTTAATTCCGAGCTTCGGCAAAGTTATTTAATCACTCGATATATTTTTCATATTAATCCTCGCGGTCACGTTCTAAGAAACTAAATTCATCAATGTACAGTGGTCGATACGAAGGGATGAATTAATTAAAAAAAATAAATAAATAAAAGAAGTAAAAGAATAATATTCGAAAAAAATCAAGTTCAATCAAAGAAGGAATTTGAGGGATCGATGTTTCGCCTCTGGACCTTGAAATTCTTGGGTTCGATTGGTTGATTCACGCTTTCTGCAGAGTCCCTGCGATTACTGCTCGTTAGTCACCGCGCGAGTAAAAGAAAAACGATCAAAGATGAGAAACGACGTGTCTCGTCGTTTCTCATCTTTGACGACGACGACGACAATGATAACGATGAGACGACTCGTCTGTCGACCTCGGTTCTCGGTGTATCTGTTGTCGCAAAACCCCTCGAGTATAGTCTCAAGTACTCGGCATGCGCCGAGTCGCCGTTAAACCACTGCTGTCTCGTTACGTTACTCGGCTTTTACCTTCTCTATTCAAACGGTCAAGGGTTTCCTCTCCGCGTTTTTTATCGCCCAAAGGAAGTTTACTGGAAACTAGATACGTTTATTTTCATTTCAACCGTGTCTATTCTTGTAACTGAGAAACATACTCGAGCTGTCCCAAATGAAATTTAAACGCCCGACATATTTTTCATTTCCTTCTTTTCCTTCTTTTCGGTAAATAAAATCGTCGTAAAAAAGTATCGCTGATTTTTTTTTGAGAACGTGTTATTAATTCGATCGATCTTAAATACGATCGAAAGTTTCTCGAGTTTGACAGATAAAACGCGCAATTTCTCGATACCCAGTAATTAGACAATTATCGGTCAACCATCGCAATACTGATGATTTTTATACAGAACGTGATTATACGTCGTAGACGCAGTTTAAACTCGTTTCTCGATTTTCCGATAGCCCTCGATACTGAACGAGAGCTCGGGTGCAAGTTTAATTAAACTTGTGTGCGTTTCCATTGCACTGGAAAGACGAAATGGCGGGAGAACTGTGAACGTAGTCTCGCGCAGAGCTTTTTCCCATCCCCTCGGCCTCTATCACCACTACCCCCTTATTCGCCAAGATGTACCGACAATACTCTCTTCCCCCTTGGGCTCGGCCGCATCATTGCTGCTAAGGGGTAGTAACGGAACGTCCTCGTTGTTCGAAACTCTCCAGCTCTGCCATGCTCACAGTTCCACGATCGCATCACACCGACCGTGCGGAGAAGTCGATTTCCTGGGGAAACCGGAGAGCTCGAGCCTGCACAGAGTCGTCTGAACGAACAATTTGGGACTTCCTAGCTAGAAACTCCGACAATCGCGACTGGTCTCTCTCTCTCTCTCTCTCTCTCTCTCGCTCTCTCTCTCTCTCTTGGTTCTTGCCTATAGACCCGTGCTTGTTTCTCGCATCATATTCCAAAGATACGGAGTGCATTACAGGTCCGTTAGGGTTGCATTGTTCGTTCGGTGCTTCATTCAGAGATCGCTATCGTTCGAATGAAAAATTATCTCGAAACGTCCATCACCATTATCTTAAGTAGTAATTAACGAAGGGAATAATCATCACCAGGAGGTTATTTTCTTTTGTATTAATCATAAATAATTATTAACTCTTAAATTCGTCGTGTTGCCGTTTGGCAACACACGAATTTTCTGGCTCTACATTCACTGCAGGAATGTTTGGATGCTTTTTACGCATCGTAGTCAAAGGCAACAAACCGCTCACGTGTATTTGTATACGGTGGACGGCATTCATGCGTTGTAGATTTTCTAACCGTAAATAATGCGGAAATAAATAATTTTGTAATTCAAAATAATTTCACAAAGATTTGATTTTTTTAAAATTATTTTTCCGTTAATATACACTCTTTTTTTCTTTAGTGATGTTTGATAAATAGAAACTGTAAACAAAAAATCGCGGATTTAAGGGTTAAGACGAATAATTGAAGCCAGTTTATTATAAATTCGTGATTATCTTTTTGAGGTATATTTTGGATTATGCGTCTTCCCGTTAATTCCATCGGCCAAATCCCATCTCAACCTCGTCACTTCCGTTAATTATAATTAGTTAATTGCGGAGTTTAGGGTTTCTATGTGCGCAACGTTGCATGTGGGATCGGGACGAGGTCTTCAGTTCTAGACCAACGAAGCTTCACGGTATCTCCAACTCGGCTCCACGTCGTACAAACTCTCGGTGCCATGAAATTCCGAACAACGCGGGTCTCCGTCGTCACTCCAAGTTCTATCCCCGGCACTTTCCATCATGGATATCCTTCTATATGCCCATAGAATCTCGACACCGCACGGAAGAATCTCCCTGGCTCTCGGCCCTCCGTGAAACTGGCTATAAAATTAATTAGAATATCTCTACCAACGTTTCGTATCTATTAAATTTTGTTATCTATTCATTACGTCACGAATCTTTATCCACGATTTTGTTTTTGTTTTTCATTATTCTTAATATTTTTAACGGACATTTTCGTTCACGAAAAAATCTCTTTTTCATGGAATTTCTGGCAATCAATGAAAACTTTTAATCAATCAAACCTTTTTCAACTCGCGTCTTTCCCTTTCTATTCAATATCGAGGGATAGGATCGCGCAGTGGCGCGAAGAAAATGTTAACATGAACGAGAAACTTATATATATATATATATGGATGAAAATTGAAGACGAAAATACGAGAATGAAAGAACGCAAGCGGTGGGTTTCGCTAGTCGAAGCTTAGTCCCGATAAGTTCGTCCAGCAATTATTGTGAGAAAGACCAGATTTTTTTCTTTTTCGAGAAACGCGATATCGGAAGGGAATCCGAGTAAAAATCGCGAAACCGAGTGAAAGACGTCCTTTGTATAGGTAGCTCTTGCTCCTGTGCGAGTTCACCACGCTCGGCTGACCATAACCGACCCACTTCCCTTTGCCCGCGAGCGAATAAAAGCGCGAGCGCGCGACCGTCCAACATACGGATTTTTACTTCGAGTCTGCCGAGACGAAAATGCGTTTGGCTTCCCGTTGCCGAGTGCCCTTCGTCCAAATATACGTCTTCGTGTTCGCTACTGCTCGCTGATCCGTCGTTTTCGTATTTAATAAGGGGGAGTAGTAGTCTCGTGATTCCTTCGTCGATTTTCGTCCACTCGTTTTCCTTCGAGAATCGATGAGAAATTAATTTCACATCCGGAAATAAAACCACCACGGTAATGGCGCGTGTTCTCGTGCTCGAGCTTCATTCTAGTTTCATCAACGTCGATTCCATCAATTTTTTTCCATCTAACGAAAATAATTCAATATTCATAAAAAGATTATTAATGGTTTTTATTATTATTATTATTATTAGTATCGACGATCGATAGCTGTATAAAAATTGTCAATAATTGGTTGCAAATTTGCCCACTTATATTTTCTCAACCAAACTATACTACAAATTTTGTCATATTTTCTTGTTGAATAAAAAAAAAACTTGTTTTTTTTTTAATTCAAAGCAAAGTAATTTATACGAATGGTCGCGTCTACCTCGACATTTTCGAGGTATAACCGCGAAGTTCAACGAGTAAACGAGAATCTTGATTGACCGCACTTTCGGCCGGCCAAAAGTTTCGCCGTGTTTACCAAGAGAGTTCGCATAGCTCAGGATTGCTTTATACATACGTGTATGAGTATGTTCGCGTGTATGTAACATTGAAGTAACGACCGGGTCATTTTATGACGTATCGTTGGCGAAATTGCCCGAGTGCGGAGATGGATAAGGGGCTCGGTAGGGTTAGGAAAGCGATTGCAGCTGAGATGAAGAGCAGTGGGAGCAGCGCGTCCAGAGTGCTTTCCGTTTCCTGTTACTCGAGAACCGAGCGCCGAATAGGAATCCATGTTCGAATTCCGACAAGTTGTCCCTTTACGAGGCTCCGCAGCGAAGGAGGGTTTCTCTACCCCCAACTCCCTTTATCATCAGTCGATGTAAGCTACAAGCGATTATTGGCAACTCTCCAAATTCCCACTCACCGAATGGTACACATCCTTCGAGCTTAATTAGTACAGCTTTTCGCGCTATCGAGCCAATACAAATCGTGATAAAAAAACAACAATTCTTATAAAAACATCAAACTACGGATGATTAAATATAGTGAAAAAAAAGTCGTTACTTCAATTGGATATTATTGGAAGAAGGGTTGACTTTCGATCTGTTCGTAGTGATCGATTATCGGTAATGATATATTAATTATATAATTAGGCGTATGATAATTATTTTCTTTGGGGTTACCTGTGATCCTCGACCTTGAATATCGTTTAATCGCATTGGCCTCTGGCGTAGGTTCAATCCCAAATTGCCTCTTGCTCTTTCTCAAATGATGCTCCAATTACCTAAGGAGTTAATTAGGTATCAGGAGGTTGCGAGGCAACTCGTGTGCACTTCACTCCCTTCCGGCTCTTCTCTCGTTCTCCTTCGCTCTCGCTCGCTCGCTCGCGCACGCGGTTGACCCCTTGATGCGTTCAAGTTGTTAAAGCTCCTTTGGCAAAGCTTCGACGGGGTAAGTTTATACACGTGGCTCTGGTAGACGAAGTCTCGGCGGTCTCTTTCGATCGCTTCGCGGCGTCTCGATTTCTCTTAAAGCGCGAGCTCGCCGACCCATCAAAGGAGTTTCTCATACCCAACCGCTCCGGCCGCGCCGTCGTACCGAGTGTCAGTTTTCCAATATAAGGCGAGAGTGCCTATCGAGCGACTCTCGTCCTTTTTCCTTACCCCCCCTCCTTCTTTCTTTCGTTACAGCATTTTTTCCCCCATATTTTTACATCATTTTTTCTCATCGCTTTGACGTACCGCGCGATTTTTTAACTCTTGAACAAAAAACAAAACAAAAAAGCAAGTTTATAAAACTCCTACAGAGTTTATTCAGTTTTAATTAATCCGAACCCCCAAATTTAATTTCAAATGTTATTTTAAAATTGGCTACACACGCGTGTTTCTGATTTCAGTAAAAAGTGGGGTAACACTGTCGAGTGAAACGAGTGAAGATGTGTGATGAGATAATTAACATTAATTCAATTATACGATAAATAAACGAAGCTCGCTTGTTTCAAGGTAACCAGTATTTTCAATCTCTGATAGCGCTTTTTCGTTCGTTTTCATATCCAAAATACTATTAACTAAGTAGAAAACGAAAACAATAATATTTCTTGATTAATGAATTATTCACTTCGTTAAATAATGGCGCATACAGTTTCTCGAGCGTATAAGTTTATATCAACGGCAGTTATTTTCGTAAATATATCAAAAGTATATTTACAATTGCGGTTTATGGTTCGACATATTCCGGGGATAGGAAAGTTTGCGCGAGGGTGCATCGAGCTTGGCAAAGCTCGTTGCGAATGTACGACCGGCAAAAGTCCTCGGGGCACGAGCGAGAGAGAGAGAGAGAGGAAGAGGATGAGGATGGGAGGGAGAGTCCTCTCTTTTCCCGTCTGGAAAACTTCTCTCTCTCTCCCTCTCTCCCTCTCTCTATCTATTTCGGTCTTTCCCTCTCTCTTTCCGTGTCTTTCTCCTATCGTCCTCTCTTCGCTTACACCGTACGTGTTGCAAACACGTTGAGGTATACCGGTGTCCCGGTCACGTTCGAATCGGTCCACGTACAGCGCGACCCTCGCTCCTTTCTGGTTACCTTGCTCTCTCTCTCTTTCTCTCTGTTGGCCTCACGAAGAGACTAACACGTACCGCTCTACGTAGCACTCGCTCAAACGTCCAGGTTGTAACCGCACGGGTGCAAAACGTTTCAGCCTCGTGTCCAGGACGTCCCCGAGGACGGAATATTACTTTTATTTGCTGGAAACGCGCTATCTTTCTCTCTCCCTCTCTCTCTCTCTCTCTCTCTCTCTCTCTCTCTCTCTCTCTCTCTCTCTCTCTCTCTCTCTCTCTCTCTCAGCTGATTCTCGTCGTTTCTTTTTCTCATACGTACACACCCCTCTTGTTTGAGGGATACATTTATTCGACCACACTCGAGCCTCGCATTTCACCTCCTGCTACTCATGAGATTATTCTTTTTTGTTCGCTCTATTTTTGTTTTTACCAACCTTTGACGAGAAAAAATCATAAATTTTTGTAAACGACGAATGTGTTCTGAAAATGTTTCGCCTTTGCACGAAAAATGTTCTGTCGAGAGAAAGTAGACGTGTCGTTGATTATTTTTTTTAGAATAGAAAGCACTCGGACGTTTGAAGATTTAATAACATTGTAACGGTTGAATAATCATTTTACGAGTCAGACCTTGTTTACAATTCGTCTGTATTGTGCGAAACGCGACGAGAAAGAAAAATATTTAAAAGATTTATTTTTTCATTTCGGACGATTTTTTTCTCTTTCGAATCGCGTAAAAGCGATGTTTTTTTTCACCCTCACTCGGTTAACTCTTCTCGCTTTTCTCGAAACTCTCCCGCTAAACGAGTTTCGCGAAAGATAGAAAAAAAAGAAACGCTCGACCATGCGTTGTTACACACACACACACGCACGCACGCACAGAGACACAGACACACATAAATGAACGTGCACAGTCGGGGCGACGAGCGAGGAAAAAAGTTAGGACAGAACAAAAAAAAAGGAACGACAAGAGAGAAATTACACCGAGACGCGCGAAAATTGTGCGGGCGGAGAATTCGAGGTAGAGAGAAAGAAGAAGAAGAAGAAGAAGAAAAAAAAAGCGCGCGCTCGCTTTCCGGTAATGCTACGAAAGATACGCGTGTGTATGTTCGCCAGAGGGTGTTGCGGGACGTGAGGGCAGAAGAAAAATCTAGGAACGGTCACGTTTTTGGCTTTCTCTTCCAGATCTCGTTAAATCTCGGTAATGAGGTGGAAGAAATGAGGATGAGAAACAGCGCGTTAGTTTTCAAACGTTTTATTACAGAGAATAAAAGGCACATACACACAATATATCATCTTTATATACGAGAGAGCCAGAGGACAACATTTTTTCTTTTTTTCTTTTTTTTTTACGCGAAACCAGTAATAAACATCTGTTCAAAGTTTATCATTTATAACGAAAAAAAAAACAAATTTAAATGAACATCGTGCCATTTTGATAAGGGAACCACTTTTTTTTTACATTTGCTTCTATTAATTGTACAAGCTTGAACTTCTCACAATATTGGCGCACCAATGAAAAAAACGGTGTGCCAGATTTGGAGGGGGGCGAGCGACAGAATGAGGCTTTCACATCGCCTTAACTACTGGCTGCTTGTCTCGCTGTGTAATATCTCGGACATATAGTACATATATATATATATATACATATATATATATGTGTGTGTGTCTGTGTGTGTGGGTGCGCGCGAGATGAGCATGGAACATGCCAACTCAGCCCCGGCTTAAATCCCCGAGCGTATCTCGGTCTGCAATCGGTCGAGCCATCTTGCTTAATAGCCGCTACGTGTTCCCGAATATATCGGAGGATAGCCAAGAGCCGTGTATACCCGGTCGCTGCTGATGCTTTCTCCGTTCTACGATGACAGTGGTGATACTCTCCATTTCCTTCTCTTTTTCTCCTCGTTATAACGAGAACACAGTCAAATTTTTCGCCTACATCGTCGACCATTTACGAACGTCGTTTAGACAAATGACGCTTCGCCCCCGGGACATTAACCCCTTTTTTTATGCATACGACGATGCTTCGTTAAAATTTCACGAACGGGAAATTATTTTCGGTGATATACGGTGTAGAGGATTCGAGCCCGATGATTATGTCTCTCACCCCTCGATAAAGTCGCGACGGAAATAAACCGAGAAATATGCCGGGTTAACTAATATATTATTTCTGTGCCAATATGTATTTTGGATTTTTGTTCGTACAACTTGGAACATTATTTTCTATGTGAAAAATTGTTTATGACAAATAATTAAAAGAAGAAGGATAATTTTGTGGTAATATGCAGTGATATTTATACGAAATAATTGTCGTTATTATAAATTCCTTTTTCTTAATTTCGTTTTTTATAAAATTTCCATTCGTACATCGACTATTCTCTGCTCAGCATTCATGGGAGAATAAGCACAGGGATTGGGGAAACATGAGAAATTGGCAAAAAAATATTACGAAGATCCTCGTAAATTCAATCTTCTCGAGCTGTAACTTTCGGTCCAAGGGCTTATCTCCGTTCGAGCGTAGATGAGAGAGCCGCGCATAAAGGGCTCTATTCATATCCAACATAAGATGGAAGATGCGAAAGAGGCTTTTGTGATGTATTCTCATTACACAAATAGGAAGCATCGCGCTATGTCACAAAAATCATCGGGTCTTAGTGTCGTCGTCGTCGTCGTCCTCGGCTTTTCGTTCTTCGCGTTTTCCAAATCCTATGGTCATTTACCTCGTGAGCACGGCTTTTCGTCAGACCGTTTTCCATCGCGACATACGAAACCTCGGTCTTATTACATAACGGCTACGCTGATAAGGATTCACTGGTTTACGCGACAGACACACGAGAACTACTCTCGTGACATCCTCGTATACGTAATATACTTTTCCTTCGTATTCACGTTCGGCGTTTCCTAATATACTTTACGGGAATAAAGTTACCACCGTACATTGCGATATTCTGGTTCCATTTTCATTCCTCGCGAGAAATTACTATTTTATTTAATACGAAATTTTTCTCACTTTCCTCCATCCTACGCTCTTCTTAACACATACAAAACTACCTTATGAAAATTGTCAGAGAACGTGTTTTGGAATATCGGCGATGATAAACCTCTCTCTCTCGATCGATCGATCGATCGAGAAATTTTTATTTCTTGCTTCTTTGTTTTACCTTCTCTAAAACCCAGCTTTTTTTTATCCTGACTTATTTATACACGTGCCTGCCACCTTAGAATATCTGTTACCTTTTTAAGTATTTTTCTCTGCAATTTTTCTTGTTCTTTTCTTTTTCTTTATACGATCTACTGTTATTTTTTTGAAGACTTTCCTTCATCGACAAACGGGCCTTTTACTTCGATTAGCGTCTTGTTTGTTAGAAAACAATCCTTCTCGGGGAAAATATGAATAAGTAATTCGAACGAACGAAATTGCAAAAGGGAATTAAAGTCGAATGGAAAAGAGGGATAATCCCGACTAGAAATTGTACCGGGGGTCACATAAGGCCCTCATAAGGTTGCCTGCGTGCGACAAAAATGGCATAGAAATTTGTTTCCTTTGAGGTGTCGAGTGTGGGGATCGAACACGAGTCCGCTGCGTGAGAACCCAGCGCCCTATCCACGAAGCCACTGCGCTCCTTTTCATTCACGTTCTCATATAAATATATTATATAATATTGGATAATTCAAATCTATGAATGTTTTGAAATAATTTAATACTTCACTCAACGACAATCCGGCGATCTAATTACGAAGAGGTCAGGGACGTGTATGGAACCTCGGACATATAAACAAATATATACATATTTTTAAACATCCAGGGAATCTTATACGGGCCTGGTATTTGCCAGATCAGGATTGCCCCATCGAAAATTAGGATTTTTAACGTGGAAATAACTTGAAAAGGGCCCTATCTGGGCTTGATCCGATTGACCCGATCAGGCTCCCCTTTTCTATGCCCAATTCGGCCCCGATGCGACGGCAGGTCAGCCTCCCAAAATTTCTAATCGGGATGGTAATAAGCAATCGTTTCTAGATAATTTTTTTTACATCGGACGGTATCTGAGTAACTCGAAACAAAAGAGCTCTCGTGTGAAAATGACCGTGAGAGTCTCTCGAGATTATAAAATGGCGTCGTTATAAGTTTTGAAAACGGATATACGCGAGTCCTTCAAAAGTGCTCTTTTCTCCCCTGACTCGACGTAATAGTATACTCTACAGCTAATCGTAAGCAGAAAGAGAGCATGTAGTTCCTACCCGAGTCGCTTAGATGGTCTTCGCCACGTCCCTAATTAATCCTCTAAAACGAGCTCAAGCGTAAGAGAGGTTGAAACGCGTGACATCGTAGTGTCTCGAGCCTTTGTACTGCAACGACGACGACATTACTGCCAACAAAAGATTCGAGGATTGTTTTAGGGAGTGAACGCAGAAACAGAAATACGGCCCATTTCTTTTCTTTGTTTTAAGGCAATTACCGTTAATTACCTTAAATGTATAATAACGTTACGTTTTAAACGTGAATGTTTTTCATAAATATTCCACGAAATATAACGTATTGTTTTTCATTATGATATTTTCCAGGAAGTTATGACTTAAAAAAATATATTTTTTTAAGAAACGCCTCTAAGGTAGACAAATTTTGTATAATAAAAAAAAAAGCAGAGTTCATACAAGGGGTCGTTTGAACGAGCGCTTTCGTGCGAGAGTTTTTATGCTTTTTACCCATACTTGCATTAACCGTTCTAACAAAGCGGGGGAATAAGAAAACGCGCGAAAGTTAGGTAAAGGGGCAACTTTGCGCGAACATCGGGGATACAATCAGGAAAAGGAGGAGGATATGACGACGACGCCGAACGAATCAAGACAAGAGAAAGGGACGAGAGAGAGAGAGAGAGAGAGGCTATGCCGGTGAGAAGACAAGCGACAAACCGAGCGAGGGTGGAAGGAGCGAGAGAGCGAGGTGAGCGTCCGGGCGCTCACGTCGTCGACGGGGATCGCGAGAGACGAACACAATGGGGTGTAACGAGTGCGCGTTCGTCGTTTCGGTAGACGCAAATTGGGCCTAGATACGAGGACGAAAGTGGAAGCGAGTCAGGAGAATAAGCCATGCTGGAGAGCGAGAAGAAGAGGGAGACACGAAGGAGCGAGGAAAAGCGACGAGCAGTAGCGAGAGATTCTCGGCGCACCGAAACTTTCGTCTCTCTCGTCTCTTTCACTCTTTCGCCGAGGTCCTTCGCCAAGGAACAATAGCTACGGACACTATGCCTGAAACTTCACGGCTCGTCCAAAATATCCGCGAAGATATCGCCCGAGAAGCGATGAAATTCTATCATAAGTTTGCGAAGCAAAGAAAAGAGAATGGAAAGAAGAAGAAGAAGAAGAAGAAGAAGAAGAAAAAAACGATTTATTTATCCAGACGCTATACGCGCATGGTAAAAAAATTTAACGCGTCCAAGTTTCGAGCCTCGAATTATTTATTGTTTTTCGTCTCGGCGACAATTCTATTTTTTCGTTACGATTTTTTTTTGCTTATCAAGGTGTTTCGTCGTCACGAATATCTGTCCTACTCGTTGACATAATTCTTATAAATTGGTTTGGTTGGAGAAGAGAAAAAACACACAATGGTAAAAATAGTTTTATATTAAAATCGTGCCGGTCACCGTTTCGCGTATCGAGTCGAGATATATACGTACGTTGCCTCAACGCTCTGCAACATCTCCGAAGCCGTGACGCTCGTACTGTAAACCTACAAATTTCGTAGAGTCATATAAACGGTATACGTCAAAGTATAAAACTGTTACGCACGAAACTCGCTCGAGCGACGGAAAGGAAAACGTCGGGGTTGTTATATGGAATCTGATGATTTACGAGAAAACGATAGCCGGGCGACAGCGTGGCAGCGCGCTCTGTTTTGCGTGAAATCGGGTTTCTGACGGAACGTAGAAACAACCCCTGGCTCGGTTCTCTCTTGTCACGTTCAACTACCCTTGTCTACCACGCGATTCCCCGACTATCGCGGTTTCGTGCTGTGTTCCCTTCGAATTCGTCGAATCATGACCAAAACTCGCCCTTCCCCACGGTGTATCGAGCTTCGGGTTATATTATTTTTCAACCCTCTTCGTTTTTTTTTCTCTAAAAACGTGAGATTCTTTTGGGTTAACGAGGAAAGTGGGTCAACGAAAAAAACGGTGGTCACGAAACGTATTAATTAAAAAGCGATATTGATTTTAATCCATTTAGTTTAATCCAATATTGGTATATCGATTTTCAGATATAAATAATTTGGAGCATGTTCGCCAGAAATATATAAAATTTTACTAATCGACTTTTCGTCAGACTGTGCATTTCTTATTTTTTATTTATTTATTTATTTATTTGAAATTCTTACAAGATTCGATCATTCACGTTTATTTTCGATGTTTATTCGTCATCATGGATTGCTAATGGAAAATAAAAATATACGATACTCTGATATATAACGAAAATAACTATTTTTGTTTTATAGGTTTCGCCTTTGCAGAGTGGACGGTGGTCATTGGCTGAGATACTTGTTTTTACTCAAATTTTTATTGTATATTCGAATTTGTATTTTTGTCCTCGAAATATTTCGATACTAAAATCGATCTTTTATACGGCGGTGAAGTGCGCACGAGTGGGAAATTTTATTCAATCACACGGACTATTATTCAAATTTTGCACAGATATGCAAATATATGTACCTACATTTCTCATATACGATTGCGCATTTTATGGTTTTATTTTACACATTGAGGAACTCTAAAAAGAAAAACCGAAGATTGTGTAACTCGATTAATTTTAATTGATCGGCGAACGTCAAAGTACGTCGGACAAAGCTTCACCGACTATTTCTGCTTTAACCGTGCTCTCGCTCGTTCCCTTCATTATTTCGTTCGATGCTAGAATAGTTTGATTTTTCAAACCCAGAAACGACGAAGTGTCTCGACGACGACGACGAATTCAATAATAATCTTTCATTAAGTGCCAGCTACATTTAGAAATATGCGAAAATTCAGTCACTCGTAAAACGCGTCAGTTTCGTTCGACAATCACAGAAACGCGTTTCAATCGTAATCAATAACGATTTCTCATAAAACGTTTTTTTTTCCACAAGTCTACAATATCGTTCGATAATAGATAATCAATATCTATTATCGAACTTTCTCATAAAATATTTATTATCGAAATTTCTCATAAACCGTTTTTTTTTCACAAGTCTACAATATCGTTCGATAATAGATAATCAATATCGTTTTTACAACGTTTCACATCTTAGCGAAAGCGGGTCACTCGTTTTTCTAAATCTAGTTACAAAAATCGAAGCGCATAATCAATTTTTCACCCTCGTTTTTTATAGCACTCGCGCATCAACGTTAATTCCGAACGATTCGGACATTCGCGCTCATTTTTTACTCTCTATATTTTATAACTGTTAAAATTTCTGACGAAGCCGTGATACGTAGGAAAATGAAACCGGGGTAGTTTCAACGTCGTCCGATCGCGTCTCGTGAGCTTATATCCGGGGATAATTGTCGTTGGGGCAACCATATAACCCGAACTATACCACCTTACACCCGGTGGAGCAACTATTCCATCGGGCGACGTTGCTTCTCGACATCTCACGTATTCATTGAACGAGGCACTAAAAAGCCGTTGGATCACGTACTTTCCAGGGTTATATACCGACAGGGAGAAGAATAGAGTGTGCCGAGAAAGGAGGATCGCACATCCGCGACTTCGACGCAAACGCCCCTCCGCTCTCGACTTTTCCCTCCTTGACTCTTGACTTTTATTTTATGAGTTTTCGTACAGGTCCATAGATTCGTTTTAATATATTTTTTTCCATATTTTTTGTTTATATATCTATATATATGTTTTTTTGTAGATGTCAAGAATTTCGAGTAATTGACCGTGAATTTTTATTGGTTGTTTCAGGTGAGTGTCCCTATGGGTGAATTTCTGCAACCAGCTCTGCCAACGAGCACGTTTCTACCTCGGGTAAGCCGAACTATTTAAATAGACGTGAAACTATGTAAAGCAGTCCTTGCACTGTACAATGTATCTTCCCTACGGCGTACGTACGCGCGTACACACACACACTCGCACATATATATAGATATATTCAAATATCAATCGTCTTAAATGCATGAGGAAGTACAAGACGAGAATCGCAAACCTCTAATAAGATGGATGCGTGGAAAGGGAGTGAGAGAGAGAGAGAGAGAGAGAGAGAGAAGTTCTCGGCTAATATAATTTCTATGCCACGCGACAAGCGTTAGTTCGTACCGAGATCTCGATGGAAAGGTCGAAGATATTCGAAGGAATATCTTCCTCTCCCGAAGTGCTGCCACGAGTAACTTCGATGGGCGCAGCTTCGTGCAAACTTTACAGTTTACTCGATTCCAAGTATATTATCTTGTTGAGGACTAATCCAACCGATCGTCGAATCATATATATATATATATATAAATGCATACGCGTGCGACACTTCGATTTCCCGGGCTGTTTTCGTGCGCTATTGCCTCACGGGCAAAGTGTAAATCTCGTGCAAGCACGTAGAGGCCCTGAAATATTCGGTGCAAGTTTATTAGACCGCCACATCCCTCTCCCTCTTTCTCCTCGATATTCCCATCCCTTTTTGAGTCCCTTCGCTATAAGCGGGGCACGACGGGAAGCATCCTTGCGGCCCGAAAGCACCCTCAGGAGTCGTACGCGTCCGGGGTTCCCATGAATTTCAAACTAATCGAGTGAATTCAATCTCTCTCTCTCTCTCTCTCTCTCTCTCTCTCTCTCTCTCTCTCTCTCTCTCTCTCTCTCTTCCTCTTCCTCTTCCTCTTCCTCTCTCGCTGCCACTACATCTTCGTTCCACCGACTCGTAAAGCCCGCCGGGACGTCTTCCCTCTTCCTCGGTGCATGCCCAACGAGAGAAAACGCATCCGAGGCTCGTGGCGACCCTCTCTCTCTCTCTCTCTCTCTCTCTCTCTCTCTCCGTCTCTCTCTCGTAACACCCGATCGCACATCGTGAATTAACGACACGTTTATTATTATACGTCGAGACTCTTGAGTAATATTATGATTAGGGACGAGATATATAGATGTCGCGCGGGTCCCTCGTCATTAAAATTATATCACCCAACCTAGACCGGTAGCTATAATCGCGTCTTGTCCAATTTTGCATGAATTTTGATTTGACTCGTGACCAAAGATAGTCATCTACCGTTGATTATGCACCTCGATACTACATTTTACATCTTCTTTCATTTCGATCGACTTAACATTCTGACGTGTCTATCCACGTGGCAATACCTACTCGAGAAATTATATTTCCAGTTTCGTACTCGAGTCAATAATTCCTCTGCAGGGTGCATTAATTTTCTGTTTATCTACGTTATAACTTATTTGCCTATAAATTCGCTCGATCGTATCGATTTTTTCATTCGTACAGCGCAAGCCACGTTCTTATCGTTTATTTTCACAATTGTCTCGTTATCGGTAAATTTATAAATATGAAAAGAAAAAAACCGATAAAAGTCCTTCTAATAATTCTGCATAAAGAAAATATTCTTCTCGGATATAAATCAAATTTCAACATTACTGGCAAATATTTCTCATACATCTTTTGTATGTTAAGCGTGTTGAAAAAATATGTGACCGAAATAATTTACGCACGATCACGAAGAAATTTGCGAATAAATTATTTGATGAATGTAGGTCTGCGAATTCCCTCGCGAATTTACCGTGCGGTATATGCAGTATTGTATTTCCCGACGTATGTGTGTGTGTGTTAGGTGTTCAACGGAAGATCCATTGAGAATGTACTGCCCTGCTTTCTGTCTCGGAAGCTCTCTCGTCGCCATTCCCTTTTCACAGGAATTTCCTGTTTTTTACACGTACACGCTCATCTCACGTTCTCTTTTTCCTACCACCCTGTCTGTCTCTACGGCGAAGCCTCTTTTACCCCAGTCTCACACCCCTCCCCCCTCTCTCTCTCAATATATACCTATATGTATATATACATAAATTCTCTTATCGCATCTTCGTCTCGTCCCAGTTCGAAACTCTCTTTGCTTTTACCAGCCTCTCGCTCGATTTCATGCCAATGTCGTTCATCGTATTTGTAGGCTCGTGCATGTGTGCTCGACGAGCGAGCTTAAACCAAGTAGAGAAGAGAGCTCGGGGACGCGGGGGTTTTGGTCGAACGATCGTACGGGAATATGGATGGGGATAATAGAGAGGGCGACAGAGAGATAGAAAGAGCGAGAACGAAGAGAGCGAGAGAGACGAATTTACCCTTAGGCGTTAGGGGATGGTTTCGGAGGGCCGCTGTATACAATATCGACGCACATTCTTACGCGACAGAGACTATAGAAGCGACAGACAATGCGAACGCTCGAGACTATGGATCGCGCGCACAGCCTCGACCCGATGGAACAGAAAGAGAGGAACGAACGTTGAGAGGAAGAGAAAGCACGAGAGAGAGAGAGAGAGAGAGAGGTGAGGCGCTTCGGCTCCGGAAATTGTGGCGAGACCGGCGTTTCGCTCGCGTGAAACAACGTTAAGGCCTCTTCTCTCTTTTCCACCGCGCTTTCCGCTCACGCCTTCACCCTCACCAACCTCTTCGATGCAACGACAAAATCTCGATACATACACATTCCACGTATGCATTGTTCATCGCGCCAGTTATATACTCCGGCTTGTAGGTCAAACTATTTGTATCACAATGTAACGCGTTAACTTCATTCTTATTCGATGGAAATCGTTATTTCAAACGGTAGTCGATACGCGAATGTATCGATTAATTATTTTTCTCTGTCAATGACGATCATATCCTCTAATCGATGGACTTTGGATTCGATACTTTTCTATTCGTTCGCGTCAATCAACTTTTTTCAAATGGTGATGCTAAATTACGATTTAATTGCGAATTTGGATTTGTCGTAACGGTTTTTTGTTTGCGATTGTAGAAGGCAATTGGCACGAGGAGAAGAGCGGAAAAGTGGAAGCGTCGACGATCTTCTCAAGATCGATCACCTGATTTATCCGATTGAATCTTTCCTGCGGAATATACACCTAGAGAGAGAGAGAGAGAGAGAGAGAGAGAGAGGAAAGGTCCTTCTTTCTATTTCTATCTCTTTCTGCGAACCAAGTTAGGATCCGTCGGTAGCGTCACCCGGGTAACAGATTTTCCTCAATTGGTAATGGAAATTCCATTCGGTCCTTGGGGTTGTCAAGATTGCGGGAGGAGCGCGCAGGACACGAGAAGACGTTGAGGGAAAAAGGTTAAGGGTGGAGATGGTCGAGGGGGACATGTGCGAGGATGGAATTTCGTCTTTTTACGTCGTTGAATAAAGTCAGCAGGTGGGATATGGAGCGAACAGTGAGCCGAAGGTGATTCTCTTCCATCGTTTTTCGCTGGGGCGAGACTCGGGGAAAAAGATGCGCGCGCCAACCGGCGAGATAAATCCCCGACACGGACTTGCTATATGGGATCTGACTCGATTTCGTACGTCCGCGCTCCATTCGATTACTCGGCTCTACGTGACGTATTTCTAAGGCGAATGGAGAACTTACACACACACACGCACACTCACTCTCCCTCTTTCTCTCTCCTCTCATTCGATCTTATTTCTATATCTCTATCTACATATATTTTTGCCACGAACATTTGTTCCGGGAGATTTTGTGTTCGTACTTAGGGTAGGTTCGTAACGCAACGTGATATCGAGTGTTTTTTTATATATTCCTTCATTTTTGTAGAGTATGAGACCGATTATATTTTTAAAATATATATAAATTGTTATGAAAGAATTTTGCTCGACATCATAAAAACCCGCGATGTCGGATGTCGTCGGAGTGCCCTATATAATTTCGAATCTTCGATGACGCACGTCGATGGAATTCGTGACTATTATGATTTCGAAGCTTTCCTGACGACTAATTTTGTCTCATAGATGAATAAAAATTATCTGGTTCGATCAAATGATTATCGAGGGCTTTTAGAATAATTGTTGGCAATATCTTCTTCTAGAAAATGTATGTTCGTGTTTACTTTTCTACTCGGGCCACGATAGTATTCTCGATCGTGGAAAACTTGTTCCCCTTGTGCTTCGCGAGTAAACTCGTTGAACGTTTGCACGGAATATCGTTTATATATCGTGGCATCGAAATGAACTATTCGTGTATGTGTGTATGTTTGAGAGAGAGAGAGAGAGAGAGAGAGAGAGAGAGAGCGCCGATCGGATCCTGATAGGCGATCGTTGCACCCCGGCGTGGACTTTACGCCAAGCGCGCACGTAAGGCGTGTGTTATCTATTAGCCCCGGAGCATGATAAACGATTCGAGGTTCCTGCTTCCTCGCGAAAACTTGCGGCGTAAATCGCCTCGGGAAAAGGATAAGCTCCGAGGCGGTCTTCCACCCCCGTAGCCGCCCTCATCGTTCCATGATCTCCCACGTATCCCTGAGAGAACGTCGAATCATCCCTTTACTCCCGTGTATTGCAAAAATTGGGGCTAAGGCAGATAAAAAACAGAGCAACTCTACGATTTCTATATATTTTTTCTCTTTGAAGTAAAGTTACAGATCCAATTTGCCACAGAAGGAATCGTGCTCAGCAGAAAAATGTCGAAAGATCCGTGCTTCGCGCGTTTAAATCGCGAAAAGATTATCAAAATTGCCGTTACGAGGGACAATCCCAAGCGAAACTCCCAACTTCGTATCGTAAGCTTTACAAAATATCGAACGAAATGCAACTGTGGCAAAAATCGTCTTTGCAAACGTGGTCAGTCTTATATGTGTGTGTGTGGGGGGGTCTATATATGTAAATAATTCAAAAGGGCCTACGGATATATAAATCACATTCCCATACATCTTTATCATATATAAAGTCGATTGATACTTTAATGAATCAAGAACAAGTTGTTAACTATGCAACTGAAATCCTGAATTAACTTTATTTGCCAGGCACACCGCCACACGTTTTAACATTGAAAATTGGCGTACCTATTATTATTATTATACGAAAGATTAATCCACCACGAATTTGCAACGATACCAGGCTTTCAGTGAAAAATATAATGAACGATATCATCGAAGCTACAATTTTAAGTGGAGAATTTAAAAGAGAAGATGTACTTTTGTCACGTATCCCAATGATACCAACAGATATGCCATTCGAATTCAAACGTTTGCAGTTTCCGGTGCGACTCGCATTTGCAATGACCATTAACAAAGCACAGGGACAATCGCTACAAGTGTGTTGATTAAATTTGGGAAATCCATGCTTTACACATGGACTGCTCACGAGTAGAAAAACCTTGGAATTTATTCGTATACAAGATGGTAAAACAAAAAAGATTGCGTATCAAAAAGGACTTGAATAATCATCATTAAAAAAAAAAAAAGAATTGATTTCTTTAGCATTCGCTGTCAAATCAATTACGACGCTAAAACGGTATGCAACGCAGTGTTTAGCTCGCCATTGGCTGCGACGACTGCAATTTGGAAAAAGTGTGTGTTAACCAAAATAAAATTGAATCAATTTGAGAAAAACCCTTTAAATCAATTAAAGTCATTCTTTCGACTTTAAAACCGGGACATGATAAATATAATTAATAGAGAAAAGACTGCGGTCTAAACAATTGCAAAGTATTTATCGCGTGTACAGCGGGCCTATGTGTCACGGACTCGAGTGTAGCCCTTTCATACATTTATGTAGATAACGAGTAGGGGTTATATGGAGTTTTCCGATTACAAAGGTTGGCGACATTGACGATCGGATAGGCAGTGTAGGCTCAATAGAAGAAGAAGCGAGAGAGAGAGAGAGAGAGAGAGAGAGAGAGTGAGGAAGAGAAAGGGGTGATAGCTTTTCCACCAAGTGGCAGATCCGAAGCGTAACCCTCGGGGTCTTGGCTGCGAGAGCCCTTGAAACCCTGCAACCCACTATACGCTTTTTCTTGGCCGCCCTTCTCTCGCACACGCGTATATACACTTCCCGAGGTGTCACACATCGCCTGCGAAAATGACGTGGTATTTACCATTTATCTCGTACGAGATAAAAACGTTATCAGCGAGCAGCACGCGCTACGGTGAGAGATCCCCTCGAGCCACGGTTATTTCGAGCTTGGAGCGCATGGCGTTCTCTTCTTCTTTTCTATTCCCCCTGAGGCATGAATGAGAAGCCGTCTCGTTTAGTCAACGAAAGTCTACCAACTCGCCTCGGACCCTTCTCGCCCGATTTTACACACGTTCCAATTAATCCACTTCGCGTTACGTCCTTCCATCGTAACATCGTTCGCTACAGTTTTATTTCCTACATTATACTCTAATCACGTTGTTAAGTTAATTGAAGTAGATCTACGAAAGTTGCTTCCATCGAAATTGATTCGATATTTGGAAAATCGCGAATAAAGACTTTAACTTTCTTGTCTAGACGCGTACTTATCGTTCTAGCGATATTGAAGCTTCGAATTTAGTAGTTTTTATTTATTTATGTTCTGTTGAAATAGTGTCTTTCTTCTTCGAGACGACGGAAACACGTAGTACATTCGATATGTCGATGAAACGCTACACGGCACAATCCTATCGGTCCTCGACTTGTTATATACATACTTATAAACTATACACTGGCCACGATTGTGGCACACATAGACATATCTATATATATATATATATATAGCTGCTCGAGTATATTTCCGTACCTATATCTGAGGCCTTCGTTGCCTACACGTTTGCTATGGGTGCTCCAAAAAGATAACCGCACAACGACTCTAGCTGTGCCGGCCGACACTTCGTATCCGGCAAGCTCAAGCAAGCTTGGTGCAACAGAACATCGTCGCTCCTTCCCCCAGCCCCCCCTCTATTTCTCTGTGTATGCATGTATTATAAGCAAAGTCGAGAACGAGGCCAGAGCACGGTTTTCATACATGCATATGCAGGTATGCTTTGGCTCTTTGCACTCGTCTCCTCTTTCCGTTTCGTGTTCTCCTCCGTTTCGCACATTGTTTTCTGTACACGCGTCATATACGTATCTACATATAACTCGGTCGGTTTCGTTCGCCGTTGGAAAAATATTCTCCCCCGAACCGGAAATAATATTCGATGAATGCCTTACACCGAAATACTCCGAGTTGAATTTTCCAAATTTTTTTCCCGCTAATTGGATCATCAGTGTTTTTTTTTCCTCGTTGCTTATTTTTCCAGCATATTCAACTTGATGGATATCGGTCGTAAGCCCGCCCGGGGGAGGTTTTACATTTCTTCCTTTGGATTATTATTTTTCGAGCGTTGCGGAGAACAATTTTTGTCGACCGATTCGTATCGACGTACGATCGAGTTTACAAAAATTCATCGAACCTTCGGGTTTGCTCAGTGGCATGGGTAATACTCGTATATTAAGCTTTTTTTTTCGTATGCGTAACCACAGCGTCGCGCACGTGCCAAATGTATGCAAAGGGATTTATGTGGTTTGCCGCCTCAACGACTCGATTCTCTTTCGTTCGTTCGTTCATTTGCACGGCATATCGAACGCGCAGGACTCAGGCTGGCACGCCCAACGTACTTGTCGATTTTCCGCTTCTCTCTCTATCGCGCGCGCACTCACTCACTCCCTCACTCTCATTAGCCACAAATATTAATGCGTTCATTACCATGCTTCATATTCATGATATAAAAATGCTCTATTAATTATGTTACTCGTAGCCGTAGGGCGTTGGATAGCAATGATGAAAGAGAGAGAATGAGGAAAAGAGGGAGGTTGAGGCAATAGTCTCCCGTAAAATCGAGCTATGTGTGGCGTCGAGCAGGTGGCAGGCATTCACCACCCCCTTGCAGAACGATCGATCCTCGTCGTCGCTTTTAATATGGTGACGACCGTATATAACCGACTACCTATATATATATATATATATATACTACCGTGTATATATACGTATATTATACATACTATCGACTTTTGCCATTACCACGACATTCGAGCGACCCTACAGATGTACGTGTCGCCCGATCTCCCAAGTAGATTCCCTATCAAGTATAACGTATCACCGTTTTGTTAAACGTATGTATTTGGGAAAACGGGCCGAGTATGCAACCTGATGAGAAATATGGAAAATACTACTTTGAAAATTGAAGGGTAAAAACGCGAACGAAACAGTACAGTAGCGTTTATTAAAGTCAATATCCCGGGAACTACAGGGATGAAAAAGACGTCCATTCGATACAACGGAATATAGAAATTTCAATAAATTCATCGTTGTTGAAGACATTATTTTTAGAACGCGAGCCTAGTTGATTGTAAAGAAATTTTTATTTTTATTTTTAAACATTGCGTCTCCTCAAAATATAAATATCAAAATTGATATGTTATATCCCCGCAGTAGCGTGTTCGATCTTTATCGTGTCTCCGTTGTACATGCGCCTCGCGGCAGTCTTCGCTATCTGCACGCAGTTCGTACTTATTAGTATAGGTTGATGGGCATAACCAACTCATGCCAGATTGGGAGAGCTTCTCGGATTACCGAACACAGGCGTGGTTCAGGCTCAGCGGATCAGGGATATATTTATATATCCACCTCTCTCTCTCTCTCTCTCTCTCTCTCTCTCTCTCTCTCTCTTTCTAGATAGAAGGAGAGAGTGAGTGAGAGAGAGAGAGAGACAAAACAGTTCGCTCAGGTTTGTGCTCATCTAACCCGTTGAGCTGTACCTCGATGGTGCGCTCGCAGCTGGTTGAGCATCGAAACACCCTCAGCCCACTCTGTGCTATCTGCACATCCACCCTCTGGCAAAATTCTCGTAACACGATATTCACCGAGGATTCCCGCGTATACGCAACTATAATAAACCATGATCAACCGCTCGTACGGATAATTCCTAACGAACCGTACAACTTCCAAGTTAAAAAAAAATATTATATTCTCATTAACGAACGTAACCATTAAAATTATACACATGGGCAAAAAACCCGATATTAAACAATAACGTGTTAATTGAAACTTGCACGTTGCTTGTTCGAAATTTTTACTCGTTGGATTAAACTACGATATTTTATTTCAATTTTTCGGGCCGCAAAAATTATCATTTCAAGATGTTTCAAATTTCAAAAAATTCAAACCACGCTGCAAGTATAGACGGGCGTATTTCGAGTTATTGTACTATTTAAAATACATTGATGCAAAACCTTCGTGAACTCATCACGTTAGTTTAGGTATGCGATTTTGTTAACGAAATGAACAATTTTCGCAACACATTTTCGACGTAGCTAAGCACAGTAATATTTTCCATGTATGGGAAATGTTATACACGTAACAAAACCATATAAAATAGCGGTAAAAAAGAAGAGCACGAGTCTACGCGACGACGATAAAGCGAGAATCGGGAAGGTACACGCCGGAGTTTGTGTCTTCGGGCATTCTCTTCCTATTATTTTTGTCATGTTCCCTCTATTTTTCCGCTCATCCTCCGATCTCTCTCTCTCTCTCTCTCTCTCTCTCCTTTTTCATCTATGTGCGTGCGTGTGCGAGAGACACACCACGTTTTCGTGCAGCAGCCGAAGCTTCAGGCTGATACGTACGCGAGCAGCGCAGGTGTGAAAGGAAGCCCGTGAAATAAATCTCGTCGCTTCGTCGGCGAGAAAAGAATGCCGAAAGAACATATACGGTCAGAAAAGCTCGGAAAGAAACGTTCCCTCGCGCGCGAGGATTATTACCGCTTTTTTTTTTTTCTTTCGCGCTTCCCCTCTCGCACGTGTAGGTACGTAACAGAGACAGCCTCTTTCCTTTTCGTCTCCATCTCGTCGACTTTCCTACCCTTTTCATCCAACCTCTCTCTCTCTCTCTCTCTCTCTCTCTTCTGGTTCACTGTGGTGGCCACACGGCTCACAGGTTTTTTTCATTCTCTCCCTCTTCTTCTCCTTCTTTTGCCCGCCGAATGTCCGGCGAACTAATGGCGAAATCGCAGCGGTTAATTGCGAGCCACCGGCTGCTACTCGAGAAAGAGGAGAGAATGAAGAATGAATGAAAAAAAGCGTAAACGAAGAGGAGATGGAGGACAAACCGTGCCGTTACTTCGTGGGAAATGATTCGTGAGGAAAGCATTCGAGGGCTCGTTCTCGTTAAACGAGAGAAGGAGACGGTGTAGGGCGGGGCGAAGATGGAGAAAAACGGCGAACAGATGCCCTTCTATTCTGACTTATGGGTCCTGGGCACATAAGTCCCGGTGAATTCGACGAAAAATATCAATCGTGCCCTTTGATGCGCTTGAGCGACCCTGACGACTTTTTGATTCACGCCTGCTTGCCGCTACTCGCACGTCATCACCGACATGTCTACATTCGCCCCTTTTGACAAATCATTGTTTCCTTCTACCGAAAAAGGGAGTTTTTATATAGAAAATCATATTTTTTTTCAATTTCGACGCTAAGACTTTTGTAGATTGTTTCAGTGTGACTTAGGAACGCAACGAGCTAAGAATTCGCGCGGTTCTTTATGAAGGAAAAATGTTCATTTCTATTTCTTTTCTCGACTCATCTCGAGCAAATTGGGCAAGAAGGAAAAATAGTAAGAAAATCGATATGAAAAAAGAAGGAAAGATGAGCAGAGAAAAGGCAAAAAAATGATGGCGAGCGCGCGTGCACGAGCAATAAAGATGCGCTAGCTACCTGGCGAGCCACCCCGGCAGATTGGAAAATTGTTTTTTCCCCTTTTTCCTTCGTTTTTTTTCGGGATTTTTCCTTCGACATCGTTATTTTATTAGCGATCCCCGGTAGCGTCCATTTAGCTATCTCTCTTCCACGTTTAACAAGATGAACGTATAACTCACCGACGTCTTGTCACACGGAGCATCGTGATAATAAAAAGTATATAAAAAATTGCCAATGCGTGTGAAGAGTGTGCATCTAATTTCTAGAGATTTTCACGATTTTTCCCGCTCCCGCTGTGTTCGCGTGGGAGAAAAGTACCTACAAAAATATGTCGAGTACGCTCGACGGTTTACGAGGGGTGCGTCGGTTTAATTTTATACGCCGAGAACGAATACTTACCTCGCAGCAACGCGTCCCAAAATGCTCTTTCGTGTGCTCACCATCGAACGTTAAATAAGATATTTTCACTGATTCACGAAAAAGCTCTGAATGGGAAAGCCGGAAACGAATACAGCGGGCACACGACTACGAAGGGTTAAAAGGTTAATACATTAACGCCGCGCGCGGGTGTGTGTTTGTGTGTATCACTAGAGGCATCGCCGAAAACGCGAGGCAAACTTTCTCACGGAATCTCAAAGTTTTCAACCCTTCCACCCTCGGAGCACGAGGGAGAGAACAGAAGAGGGTTGATCTTGCCTTTCGGTCTCCGCATGTATTTTCGCAGGACAGCTAAATATGACAGAAAATAGTTCAAGCCTGTCCTCCGACAATCTACTCGTCATTTCTCGAGAAATCCTCGAAGCGACGAGATGAGACGAGACAAGAGAGAAAGAGTGAGAAAGAGAGAGAGAGAGAGAGACAGTTTTCGTAATGAGAAGAGAAATCCCGCGGAAGTGCGGACGGAATCTCCCGAGGTAATAAAGTATAGTGAAGGTAGAGGATATATATGTGTCCTTTTGGGATTAAATTCAAGATCTCTGCGACGCGTGTCCCTGACGAGGTATCATTAGCCTGCCCTTGAGACTAGCACAGCTGGGAAAAGGGGGGTGCTGGAGAACTTAACATACATCGGGTATGTATGTTAGGCTTGCGAAATTTTCTCTCTCACTCACTCACTCTCTCTCGTTAATTCCTTAATTAATTGCCGAAAACTTACCCGCACACTTTCCTTTTTCATCGTTGTATACTACCTATATCATGTGAATATATATATATATATATATATATATGTATATAATAACATAGCTAACAATTTGTAAGTTTACGCCGCGTTGTATCGCCCCAAAATGGTTTAATATCGTTATTTACGGCTTCCCTAATACATAAATACTTCGCTCCAATGATGCTTTCTGCAAAAGGGGTGAGGATATTATCGTATCCGGCTCTGAACCATAAGTGTTGGTTCACAACGACGGGAATAGCACATTCGACTAGAAATAATTCTCGTTGAAGGGATACAACCATGATAAAGGCGAGGGGAGACGATCCCTACAACCCGAAGGGTTCTTTTCTCCTGCTTTCCCTAATTAAGTTCGCACCCTCCTTGCTGAGGCTGAGGCTCGTGGTGATGGTACATTTTATGGCGTTCCAATGTGAAAATCTTATCGATATTGTTACGAGATATATATTTCTTCTCGATCTCTTTCTCTTTTATCTCCGTAATATTATTTTCATTTTTTTATATTTTCTCACCGACTGTAAAATCTTTACCAGAACTTCTATCGCATATGTTCATCGTGTGCTTCTCCGAACGCCATCTGCGTGTGGAATATTATCGCGCATATACCTATGAACGTATGTATTATCCAGGAAAATGGGATACCTACCTGCTGCTGCTACTCCTCTGACCTATATCTATAGCCAATTTACTATCGAGAAAAGAGCTTTGAAACCGGCTTCTACCACCGGGGGATAGGAACGACAACGACGACGACGACGACGACGACGACGAGAACTCCCGCCGAGTAAAATATTAATACGAATGCGCGCTCGAATGGAGGTGAAAATGCGATACCGAATTCTCTCGCTTTTCGCTTCAGCACTCTCTCGTTGCTCTACGACTAAGGGATCCTTGCCTCGGTCGATTTCTGCGTCGCCCTTTCCCTCGACTGCTCTCCATTCTTCGTTTTTCACTTCCTCCATTTTTTCTT
Organism: Netelia virgata; assembly: GCA_951802705.1. NCBI lineage: Eukaryota > Metazoa > Arthropoda > Insecta > Hymenoptera > Ichneumonidae > Netelia > Netelia virgata. Next base: position 32,998,055 of record OX637867.1, on the reverse strand, counting down.
CTTTTTTTTCCCACCTCTCGCAATCCCAAGAGCCATCGATTCGTCGATTCGTTCGTTGCTCTATGGCATTAACCCTGGATCCGCTCTACTCTACAAATCGTTCGATGCGCCAGTCCCGTTGCAGTTGAGTGCACTCGGCGTCTCTCGATCGCCATCGAGCCTGCCTCGATCTTCTTCCTTCCTTCCTTCCACCACCATCGCCACCCGTTTGCTCGTCGCCATCTCTCCCCCTTTCTCTTCGGCACGTTGGATGTAACCGATGTACTCGAAATGTGTACCGCGCGAGAGCCGGGAATATTAAATTGGTCACCCGAGTAAATATTGGATGAGCCCTCTCGCGACTCCGCGACGACCAAGAGAGACCACGTTGAGCGCGACGACGACAGGAGAGAGATAGCTAGATAGATAGAGAGCGAGAGAGACAGAGTGAGAAGGAGGGAGAATTCCGGTTCACTCTCCGAGCTTTTAGAGGCTGTACTTGCGACGGTCTTGGTGTCATGAAATTTCACACTATCGATGAACCGTGAGCGCCCGCCGAGACATCTCGCACACCACGTTGGATAACATCGTGCCCATAATACCGCTCTGTATACGAATTTGCTATATACACAAACAACCCCCGAATATAACGCGTGTTCCGGATGTAAAGCTATACTTTTCTTCGGTACATTCCATGTATACTCACCACCGCCACTACTCGCACTTCCTTCCTGTCTGTTCGTTACACCAACCGAACAAACCCGCTGACGTTGCCTAACCCCATTTTTTGGAGGCATCTTCGGTTCTTGTATTTTTTCCCCAGTAAGACATTTTAATCGAAAATTAATAATTTAACTAGTCTTGCGAGATGCGTTCACTAAAATTGTTAATCTTGTCGCTAACCATTGATACACGCGCTGGCATGAACGTGGCAAGATATTTATTTGAAACTTCGAATGGCCTTTTGTTAATCAGAAATCAAGATATTTATAATATATTTATTCAGCGGTAGATGTATAGATGCATGAGCAAACACGAAGCACGAAACGATATCCGCTCGGTTTTTCGTGCACTTAAAATGTGTCACGACCTTTCTTTGCCCCTATCCGATTCCATCGGATTCGAGGCTATTAAGACGGGCCTGCCCCGCCATGTGTATACGTATCAACACTTTGACGTTATTTGCTCGCGTGTCAACCCTCAGGTGCTAGTTCGCCGGTGCGCGAACCCAAGGGGTTCCTTTACCCCTCGCTGTGACTCGATCCGACGCCCGAGCCTACCCATGCGTTGCAATTTTAGTCGATGCACCCACTCCTTTGCTCTCTCGCTCGAGCCCTTTCTCTCGTAGGAGCTCGAAGGTTAAATGTCACGACGGGGCGTACACGATATCTTGGTCTAGTTTTTTTGATGAAAAGTCCACCACGTTTTGCGTGTAAAACATGCATGATCGAATCGGGTCTACGAAATGTAAGACGCAATACAAGCGTCTGTTTTCAACAATTTTTAGTCTTACAATCAGTGAAAAATGAAATACGATGCGATTTCTGGATCTCTAAATCGCAAAATAAGAAAGAACAAAGAAAACGCAAAGAACGTCGATTTTTCGTTTTAAGAAATAGGGATTTGGTACCGAGACGGCTGACGTTAAAAATATATTGAAAGTCGAGCGGGATTATAACTTCGTGTTGGCCCCACCCGAAAGCTATATAATGAATGAATAAATCATCTTCCGGAGATTAAAGAGCGTCGTATAAATAAATACTGGAAATTATCGAGATGTTGAGAAGAAGAGAGCCGTGGCTGCCTGGGAAAACTTTACGGAATTTGGCTTTCGCGCGAGGAGTTTGGGGAAACTTGGTAGGCCCGGAAGGGAGTCGGACATGGGCGGTGTTGAAAAAGCAGAGAGCATCGGCGCAGTCGGTAAAACCCCCTCTAAAATAAGGGTTTTAACCCTGAGGGGTTATAATCGCTAAGGCAGAAGCGATGAAGGGTGAGAATGAAAGAACCTCAAAATCATCATTTCCGCCCAAGAGGGGTAAAAGGTTTCTCTCGTTTCGCGAGAGTTGTAACCCGCCCCGAACTTCGCACTAATAAAACTGTCCCCGTCTACTTCGTTAGTCCGTGTAAACAAAAATTAAACGAAAGGAAACTGAAAAGCGCAATACCGGTTCCAGCGCGAGCTCGATGCGAATGGGGTTCTCGAAAGAGGGTCGGTCGCTGCGGAGAGGTCAACCGGGCCGTCGAAAATCCTTTCGACCACGCCGCTCGTTCGTGATTCAGAGATCACCGGGAAGTTAATGAAACAGCAGGGTGTTGCGAAAAATAAGTTTTACCATGTAAATGTATTCATAACGACCCGAATATTCGCGCGACCTCCCTGTTGTACCCTGGTAAACTGGGAGGTCGCCTCTCGATTATATCTCTCGCGAAAAAGCTCAACGTTTGCCATACGAGAATTTGGTACGAGCGCAGAAACACAATAAACGAAAAGCAAAGAAAAACAAACTAAAACAAGAAATGGAAAAAGGATGCTAGAGGCTGCACTAGACGAAAGCGCCTGGCGAAAGAATAAACGGGGGATACCAAGCTTCTTGAAAATAGAAACGAGAGAGTGAAAAAAATCAAGAAAAATATCGCGGTAACAAAGATTTTACGGTTTTTTTGTCGGTCCTTTTCTCTATGTGTACAGTTCGGTATACGGCAACGAACATCGCATCTTGACCGAAGATAGGTGAGAAGGAGAAACAACAAAGGGGGGGGGGGAGCTTGGAGCGTCGGTCGGCGGAAGGTTAGGTGACGGTGCTGCCGCCTGGGAGCCAGATATCCGCAAGTGTTACGTTATAAAAGATGGACCGGTCGGACAGATGGATGGATGGACGAAAGGATGGATGGGAAAGGGGGAGGGGGTGGGAACGACCATATAAATATGGAAATTTCGTAAATCAAGTTAGTTCGCAAAGTGCCAGAAAGTTTCTCGTGTGCGCTGCTCTCTCTCTCCTCGCGTGTTACGGTTTATCCTTCCTCTTCACCCTCGTCCACTTCCCGCGTTTTCCCTCTTCACCATCGAGCACCGACATTTTCCATCCACCTACAAACTCACCACTTCCCGTCGTCCTCGTTCCTCTCTCCGTCCTTTCGTCTATCTCGCCGAAACACGTTGCGTCGACCTATTTTTATATCCCCGGAATAAAAAAAAAAAACAAAGCATCTTTGAAGAACCTCCTTCTGAAACGTGATCGGTCACGGTATTGTTAACACGACCCTTAACACTATACGCAGTATTCACCGGGATTTATGATTAAATTAGGTGCATCGATACAGTGCGTTAGTTTTTGAATCGTTTTCACTTTTGTTTATTTTACTTTTGACACGATCCTACGTGACCTCAATTTTCTTCCCGTATCTTTCTTTTTGTCTGTCACGTGCAACGATATTTCGAGCAACGGCTAGAACACTATGTTTTTCTTTTCCCTATCTAAGGGAAAAATCTAAGTTCTCCACAAACCATGGAAGAGTCGAACGTAATGTTTTTTCTCCGAAATACCAAAATATTGAAACTAGCGAAAACCGACTGTCCACCCGCCGAACGAATTATGACGAACTCTCTCCCTCACGTGGCTTCCACCACAGTGCATAGAGCACGAAAATCCGCTCTATGCAAAAATAATAAAAATTGTGTCAAGAACAAATCCTTCTCGGTAATAGGCAATGTACGTAACTGCAAAGATTAATCAATTGATTGACGATGTTATACTGTGCATTATTTCGCAACTTCTCTACAATTTATTCCGTAACAGTCTCTTCACACACTTTTTTTGCTCCTTAACTAAACAGACTTCCCCGACTATATATAAAGAGTCACATTGTAGATACTTAAAAGTTTTGCCAATGCATTCTTGTTCGTCGCGTCGCTCGGTTATATAGAGTACAGGGCGTAGGGTATCAAGCTGCGGGAAAGAGCGAGGTAGAGAAAGGAGAAGCATCGCACGAAGTTCGAACTATCCGAGCAACATACTTTGCCTCGTTCCGTTGATTCGATTTACGAGAGACTGGTAGATCGTTCGGTTCGCGAGGCTCGGTGCCGTGTGGTGTTCTCCACAGTTGGCGCCGCGCTCTTGCTGCGCGGCGGAGGGTGACAGTGGCGCGCCATTAGTAACGACACTCGAGGGACAACAGAAGCACCGAGCCTCTCGCGCAGCGCCTCTCTCGGCCTTCTTTGAACGATATTTCATCCCCTTGGCTTCCCCGCCGCCAACTGTTCGCATTTATAGGGATTTGGGAGGTGGACAGGGCGAGAGAGGGTTGCAGGTCGAAGTCTCCCTTTTACCGCGTGTCTCTCTTGCGACCCAACTCCCGTTGTAACGCATTCGGATATCATACATTCTTTTTCTTTCTTTCGCGTACCGAAGAGACAGTCGCGATTCACGCGCCGCATGGGCTTTTTTTACAAAATTTGATTTACTCGCCTCGCGACACTCGTACATTCTCCAGTCCCGCTTCCGGACAAGCGTCTGGCCCAATACCGAAAGCACCTTCGCGCGTCTGCTTCGAACAGCGGGAAGAACGAACCCGAAGTAAAAACTCGCAACAACGAAATGGAAAAAAACCTCCCTTTTATTTCGTTCTTATACTTATCGAATTTTCCAACTTCTCGTACGCCTCATCTTCGTTCGGTGTCATCGTACATCATGGACACTGTTCTCTATCTCAATTCCGAACTTTCCATATAATGTATCTATATTACGAATGGGGAAACTGCTGTCAGAAACGTAAAAATGAACGTCCGTCTTGTACCAAACACCATTCTCAAACTTCGAAAGTCATATTTTTAAATCAGCGTGCGTCGAATACCCGAAAAATTGTCTTTGCCAAAACGAGAGCTACGTTCTTGCCAAATTAACGTCGGTCTTTTGCCAAACAACGTTATTAAACTCCGTATCTTTAAATCACGATACACACCGAATTTCTGAAAACGTCATCTCTGTCGAAAAGACCTTCCCAAAAGGCGGCCGGTCTATCGAGCACAGAAAGAAAAAAGGAGAATTGCCAATGACGAATCTTCACGAGGGTTCGATGCTCGCAACCCCCGTAAACGTATGGGGATTTCCAGCCCTCTCTGCACCGAAAGGACCATGACCACTTTCATCCTCTTCCTCCTGCTCTCGTTCATGTTACGATATATCCAAGATTACTTCGTAAACTTCAGGAAATAACCATCCCAGAGCTCTCTCTCTCACTCACTCTTGGGGAGGATCGACCAATCCCCGGCAATATACACGCCACGACGAAAGAGCGGTCGAGCAGGGTGATGTGTACAAATTCTCTCGAGCTTTCGTGCAGGCTCACATCGAGCTCTTCTCCAACCTCCGGTGAATCCCCTCGATCGATCCCCAACAGGCTCTATCTATATAGACGTATCCGATACACGGATACAATAGGGAGAATACATGAGAACTCTATGTACTCATCCCTCGAATATACGCTCCGCGTCCACGTATACGGAGAAACTACGTAGCCCCCTCCCCCTTATTTCACTCGCTACGATCCAATGTATAAAAGATTGTTTTTAATTACCGAACAATTTCTGCCGAGCAAAAGGCATAGAAAAAGGAATGTATATGTATGTGGTCATCGGTACATAGAGCGTAAAGTGAAACTTACGAACAAATACCCCCTACCCTTTGCACACTAACGGGAAGGATGGAATCGTGCGAGTATCGCAAACAGTTGTGAATCCTCCGTATTGAGCGTACATGGCTCCTGTGTACACACGTGAATGGTGTGGGATATTGGTTATCCAGCACGTTTCATCCCCATGGAATCGCCGATAAAACCATTATCGTTCCACGTCGTATTTCAGCCATTTATTCGCACGACACGCGATCTCCTGAGCACGCGCGCACACTCACACCAACACACTTACACACCTCGTCGCTGCGGTTATACCGTTGTCTCTCTCACCCTTTTCCTCTTCTTTTGCCACTTGCACTCTCGCACACTGTCACACCTAGTACAATATCTTTCTCTCGTTCCTCTCTTCTTTTCCTTCTCTCGTTTTTTTCGTCTCTTCTTTCCTCGTTCTTTCTCACCCATATCGCTCATCTACCCCCTTTTTCTATCTTTCAACTATACCTGGTGGTCGCGGCAGGAGGGTGGAGGCGGGTCTTATTTTCTTCTCTTATCTCGTTTCGTTGCTCCTTTCCACGATGACTCGGTGGACCGGACTTTTCACGCGTTGACCGGCATTACAAGCAGCGGGCATCGTCTACCGCAATTTTTATATTTTCGTCACGATTCGCGGCTAAGTCTTTTCCATTAGATAGGATTCCGAATGGTGGATCCTTAACCCACTGCTCTCATATTTTATTTCATTTTTCTTGTTGTTGTTTTTGTTTTTTTCATTTCCATCGTCGTTGGCATTTTCAATTAATCAATAATTTTAAGTATTTTACGAAGGAATGATCCAATACAATTTTAATAGTTTTCCCACGAGAAATACGTTCGTAGGCGTGAAATTCTTGGGCTGCATTGCAAAATAGCTGAGAGACGCGTCGTACGAACGGACAAAAAAGTGTTGCGTATGTTCCTTTCTACGTATTTCAATAAAATATATGTGGGCGTAGGAACATTATGAGAAATCCAAGAGAACAATTTATCGCGTCGAGAAGTCCGATGTGCCTGAACGAAGCTTGAACAAACGAAAAGAGCGAGAGTAGAAAGGGCAGAGATGATTCGTCGAACAGCACACGAGTCGGTTCGTATTTACAAGCGACGCTTGTCTTCACATATATATAATGTGTAGTGTATACGTAGACGAATTCTCTCTTTCCCTCTCTCTCTCTCTCTCTCTCGTAGTGGTTTTTGCCGTAAGGGATGCACGTTCATTTTACGCCGAGTCGTGAAAGCGAGGGTACGAGGGGGTTCCGAAAACTTTTGATAACACTTGCAAATTGCTTTCGAAAATAGAATAACAATTCAATTTGGGCCTGGAAAACGCTCGAACCTCGACTCCAACGTGTCGGAGGTGAGCGGTCTCTCTCTCTCTCTCTTTCTCTCTCTTCCCCTCTCTCAGTTCGTGGGCATTCTAGAGACACACATACGCGCGGCGCACACGAGCACACGGACTCGCGCGTAAAAACACGTCGGTGGTTATAGTGTGGCTGGTCGAAGCTTCCGGCGCCCGGGCTTTCGGTGCCCCGTAGAGCCCGAAGGATGAGTCGTAAAAAAAAGCCTGAGAAAAGCGCATAGCGATGCTTTATATAGGACAACGATGCAGAATCCGGAAGCGAAAGCCGGCCCACGGGAATGAGTATATCTCTCTTGGTAAGTGACAAAGAAGAGACGCTTTACTCACGGGGCGGTAGGACAAGGAGATAGATTGATATAGACACGACAATCACAATCGATATCCGGACACCGGTAGTACAAAAAAAATCTCATCTCTGATCAAAAAAATATCGTTTCTTCCCTCGTGCGAGGCTATTTTCCTCGCTAGTTCGCATCGATATTTCGCCAGTTCAGAAATTTCGTATAATCCTCCCACAATATCCATCACCGGCCCTCTGTAATCGTTTTTTTATCTTGAGGCAGAGGGGGAAAGGTGTGGGTTAAAACTTGTTTGCACTATCTCTATTGGTCGAAACTTTTTTTTTCACATTTCCATTCGACGACATAGTCACGTAGCTACATAATAAATCTCGCGTTCAGCTTAGTTAGAATGACAAGTGCGCGAAAAAAACGCGTTTTCGTCACGACGAACAAACAAACAAAAATGGGCAATTTTTTTGTTATCAATATTCCGAGAGAGAAGCCTCGAGGTATTGTTCTTTTCGAATGTTTACAAATGGTAAAGTGATTGAAAGTGAAATTGATCCGTACGACCCTCGAAGTACACAGAACTTCGGGTTAGATCAGGGAGAGAAGAGGGTGCCAGAAGAGACCCTCCATTCAACCCCATGAGGAAGTTCGTGGGTGTCTGCGCGTATGCGTGTACGCGTGTGCTCGTAGTTCTTTTCAACGACGAGCGAACCCCCTGTAACCATGAGAAATAATAAGGATACGTTAGCTTGCATTTCGGAAGGCTAGGGTGTGACGAAGACGTTATCCTTACTAAATATATCTCTTCGTTTATGCCGAATACATACGTCGATCCCATCCTCCTTCCTCTATATACTTATTTATAATGCAATGGTTCGTATCTTGTCGGTCGTTGATCATCATAACGCACGGTTTGATTATATTCTCGGGCAAATATAACTTGTCATACTTAGGCTACGATAAGGGCCCATCCGAAAGTATATAAGTAAATAAGTACAACCTTTTCTGACCTAGAATCTCATCAGAAACTTATTTCCACACAATACTCCAGCTTTTCTCGATGCATTTGAATTGCTTCAGAGACTTCCAAAAACAATTATAAACAAAAAAAAACAATCGATCTGAGGACCCTCGAGAATTTTTTGTTCTAAACTGCCGTAACAATTATAATTTTTAGATCTGTTCTCACTAGAGTTGTCATCTCTCCGAAGGTCCTCGAACTTTGAAACTGAAGTGCTTGTACGTGACTCGCGATAGCTGTTGACATTGACAGCAGAATACAAATGTACCGATAATAGCCAATCGTGAGACATTTAAAGACGAAACACGACGAGATTCAAGCAAGAACGAACAAATGTGAATGGGAAGTTACGGTGGCTGAGATAAGAATGAAATAATGAGTGCGCGTTGAAAGTCTTGGAGAGGAGGAGCGCGCCTCGTAGTTTTACGGCTCGTTTTGCTGAACAAACTCCCTCGTTCCGACAAAACTCTGTGACAGTATTTCTGAATGTTCTATATACGTACACTATACACGTATACACGACAGTTCAGTTATAGAACCATGCATAGGACGTATATGTTTGTTCGAAACTTTACCTCGACGCAGTCGTCATAGTTGGTGAAAAGGAAAGACCGGTGAACGCTTCCCGTCGTTACCCTAACGACGCGAGCGCTTATAACGATGTAAATGTTTCTCGGCGGAGAGTTTGGGCAAGCGCCCGCGAGCAAGCTCGACTATACAACTTCACGTTGCATCAATAAGCAGTGGCAGGTGTGTCACGAGACGAGAGTCGAAACGGGATAACGGAGTAAAGAAAGTAGAATAGTGCAAAGAGAGAAGTACCGTAGCTTAAGTAAAGCCAGAACTGTGGAAGAGTACGTATGTTCGTAACATAAACAAAGAAACCTCAAGGAAACGACTACCGACAGGATCCGAGGAAGATCGCGAATCGCGACACCTTTATATAGGATATACGCCAATTACGATCAAGAGTCTCGCGTCTTCGATTTCTCTCGTCTGCTCGATTGTCAATCGCTGAATTAAAAGTGAAGAGTGCTATACTTTTTGTTAATCATTTATGATAAGAAGCTTTTGTAGTGTTTTCTTTCTTCTAATTTTTACATTCCATACTGTGAGATCTTGAGGAGTAATACTATTATCGGATTTATATATTCTCATAATGAAAGTATGGTTAGATTCCTTTTAGATTTCGATTTTCTTTTCTCGTGACATTTGCTTTCGCGTGGAAAGTCTGTGAGACGGTCATGCGTGAAGTAAGCCGGTAGCCGGCATTGTATGCGAGTACGGGGCGGGCTCAGGCCGCATAAACTGTGAGAGGGGATGTGGGTATATCCGTATAGGCGTATACGTGGATGCTGCGGGCCGAGAGAGGTTCAGAAGGAGCACTCTTCGCCGTTTCGCAATCTCGGTGAGCCCGCACCGTGTCGCTTCAGGTCCCATTGAAACAGTCCGCGCGACGCTCTCGACACAGCGGCAATGCCGAGGGGATGGACTTTCGCATCGCTCTAGCGGACCATCGCAAAAGAAGGGTAAAATACCGCACGGGGAAGAGGGACACGCGCAAAGAGCCTTTACCACGTCTCGTCAAAGAGAGGGAGGATGACTGGCTTTCAAGCTTTAGGAGCTTTTACGACTCGATACTTTTGTCTCACTCGTCGCCGTTTTTTCATGTCGTCACCGCTGCCTCGTTAACTGGCAGGGTAGAAACCTGCGATGTTTACGTCGCAGCAGCCAACGTCGAAGCTTTTTTCCTTCTTCCGCCAAAGTCGGCTGAATTGACCGATAAGACACGGCGAATTCCCAACTATACCGTCCAGCAAAAGTCGTAGATCCTGTACCAAAGTTACATACGTTCTTGCTAATGAACATGAATACTTTATCGAACGTATCGAACTTTTTCTCGATTAGTGAAAAATAAACGCGAGAAAGATGAGTAAAATATTAATCCGACCTAGAAGTTTTATGCTGCTCGGAATTATCCCTTATAATTATCGCCGCGGGCTTCTTCCCACATTACAATTCAACCTTTCCTCGTCGCGCAAATCCCTTCTCTTTGCTCGATAACCGTCCGTCCGCGTGTATCTTTGCATTAATGAGGTCGATCGGTTCGCGGTTCTCCGTCTTCGTACGCTTCCCCGTAGCAAGCATCCATTTTAATTAAAAGCTCCCCGCAAGACGAGAGTCTACGCGAGATGCATCTATCCTGCGTACCGACACCTCTGAAAGTTTCAATGTCACTAGCGGTAGAGCGGAGTAACTTGTCGAGAGCAGTTTACAGCTCCGATAGATTGACGACAGCGAGTATTCTTGAAATGAAACTCGATACTCGATATTCCATCGGCAATCGCGCACTTCAGAATTTATAGTACTGGTCTTATATTTTCAATGAAATACGCGCGTACGCTTGATTGATGGATTCAACCGCTGGGTCATTTACGAAAGATGTCAGAAAGAAACCCTGTAATTCATAAATTTTAATAACTTTACTCATTATTTTACTCATTATCAGAATTAAGAAATGTAATAAACCGTTTTTGATAATTGTTTAGTTCCATTATAGCACCTAAACAAACTAACTCCGATAATACTGTAGATATATCTATGGGATTTTCGTACGTGAGACGAAGTGAGAAATGACGACGAAAGGGGTCCTTGTATTGGTCGTGTCCCGCATAATCCTGATCATAAAACAGAGGCGATCTTCCAGACGGTGGAAAGCTATGAAACGACCTCGCAGCTTCCCCCGCTGTCCGTTTCTCCCGACTCCTTGGCTTGTCCCATGCGCTGCTTTTCCCATATACGAGAAAATGTACACCCTACCTTTATCGTCGGGCTCTTTGCTCCATCTTTTGTATGATGTGGAAGTATAGCTTCAGGGGGAGAGGAAGGTCTAGTCGGGTCGCTGGGTCATGTCTCGTCTCGGGTTGAGTCTCAACATGGAGTCCTTTCTCGATGTGAAATCCACATATACGAAAACTAGAACTGTTCCGTGGGGGAATGTGTGTGTGTGCGAGTGTATGCCTGGCTTAAAATGCTCTCCGGAGTGCCAAGGCGGTCCATCCATCTCCGGAGGCAATAACCCCGTTCTTACCGTCCTATCACAGGGCCCATCTCGAGCTAATATTATTTTAGCGAAGACCCTTCAATCCTGTATGTATCGCTCCAACGTGTCATCCACTACATTCACTCACTTTAGCGGCTAAAAGTGTCCTGTGGGCCAAGGCCGTAACTGCAACTGAGATTTCCTCGTTTCCGTCGAAGAAATACTTGTGAGACGAGAATATATATATATATATATATGTGTAAGTGTGTGTGTGTGTGTACAAGTGCATGTCTTATACATAGGACGGTCTTCACTCTACTCTTGTCAAATTGACTTTCTTATTTGTCACCTGGGACGTTCGACATATATGGGACGGTCATTGCCCTCTGATAAGATAGTAAAACTTTACACTCTTGGCGCATGGACTTGTTACTTAATTTCGTGACTCTATTCAATATCTGGAATGTTCTAAGAGCCACCATAACACGATACAGCATTGGAACAATCAGAGGTATGAGAAAATTGTGCAATGCCATACTATCAAATATACCCATCCCTTGTAACTTTTAATAAAATGAAGATGGTTGAAGCCCTGAATAGACGTATTATTGAGTTCAGCGAAAAGGGGAGTACGGTTTGTCCGCTTGTGGCAGATCGTGTTCTGGCGCCGTGATGGACTTGAGGGCTTGGTGAAAAAAAAGATAGCGAGAGAGTAAAATACAGTAAAGCGTTAAAGCATAGGGGGTTAAACCGTCTCAACTCTGGACCCCGACCTGTATTTTCCCGCTGCCGTGGTCGTCGTCGTCACCCATGTTGGCCGTCGAAACGTAGCAGCTTCATCCGTTATTCGCGGTGTTTGGTGTGCGTTCGTGTATCGCAGAGGTCTGAAGGACCCGGCATGACACTCGCGGACTCGTGTATTATTTATTTCTTGCGGACGTATGGATTATGGAGTCTCTTCTCATCCTCCACTTTCTTCTTCTTACTTCCGTCTTCCGTTGTCGCGAGTGTCGTCACCCTCGATCCTTCGGCCGGCGACCTCCCGAAGACCCGAATGGACCACCGTTGTTTTCTTTTTCCATTGTCCCCTTTCCATCTGGACTTACCCTTCTATCCTCGCCCATCTCTACTTCATCCTCTTCTTCTTCGCTCATCCTCTACCTCTCTTCTCGGACAGACCACGAGAGCTTCCAAGCTCGGAATGGCAGACTTTGTTCGGCGTAGATCCTGGAATAAAACCTTACTGGCTTCAGGCGGGGTATCCCCAAGAACTCCTTTCAGACACAACAGACACGTGTGCGAGCTTCGTCAGCCGTGTAAACTCGAAGTAGACGAGCATAGAATCTACTCGTACGTACATTTACCTCAAGATTTTTCCTTTCAACGTGGATACCCAGAAGGATTACTTCCCTGGCAACGCAATCCTCGATATTCTCCGGATTGAGTGATCTCTTTTTTTATTATCAAACTCCCTATTATTATAGCATAGTCCATATCCGTTTCCGTCACTCCCACAATGTTAAACATCGTGGGATCATACGGGTCCGCCCGTTTTACAAGTCCGCCCAACGATAGAAGAACGCGTTATAAGTATTTTTCCCAGTTCCGCTTTTCTCGTAATATCTAACCGCTATCATCCACCACCAACGTTCGCCCCATAAGTGACAATAGCAGATACGAATCCAACGTGGCTATCGTGACAATAGGTGTACCGCGCGTTCGGATGTTTGTCCCAATAAGAAAGGGAAAGCGGAAGATGGATGATCTTGGTATCTCCGGATGTTCCAGGAAGCTGGGAGACAAATGTCTGGACAGGAGATTTTCTCGAAAGGTCATCCTTACACACGCGATACCCATGATATTGAGACACGAGACGAAACATACCTTGGATATGTATATGTGTACATACATATTTATCACACGCGTTCTATCGTCGAGGGGTCGACGAAAAGACAACAGCGATGACGACAACGACGACGTGCGAACCCTGCTGTTTTGAAGCTTTCATCGCAGCAGGATAAACACCTCGTAAAATCCTGGGGCTTGTGGACAAACGTTACCTGGGGTGTCTCGTGCGCGACTGCGAGCAGGCACAAATATGCAACATCCAAAGACTTTTCTTTGCCGCTGCGACGTTTATCCGTGCGTCTTGAAATATTGGCGTGATGAAGAACGAGAATTCTTTCTGCCATCTTGCCTACTATCCTGGTGCTGTGCCGTCTTCTCGCCAGCCCGCGCTGTCGCCCACACACAGACCGATCTTGAAAAATTGTAAGTGCTGTTCCTGGATGCTCTCAATTTTGTAGAGTTAACTGGGAAACGAATGAGGCACGCAGGTTCTTTTGTCTTCTTGTAAAAAATGGTGAACAACGCAGGTTACTCGGTTAATGACCAGGAATATCACGAGCCTATGTACAAATGCGCGTGTACGTGTGTGTGCGTGCATATAATCTACATGCATACTTTCGATATCTCGTGCAGACCCCCAGTCTTTTCACTTTTATCTCTTGGCAGGATTATGCATTCTCGCCTCTTAATGCCCGGAAAGCTCGATCAAAGCTTGTTCCTACCGAGAAAGCTCGAGAGCGTAGAAAGCGCCTATGCAACCGCGCTACAGAACCGCACACACCACCACCACCACGACGACGACCACCACCACCACCACCACCAGTCGGCACTGCGCGAGCTGTATTCGGTTAACTACCGTTTGCTCTGGCCAAGCTCTCGTGGTAGCAGCTCACCCACCTTTATCCACGATGCTTCCAGGATTATTCCGCTTATGCTCTGCTTTGAGAACTTTTTAGTGCTGGTTTTCTTTTTTCTTTCTTCTTTTTTACCCCTCCTCGAAGTATGATTGAAGATTCTCTCGATATCCTTCCAAAGTTGGCAAATTTTTTCTTCTCTCGCAGCTTGTTTCTAGCATGTTCTCCAACACCTGGCACCCTCGCCTTCTCGCGTCGTCCTCTTTTTTTTTACCACGCTGCTGCTTATATTCTTGGTTCGCCCTGTTATAACGCTTTCGGTAGGAAGAGCTTCGGATTTCATTCGTCCTTTGATCTACAATTCCGTCTTCACGAACGGTCACAGAGCTCTAATGCGTTGATGCCCGAAAGTTGGCGGAGAGGTTGGAAGCTCTCGCGCTATGACGTGTTTCACCGAATGGAAACGCAGCGGGGAGAAGCTTACACCCTCCGTTCCAAGCCGTCGTTACTATATACGAATAAATACATATTTCCATGATTACATTACGCCGTATTACGTATCCCATGCCGTACGCGGATTTCCTGGATTATGAATTAGCTCATTATTACTGTAATACCACTTGGATGCAACTCAATTCGTATGAATTATCTCGTATACGAGAACCTTTGATGAAGAAAAGGATGACGGAGCGACTGCCACTCTGCCCTTTTTCTTGTCCATTCCCTCCTGCTATACAAATATAAATCTGCTTTCGGAGCATCATATTTCTCCGAGAAATAAATAAAAATCCATTCACTTTGTGATTTCGTGAAAATCATTTATTTTTCAGGTTTTACGATGGCAAACTGTCGGAAAACGCAATCTCTCATTTTCTGATTAGCTTACAACCGTCGTATTTACTCGGTCGTAGTTCGGATAAAAATTGTCGTCACGAATAAACCAAGTACAAATTCTAAAATGGTATCGTTTATAATCTTGTGTTGCAGAGGGGTAGCGACGAACTTCTGTCCCAGAGCGGTGCGGTCAACAATGGTGCATCAATGAGTCCGCAACCTCATCACCCAGCGGACAACAACAATGACGCCAAGAAGGTGAGTTTGGAAAAGTGTCACACGCGTGAGATCGTTTCTTTAACGAGATGTAACCAAATTTAACTCCGCTTGCCGGACTGTCGACAACGACGACAACCGATGAAATTACGTACTATCCGTTGTCTCCGTCTGCCCTGCTCGGCGGACCCGAGCGAGAGGGCTCTCCGGACGATCATTTCCAACTTTTGCAATTTCGAAAACGAACTGCTCAAAGCGGATAGAGTACGGCCCACTGTAGAAGTAAAAGCAGCTTTTGCACGCTTGTACGCGAACGATGTTCTCGACCGAGAGAGATGGAGGATGAGAGATAGTGGGAGGGAGTGAGAGAAGGGCAAATGAGTGAGAATGAAACGAGAGAGGGACATAGAAAAGAGGGAAGTCGATCGGTTTCTCGAGCAAGGTACGAGACCGAGACAGGGAGAAAATACGGCCTTCTTCCGGATATTAAGTCGTTCCACAAGTGCTCGAGTGAACGGGCAAAAGAACAAGGGGAAAATATATAGACGGGAAGGAAACGATGCGGGAGCGAGCAAATCGTCTGATTGAAAAGTAGTATTGTCGCGGGTATAACAGCGAGGGAAAAGGATAGACTTACCTGTAAAGGGGAGCACCCAATGATTATCCGAAAGGTAAAGTCGGGTTGTGGGATAAACCTGGGGTCGTTGCGCGTTTGACTCCACGCTCGTTCAATACTCTGGACTATCAAACAAAAATGGGCACTGTTATAGCGTATGTAGAATATTACCGTTCTATATCGTGCCATTTCCATTCCGCGCACTCTTTTGCCTCGCGCGGTGTATTACTCATCCAAATACCCGAAATTCCAACAAGGCAAGGGTAGATTCGTGCCCTGTACCACGTTTCAACCATATACCTATACAGAGTCCGATCGTTGAATACCACACGACCCGCACACGGTAGTAAAACTTACAATTTTGGGCTACATCGTGCAGTAGTAAAATTCGATCGATTGATCCACCCCAAGTTCTGACCGATGTAACAAACTCATCCCACCCTCTCGTACAAACACTCACACGCGTTTGCGCAACTTCGGCTTACCCCTCGGCGCCCAGGCTTTGCTCCAGTCGTGAAATATTTCATCCCTTCGGCAATTCTTCTTCTTTAGAAATCCGCACGAATCTAGAAACTCGACTCGCCCGGGTGAAGGCCAATGTATGCGACTCCTCTCGGTCCGAGGAAGTAGGAGACGAAACAATGGATTCAAAAAAGAGCTCATAGGTTTTGGCTGACATCTTGCCGGACTCGCCTCCAGCTATACTTCGTTATTTATTTCTCCGTGCAACTTATATTCACCGGAGCAATGTAGGTCGTCGGGTTTCGCGTTACGTCCATGCGATGTGACGATCTGTGATTCGATCTCACGTGAATTAATGATATCTGAAATAATGAAAAATTATACAGCTGAAACCTACCGTATGGTTCATTTCTACGCCATTTAGCCCGATCCTTGGCCAAGCTAACCGCAGCGTCGAAATTGGTAAAGTTACGCTGGAACATGGTCGAGCACCACACAGTTTGATATCTTTCGATATATTCCATCATTTGGCGTTACTCCTTAACGATTTGGAAACATGTGCGTTTATACAAACTTTAAAAAAGCTTGAACACGTTCGCATCGAGTGGTTGTTATTGCGCGGAGCCGGCGATAAAACGCTTTATCGCTTTGAACAAAAAAAGGGTGAACATTCTTTTAGATTTTTGTCACGGGTAGCATTTATATCTCATATATTTATATTTATATATTCGGTTTATACACTTACGTTCTTAATCAGTTTTTCGGAGGATGCAAAAATTTCACAGAGCGATCGGTCGAACGCAAAAGCGACGAGTGAACGAATCGTTAACATTCCTTAAGTTTGATTAATCATGATCGGATCGAAACTATTCATACTACGATACCCCATTCGTCGTAAGTTAGAATCAGATATATACTGGTCGAAAGGCCACAGTAAATTTGGTTGGAGTACGAAAGATCTTTAAATAATTCATCGGTGCTATATCGGTTGATCGGAAAATAGATATCTGGATTCGTAACTACGTTGACGAGTCTGTAGATTAGCCCATTACGAAAGCGATCGAAGTCCTTCGACAGGAAGATTTTCCAAAATCTCTAGAAACCATTTACTCTTGCAGACGAATTAAAACTTCGACAGTTTTAAAGCTCGAAGGTTAACGCCGACAGTCGACAGGGATAAATCTTTACGCACGACAAAACTACTTTTAAAAAAAGTACTCCGACGTCAAATACCGTTTCTCTATACCTGCGATTCCAAGGAAAATTCGTCGTACAACCGAAAAATTTCAAACCTCGTTACCTAAATTCACCAAAAAAATGAGCTTCTTCAGCCAATTCTTCCTTTCAAATCTCCATTATACATAAATACTTCTTCACTTCGCTTTTCTTCCCTTTGCGTCTTCGTCTCGAAAGCGGGGTTGAACGACGAGAGGAATCTCCTCGAGATTTTTTCGTCCCCCCTCGCTTTTCGTTATAAAGGCTTCTCGGTCGCGGTCCGTGCTGGCGTATAAAATCCGTTGAATTCCCGAGGGTCTTCTGCCGAAGGATATCGGTAAAAGTCGACGGCATACATGACGCTGTTACCTTTCTTGACCCTCTGTCCTGTACCTTTTGCGACCAACTCGGTCTACTCTCCAACCATCCCTTTTTACCCGCTGGATCTTCCACGCGCGCTCCTTTTCCTTCTCGGACGTCGTCCGGGTTTTCGCATCGCTTGAAATTCTCCGCTCGTCTTTTCTGTCGTTGGTTCAACCGATGCGACTCCATACTGGCTAATGCACGATTCTGTCGAAACGAACCACGATACTCGGCCGTCACTGTCGGTCAGTTTGGCTCTCGTCGAGCGCTCGCTCCGCGCTTTTGCTATATTATACGCCGTTACGGGGTATGGCTCGAAACGATCCGAGGGAAGTAGTGGTAGGTACCCCGTGCTTCACAAAAGAATCAAAGCTTGAACGAAGGTAATGGCACACGCCGGACGCACCGTAATATTCCGAATGGACTCGGTCCGTAGATATATCCTACCTCGTAGCTTTTGCTCTCCGAGTGCTCTCTCTCTCTCTCTCTCTCTCTCTCTCTCTCGCGAAACTACCGTTTAGATAAATTGCTCTTCTGTCTAGTTGTCCGCCTTATGGTGGATCCAACTATACCTATGACATAGCTATATACATATGTGCCTTGAAGCGCGTTTGTACGAACGTTATTATGTAGAGGGCAGACGAATCCATTGGCCACGCGAAGCGCTTGTTCGCGAATCTATTCGTCTATGGTTGGTAAACGATTTCAACGCAGTTGAATCGATTTACCGGTGCGTACGTCGATTCGAAAAGAAACAGGTGTATGGAACAAAACCTGAATAAATTTGAATTCGGGTTACTGAATATCTCTGGATAGATCGTAGATGGGTTTTCTTTTGAACTAATATTTTTTTTTCCGACTAGTTTGAAGATTTAAAAATCGTTTAATGTATTAAAAATAAGCACAATACCGAATTCGTATTCGTTTATAGAAATGTATTGTTCGCTACTCGATCGGTAATATAAAACGTAATTAAACAAAACGCTTTTTAAAGAAATCTCAATATTCGATGCTTCGGATGATTTGTATCGAGAATAAATTGAATAAGAATTATTTCGTTCTCGTTTCATTGAAGAAACTGGAACGAAATAATGAAAAATACTTAACTTCTAATTGGTGAGTACGAATGAGAACAATTTGTCGCCCGGCGAGAGCGTGAGGGGCTTCGTCTTGTTTTCAGCTGTGGAAAATTTCAACGTGAGAATTTTACTTGGGGGATTGACAAGAGCGATGAAGTTCGCAGCTTCTTAAGAGTCGTCGTACCGAGGAATGAGGTAGAGAGAATGGAATTCGAGTCGGTTTGGACACGGATAACGATCAATTCGTCGACGACGCACCACCGCCCGTGGCGAGAGGGAAAGCTTTCGGGTGTAAACCCAAGCAAGCAACGAAATCACATTGAGACACGCTTCCTTCACTCGCGTCGTGGCTCGTTGCCAACCAGCCGTTTTACCACGATGTGTTCGCCTTGAAAACGTGGAATGCCGCGCGGTCTTATTCCCTTTTTCATACAAAAGAATGAATAAATCGTGCGCTACTTTTCTTCCCATGACTGTATTCGTGTATAGCTCACATTCGTAACATTGTATTTTACTGAGAAAAACGACGCTCTACTTTGTATAAATTAAGATTAGTCGAATCGAATAAAATGTTTTCAAATGCGTCAAGAGATTACGAATGTGTACCTATAAAATAAGAATGAATTGCCGTAATATCCAAAGAACGCCCACGAATAACGTCGAAATAAAGTTTTTTAATACTTTGGTACACAAAAGTATATTACCGACTTCCTCGTTTTTACCCCGTTTTTGTTTTAATTTTTCATCGCGTTCCCTCTCGTGAATCTTCTCGTTTCTGAAAGTCAGCGAGGTGCAGAGCTTCTTGCGACCTCCCAAAGTTGTAAAACACGAAATGCTTCTCGCTGTCTACCCGAGGTCACGGGTTGAAAAAAAAAAATTAAAATACTCGCGTCTCCCCACACATTGACCCAAACTACTGAAAAGTTACGCTCGCCTTGCTTTCCATACTTTTTGGCTTTTCATCCATCCAATTCTCAACCCGTATGATGAATATGAGCTACGAGTATAAAACTCGCTTAATAAAGTCATAAAAAATACGCGTCGGGCTTAGCAAGTGAAACGAAAAAAAATTCTTTGGATTTGGCCAAAGCTGCAGCTTTCCACTCACGAGCTTCACCCTTGACCAGCGGCATACGGGGCGAGGTTCGTGCTACTTCATCCGAAAAACATTTCAATTCATGTGCGAAAGACTCGACCGACCATCCGGTACGCTCCGGACCATCCGGAAAAAAACTGTGCGGAATATATGGGGCGTTTTATTCGAACTAGACCAAAAACGAACTATTTCTCATTACTCTTTACATTATTTTTTGTTGTTGATGTCACTCACGCGAACTCTCAAAAGTTATATCGAATTACCGTATCTACCGTTAAAAATTCGACGGATAATTGAATAACGTCGTACAGGAAATTAATTGCGTTAGCACGAGATGCCCCGTATACACCCACAGAAACACCCTCCTGCCGGCAATATTAACTTCGCCCAGGGTCGTTTTTGGTCTCGTAAAAAGCGTCGAGTCGATCTCGGCTTCTGCGTGGCTGCACCGGAAACGGGATTCCGCGTAATATGCGCGTATATACCCCAATTGCCGAGAAGCACGCACACAGGGTGGCTCAAAAACACCGCGTGCTTCCAAAGAAGGTTTTCCGAGCCAGAGGGTCGGGCATAGATAGACTCTCGACCGCCGAGGATCGTTAGATTTTTTTGACCCGCGCACTGTGTGAAACCCTCCCAACGTCTGACCAATACTCGGTCCGACTACTTCACTTTTCCACTTCGGCTCTGTTTATGGGAAATTAAGTTTTTTTTGTTCTTCTTTTTTTCAATCCTGTTCGTTCATCAAATTACGGGGGTAATAGCCGGGGAAAAGTCCCCTACTCCTGACTCCCGCCGTGTATCGTAAAAAAAAGAGAGTATGTCGACCGAATTAAAGCGCGCGAGTAAATATCCACTTTGATTGATTGCAATCGGTGTTGCGCGCTGCATTGCCAGGCTTTGTTATATATCGAGAGCGCAACGCGTTCGCTCTTCCCTTTTTCCCCAAATTCATTTCTCTCATTTCCCGTTTCTCCGTCTCTCTCTCTCTCTCTCTCTCTCTCTCTCTCTCTCTCTCTCTCTCTCTCTCTCTCTCTCTCTCTCTCTCTCTCTCTCTCTCTCTCTCTCTCTCTGCGGTATACACAGAATTAGTTTTATATTTGGTTAAGGTGACGTGAAATGTTGCTATGACTGTTCACTGACTTTCGTATGATCCGTTTCGTCTTTTTCCATTTTTTGTTTTTGCACATCGAAAATTCGATAAATATATTATGACACGTGACATCTTTTCAATTACTAAACGTAAAAATTGTACGTTCAAAAAAATGTCTGCCGATGGATAGAAATATAAAAAAAAAAAAAAAAAAAAACGATTTCGTATCACGCGATATTCGATCACGAAGTTTCAAACTTCACGCTGTTTTCGTTTCGCGGTATTTCTCACGATCACCGTGTTTCGTGCTAAGCTTATACATACGTTTCCTTTCGTTTTTTTTTACTTTCATTGTTGAACACATTTATCGATATATCACGTGAAAATTCCCTTGACCAAACAATCGAGCCGTACGACGTTCGCGACCATAATATATGGTAAATATTGTATAAGCCGAGGAAAATTGTGCCGCGAAGGCTCAAAGGGGTTGGTTGAAAGATCGTGTCTCCCTGCATACGTCGCAGTTTGAGTAGAGCAACCTGCAGTAGTCACGGTGAGAACCCCACGAAAACTTGACGCACTGGTTAATAAATTATGCACAAAGTCGCGATACGGCCGTACATTCGATTTTCATTGGATTTTCCATGTATACGTATATACAGAAATATATGTTAAATATATATATATATATATATATATATATATATATATATATATATATATATATATATATATATATATATTTAACATATATATATATATATATATATATATCAACGTCTATATACATGCAGGGTGTACGAGACGCCTGTAAGGGAGTCGGTGGAGGATGATGAGGAAGCTAGGGCATAGGGGTTGAGGGGGTAAATGTATACATACACATACGTGTATATATATATATATATGGAATACGGGCCGTTATTGATGAACCGAGAGAACGTGGCTCCTATACCCGTTCCCACTTTTGAACGTGGCAACGGGGAAAGCTTCGAAACATGGCTATACCATCATCCCTTTCCTCCCTTCGTCCCTTCGATGCGCGTCACGGCCGTTTGTCCACCAGTGTTCGGCGAGGTTAAGGCATGTACTATGGAGAGAGCTAACTACAACGATATACAGTAGGAGGAAGATATGAGATGAAACACCTGCCCGTTTCGTATTATACGTATGTGTGTTATATACAACCGTGTGTATATAACCGCGAGTACCTACTACGTACGTGAATATCTCTATCGTTGTACAGTTGCAGCACAGCAGCACACAACTTACTACATGCACCGTATCGTCCCTATCAGCGTAGCTCATACGTATCACATATATGTATTTTATACGAACGTATATATATATATATATATATATATATATATATATATATATATATATATATATATATACGTATGCATACCGAAACATTCATATCCTATCTACGAACCGTGGACTCTCGCATTCACATTGTTCAACGTGCGTGCACAACGCGCCACAGTCACCGAGTGAGCGAACTATCTACGAACACACTTGATTAATTGCACAGTTCTTTTCTCTTATCTATATACGTACACGCATACACGCATACAGACACACGGGCCAGAGAACGAAGGCTCTCTCTCTCTCTCTCTCTCTCTCTCTCTCTGTTGCTTCTGAAAGTAACGTGGGGTAAATCCCGGCATCAACAATCAGCGATCCCGCTGCTACTCAATATTCATGACATTCGCACCGATACTCGCTCGGCAAGTGTGGATTTTTTTTTGTCCTCTCTACGAATCTCGGACTACTTGTAATTGCATAGATAATGAAATTGTAAGAAGATAAAAGGAGAAAGGACGAAATTGAATGGTCGTTGGGTTTCGACGTTTTGAAAAAGAAAAAAAACCGTGAATTTTCTTTCTCGTACACGTCCTTTGCCGCGTCGCGCATCGCGGACATTGAAAGATTGGAACCCGATCGGAAATCGACAACGCCGCGGTTCTCTCTATCTTTTATTTTCCCGTTTCGTTCTCGCAACGACGTACGAATACCTCTCGACTTTCTCTCTCTCTCTCTTTCTCTCCTGCGTTCTTGAGGCAAAATTCGATTGTACCGCAATTCCATTTCCCTCGTAACGGCTTATCAGGAAACGTTGCTACCGGATGCTTCGTCATTTTGTTCCCCGATGATACTCGTAAAATTCATTACCAACGGAATGTAATAGGAAGAAATGTATAAAAAGAAAAAAAAGAAATGCAGACTCAAACGCAACGGGGTACCTTTTTTTCGCGTATCCATCGCCGGGAAAGCGTGACAGGAGGAACGAGCGCGTATGACGCCTGTCGTAAAAAAAATCGAAGCATCCCTTTAGTGCATGCGGCGAAGGGAACGCGCGTCACGCCACACGTAAAAGCTCGTCACGAGCACCGCACGGGTTGTTAACTTGGCGTGTGCGTTGGTTCGTTCATTTCGTTTTGCTTTTTTTCCTTTTTTTCAACGTGATAACTAGCGTCAGTCAACCTCGTTTCATCGATCGGCCAGGTGGGCAACAACGACCGTACGACGATGCCGACAAATCGCAGTACGGACACCGATATATACCGCGTTTGTTCTCGCTTTGACAAAAATCGACACGAACAAAAATCGCCCTCGTCCCGCTACCACAAAAAGAAAAAGAATATACCACGGTGTGGGAAACATTACCCTCGACCGTTCCTACGGAGGAGTGTCCTGCCAATGCCATCTGTATTCCCCGGTAAACCGCGATAGAGTGGTCGTGTACGTACGACGAGCTTGACTCGAGCGAGGGTTGCACGAAGGTAGTATTAGACGTGAGAAAGCAGTCGAGGCCTGGTAAAGAGAGGGAGGGAGAGAGAGAGAGAGAGAGGGAGGGAGGAAGAGGCAGAGATGTATGCGACGGGGTGTATAGTTGCCGGAACAGCGACGAAACGCGGTAGGTAATGCATATTGACGTTTCACCGATAATCCCCGCGGTGCAGCAAACCTCGATGTGTTATATACGTATATATACACCTTATGTACCTTGGGAAAGCAGAGAGAGAGAGAGAGAGAGAGAGAGAGAGTCTGTGCGAACGACTAGAGAAGTCTAGCACCGGAAAGTGGAAAGCCCGAGGGTTTGATGGGACGATACGAAGGTGAAGGAGTGAAAGCGGATGAGGTGAAACAGAAGGTGTACGATGGTTAACGGGGGTTGGATCGTGGTGAGGCTCGTGAAAGAGAGGGAAAGCTCCACACGTAGTTAATTGTGGTTGCGGTGTCGATCTCTCGTCCTGAATGTTCCGGAATCAACAGCACCAACGAATGTGGCAGAATCGGTGACACCAGATTCACGTTTAGTCGTTCGACAAAGTTGGCACGTAGCCGAATCGAGACGGAAACGTATGTTCGTTGGCCTATCCGTACATCGGCCATTTACAGTCTTCACCGGTCGAGAGAAACAGTAAAGACGATACTGGAACGCGAATGTCGCACTTTACCTTCTTTGATGACTCGAACTGCGAGCGATACTCTCGACCCCCTCGTGTTTGTTATTACATACGCTCATTAACGTGTCCTAGTCCAGGTGGCACTCTTTCCGGTCATAGAGTTCACCCACGACGCAAGTAGGTTAGGTCGGAAGTCCTAAGATATCGCTTTCGACCGAGTTAGTGGTGTACTGAAACCTTAACGACAACTCGAAGACCAAAGGGATGCAATTTCGTTTCGCGATGAGTCTCGAACTGGGCGAAGAATCGCGAACCGTTCCCTTGTTATCTCGGATTCTAGGTTATTTGCGAACGACTTTACGATTATACGGGAAACTTGTTGCCACCCCTAGGTGGCATTTGCCTCGTGGCTTCGACGACCATGCGAAAACACTCGTGGAAAGGCTTAGACAGCAGCCTTGACTGGCGTACGTACGAGATCATCCCCACCTTCCGGAATACCGGTAGGGATTTAGTTTAAGCTCGTTTTCCCATCCGATTATAATTTCGTACGTATAACAATCGTGTACTCCGGAGGGTTTGCTCGTGCATAGGCGAAATAACGTACACGATCTCGTGTGCCTCTTCTCGAACAACGAAAGCTCCGCCGGAAAGACCGAATTTTAACATTTTTTTTTTTCTTTATTTTTGATGGCGGTTTTTTTTTTAAATGGGTGAATTGAACGAAAGAATCTACGATCTGATTTGATTCGTAGTCGTCGCATTCGTCATTTAGAAACGATTTTTCCAAGCGGAATTTTATCTTCCCTGTTCGTTCCTTCGTTTTCATCGACACATAGGCATTTATTCGGTATGCGAGAACACACGGAGGATGACTCGCGTGTATTGCGTTGGCGACTCATAAACGATAACCGCAGTGGTTTACCATAACTAGATACACACAAGCATACACAGAGAGGAACGGGGCCAGGAGAGGAGAGAAGAGCGATTGATCGTCAACTACCGAGCCCAACACGAACGACTGAATTAATTAACGAAACGCCCGCGAGGGAATATAATTGATTGCAGCCGCGCATCGACGTTCCCGGTTGTTCGATATTTATGAACCTTCGCGATTTTTTCGTCGTTCGCGTTTTTCTCTTCATTTTTTTTGTTCTCGGTTTTTTTATTATTTTATTTTATTTTTTTCATTCGTCCATTTTGATTATTTACCGTAAAAAACTCGCGTATCGTCGCAGCTGCTTAAATATTGACGATGAGAAAGAAAGATAAAGACGAAAAACAATATCGACGTGACGATTACGTATCATGATTTCGCATCTGGCTCGTACGTCGCCTACGTCATTGTTGAAATATATGAATTTTACGGCGCCCTGCATTACGCTCGTAGAAACAAGAGACTCTAACGATAGGTAGATACATGTTTGTGCATATATATATATATATACGAGTATATATGCACGTGAACGCGAGGTATGCATCGAAAAACAAACACGGGTGTGAGTCACGCGCCCGTTCATGCTACTGCCACACGCGCCAAACCATACAGAAAATAACTCATTATTCGCGTTTAATTAATATGGAAACCGCATTCGGACCCCCACACCGCCGGCTCTTTCACTCGTTTATAACCGTTTCATTGCACTATTTCACTGTTGAGCGGGCCAACCGCGCCATCGTAGCGAACCCCGAGGCTCCGAGGGAAACCGTGAACCCCCTGCCACATTTTTCTACCCGCTTCTCCTCTCCTCATCCTCATCCTCATTCCTGTAGCACCCCCTAGAGATACAATTATATAGAACCACGCTCGTTTTCCACCGTGGTCACGCGAGAGACGAACTCCCGGCGTTCCCGTTCATTGTTTCTCCATTATTATTATTTCCTGCGATATGCAGACTTTTTTTCGATTCATTTCCACTCATTCTCGATTCCTCTTTTGCCCCGGCGACGCTGACGTTCAAACTCTCTCTCTCTCTCTCTCTCTCTCTCTTATAAACACACGTATGTGTATACGTGCCGCATGCAAACCACTGCAACATTCCCGAGGGGCATGAGCGACCAATTAACCGGCAAGTTTCTCGTTTCACTGACCACGCACTATATGCCTTGCTTCTGCGTATATGGGCGCGAACGCGTTCTTTTGATTGTTTATACGAGCGAAAATTGAAGCGTTATTATATATTTTTGTTTTGTTTATTTTTGTTTTTATCTATATTGTCATTTGCGTCGCGGACGAACGCGATAAAGAAAAATACGGTCGACCCGCGCTTACGTCACAGCGA
This sequence comes from Netelia virgata, assembly GCA_951802705.1. Classification (NCBI taxonomy): domain Eukaryota; kingdom Metazoa; phylum Arthropoda; class Insecta; order Hymenoptera; family Ichneumonidae; genus Netelia; species Netelia virgata. The sequence goes on along the minus strand of OX637867.1, from coordinate 32,971,327 downwards.
CCTCGAAACAGTTCCGTAAATACAGACTGAAAAATTATATATTTTTCCTATTCTTTCACCTTTTTTCCATTTGTCATGAAAATAAAAAAAAAATAAAACAACCATTTATTGCAAGTAAAACGTGTTTTTTCCAATTACCTTACAAATGTATGAAACGCGAGATGATCGAGAGCTCGAATGTAAAGGAGGCCGTTGAGAGTTAAGATATTGGTGGTGCGGATAATTTTTCCGCTCGGGGGACAAACAGAAAGAGGGCAGAATAATGTAACAGATGATAATAGAAGAATAGACCATAGAGATAAAAGATACGAATGGCGACAGTTGGGAAAAGGGGCAAGGGCAAGGGGAGGAAGAAGAACACGGGGTAGAGGTCGGACCGCGAGCAGGAAGAATTTTATAATAGAGATGCCACAACCACAGTCCGCTACTTCTGCAACATGCAAAACTACCTTCGCCTCCATTTTGTGCCCCCCTTCAATGCATTTTACTTCTATTCAATTCCATTCTGTCTATCGTATCTTAGCTCTTTGTACCTATTTTTATTTTTTTGCTCTTCGTGTTCCTTTGCCACCGTTCTCGGTCTATCGATCTGCGATGCAACTTCTTCGGGTGATGAACGGAAAATAACGAAAGAAAAAGATACTACACTTACGTTGAAACGTCCATTTCGATGACGCCTGTCAATTCCGCCATCTCTTTCAAAAGATCGTTTCCAAGCAAAACCGATTCTTTCGAAAAAAACAAAGAAAAAGAAAAATCGTCGAAGATATTTGCCTCGATCTTTTATCGACGAAACGTCAATGACGGCAAAAACGTTTGAGCAAGCGCGCTCGTGACATTCTCTTACCTACTCGTCGAGGGGATGCGATTCGCGTCGATGGAAAATCCAAGGGAAAGAGGAGAAGCACGAGCTCCACATCCCCACGTTACTCGGCCATTTCCTGTAATCGATTTTCCGCGAATTGCCTCCATTATGACCAATTATCGATGGGGGGATGAAGAGGACTTGTGCCGAGGGTCGTACAGGGAGGGCGGGTTTGTGAACGAGAGTTCGATCAGTCGATGTCCGTTTGCGACCTCGCTTTACAAAAGTGAGAGCGAGGGAGTGAGAAAACGACAGACGAACGGAGAGAAAGACAGAGAGAGGACGGACGAACGGACAAATCGAGAAGTGGAGTCATATAGATAGGAAGAACGAACTCGGCACTGATTGCCAGGGATGTAACGGTGCGAAAGTGGTTCGAAGGGCATAGGGTATGATGTACGAGACAGAGCGAGAGAGAGAGAGAGAGAGAGACAGGGTTTGTGGTACGTACAGCGCCGGAGATTCGCCAGAGCACAACGCTGAACTTGCCCCGAGGCGATTCCCAAACTACGCGAGTTTCACCATCACCATCGTCACAAGCGTTGACCTGTTGTTGCTGTTGCTGCTTCCTGAATATACATACAAACCGCTCCAAGTAACTCCGTTGTTTGCAAATCACCTCCATAGCAAACCTCCCATTTACCCCTCATGCTATGAAACTTCCTATTATATGGTCGCCTACAATCTGGTCCCTCTATATCCATGTGGATGGTTTCAACAACGCAACCCCTCGATGACCCTGATTCCTTGCCAGGAATCTCTATAGTAGGTACGAGAGGATACGCGTCTATATATCGATGTATGCGGGTTTTGTCCACCCAATGATTCGAATGTCCATGCATCTATCTGCGTATTGTCCTAACGACGATTCGTTGAACAACGGACGCGAGCGCATGGAACATCTTGTAATTATCTCCCTATCTTGTTTCCCGTGTTTGTCGCTTGTTCACTTGATCACTTGTCATCCAGGGATAGCGCGTACCATCGAAGACAGACGTTGGGGGATGGGAATGAACTGCCGATTAGTCTTCTTGTCGGATGAATGAACGTCGATGAAACGTTTCTTGGCTCGCTAACAAATAGCAAATGTCTTGGTCAAGATCGCTGGCAACATCGTTGAATTAATTCTCATAGTATCCTCGATAATTGGGTCGTACGTAACTTTGTCATATTCACTCCCAAAATGATGTCTTTGAGATTGTTGTAAAAAGTTCACTCGAACGTGAACTAAAAATCGCAGGGGTCGATCAAATTTTTGCAGTTTCGATATACGATATAGGTCGAGTGAATGATTTGAAAGACGATGATAACGCGTAATCCGGACCTAGTTGCCCTCTCGGAAGAAAGAAAAGAAAAGGGCAAGAATCGCTCGGTTCGCTCTGGATATTTTATTACAAACTGGCCTCTATAAATCTTCGGTGGCAGACCACCAGCTTTTGCCGCGTTACTGTGAAGAAAGAAAGAAGAATAAAAAAGAATAAGAAAAAAGGGAAACCCCAGAGGGTTGCCATGAGGGAAGATGAAGGTGGATGAGAAGATGACAGGAAAATGGACATCTCTAGGCGATCTGGGGGTGCAGGAAGAGAGAGAGAGAGAGAGAGTAAACGAAGGCAGTGGTGGACGTCCGGGGGTGTCGACGTGGATCGAGCTGGCTTGGCCGATGATAAAACGCGAAGGTTTCCTTCGGCCGGATCACAATACGCCCACTCGCTTGTCCTGCCACCAGCGCTTGGGACCTACCCCTGGTCTCTTTTTCCTCGCCTCCCGTCCTCTCCCTTTACTTCCTTCTTCCTCTTTCCCCCTTTTCTCGGTCATCCGACTCACGTTATATCGGCCGTGTTCGAGTCCGCGTTGGTCTTTGGATCAGCCAACGAATACCGGTCCATGTTCACGGACAAAGTAACACGAGCGTCGGTCCGTCCGTGTATACTCGCTTCTTCCCAGACCCGTGTGTGAAAGCTGTCCGATATAACCCGTCGACTCATCGCTCGGATCGTTCGCCTCTGAAAAATCACGAGGTGAGGCTTCGCAAAAGGATACTTTTAATCCGCGTCACGTGCGTCCAACCCGGCAGGGCTAGGCTATAGGTAAGTACGGCACGGAATCAACGATATCTCGCCGTTCGACTCGAAGCCATACTCCTCCGATATCTTTTCTCTCGGTCCTTTCTTCCATTCAATCTTGGTTTTTTCCCCTCTGGCCACCCTTCTCTTTTTTATCAAAGATTTTCACCGATCCGACTTTTGCTTGACTCGCTCTCCAGCCAATTCTCCATGGAAAGGTTTCTTTGGATTTTTTAAATGAAAAAAAAGAACTTGATCTCCTGTACGGTATCAAACGATCGAGGATATTTTCCTAGTTAAATGACGCATCAGGACACTATTGAATGGACTTACATGCTTCAACTTGGAGAAAACAAGAATTTCGTAGAGGTAGGAGCTGTAAGAAGCGTGGAACGGTGAGAAAAGTGTTTGACTCCCGCGCATTCGGAGACTCGAGAGTTTACTTTCCCTTCTGCGATGAAAAATATACCTATCTCTCGATGATGGCTCGGTTATGAGAAGCGAAAGCATGTTTTCCGATCGGTTAAACCGAGTCCCTCAACATCGTTTTTGAAAGACTCTCTTTCTCTCTCTCCCTCTGCCGCTTATCCTTCGGCTGTGCAACGTGTTGCAGACGTAGGTGCGGGACGCGTGTGTACGGACTATGGGAAATGTCGCAGAGGTTGAGGCTGGAACGATGATGGTATGGGTGGTTAACGCGCTATGCGGAAGGATACGTGCCAGGCTTCGGGAACACAACGAAAACTCAAGAAGCTCGCATCGCCCCCTCGCGTCGAAGGCTTTTGCGCGCGAGAGGACGAGCCACCGGGAGAGATGGAAAGCTAAGAAAGGGGAAAAGGAAGAGAGGGTTGACTGTGAGTCGAGCCACGACTAGATTGAACCGTGATTGAAAACTCTGCCTCCGGCAACAAGGGCTTCGATTTAAATATACTCGAAAAGGGAATTTCTTCCGACCGTCGCACGAATAAACTCTCCGCTATACTCATCTCGTTCCGTCTCTCTTTCTTCCTGTCAGCCTACCGCACGTCCTACATCCGCTCTCAACCCCCGTCTATCAATGGGGGCGCAAGCCTTCGCCCGTCTTAACGTGGAATACAATACGGTTACGAGGAAATAACCAATGTAATTTTTCGAAACTTCACCGTTTCCTACCGTTTCATCGCTCTTTCCTTACCTTCTCGTATTTTACTTTCGTGTCGGTTTAGCGGAATTTAATCTCGAGGTAGACAATATACCCGAACCTTGTTCCTGATTTTTAACAATTTTCTGGTCAAGAAATATCAAATTTATTTTCAAAAAGACCGAAAATTTTCATGATTTTTCCATCGCTTCGATACAAAAATCTATTATTTCCGAAATGTCGTCACTGTAACAAGAAATTTGATGTCGCGATGATTCTAACGCCATATTATAAACCTTTTAGCCAGCTTTTTAAAAGTCTCATGATAAATCCGTATTCATTAAACAGAAGCGAAAATACACCCACTTTTTTTCAACTTTTGATTACTTCCATCGGTACTTCTTCATCACTGTTTTATACTATTTGTCACTTTTTCTTATGTTCCTATACTGTAAGTTTTTGCTACCATAATATAATTGAATCTCAGTATAAAAAGTGTAATGTTCCGACATTTAATGCTGAAAATAAGACATCCTCAAAGCTACATTAATTTTGTTCCGTTTGCATTGTTCACAGGCCAAGCTGGACAAGAGTCACAACGGCAAACCTTCGCGGGTCATTCACATCAGGAACATACCGAGCGATGTTTCTGAGGGTGAAATTATCCATTTGGGGTTACCCTTCGGACGTGTCACCAACGTTCTCGTGCTCAAGGGCAAGAATCAGGTAAAATAAAACATTATTTGATAACCATTTTATCGACCATGAACAACGTTACCGCTTATGTCGTTGGTTTCCTCGATGAACCCATCAAAGTTCGTGATCGTAGCCAATATAAACACGAGCAATCCGATTCGTGCGTTTCCTCATTAAAATCACTTCAAAATTGCGTCGGTCACCGAGGCCAACGTCGTTTCTCGTATGATTGCCCATACGTACGAATGATTTTCCCAAAATTCGTTCCGCCGTTGCAACTTCTCCAATGTGCGGTACCGTTATGCCTCGTTATGCCTATCATACGGTTGCGCATACCTATTGTACCGTCGATGCCTCGAGGGCATCATTCGGTTGCACCCTTGGATACAACGAGTATGGCATCCTCGGAGGTTTAGCTGCGCCAATCATGTGTATTTGCCGCACGAGCGGTTCTTGTACCACCGCGTACTCCACTACGCGCCTCTTCTTCCTTTGTGATCGTCGAATGGTATTCAACCAGATAGTCGCCCAATCGGAGAAACAATCGAGTCATCGAACAGCTCCCGTTCGTATCGACGTTCGATCGTTTTTCATTTGTTCTTCCATTCCCAAAAGCTCAATCAATTCTAAAGATACAACGATAATCGTCTAACTTCGATTGAGTTAATTTAAATTATAATCGCGATCAACGATTACAAAGTTAAATTAGACTTCCATTTAAACAAAATCAACGATAATAATTTCCGTTATTTTTAGTAAATATTCTTTTCTCTTCGCGTAAAGAATTTTTGTGAAAAAATTAATGAAATTTATATTTCAACGCCATTGCGATCTTTGTTTTTTACCAACACGGAGAGCCTTTTTTATTTTCCTGGAGCCCTAATTTTCCGGTCGTCGGAGAACAATTTTGATATCACAACAGTGCGTCAAATCCGTTGCCACCGTCGTGCTTGTTAAAATACAGTCAATGGTTTGCCGGCTGAAACACGCGCGCGTACGCGAGCTTTTTGCCTCCGCGGACTATGAGTCACATCCATTTCGCGCGCCCTAATGGCAACATGGCGCTGATAGTGGTGAACTAGCAGCGCGGTGTGTGCAGCCTGCGGATTTCGAGGGATTGGACGCGAAGTACTGGCCGTTCGTGGCGAGTTTCCGACAGGATTACACTCAAATATGCTGAGTATTCATCATAGCTTATAGAGCATGGAATATTTGAATAACTTGTAAATCCCCCGTGAAAACGTATTTGGCGATGCTCGCCGCGTCCGTTGCTTAGCACCACGCACCCCTCTCTTTCTCTTCCCCCGTACTCTTCCTCCTCTCTCGGATAACAAATCTCCGTACTTTTTTTTTTCATTTTTTTCATTTTTATTTTCATCCGCTCGATCTGTAAAAAAAAATCCCTCCTCCACCCTTTCCGATCTTTCCAAGTGAGCTCGTTTTTTTTTCGTATCCCACTTCGCTCGCTTCGAACCCTCGTTGAGTCTATTCCTATAAACTTTTATTTCTTTTTCCGCGTTAACGCACACGCTTGCCAATATAAAGAGTCGCATTTTCCGAATGTCCACCAACCGATATCTGCGATGATTTATTGTTATTTTTGTTGCGCTCGTTCGGGGTTTCGCGAGAATCATCCCGATTTTTCGCCGTTTCAACGCCCCGAGACTCCGACAGAACGATCTTTCGTTCGACGATGGGGCTACGTTAGCGAATCGGTGCTGAAAAGCGATCCCGCTGATGACCAGAGCCGCGAGCCAGTCGCGTATTCTACTGATGATGATTGGGCCTGTATCGGCGAAGGTTTTCTGCAGTTTCCCTTCGTTCACGGCAAATGAGATACAAGAGTTAGGTGGAAATGCGAAGCGGCTGCAGCCGGGACAGCATAAATAAGAAAGTCGAAGGTTGTGGAAAAAAGATAAAAAAAAATGAGGTAGAAAAATAAGAGAGTTCGAAGATTGTGGAATAAGAACGAGGTAGAATTGTAAAAATCCGGAAAAAGGCTGTGCAAATAAAAACTCCCACTTAATCTTTACTGATGATGATGATGATTGATTTATTTTCTCGTTTTTAATGCAGGACATGCACGAAAATTACGAAAATAAAAGGAACATGTATCAGAGGGCGAAAATTAATTTGACGCTTGTATCCAGCCTCTACTCCCACCCCTTTACTTATGATATTTGCCCGGTACATCCGTCCCTCGAGTAATAATATCTCGATGTAATTGCACGTTAGTTAGTAATTATTCCCAGTGGTATAGGGGCTTCGTGTTTGCATTTTGCCGCGGTTTATGTCGCAAGAGAGTTTCGTGCGTGGAAAGAACTCGAATTATTATATATTTCTTTGTTACGTTTTTATCTTCTTTTTTTATTCTTTTTTCTCTCGTTATTCGCTAATGAATCCGTTTTTGCTATCTCGTTTTTCAACTACGGCTTTTGTTATTTCGTTTTGGGCCTGCAGGCTTGCCAATGTTCGGGTTGTACGAACATTACGGGTCCCTTTCCATCGCGAAATATGTATTTCACGTGAACTTTTTTTTCTTCTTTTTTTATTATTATTATTATCATTTTTCTATTTTTTGTTTTACGTAAATGCATTTTCATTCTCCTACCACTCAACAGACCTTTCCAACGAAAAACAATGATCCTCGGTGTGGGAAACAAGAGGCTTTTATATCCGCGAATAAACGTGCGTAATGAATGGCCATTGTTGGGAACTATGGTTTTTCCACAATACCCGATTATTTCGCATTTCACGTACGGGCTATTAGTCGATAAATTGAAATATCCGATACCCCCATGATTCTATCGTATCCCGACCGATAACGCTCGATTCTCACTGTATACCTGCGTTTACGTAGACAACGATAACCGTATTTATAAAATAAATCAACGATAAATACGTATCAACAAGTAAATCGCGATTCCCTTTCGATTTTACTGAAAATTCTTAACAAAATTCACCGTTTATCCTCGACTTTGTGACATCAAAAAGAGAAAATCTTCGGATTTTTCTAGTTTGAATTAAAAACAAAAAATCTAGATCGAAGGTCGCTTCGTTGCAAAAGCATGATGTTATCAATGGAAATGCATGAATTGGTTGGTACAAAATTAACCCGTTTATCTGGGAGCCAGGATCAAAATTATACGAGAGAGGGAGGGAGAGAATCCTCGCGGTTCCCTACAACCCGCACTCCAGTAGATTTGACCTCGCCGTTATAAACGTTCCAGGCGTACCATTTCCTCCCCTTCCGTCACCAAACGCATGCTGGAGGATTGCGTCCAACAACCCTACCTCCTCCTCCTACCACTCGAGCCATCAGGTGAACAGGTAATACGAGCTACGCCCCTGTTGGTGTATGTTTTGGGGTATATGTTTATAACCTCGGGTGGGGGCTCGAACGTAAGCTTCCATGGGTATGGTGGATTAAAATAATGCACCGATGGGCACACGATTTACCCTCATTCGGCCAGATGAAGCCACTCGCAAATTACACGCGCATTTCGGGATGCTGGCAAACTATCTCACTCTCTCTCTCTTGCTCGTTCTCTCTCGCGAACCCCCTCGTACATGCGTATACGCCAGAGCTCTCGTCCCCATTGATAGTACAAAATATAACCCCTATAACCGTCTCCCTCGGAGCTTGCAAAATCCGCACCACAACGCAAATCGCCTAATAACGGTTTCGAAATTGTTGACGAATAACAGGAGGACGTTGCACTGCGTTTATCCAATTCGTTTTTGTTTTGTTTTGTTATACACGTTTATGTGTGTCTGCCAATATATATGAGAAAAGCATCATCGTCGAATCGGCTCCATTTATGAACATCAATTTTTCGGTTTAATCACCGAATGTGCATTCGTATAAATTGTTTACATTTATTGCTCGCAACTTTGAGATTGTAAATCTTCAAAATGGTTAATTCACGATGACTTGAAAACATTTAGAATCTGATATCGAAAATAATCTTACACCTTTGTCCTTTCGTGCGCTTATGAGAGTTCAACCTGAGCATTTATTTCATTTTAAGCTCGTGAATAAAACGAGAAACGAGGATCGTCCATTCATGAAAACGGTTCAATCATCCAACCCCGCGCCTATGTGTGGATAGCTTCACGCATCGCGGAATATTCGACCGGTCTATTATTAATATTACGTATGCACGCGGTTGGCCATCAATTCGCCCCAGAGAGCTTTGCGCGTTATATCTGCAGAGGTGCATGCAATAATAATTATGCACGATCGTGATGAGGCGAACGATCGATGCGTGTTTTGTACACTTCACGGTCTAAATAATCACGATATTGGAAAATCTGCTCGGGTCGAATATAATTTCGTGAACAGTGCATTCGCGATTATCGTTTTTAAAAAAAATCCTCGATACGACCGATCGTTTAATCGATGTCTAACCAATTCTGCGTATTTTTCGTCTATAAAAAACAAAAATTGTCAATTTGTCCCCGAGGTAAATTTGCCCAAGGTAAATGGCGAAAATAGCGTAAACATAAATAAATAAATGTTTGAAATTACGACCGTTCGAATTTACGAAGGAATTATCGACGAATTCTTCGAAGGGATTTAATTTTCGGTTATAGTTTCGCCGATATTTCCATTGGGGGCGGTATTTGCGGATAACGTTCGCTCACCGTTGTTATCGGTGCGGGGATCGCCATACGGTCGGAGTTCACCGAGCTTACTTCGTACAACTCGAACGTTCGATATAATTTGCACTGGTTAATTTCGCTCAGTTGTATGCAAATACGAGTCGGGGGTGTATGCGCAACCCTGCTGGGCAAAATCGTGTATCGCCGATGCGCGCGCGATGTGAGAAACTTCGTCTTGCGCACGAAACGAGACGCTGAGGGTGAGCTACGCGAGGGAAGAAGTAGGAGGCGAGGTAACAAGCCACAAACCTCATCCCTTACCGCGCGTTGACCCCCGCGAGCGCTTTACCGTTTATTTGCTTTGATTCCCAAGTTTCCCTTAAGTTAGTTAGCCTCTCTGTGTTGCATTTCGTATCCTCGTTCTCTGCCTCACTCTCTCTCTCTCGTTCTCTATACCTTCGCTTCCTTCGTAGAGCAGTGTGTATCATCGCCTCGAACGGTTATCCACCCAAGATCTAATACCGCTTCGATAATATTTCGTCCTGGTAACGTGAGCTCGTTCCGGCTACGTTAGAAACTCGGAATCTCGCGGGCTCGACGAACTCGCGAGATTATCGCCTGTCTGATATGATTATATCGCACGATATTGTATCATCGTAGTAAATATTGTATTATAAATTAATCTCGGCCGTTGGCTCTTTTTTCTAAATTATTTTCTTTTAATCGAATTTGTTTTTTAACCGATTTTACAGTCGTTTTAAATTCGTTTGTAGCGAATAAAACAAATAAAGTTATAGGAATGATTCGATATCGTCGGCAGTTCTCGCTTTAACGTCTCGATAAATGTGCAAGCGCAGTAGGGAAAAGCTCTCCGAAAGATTTGCATATAAAATGTAACAAAAACTACACCCCCATGGATACGAGCAAAGCTTTAGCTCCCGAATTAATTATTATCGGACCAAAAAGCTGTTTGGAAAGCTTTCGCATATTCTTCCATAGTGGGCATCATACATATGATGTATTTCGAGCTTATACAATCCCTACCCTGCCAAAATTTACTGAAAATTTATATTAAACTTTTCTTTTTTTTAATTATACTACATCGCGTCTCTTTGTCAACGTGAACAAAGGGACTATTAGAATTGGATAGAAATATCGAACTGGGTAATTATTGTTTCGACCGCAGTCATCTGTATTAACGGTTTTAAGACTTCAAGGGTTGCGGGCTTTACGACGAAAGAAAAATCTATCGGAGGTAATCGTCGCATCAAGTGCTTCCTCGCATTTTTCATAAAATTAGCTAATTAATTAAACGACCGGGACGAGTCTTTAGAGAATTACGTGCTTGGTAAAAGTTACACACGATTGTACAGAAAAACACTCTGATACCCACACACACACACGGGAATATCGTTGAGGGCAAAAGAGTACTACGAGGTCATGGATGTTGGCAACTGCGTTGCGCTATGTAGTGCAATATCCGGTGGAAAAGTGAGGATGAATAAAGTATAACGAAAACGGTGGTGGTAGTTCACTTTGCGCGTACGAGATACCGAGACCCCGAAAAAAATACCTCCCAGACGGTTATATATATACAAACCTACACGCCCCCCGTATGCTATTGTACGACTGCACAGAGAGAAATATTAATATTTTAAATTCAATTTAAATTCAATTAAAGTTAGAGTCTCGAGAATATAGAGTTTCGCGAATACGGGGGAATAAGAGTAAAAGGAACGTAGGACAACAGCACCGAGAGTTTCGGACATAAAAAAAAGTGCTTATATGTAATGGTAGGTACGTTTTGCGAGTGAGGAGGTAACAAACGTATAGAAAGAAGAGAACCTACGATGAAAGAGAGTGCCGAGAATAAGAGAATCGAAAATAGTCTCGACGGAGTTGGTAGTCGAGAATTCGTATTTTTGACATTTTCATAGCTCGACTTGATCATCATAAAAAAAAAGAAATAGGATAGAAAAATAATTACGTCATTATGTAAAAAACCAAAATTCGTTTCAATCGTCAAAGAGCTATCTCACGGTAGACAAATCACTCGTATCGTGAAATATTATTAATCAAAATGTCTGGTTTGATTAATCGCGTAATACGTGTTGAAATAAAAGAGAAGGAAGAGCTTCGAGATTTTGTAACGTAACTTTTGTGGGTACACGCGCATCGCCGGATAATATTGCTTCAGGTTCGAGATCTACCGGGTCGATCTATCGATCGGTCTTGTTTTATTCGTCGAACGTACGTAGGCGAAGGTACACTCGCGTATCCGAGTGTAGACGGTTGCATGCAACGAGCTCGTTTGCCCCGTACATTTACACGAGTTCTCAGGCTCGCAAGAATTTCTTGCCATTTGGATGGAGCGAACAACTGAGCAACCCCTATTCCCTCGCACCGTCGTATATACATACGCGTCGACTTACCGTAGAATTCTACATCCTCGACTCGAACGTCCTGTGTTCACCTGGCGTCTCGCCACGTGCCAATCATTCGTCCGGAAAATGATACCCACCGCTAGCGATTTTCGTCCTGAAATAACTCGCTCCCACTTTTCGCAAACCCTCTCGCCATGGGAGTAACATCGACGAATGATAAAAGCGTACACGCTAGCAAATAAAATCAAATCAATTTCTCGTCGGTTAATTCTAAATTTTAAAAAATACGCTATTGTGGAATTTCGTGTCATTTTGTTTTATTGTAGAAAATACCTCTTCGCTGCTCGATGCGCTCTCGTAAACTTGCGAATTATTGTTTTCCATCTCGAATCGACTAATTCCCATAGATTTACAAAATTTTACTTTCAAATCTATCGAAGCTCTCAAATGTTTTAATTCAATTAATGAAACTTTAGTAAAAACGTAGAATTCGCAATTTTAACGTTGCATTCTTTAGTTTTCCATAAAGCATGGAATAAACAAAAGCTTGCCCATTTCCAAGTAACGTAGGAATATTTTTCCACGAGAGACGATATAGATATATATATATTTAATCTGCAGTAGTGCGGAATATCGTAGCGAAAGGAAAATAGTGTTATATGATTATGAGCACCCTCCTTAAGGGTCGAGTTTGCGGGCTGCCAGCCAGTCACGTGTTTTCACCCCCCAACGGAACGATAAAACTCTCTTTCGCCGTGTACTTCGCCACCGCCTGACTGGTGTGTTGCTTTACACACACACACATATAAAATAATAATAATAAGTGTCTGTGTGTGTGTATAAGCTTCGCTCATTCTCTTTCTCTCGATCCTATACTTTACCCGAAGTTTACGACGTGTCACGCCGTCCTGGACACACGATGGCACCGTCCGCGGAAGCACTGGATGGCTTTTCGCTTCGTTTGCACCGTATATGTTCCTCAGCTGTAGCACCGGCAATTGGCGCGTCCTGTTCCCTCGCCTGCGACGAATAAAAAAAATACAAAATAAAAGGAAGAATATACAAGGTACGCTCGTAGGTCCGTCGATCGTCTTGACGATACGATCGATTGCATTTGAAAAGAAAAAAATGAATAAACACAATGGAATTGAAAACAGATTTTTAGCTTCTCGAAATTTTCGTCGAGGAATAATCTTCAGCGTTCTCGTTTTATCCGGACGAGCATATAGAAAAATTGGAAATGAGCGCGACAGTCGTTTTCGTTTTAAATATTTAACGATCGAAAGTCTAAATGTAGGTATCTTCGTGCAGTTCTTGTGAAGGTTACATTTATGGAGAGGGCTATAACGGATAATTTACTTTTGGGTCGATGAGCTCCGAAGGGTTGAGAGAAGGACGTCGTCATTAGTGAAAAACCGTTTCTGAAATTTAAAGCTGGTGGGAATATTATGGGTTTACGGAAGGGCGCGACGGTGTGTAGCGATGTGGGAGGAGGTCGAAGGGCTCGATGCAAATAACGCGTCCCTTCGTCGTTGTCGTCGTCATCGTCGTCGTCGTCGTCGTCGTCGACGCAAGAAAGGATTATGAACCTGGAATATGTGTATCAAAGCGAAATGCAAAGCTTGCTTTTCATTTTACCTTTCGGCCTCACCGCGGATACGAGGATGCAATGAAAACCACTCGAGACCCCCTCGAATACACGGCGTTACATTTAATACCGTCTGCCTCTCGTTTCGAACATCCATGCGATGAGACTCGAAGCACCCATTCCTTTCGTGATCATCCACCACCCCCTATCTTCGCGAAAGTTCTCACTTCTCTTTTTTTTTTCTTTTTTTTTACATTTCTCTCCGATGCACCCTGAACACTTGTGCAACTGCGAAGGCTAAATCGATGATGCAACTTCGATTACGAGAAATACGTTTTATGATAATAATAATAATGATTATCGTTTTTACAAACGATTTATCGACTCGTTGAGAAATGATTTTCAATAAAAATAATTATGGATGGAAGTAAATATATATAAATTGAAATTGTTGGGTGTAAAAATATGTTTTTGCAATATTTTTCTTTCGATAATTACCTGGAAGAAGAATTTTCTTTATCAGGGATGAAATATTTTGTTCGTAAAATGATTTTTTATTATTTTCTCGTCTCGTTCGAATCGATATGTTCTCGGTGAATGTAGTTTCGTACTGCACGAAGGGTGTGAATACTCGCGAGAAAGCAGCCCGCTTTCAACGCACTCTTGCACAGTGCTCGAGACTCGTGGGCGAGCGAAGGGGTCGACCGTGGATGAGTGCACATTGACTGTGCGGGATCGTTTCAACCCGAGTTTCACCCTTGGCGAGACTGAAATCATTACTTTTTGGCCGTTGCCGAGAGAAAATGGGAGAGACTGAGTGGAATAAGGGGAGAGAGGGGAGAGAGAGAATGACTATGCGAATGGCAACGTTCGCTGCTGTATGTACCGAAATACGCGCTTTTTCTTCGTTTCGTTCGTATCGGCACATTTCGAGAAAAACCCGATACAAGGCTGAAAGCAGTCACGGATGATAAAACGTGAAAACGAAACAAAACAAAAAATACAGGCGAAACCTATTCCTTGGACACGGTGCAACGACATACAAATGCATCGATGCCCTTCGAAAGCATCGTTGCATCGAGCAGTCGATTCGAACGATCGATGGTTCCGCGATCGGTGAAAAATCGTGTTTTCTTGAATCAAATCGCATTTATACACGTCGTACCCGCATTACTTTTGAATTCAATGAGAATAAATAGTTATTTCATTCAAATTCAACGTTTCATCTTCGTGTTTCCACCTGAGATAAATTACATTATTGAACCTTTTTTTTTAATTTGATATTTTATTTTTTATTCTTCACTCATATATATATATAGACTTTATTTATATATATGAAAAAAGATTAAGGAATACTTTTACACTATGTAAAATATTGTGTATGTCAATGAACGTTCATTTGTATTTGATCGAAAAGAATTAATCGAGAATAACACTCGTTGCGAGAACCTACGAATTATTTATATTTTTGTTCCTTTGAATTTTTGATTTCATCACCTTTTTGCCCTTTTCGCTCGACCGTGAGCAACGTATCTCGAAACTCCCCGAGGGTAAAGCCCGCAACGTGCACTCGCTCTCTCCCAGAGTCCATAACCATTTTTCTTTTCGTTGCCTCAAAATGTTCGAACAATTTTCCGTATTCCCATTGGACGAATACGTACTTTCGCGTAGGGGTCTCTCCATGTTCGTACAGTTCGTCGGGATCGTGGAAAGTTGTTCGCGTACGGAATATGAGGAGGCACGTCACTCGTTTCGTCGACGTACGCGATTCAACTTTCGCCAACGAAAGTCAAATACCGGGGAAAAAGGGCTTCTCAAGGTTCTCGTACCGACTCGCATAACCGACTGGCCAATTCCCTCTCTGTGGCTTTAGCCCTTTACGTCAATGGTACATGCGAAATTTCACAATTTTTTTACTCGAATGTTCCTGATAAACCCGATAAATGAAAAATCGTTTGAAAAATCTTGACACCAACCGTCACTTATATTCTCGCTTTTTCTCTGTAGTTTATAATGTTTCTCCTGCCCTATTTTTATCGCTGCGCATCGCGTTTTTCATTTTCGTTTGTAATTCGTTCGCGTTTTCCAGCCCTTGGAAGGTTAAATAAAAGTTTAATTGACACGATGGAAATATTACGTAGAGAAATAAAAAGAGGATATAAGAAAGAAAGTCAGGAATTTTCGTTCGCTTATTTGCGCACTAATGGAAAGCAAAGGGCACACCGTGAGAAAACTCGCGATGGACTGAAAAGGTACTTGATTCAATTAGTAGAATGCTCGTTCAACTGTCTGTTTATCGAACACTTTGCATTCATTTTTTCTCTCCGGCTGCGAATGTTCGAACGGCGTTGAAAAAATTATGAAGAAGATCGAAGCGTACTTTCTTCATCCTCGAGAAGATCGACCGAACCGATGAATATTCGAGTATAAATTAAATTTCGACTTTACAACATCGAAGACAAATTTCAAATTTGTATTTTCCAATGCATCAATTAAACGGAATAAACGAGTTTTCGTGTCGAATCCGGGGCCAATCTCTCCCACGATAACAATATTTCTCCTCCCAAACCCTTTTCGTCTCGTGAGATTGCGCGCGAACGCGCGTATGTATTCCTGTTTTTTTATTTCTTTCCAGACACCCTTTTAATTTGCGGACAAGTGAACCAATGATTACTGGGACGAAACGCCGTCGATTGTAAAATTTGATTTTCCCCAACAGGGGAGAAAACTCGGTACGGCCGTTTCTGCGTGACGCACCACTCGCGCGTATATATGTACGTAGCATTCGCGCGTCCAGATATCGAGGCACGAAAATGGAATCGAATTTTGCGCTCGAGTACGACTCGAAGCCTCCCCGATTTGGTTTATCAATTTTCCGAACGGTCCAACCCTCGATCCTACCCCCGCTTCTTTTTTTTTTTCTTCTTTTTTGTTTCGTTTTTTTTTTTTTCATCTCACTTTGGCTTGCCCTGTTTCACCGTACCGTCGTCGCTTCGAAGGCAACCGTTCACGGAAAATAACGTCCGTTTCACCTTCTCCCCTTTCCCGAACTCCCTTCCTCGCCCCATGTTCAACCGATCCGCCCGCCCCCTAAAAACTGTCCTCTCTCGCATGACCGAGGTAAAATCTACTCTCGATCCATTCTGGGATGTGATTTCGCCACGTGTGCGTGTGTACACCTGTGTCAGTACGCGTGTATCTCGCGAAACGAACCGATTCACACTCGGGTTCGGACCCGTTAATCCGCTTTTCCTCGACGCCGTATTAATTTGCGAACAAAGCGAGAGGATTCGAACGTTCTCTGCCCGATAGACGACTCCAAATACGACTCGTTCTACACACGAGCCGCTCTCTTTATTACACGTGTGCGTGCGACATATCGAAGGGACCGATAGCTCGAAAATTAGGCAAGCTTCGATGAAATTGTAGTTTTAACACCCCCTCCTCCCCTATTCAATATCTATCGTGTATCGCGTATAAACCCTGGTACGTTAAATTCATTTGACATCCCGAACACACGTATATGTATTTATATATATATATTCCTTCGAAAGTAGTATCGATGTATATCCGAAATATGTTTTCCCTCATTAATTTTCCACGTAACTATCAATCGACGCACGAATAACGAGTTTTCCATTGAAAATTCTCGCGAGATAATTCCAATTCGACAAAACGTATAACCTTTCGACGAAACGAATGGTTTTTCATCCTGGGTTATGAATTTTGGCTTCTTTCGACGTAAAATACAGTTTTGATTTATGAAAATATAATTTTTCTTTATCATTGTCGAATCGAACGACTTTGTTTCTTACACTAGTTTTGCCACGAATCAGTTTCGAATGATTTTATTATAACCACGTCACGTATTTGTTTCGTTTGTTTCTTTTTTGTTTTATTTTGTTTTTTGTTTTTCTTTCGTAACGCGCAAAGACCCATACACAGTCTCTCGTAATTTCCCGGTTTTCTCGTAAAGGTATTTCCGATACTCCGATGCTCGAGTTATGCGTCCATGGACGTCGATTTTGAGAGCGATATAGGAACGCGTAAGAGTACGTTGCGGAACGTTGGTATAACGCTAGGGAGCGCGAAGGGTTGAAAGGGGACTCGAGAGACTCGCAAAATGTGTGTTGCAGTATATACCGTGACGAAGACGAGGCTGTTTTCACAGCCACCAGTACACCCCAGAGATATTCTCATATTTTCACGATTCCGTCGAGTCTTACGGACTCTTCGCGTCGTACGAGGAACACAAAATTGCGAAAATATAGACGCTGAATGGAAACAAATATAGAGTCTCGCGTATAACCCCTGAAGCGATTTTCATCGAGTCGATGAGACATTACTTTCCGTTCTTTCGCGAGATCGATATCGTTGCAATATTATTAAAAAAAATGTATTAAGAAGTAATTTATGATAATAATTGTTACGACAGATTATTATTAATTAATTATTGATACAAATAAGTTTGATTTAATATTACTTTGTTTTATTGGGTTAATTACCTATAGTTGGTCAATAAATAATTTTCTCCGATTTTTACGAGTATCGCATTGACGTGGAAAAAATTAGAAAGATCCATAACGATATATTTTTATAAAGCAAAGAAATCTTTCCTTGCCGCTGTTCTATGAGATTTTTGAACCAAAGTGCAGGCGTCTTCGCGCCTACGGTCGATGTGGACGAACCAGCTACGAATTCCGTAGATTTTCCCAGTGCAGGGAGGAATATGATCGCGTTCGTTTAAATTACAGTTCTATCCATTTCGAAATCATCGATAAAATCTTCCTTCCTGTCTTGTTCCCAAAATGTCGGCCAATTGCATAGTTACAACGAGTTTTAACAACCAGGAACGTAAATTTAACATACGCGAGTGTGTGCGTGTGTCTAGCGATGGGGTTGGATAGATTTCTCCGGGATTCCAGACACGGGAGACGGAGTAGATATCATCGTGGTAAAACGATCCCGCAAGGCCGTAAACATTGATTACAGCTCACGGAAGCTATGATATAAAGCGTCAAATTATAGTGATAAATATCGAAGGGTTCGAAGAAGAGAGAGAGAGAGAGAGAGAGAGAGCGATTGAGCCGCTCGGCGGAGGGTACGTTGCGTTCCATCGAGAAAACTTTGAGATATGGACACTTAGGAGGCCTTCGAAATGCGCGGCCATTAACCCTCGAGACGTTCGAAATCGGTGGTTCGTATTACGGTACATACACACGCGCACACATAGGTATATATATATATATACATAGATAATATATATTTAAGGACGAATATTCCTTTTTTTTAAATTTATTTCATAATCTCTTTTTTATAAAACTAAAACTTTTTTATATTTGATTTGTAATCAAAAATCGGGTAAAAAAACGTCCTTGGTAAAATATATTTAAAACATTCACAAAAAAGTAATTTGCCAGAAATATACTTGCATGACGAAACAGTTATGCCTAATTGCTCGAAGAGTCTCGGGATATTGTTCGATTAATGATTAATTAATCGTTAAGCGGCAAGTTTGTTGCGTTTACTTTTAGCCCACGGCGACGCGGTACGAACGGAAAGTATAGCGTCGGACACCAATGGCCGACATGGCGCTTAGTGCGTTAATTATAATTTTGAACAAAAATTAATGGTTTTTTTTACATCAAGAGCGTAGTCGATAGCCCCTGTATGCGTGACTACGAGTATGGCCAGTCTAACACGTTACCAGATATACGCCTCTCTCTCTCTCTCTCTCTCTCTCACACAAAGTTTGAACACACTGATGCGGCGCCCATTTTCTTCATGCATACGGGACTACGCTACTAGCCCTCGGCGAAGAGAGCCCGAATGTAGTGGAGCTCGGCACGTATTCTACATATCTGTACATGGTATAAGTGTTTACTTTAATATAATATAGATGCCGCGAGGGTACGGTTTGCTCAGGATTTTCGCTCTAACCATTGGAACCTCAAGTTCGTATTAATGATATTATATTTCTTTGATTCACCGAGCGACCGAGAGTTCTCGCTTTTCTTCAATATCCATTCTCCCATCCCTCTCTCTTTCTCTTTCGCTCATTTACTCTTTCGTTCCCTCCTCCGCATTTTCTTTCTTAACAACCTCAGTCGTCGAGCTTTCACTGGTTGGTACTTGGAGTATATATCCTCGGTACGACCACAATTCCATCGTCTATATATGAAAACCCGAGGAATGGTCCACGAGAGGGAAAGAGAGATTTTTAAGCAGGCGAAAAGAGAAGGGAGAAACGAGTTCAAACGTAGTTTTCTGCGCCCGGGGTATACCAGTTTCCCATCCCTTATAGCCAGGATAAATTACATTCATATTCCACCCCTTCTATGAGGAGATGGAGAGAGAGAGAGAGAGAGAGAGAGAGAGGGTAGGGGGTAAAAACGAAACGTAGTCGGGGGATTGTTCTGTGTTCTTCTGGTGGACGAACGACTCGAGGCGAAGAGGAGAAGCGCTCGCCACTCACCAACCTCCCAAGTTTTTCGCTATTCCTCCCTTTTCATTGCATCGTCGTACATCCCCTCGTTTTTTTTCCCGCCCAGCCCCTCGTCAGGGCCTGCGCATGGACGGTCTCTGCCTGCGGCAGTCCCGCTTATTTAAATCAGAAAATAACTCTTGGCCGATTATTCTCGTAACTGCCGCGACAACATCGAGAGATGTACCGAACGTTTAAGCCTCCGTTTCTTCGGACGATGTCAACCCCTACCACTTTGACGCAGAACACAACGAGTTAAAATATCCTCGAGAAATCTACTCGTACTTAATATTTACAATACTCGTAAAATTCGATTGTATTATTGATTCTCTGAAATATAAAAAAATGTTATAAATGATTATTAAAATTTTGTGAATACGATGAATTCATAGAGAGAATGATATTTCGAACCCAATCCCGGCGTGGTCGTTAAAAGCTACGATGTATAGCTTCGAAGAGATTTAATCCCTTTTCGGTAAAAAAAAAAAGAAAGAAGAAGAAGAATAAAAAAAGAAGCTGTCCTGAATATTTTCTTCTATATCTCTCGGCCCAATTCTCTCTGACGGTTCCCTAACGAAGAAAACTTTTCTCCATTTTCCTCCTCCCCCCACCCTTACCACAAAAAGAAACAAACCCTTTCAGAGACTTTTTTCTCCAGGTAACTCTCTCATCCAATGTATTCTATATATACGTATATAGTTGTCTCTCACCGAATTTGTACGATATATATATATATATATATACATACACGTATCTTTGTAAAGAAGAAAAGAGGAGCACCTCAGTGAACGACTGAAGAGGTTCTGGTGTGGTCCAGCGAGAATAGCATAGAACAAGACTCGTTTTGTTCCCAATTCTGTAATTATAGTACAATGTTTTCTTCAGCGTATCTCTCCGCCTCTCATAGACGCCTTTATTTTCATCCAGCGATACGAGAGCTCTTCAGTGAATGAAATGAGAGAGAGAGATAGATAGATAAAGAGAGAGAGAGAGAGAGAGAGAGAGAGAGGAGAGGCTCTCGTATTCATCGTTGCAATCATTTCGACTTCATTTTTAATGCTATTATGTCATACATTTCTTTTCCGTCATTGTCCCAGGCTGTAGATAGAAGAGCACGTAGATTGTTCGTTGGGCAGGAACAATTTTTACCCCGGAAATTGGATAAGGGATAATCCCTGTCCATATGATTAAAATTTTAGAATGCTTTCACGAATATTATAAAGACTTTTTATTCTATCAGAATCATATTGCGTCGTAGTTCGACGAAATAATCTCGACATTTCTTTTTTTTATTATTACAGATATTACGAACTATTCGCGTTATTATCCGTATTTCATTCTTAATCATTTTTTTCTTTACCGCCGAGAGAACTTTATCTTCCGTTGTGTCTCATCAGCTGTCGCAACAAGCTCATGTGCTCGAGCTTTTTTTCTATCTCGACCCAAGAGATGTGAAATTTGATCCAATAACTTCTTTATGGTCAACGTGTAGATATATATATATATATATCGAGGGAGTGACATGGGGTGCCGGAAATGTTGAACGAGAGTACGAGCCCATACTGTAGTTTATATAAAAATATATTGTTCGGTATATAGAATTTTATATAGAGTATAGGGTGGCCGGCGCAAGTAATCCCTGAGATGGGGATTTCGGGTTTTCGAACCTCCTGGTTGGGGTCTTAAGAGTACCGGTCTCGGAGCTACCACCATTCATACCATGGGAGAGCTTCTGGAGAACGCGCACGCGACCAGTGAGCGCGACCGCACCCCAACCCCGCGTCTCTTCCCTCCCCCTTCTTCCGCCGAGTCTCATCGAGAGGCAGCAAACTCCCAAAACCATCTATATATATATATATATATATATATATGTATCTCTAAAATAATAATCATCCCCCGGGCACACCAAGATATACGATCCCATAAACATACCGTGAGCTTCCCTTGTAATGGGGTCGGTGCCTCGGCGCCACTACACACTGAGCGATATAAGAGGCCTCTGAGAGAAAAAGGGGATGAGAGAAACTGCCGCGTGTCTGCACGCTGAAATTCAACCTCTCTCTGTCTCTCGCTCTCTCTCTCTCTCTCTCATTCGCTTTTTCTCCCTCCCTCCCTATCGATATACTTCTTCGATTCGTTTTCAAGAGGGTATTTCTACACCAACCCCCAAAATTCTTCCATATCCATCTTCACTGTTTGCTTCTTCTCCTTCGAGATTATCCCGACTTGGACCGTACGATTATCGTAACGAACGAAAGCTCTTCCGGCGATCAATGGACACAAGCGCGCGCATATCGTACTCGAAATATCTTCACGAATTTATGTACGACGCGCATCGCGAAGTCGCGATGCGCTCGTTCTCTGCCTATGAACGCTCTCGATCCTACGGAACACGATCGTTGCAACAACGCTCAAGCTGGTTTAGTTAGTTACGCGAAGTACCCGAAGTACAAACCCGATCGGCCACGAACCTCTCGTATTCCTGTTCCACAAACCCTTCCTCTTCGCGTTCCTTCCTTCGTGGCTTATATACGTCTCGTATAAGATCGGAATCTACGCATCGCCAGGAATTTCGGCGAGGTTTCCACATATCCGAGCGGTTTCCCTAGTTTTGGCTACATAGTCGTATATATGGCGGTCTATTCCCATCCATACATCTCACTCTCTCTCCCTTCTTCCATCCACGAGTTACCAATTCTGTTACCTCCCCATCGTTGTCCCTCGTACCAATCGTTCTCTATACCGACAACCGATATGCGATTCCGCCTATCTCGTCTCGTGCCATTCATTTTCTATACTGCGAGCAAACCAAATCCATCGCAACGCACTCGTACAGCCTCCGATTATCGAACTCGAATCCTCGATGGAATATCATCGAGGTCGAACGCACTCGATGATGATCATCAACCCGGGAAATAATTTGCCGATAAAATAATTGGCGATTAATTATATCGAATATATATCGAATTTATATCGAAATATATATAGTTTCGATCATTATGGGATAATAATTATTTTTGATTAATCGCTAATTCTTTCGTTCGACGGATGGTAAAGCTGGCAATAACGTTAAAGAGATTTCCAATAAGGGTGCCGATCACGTGTCAGGGATGACTGCGCCCGTGTAATTCGCTGCGAGCGCGACGTAAATCGCGAAACGTGGATAATCGGAAGCAGCGTTCACCTCGATTTCCCAACACCCGTTCGTACCTGCGTGTACGTAAGCGCGTCGTGTCAGCTTCGGAACGAAATAGGGGAGATTTTCTACCGGTTTAACTCGATTTAGCGAAACAAACGGGGAGGGAAAAACGAGTGACACGATTTTATGAGGATGTGGAAGCGAGGGATCGGATGGCCCATTTGGGATTTTCGGTTTAACCCAGGGACATTTTCCGACTCCCAGATTTCTCTATGCCGATCTTTTTGTAATATACTATTTCCTGATTTTGTTGATTCTTTTTTCAATTTTTATCGATACGTTATTCCCTAATTTACTCCAATTATTTAATATTGTATTTATATTATTTTTATCCCGATTTTTTATTTTTATGTTTTTTGTCTATTTTTCTTGTTTACGTTACGCCGTTCTATTTAAATTGTGCTTCTCTTTCGAGGAATTATTATATACATTCGCGGTATTCAGGACAATCGAGAAATCTGATTCTTCGATTCCGTACCATGATCCTCCTTACTATTTTATATCCGTGTACGTAACGATTTTCTTTTATTTTTTCGACTTTTTTCCACAATTATTTTCATTTTTCCACAATTCGCTCTTCGCAATCCTCCCGTTGCGGCTCTCGGGATCGAGATAATAAACCGCTAAACCGTGTACAACTGTATATATCACCAACGGAGAATATAGGATTTCTCTATCTCCGTCTCTCACTTTTTCTTTCTCTCCGAGTTCTCGTATTCCCTTTTCAATCGATCCATACCATCCCTCCCCCTGTTCTACTTTTTAGCTTCTTCCTCATGGCGCGCTCCACTTCTCGACCGAAACACAGGGGCGCCCCCCTGAGACGAGATCGGGGCAAAAGGGACAGAAAGGTGGAAAGAGTAAAAAGTGCTCTGACCGATATCGATTCGTACATAGGGAAAAAAGAAGGGAAAATAACGGGAAAAAAAAAGGAAAAACGAGAAAAACGAGGAGAAAAAAAATCGCACGTTACGCGAATACCAGGCGTTTCCTCGCGCTCCGGCGGAGCTATTCGCGGCAATTGAAATGGATGGGGCCGGGCGCGCAAAGGGGATGGCCCGGAGGCTCGTAATAGCGGAATAGCGATGTTCCGCTGAGCATAGAACGCTGTACATAAACTTCCGTGTACCAATCCCCGCAAACCCTCACTTGCCCTTCTATCGTCCCGTACAACACGGGGATACAACGAACCCTGCGCTGCATATACGGATTATAAACACTGGTATCAATATTTAAATACGTTGGCTTAAATTCTTTCATTAGTCAAAGTCCGGTGTAAACTGTGATTTTTTTTTTCGCTTTGCGAGACTTCGCATCGGGTTTTTACTTTATTTTCCGTGCGTTCGTTTACCAATCGACTCTTTATGATTAACGCGTGATATCGCAATTATTATAAGTTGATCAAATTTCACGATTTTCAGGATAAGTCAACTTTATTCTCATCGCGAGTTAGTCGAAACAATGAGTTTTTAATCGTTTTTTGTCGCAATAAACCCTCACATTTAGTCTCAAAATTATAATACCCTATGACTTTTATTGAAATTCGTGCGTAAGATCACAATTATGGTTAATAAAAATATGAAGTATTAATTATTGAGAATAAGATAATAAAATGAAATATCGACAATCAATTAAAATATTGTCAGTGACAAAAATGAAATATTAAGAAAACATAGGCACGTATCGAATAAACAAATAAAAAAAAGTCTCGAGAATCTTCCAGGAGGATAATACGTAACAAGCCAAAGTAATTCGTCGCCGACATTTTGTTTCATCCGTTTTCATAACGCAAAACCTCGAAAATTGTGTCTCGCATGAGCTCGGTGATAATAACTGTAGCAACGCTTCGAGATCCTTTTCCCGAGACTTTACGATCTCCGGCGAGGCCTCGGGCATTCCGAGTCCTCGAGGTAATTTCTCGCAACTCCGCCATGAGACGTCACACATGCGACTTTGAAATTTATACAGGATTCTCATCCGACAGTATTTTCTCTTTTTCTCTCCGTCTCTCACTGTGTAATAAACTAGTTTCATAAAACTGTGATACCGCACATCGTGTGGACAAAATAGCAAAATGAAACGCGACGGGTTCTCATCTGCCGCGTGTGCAGTGTCTCTCGTACGAGTGTGAGCCCTTTGCCCGTCGTCTATTGCGCCCTTCTTGCCCTAGTGGTGACTATATGTATAGGCGACTACAGAGAGAGAGAGAGAGAGAGAGAAAGAAAGGTAGAGAGAGAGACAGAGAGAGAGGACGAGCAAAGCGTAATTAAAATGAAATTCTCGAGTGTACAAGTTTGCTTGGGAAACGCATCCACCTCACTGCAGAATCAAGGTAGCTTTTCCGCGTAGTGCCTGCTTACTTTCACTGCCTGGGGTCTCTTCTCTCTCTCTCTCTCTCTCTCTCTCTCTCTGTTCTTCTTCTCGTTCCCGCTCACATCTCTCCCCGCCGGGTCCATGTTTACCCGGGGCCAACTTTCCAGATATTCCATTACGAATCTTGCCCAACTCTGCATCAAGCGCGTTGCTGTAAGGGGGCATGGAAGAAATGTTGAAAAAATGCTTCTGGCTACCTTAGCTGAATTCTGTTTTCTTTCTTTTTTTTGTGTTTTTGTCTTTTTTCGTTTTTTTTTTTAACGAAGTCTCGCATAGTGCTGGCGCACGCGTTTCGTCCCTTCTTCGACTTTCCTTTCGCTTCTTTTCCTTCTTACTTTTCTAGGGTTTTTTCACGGTCCCGAGTTTTTATACGCATATACATACGACGTTTCTTTCTTTCCAACCCCCTTGTATAAGCATCTTCCCATCTGTCTCTCTCTCTCTCTCTCTCTCCCTTTCTCCCTTTCACGATTTCTTTCGTACCCCACTCATACACCGACGGGAAACCTTGCGACGAATTCTCGAGATTTTTCATGGCTCTTGGAAAAATCGTCGAACCGTGGTGTAACGCTCGAAGACGGGCGAGGGGCTCGATGTATTCTCCACGGTGTGTGCAGCGTGAAAGTGAGTCGAAAAAAGTTCGACGAGCCGGAAATAAGATATCGACGTATATATCTGCCGGAAGGAACGAAAGAGAGACGGAAGGTGAAGAGGGGGGGGGGGGATGCACACGCACGAGTCAGCGTGCCAAAGCACACACACGCGTACCTCCATCAAGGTTCTGGTAAGAGAGTGTGTAAACTCTCGCGCCTCTCGTCCTATTTTTCCTTTCGCGAACCCCTGCCTCTTTCTTTTTTTTCTTTCTTTTTTTTTTTTCTTCTTTTTCTTTTTCTTTTTTTTCCCTTCGCTCCCTCGCCACGTCTGAATAACTTTACCAACTTTAACTCCACTCTACCGTTTCACGGGATTTCACGATCTTCGATTACTTCCCGGTATAAAGATTGAGGGCGTTTATAGATACGCCCCGCGCGATCGCGAGCGTGTGCCGAAGACGTTCACCTCGCTCGTACGTTTCGCGCTTCGAACGTCATTGAAACTCTCGATTCACTCGAATGCGTTTATTCGAACACCGGCTGTAAACCGTTTATACCTTCTACTTTACTTCGATCGTTTTTTTTTTATTCTTATTTTTTCCTGTTTAGAGAGTGAATTTATTAAGATACGTCAAGAGAGTGAATTTATCAAGGGGAATCGACGTCCGAGCACAGCGATAATGTGAGATAATTTCACTATCGCATTCGCTATCGTCCTAATGAAGAAAATATCCTGAAAATTGTGAGAAAAGAATATAAAATTGTAAATTCTTTTTGGTGTTTGTTTTTTTCGTAGAAAATACGTAAAAAACGATCACTGCGTTTGATTTTAACGACAGATTTAAACGAGGGAGGCGTATCGGTGAATTTTCATCGAATAATTGATATCGAACGACGGGGATAAACAAACAACGGCGATCGTAAAGAAGAAAAAAGGAACGATACACACGGTGAATTCCGAATCGTGCTTGTGGTCCCTCGAAAGAGAGCGGGTCTCTTGAGTTTTGCCGGTATCTAGAGGGAAAAGACAGGTCGAGGGGTGAGTCGAAACCACAGGCTCAGCTGTTTGTTATTTATTGGTCGCCGGAAAAGCTCGCCGAACCAAGATTAGCCCACCCTTCTTTCTCTCTCTCTCTCTCTCTCTCTCTCTCTCTCTCTCTCTCTCTCTCTCTCTCTCTCTCTCTCTCTCTCTATTTCTCTCTCTCTCTCACGCAAGAGGGGAAGGATCACATCGAGGTAGAGTTGGTTGCCACTTGCCAGCCCGTCGAAACTCTCGTTCTTCGGCCCTTCTTCATCGCTCCTACGCCATATAGCATTCCTACACACTCGGCTCTCTCGCGAAACGACGATAATTTCGCGTTTACCCTACCCTTCGTTGTCACGAATCACCTAAGGGGTGGTTTCCCTTTTGGTTCTTCGATCGAACACAGCCACAGCTGTAGCCTCGTTTAGACCCAGCCGCGACCTCGGGACGTCGGAAGAAACATCATGTAACTCTTCACGAGAGATTTTGACTGGGGTCGATTACGAAATTAGAAAAAAACCCAGAAACCGTGGGGAGAACCCATCGCGTTTACGACCGTATTGGATCGATCGTGAAATATATCAATTTTTCAATTGTCAAGTTCAGACCCGTAGTAACCTTCGTAAGAACCAAAAATATTGTAACTGATTCCGACAGTTCGACGATGATTGATCGTGACGAGAACGAAAAGATTGTTATTTAATCGAAAATTATTAAGAATTTAGAAAGATTATTGCTTTACGACGAATATAAAATGTATTTCTCGTTTCCCTCGAATCCACTTGTTGTCATTTCCATTCGTAAATCAGCCATCAGCGGCAATCAGGAGATGTTTGTGACTTTTTCGAGAAATTTCGAATTGTCACTCGGGACTTGGCGATAGCGCGAGAAACTCGGCAACAAATTTCAGAACTCGCCTAACCAATTCTCTTCACCGAGTCTCTCTCTCTCTCTCTCTCTGTCGACACTCTTTCGGGCTTCCCTCCGTTCCGTGATTCCACGAATCCGGCGGAGGACTCCGGAAGCGGCAAGAACGCGGTGGAGAACGAAGGAAATTTAATCTGGGCCGGTGTAACGCTTAGCGTCTGAGGAAAGGGAGGAGGTCCACCGAGTGAAGCGAGAGAGTAACGGTGGTACCTACGAGGGAGGGATGGGGAATTGGGGAATTATGTAGATTAATTAAGGAATTGCATAGCCCCCACCCCCCATCCCTTGCCCCCGCGTCCCTCTGTCTTTTCCACGTTTTCTTCTCGTCGTTATCCGACGAAGCGAGACGGAAGAGAGGGTGCGAGGGATTGAAAGATCGCGCCACGACTATACTCCTGGCTTCTCTGACGTGTATGAGCTATACTCGGGGTTAAGTAACAAAGGCGAGGCAGTTTGAAGCTTTAACGCGAAAGTGGCCAACGTGGTGAAATAATTTAGCTACTGCGAAACACGGATAAACTTCCCTGTCGAATATATATATATATATATATATATATATATATATGTACCTACCATCGTTATCAATGAATTATTCTCATGGCGAATGCATTCATATAATAATAACAATGATAAAACGCTCGATGAATAATTAAACGATTCGTTTACAGTAAGTTATTCAAACTGCGTCGATTATAATAAATCTTTTCTTTCGATTAATCATTTTCTCGGGACATAATCGGCTTTAAGCTTGAAATTTCTATAAACGTTTGCGCGTTCGTAAATTACGAGGATAATGTTGAGTAGATACCTTGAGAATATTTCATTGGCGAAAATGACTTCCAGATCGACCTAGTTTCAATCAATTTTTCATTCTAAAATAATTGATTCATCAGGCGAGAATAATTTTTTGTTTAATTCGTTTCGTACGACAATAATTTGAATTTGAATATAATTCATTGTTACGATAGAATAAATAATAAGGATTGTTATAAATAATAACGAGTTTTATTTTTTGTATGTTTGTTTCAGGCATTCCTGGAAATGTCCGACGAAGGCGCAGCTTCGACAATGGTGACGTACTACTCGTCGTCGGGCGCGCAATTGAGAAATCGCGCTGTCTACGTACAGTTCAGTAATCATCGCGAATTGAAGACCGATCAGACCCACAGCAACGCGGTCAGTAGTCCCACAAACACCAACGCCAACCCGACGAACGTCAGTATCATTATTCTTTTTTATTTCATTTGCTTGTTTTTATATTCTTTCAATTAATCGCATTGCGCAATTTTAAACATAATATTATCGTTGCTTCACCTTTATCGAATGAGACCGTCGTTTTTATTACTAGATACACGTGGCGAATTTACGCGTTGAAAAATTTCACAAGTACCTACTCGTAAACACGCGATGCGTGTAAAAAAGAAAAACAAGAGAGAGCGAAATTCTGGCACGAGTTTACGCCTTATCAAAAAAAACTCGTGTATTCCATTTGAAAAATGTAAAAAAAGAACACGATTTCGAAGCTTTTTTTTCTTGTTTCGTGCGAAACAAGGGTATCAAAAAGCTTCGAGAGCGTAAAAACCAGGGAGTAATAAAAAATGAACGAGATTAAAAGTTGAGACGTTCCGGTATGTTTCACGATACAAATCGAGTATATAGAACATTCATCGTAGTTCGATACTTTTCTCTCGTCGTTCCTTTACACGAGATCGAATAAATTAGTTCCACCCCCGTCCCTCTCTTGACCCTGCGGTATGGTAAAAGTTTTGCCGCGGGGGCGGACTCGTTCGTCAAGTTGTGTTCCTCGAGTTTCAAGCCACGCGCCTCGACCAAAAGTTAAATATATCCAACGTACATAACGAATATGGCATTGCCAACGCGAGACTAGCCATTTGAAGTGAACGTCCCACCCTTATATTGCCGGAAGCTTTCACCCTTTCCCATATTTGTGTATACCGTAACGGAGAAGGGCATTTCTCGAGGTCTGCCAAGTTTCTCAGAAACGTTCGTAATATTTTTTCTCTCCCTCGATTATTTGCGAAAGGCGGTAGCAACTTCGTTCGAACCTTTTTAGAGACGTTCTTCGTTATCAGAAAGGGATCGGCTAATTTGCATCGCTGATTGACAACGACGTAAATTATCGATTTCACGACCGACGAGAACGAATTACGTAGGGCACTCTTTCACTCTTCCAAGAACTTTACGTATTTTGCCTAAGCACTCGTTACTTTATACGAGCAACTGATTTATTTTATTTGCATACCATCGAATACGGACGAAAACGAATAATTTGCTGGTCGATCGAACGCAACCCTTTTGTCAAATTCATCGTTTCTGAGTCGAATATGTTTTTTTTTTTTAATTTTCTAAGAAACAAATTTTATTTTAAAAAAACATTTTTTTTTTGTCGATTATTAAAATTGGACGTGAATAAATTCGAGAGAGGGTTGAGAAAAAAGGAAATGTCAAGGTACGCGAAAGTTTTTGAAAACTCGCGAAGGTAACTTGCCGGTTATCCGCGAAGGGCATCGAATGATTTCTCGATGGTGTCGCGACTAACAAACAGGACGACGTTGAAAAAGCAATCACCGTGAAAGCCTGGAAGATGCCTCCTTGAAAGAGCTCCATCCACCTCGCTCCGCTTCCGATCTCCGATGCAAGAAGCAAACTACAGTACCGCGACGAGTTTTCGTACGAAAGGTCGAGATAGGGGTTCGTTCTCGAATAAGGTCGACGGAGGTGGAAAGAGCGACAGTTCCTCCTGGCATGAAAATTTCGCAAGGGCCGGGGGAGAAAAAATACCCGTCTGCATTCCTTCGAAACTTTACCCATCTTTTTCTATCGCGATTTGGCCCTCGCGATTTTTCTTCCGGCTTTTTTACTCTCTCCTGGCATTCATCCAAGGTCATACGATTCAAAGCCACCGCCCCTAAAATTTCTTCAAATTATTCCAGATTCGAGACGAAGTCGCATTTTTTTTTTTTATTATCGACGATTAACGACTTTCGTGATTGAGTCTTATTTCGAAACTCTCGTTTTATCGAGCCGTGTCCCATCCACTGCCAAATTTACAATCGTGTAGGGCGGATTAAGGATTAGAATAGCAAACATTAAAAATCATATTTGTCAATAACGAGCGATAAAATTCACACTTCACACACAAAAAAATCGCCGTAACCGCGACATAAAAGAAGATTTAATATACAACTCCCGTATTGTTCGTTGTGAGACGAAGGGATGAACTAAGGGTGGTTTTCGTAATCATTTGTTTCGCCACATAAATAAAAATATCCGCAATGGTTCACACCGCGCGATCGCTGGAAATCATTTCATCACGAAAATTATGATCGACGGTCGTACGAAATAAAAAAAACTATTTCTAGCTAATTGCTAATAACTCGAAATAATTATATCCGCGTGATTTTCCATTTTTTCGTCTATATTCAATCGGTTAACGATCGAAACGCGACACAAATCTCTCTTAGGAAGAGAGCAATGGAAACTGTACTAAGACGAAACTACCGACGAAATTTTGGATAAGATCGAGATGAACGAGAATTGCGCACCAAATGCATTTCGTATTTAACCCTCGTGTACCACGGCTCTTCGTACCTCGTGAAAAAAAAAAAACTAGCCGTAGCATCGAAACGACGAGTTTATAGCGCGCAGGGTTTCTAAATGAGGGGATTCTGTACCTCGAGGCGTGGTCATTACGAATCGCGATGGAAAATGAACGAAGACCGGTAAAAGTGCGAGGGTGCGCTTCGCGCGTTAATACAACCCCTTCTCTCTCTCTCTCTCTCTCTCTCTCTCTCTCCCTCTATCTCCCTGTCTTGTTCCATCTCTATTCTTGGCCATATAGGAGCAATAAGTCGCTAAGTAAAAGGCGAGTTCCGACCCTCGTTTAATAAAGACGCTCGGCGTAACACTTAAGCCATCCCCCCGCGTTCAATACCCTCTTTCTCTTTTTCCTCTCTCTCTCTCACACACTCTCTCTGCCGCCTTCTTTCAGATCCCGCTAGACTTTTTAGTCCGTGAAGTCGCAAATTAGACGTGTTCCGTTTTGCCCCTCTTCTTTTTTTCTCATTTTCTTCAACGTTCTTTTTTTCCGTTCAGCTTCTTTTATCCGCGACCAGCCGCGGGAGAAGAAGAAGGAGCCACTGCCGGAGAGCATTGGCCAACCAGCGTTCGCCCCGTTAGTCGAGACATTCTTGAGTAATTAATTTAGCACCGCGGTGTGCAAACGTTTACAGTCTCTTAGATTTATGCTATAAGTACAGGTACATACACCTATGTGTATGAATGTGTGCTTAAATATATAAATATAAATATGTAACTTCGTGCAAAACTGTTCGAAGGGTTTTCTCCGGAAAAGGGTGCACAGTGCATAGTCCTCTCGTCTTCGGTGTTAACATTCTCCCGTTTTGGTTGCACGAACCACCCTCCGTCCGACCCTTAATACCAGGAAGCGGTTTCGCATGTTTGCGTTTTCTTCGCACTTTTTCCTCCCCGCGCTTCTATTCGTTGTCTTCGCTATAGCACGAAAGGGCTATCATTTTCTAACTATAGGACGCTTAGTCTCGTTGTTCTCGTCGACTAGCGCTCTCTCTCTCTCTCTCTCTCTCTCTCTCTCTATATATATATATATCCTCCAGGTCTCGTAAAACTCAGCCATAATTTTGTAACTGGCGCAAATGCTGTGCACACGTGTCGGTGAGTTGGCGTCCCTTATATACGTGTGCGAGGAAGCTGTCCTCGTTGTGCCATACACTCTTCCTCTCCCGCCAATGGGACTTGGTGGGAAATTTTTAACGAGCCTCGGGACAACGTACCAGAGGACAATTTTTCACACGCCGGCTCTTTCTGGTCTCTCGCCATTTTGTTATCTTTTTTTTTATTATTATTTTTTTAGAACGTTTTTTTTTTTTTTTACTTTCGAGCACCCTCGCCCCTGTTACACCGAGAGGGTTGCGCTGACGGCTAACACTTGGCCTACTTCGATGATATTCTCGCGTTTTTAATGTTTTTTTTTTTCACCATCGCGTATCGCTCGAAGGGGATTTTTTGTTTCAATAATTTATTTATCTTCGTCCGTTATCGACAGGACACGACGATTTTATCGTTTTGGATACTCGTCGTCCGTCGATTTCGCCGTATGGTAAATTGTCGCTTTTTTCAATTGCTTTTTATTCTCGTGACGGATGACGAGAGGAGAAAACAAACGGTCCAAAAATTGTACGTTGTGTAAATTACACGAGGATAATGAGTCGTCGTGTTCATGATTACGCCGGCTGTATGAACGAGAGGAACACCCTGTCACGCGGTAAAGAAATTTTCATGCGAGTCGTTTTGTGAAAGAACAATTTTGGTCTCGGTCGTTCGGTCATAGGAGGTTTTTTATAACCGGGACTATTACGGACATTTTTCGCGGACGTACTCGTAATCGTTGATGAGTCGTTAAATACGACCCTCGTGAAACGAATAACGAATTAATGAATTTATGGAATTATAGTCGTATTTTTCTTCTTCAATGTAACATTGATTTAAAGGTAAAAGTTTGTATCGATCAGCGTGATTTACGAGCCCTACGAAAATTCGAGGTAAACACGGCAAAGTCTCGAAAAATAAAGAAAATCTCCCGGTCGAAGTGCAATCGTACAAAGTAAACGCTTCACGGTACATTCTTCTTTCACTACTCCATTACTTACACTCTTGGTGTCCATCCGACCGTGAATTGATGTTCTCTATTTACGGTAGTGAATTCGCCAAAAAAAAAAACAAAGCAAACGCGAGTTTCACCGTACGTGAAAAGCATTGCGGAGACACGAGTCGACTTTTCAATGTCGTCTAACCACCCCTGTCGCTTTCCAAATAGCGAGATAATATTATCATTTTTATTTTGTCCACCTCGTATTTGTTTGTTTTGTTTTCTAGTTGCGAGAGTGCAAGACCTTGCCCATTAGGTAATTCGTATGAGTACGAGAACGTTGTAGAGAGCGAGGGGATGAGGGAGAGAGAGAGAGAGAGGGAGAGGGAGAGGGAGACAGATAAAGGTTTTTTCCAACGCCGAAAGTTGCGTCGTCCTTTACGAGACAATGTGCAGGGTCGTACCGGATGCGCGCACGGACGCGCAAAGGTCATAAAAAAAACGTCGACCTCTCGTCGTATATCTCATAACGAGACGACGACATAAAGCCCCGGTTTATGTTGCCTGATGCCTGATGGCGCTCTGGTGCATCACCGTGCGACGCGGTCTTGTTTCTATTTTTTTTCTCTCTCTACCTACCCTCTCACGACCTCCGTTTCGTTACCATCTACTCCCCTCTCCTCTCTCCCTCTTTTCTCTCCGGAGAATATGAGCATCGACGTACACGTCATTGCAATTCTCCCATCAGCGAATCCGCCATCGCTGCAATCAAATTGACCCTCGTATAAAAAAATAAAGAAAACAAAAACATTTTCGACCGATAGTAAACGTTTTTTAGTGTTCGCATCTCGAAATAAAAACCCTCGAACCGCGCAAGGCCCAAAGACATTTTTTCTGGATCAAGCTGAACTTAACCTAATTCAGGCGTCAAAACCACCCTTAGGATATAGTTTGTTCCTTGAGCGAACGCTCTTTCGACTCGAGGTTTCCGA
The DNA here is from genome assembly GCA_951802705.1 of Netelia virgata. Classification (NCBI taxonomy): domain Eukaryota; kingdom Metazoa; phylum Arthropoda; class Insecta; order Hymenoptera; family Ichneumonidae; genus Netelia; species Netelia virgata. Next base: position 32,936,767 of record OX637867.1, on the reverse strand, counting down.
ATTGTTTCACCGGTGATGAAATATCGTTCGAAACGCATCTTATCCCTACGGTAAGCGAGCATCGTCGACTCGAAGTTAGTTACGAAGCTAAACTCAAAGTTGACCGTAGGTCCGGTCGCTACGACACCTCAAAGTGGTATCGTCTCCTTGACATCATCGCGGCAATTACTTCCGAGCGGCGAATTACGATCGTCTCTTGGTCCTCGCTACCCGATAGTTCCAAAAGGTTCGAGTCTTGCGGCTAGTTTTCATCCCTGTCCACGTAACCACCCCTCGCTGCTTTCCGTAACAATGAAGAATTTCACGGTTCGCCAGGATCGCCATGACGTCTTGTGCGCGCAAACCCCTTATATGGAATATCGTGGTGTCCTGCAAACGCAAGAGGGAGAAACCAAGTCCCGTTTCGCAGACCCGCCTGCGTTTGAGGTTGGGGGGGGGGGGGGAGCTGAGTTCGCGAAAACAGACCTCGTCATTCCTCTCCGGGTCTTAACCGCTTGCATATTTCACACCCCCCGATGTTCCTCGGTGTACAGGGCAACAATGGCACATTGTTATTCGGTCCGTTCGTGAAGCAACCCTGGTCTCTTCCAAGCAAGCCCCGATTCTTCTCTTACCCTTCTCGTAGTTGGAGGCTTCGGTGGTTGGTGCCCTGGAAAGGGTGCCCAACGACCGTTGAACGTTGAAGAGAGAGAGAGAGGAAGAGGCTTGGGCGAAGGTAGTTGCTTGCCGTCCAAGAAAGAGATCCTCGCGGTCGAAGTAGGAGAGCCTTTAGTCTGACGAGAGCAAGAGGAACGAAAAGAGGGCGAATACAAGAGAGGCAAAAGAAGGAGACGGAAAACACGGAATGAAAACCATGGAAGATACTGTTGCATCCATGAAGGAGCTAGGTGAAAGCGTGATGGAAGAGGATGGCGAAAAGCGGTATATAGTCCATACGCCCCCGTAGCACCCCTTCCCCACCTGCTACCACCCTCGCGTTACACGGCCAAGATGGCGTAATATTTTTAATGGAGGGTGTCCCGGGTGATCTACGACGCCGCATTGTTTCTCCGAGACGCCTCATATATTATTTTCTCACCCTTCGTTTCTCTCGTACTCTCGGTTCGTCTTCGCCGAGAGAGTTCTTCCCGGTTCTCCGCCGGGAAGGAAAGGAGTTCAGCTTTTTTAACCTTCCTCCAACCCCATCCTCGCCTCCTTCCCTCGCCATTTTCTCCTCTAATTTGGATTTCGTATTTCATTCGGCCGACAACATTTTACTTCGTAGAATCTGTGCCGGATTTTGATTCGCACAGGTTTTTAGTTATCTACGATCTTGAACTCACAATCGGCTACAAACTGAATGTTCTTCGATCGAGATTTGAACATTTTTACCATTATTTTACGAATCGTCTCTTGAATTCGAGAATTTTTAGGACTTTTTTTATTTTGTAAATTGGCCCCGAAAATATACGAAATGTGTTTGTCTTCTCGTCTAGCGGTGTTATCGAGATAAAATATTGTACATACATTTATATCACTCGTTCCACGTTGTCTCGGTTGTTTGATCTCCCGCGCTATACATCGAATCCGCATCGTGTTACCTCTACTTTTTTCCTTATACTCGTGCGACTGACAAGCACTATTTTTTCGCGGGGCGGTGGCTTTTTGTTTTCAATTCTCTGTATACTATATAAACAAATATATATGTATATTACGTATATATACATTTATACGTAGTGTCAGAGGGGTAGAGGGTTTTAAAAAGCCGTGGCTATAATGGGAACAAATGGAGCGAAGCCGAGGCAGAAAAGACTGATTATTCCGACTCTACGTCACGTCGTGTATATACGTAGAGCGTTTCTACAGAGTCGCTTCTGTATTTCGCTTTGCGTTCGTTTCGCGAGAGCCGTTTCATCATTCTGACGGGCGTAGGAATCCCTCTAGTGATATTACCAACTGAGGGATGAGAGGGAGAGAGAGAGAGAGAGAGAGAGAGAGAGAAAGAGAGAACATGAGCGAGGAAGAGTTTTGCTCGTTCTGTCTCGTGCGTATTCCGGGTCTCGAATTGAAATCGACCTCGATGCACCGCCGACTAATCCAAAAGCATCGAGATTATCCACCGACCTCGAATGAAATTTAAAAAAAAAACAAATAGAAGGATAAGCAAGGATAGTAAGAAAAGAAAATTATGTTTGACGAATTTATGTTCTCTCTCATGAGCGAAAAATTCGTTCGCGATCGTGCTCGTAGCTTTTTTTTTCATCGTAGACGAGTCATAAATTAATGAAAGCTCGGGTGTTTTCTTTTTTTTTAAATTGAAACGTTATACGAAGAAGTCTGGTTCTTCTAATTGACAAATGCGATTGTCAATGAAGGATTTATCGAAGGAGAATCGGATTACGGACTGCGGGTGGAGGGTTTTTTTTATTCCGTCCGTCACACGATTATACCGCGAGACTATTTTACCCGCGCAAATTGCTGCAGACCTCCATGTCGTTTCAATTATTGAGGAGTCTCGGTCTTTCGTGCTCGCGGAACGTAAGGTGTAAAACGTTTCCGAGGGATATTCATGTCTCTCGACATTGGGTAATGTAACCCGATTATTAGGTATATCAGTCACGGAGTTGCGAAGAAACCGAGAGAAAGAGAAAGACGGAGAGAGAAAGAGAAAGAAAGAGAAAGAGAGAGAGAGAGAGAGAGACAATTTGAGAGAATGAAAGCACACAGTAGTCGTATCGCGTATTCCCATTCGAGATATTCCATATATTTCTCAAGCTCTCTTTTTCACTACTCCCCTCTTTCCTCTTCCTGCCGAGGGTTTCTCGTCTCTCGACCCTCGTTTTCAACGGGAAACGAGAGATAGCGATTCGAGAAGCTCATCAGAAGGGGTCTTCCGCTATTTTCTCAAGCTCTCGCTCTTCGAAGCGCGCACCCTTTTCCCTCGGTTTGAACTCATATATATACATATATATCATTCAAAATCGCGAGTTTCATAGGGAAAAAAGAAAGACTGCGGAATCGTTACGAGCCTTTTGCCATGGACATTAATCTCCAAGAAGTTTCTATAAATTTGAGAATAACGATTGGGGCAAAAGAAATGCGATTGTTTGGTTATCGAGGGTCGATCGAACTACTACTATCTTTACATTAAATACGCATTACAATCAACAATTGTAAATTCATTTTTAACCAAAAATTGCTTTCGCGCGTCAAAAATACGAAAATAAAAAATCCCTACAAATATATTCGTATTATTGTCAATTAATTTTATTATATTTTATTATATTTTATTATATCGTATTAATGTCAAGTAATTTAACTAAGGACTATCCCGTTATAAAATTTTGTAAATCCTAAATTACTCCCTCGTATAAAACATAAAACGAACGTTGTACGTTTCCTTTGTCCCTCGGAAAAATGATAGACAATAATGAATGTTTCCCATCAAACTCTCGACCGTGGAAAAATAAAAAATAAAAGAAAAGACAAAAAATCCATCAATGAATTTTTGTTTGACGCGACCAAGATCGAGGACCCGCCTGTTACGCGATACGGCTTAAGAGTATCGAATACTAACGAGACAAAGAATGAACGGGATAGTGAATATGCATCATGGAGGTTGGTACTTTTAGTTATTTCCCCCCCTCGATTCGTCATACCGCACAAACGCACACAGGCACGCGCACATCGCGCAAGATCGAACCTATATAACCGGAAATCACGAGCGGATAACGATAGAGAGGCCGAGATACGTCGTGTGGGGTAACGCGTCGACCGACGAACACACTCGTTAGCGGAATTTATGCGGTTGCCTGATCAGCGAGAGAGAGAGAGAGAGAGAGAGAGAGAGAGAGAGAGAGAGAGAAAGAGAAACGTCGAAACACAGAAGAGCGCGCGCTCGTTGCAACGTTCCGTAAATTTTCCCACGAGCCCTTACCATACGACTCATGCATACAATATATATACAGGGTGTTTCTTTAATCTCTGCCATCCGAAATAACTCGGTAATTATCGACGTCACAAAAAAATGTTCCGTTTACATTAGGGGGTCAAAGTCTGTCAAGGTCAGTATCGATGATAAAAATCTAAATATCTCGAATTACCAAATATGTTGTAGTCTTACTTGGTAGTGAAACATTTGGTAGTGATCCGAGCTAAAATTAGCTGGAAATGAGAGATATCGGAGATCGTAGTTGACAAAATTTCGAATATCTTCTGTTTATTTACCAACCAGCGTTAATCTTTATCGTATGCAGGTCAATCGAGGTTGTCGTTCAGTTTGATTTTGAATTTCGATAAATTTATAAGACTAGCAAATAGTTGCTATTTATATATATATATATACGAATACTCTCGGCCGATCGTTGTACCGGGTTGCGAATTCCACGAGGGACTCCGATTACCCCTCGCCCATACTTACGCTTCGATTTTCGAATTTGCCGCGCCACTGACTCTCGCGCGTCGAAGCTACGATTTCGTGTTTTCTATACCATTGATAAAAAAAACTGATAAATTCCTGGAATAAATGTTTCTTTCTTTTATCTATTTTTTCTCCCAAAAACTTGGATTAAATAGGAAGTACCACGTAACGCGAGGAAATTTCAATTTTCTCCGGTTTTCACTCCGTATCCATTATTATGTCGAGCACTCGCGATATTCTCCCTCTATCTTCGAGGGTTGCGAATCGTCCCTTTTCCTCTCGCGCGCGCGTTCCATCACTCGCGAAAAGAAGGGGGCGTGCCAAACCTTTCACGGTGGCGTGCATAAATCAGGTGTTCACTGACTGCCGCCTAGATCGAGCTTAGCTCAGCGATTCCTTTTTCTTTTTTTTTCTTTTTTCTTTTCTTTTTTTTTTGTTTGTTTTTGTTATTCTTTCCTGTATCTATTTTCTTCTTATTTTCAAAATTCTTGTCTTCGAAATTCTTCGACAACGATCGTATACGATACGCTCGGGGTGAAACGAGAGGCTTCTTCCTTAGGTCCTTTCACGATGTTTCCTCTCCCGGCTGTTTTCTGTTTTTTTTTTTTTTCTTTTTTTCTTTTTTTTATTTACCACCCCTCGAAGAATTCGAAGCTGCCGAAGCGTGTGCCCGAGAGATACCAATCTGATCCACCTTTTCCACTTTCCCTCGTCCCTCGCCGCCCTTTCCTCCCGCTATCTCTTCTCCAACCCCCTTAAATAAACTCTTCGCGTCTCACCAGCCCCCCCCCCTCCTCTTCTCCCTCGACAGCCCCATCACACGTTCTCCCTCTATCAATTCTCCCCAATTGTTCAACGGATCTCTCACACTTGAATAATACATCCACTTAAGCCCCCCACCCCACCACTCCCCCCTCTCACCAGCGTCTTTATCTCCCGCGAAATTATTCGTCGTGTTCGGAGACTGAATTAAAATATTAGCTTTTCACTGATCCGACGGCCACTTCGCGGATATTCACTTATTCTTTTCTTTTCTTTTTTTCGTTGTTTGTTTTTTTTTTGTTTTCTTTCAACACCCCTTAAAAGCTACCGCTGGGTTATATCGATTCTTGTCGCGATTCGCGAATTTCGAGGACTTTTTATCGTTCTCGTCGTAACGATTGACGAGACTCGAATTTATTACAGTAATCGAAGCATTAAACACACGAGAAATATTTCACGCCCGTCTCTACTATCGTCGTTTTTTTTCTCCCTTCGAGCAAAGTCCGGGGTAAAGAGGGCAGTGATAAATTAACGAGCATGCAATTAACGTCGTAATTTAAATTTCGTGGATACGAAAAGCGTCTCGTTATACTTTCATAACTGTCGAGGAGCTTTTTTCATTGCTATCGTTCGTGTCTCGTAGTCTGACGTGTGCAAGGCTCTTTCGACGCTGAAATAACTAGACGTAGCGGGTTGTACAGGTCGCGTATAGGGGATGATATCCGCGCGTCATCTCATAACAAACAAAAAGGCTTTTATAAAATACGTCCTAAGACCCTAAACTTTCGAGGCTACCTACCGAAACAACTGCTAAACGCGACCTTTGCCTCGCGAATGGTTGTCGTTACGAGGCATAAATTAATTACAAAGTACTGGAGAAATCGACAATGATATTCCTGTTGTATGAGAAATTTCTGACGAGAAGGTATTAATTTACAAGTCATTTTTGAGAGCCTTTCGATCGAAAAATCGTGATTTTGAAACTTTCACCACGGCTAGCAATATTGAGAGATTTGGATGAACCCTCTTAGGCCTTTTTTTATATCTTGCCAAGCTCTTTAAAAAGTTTATTGAAATCTCGACATTGCAGTTTTTGCAAAAAACGCGTTGACGATATTTTCTAATTACAAGATTTGTCACGATGGACAAATATTTTGTCTTTGAAAATGCATAATGGAAATACAATGTTTTTATTTTTGTTTCGTTGAAACGACGATGAAGCAGGGAAGCGAGTAATTAAATTGTTGCCGAGTGTCGTAGCGTTATAGTAAAACGCACCGGTAGAAAATCTCGAGTCTTACAATCGTTCGCGATAAGGGCCTTATAATGACAAGCTCGTCTTTTCTTAAAACGCGCACAGTAGTTTTTCATCGCTCGTTGGAAACACCAAGATGTGTATCTACCGTGGACCATCTTTCTTACACGTCTCGGTCGTTTCTCGTCGTTGTCCCGGTCCGTCCGGAATCCGACGAGTTTCTTCTTCGAGTTATATCGCAATACTTTTCATTCTCGTCGTCGTCGTAACGAAGAAGTCCACAGACGTAGCACGAAGAAAGCCTTTTCCGGTGCGGCACACTGGCTCGCTTAACGGATAGAAGTATGCGAGAGAAAGAAAGAAAGAAATAAAGAGAGAGAGAGAGACAATAAGTCGTGAAGACTTTAATTGAGCCACGACGGAAAAGACGCGCAGCTGGCGACTTTATCGACCTTATCATTAAACCAGCTTCGTCTGTCTCCACCCCCGTCCATCTCCTTTTTCTCCTTCCTAATTCTGGTCCCACCGAAGGATCGAAGACCTTCACGAAGAACTTTGCGTTTTATGACAAAATGCAAAAAATTCTTATCTTCGTATTCTTTTCTTTCTTTTTTGTTTTACTCGTCGTCCCGTCTTCGTATGCTTCTTCCTCGTATTTGGAAAAATTCTCGCCATTGCCCGACCCTCGCGCGCCACTCGTTCAAATGAGCTCCATAATTTATAGCTCTCTAATTGTCGAGTGGAAACAGCTTTCGTCTCAAAGATTGAGGGACGGGTGGGGTGAAAATGAAAGAGTCTTATTCGTGGAATTTTCGAACGAATGCCGAACCCTGGGAGGTACGGCGCACGTGAGAGTAAGTGGGCGAGAGATGGAGAGAGTGAGAAAGTGAGCTAAGAAGGGTTCTCGGGTTTACGAGTCGTGCGAGAAAAAGCCCACGCGCACGAAAGAGAGAGAGAGAGAGAGAGAGAGAGAGAGAGAGAGAGAGAGAGAGAGAGAGAGAGAGAGAGAGAGAGAGAGAGAACGTGGAATTTCTTCGGTTGCAGTTAAAAAGGGAGGACGACGATGAGTGGGGGGTGTGACGACGAATCGACGTGGGGGAAAAGAGAGGTACTCGTAGTTACGTTCAAACTCGTTCGAGCGTCTCGTTTATCAGTCTAATTAATTAGCAAGTCGTAAACTTTGCTCCAACGACGGCGATGCTGAAAGCGGATGAGAAGAGAGGAGCGTCGCGGGGCGGGGAGAGGGAGGTTCGACAGCTACAGAGAAGTATAGCATAACGCAAGCGGCTTGTACTTATATTCCCTCTGTTACCCGCCGAGAAATTAATCCGACAGTCGACGACACGAGGAAAGACTGACTATCTCGTTATTCTATCTCGACTCTGAGATACCGTCAAGGGAATTCTCAAATTTCGACAAAACGTCGGATGACTACTCGAGCTACCCTTCGTTCGTTTTATTTTGTCAGGAAAAATTAAAAAAAAAAAACACGCTATTAGTAAATCGACAAAGTTCGCTTTGATAGGCAAGAATTGTCCCTGAAACAAAACAAAAGATTTGTTTCTTTCTTTTTTTTTTCTTTTTTTTTTTTGAAAACCACCCCTTTCGCTCGAAAATCGTTTGTCGGATAAAGAAATGTGATTGCTTTGTTCGTAGAATATTAGACGGAACGAGCAAGACGATAAAATTTGAAAAACCACCCCTTTGCGCAACATCCGAGTTGCGAACGTGAATTCTGATAGATTAAAAGTTCGCTTCAGTTTTATTATGAACGAGGTGATAATAAATGCGATATATAAACGTTTGAATATGTTTTACACTTCGATATAGTTAAACGAGAAAACGAAGTTATTTAACGTCGAGGCTGTTTATACCTCCCTTCGTTCTTATCCCTTTTTACCGTCGATTGAGTCGATACTTTGACTTGACAATACACACACATAGACACGCGTGTATTTGTGTGTGAAGAGAGAGAGAGAGAACTGCCTAAAGGATCGGTTAAACAGAGGAAACGATAATCCTCAAACTCGAAGGACTTTGCAAGAGTTTTGATGGCTCGCGATAGAGTTTAACGTGGCCGTGCGCAGAGGTCGCTTAAACGGTCCATCATCAAAAGGAGTTAAGGGGTAGGGGCGATGGGGGTTGCGGAAAAAAACGAGCGTACAACCCACGGCGAAATGTTGTTGGCTCGAAATAGACAACGAAGATAGACACGACCGTTAAATGTTCCATGTTACGTAGGAAATAGCGCGATATATAATGGGATCGGAGGATCCGGGAACAGGAGGACGCATAACAATCGCTTCGAAATCACTTGGTGAGAGCCATCAAAAACTCTCGCGGAAGCTGTACGACGTGATCGAAGATGAAGCAGCTCGCCCGTTACCATCTCCCCATTACCCGTCGTTTCCGGTGTTGTCGGTATCTCTTAGAAACTTATACCCAAAAGTGCGAAGAGCATATGCTACATCGTTGAACTTCTTAACAGGACCCTTTGACCGTGGAAAATGTAATATAAACAAATCTTTTTTTTCTTTTGCAATAAAAATTGGCGTTCGAGTTAGAATCACGTGTAACTCCTGAAAAAACGCTTTTTTGCGATTTTATTTTGAAGATTGGTTTTATTATTTTTTGATAATTTTTTTGTTATTAAATAATACATATGTAAAGAACATAGAATATAATTTTCAAGACAAAATGATAGTAAATGGCGAAGATATAAGCCAGTCTGCGAGGGGTTGAAATAAAAAAGGGGTTTGCGGTGATCACTGTCCCTCGTCACTGGATCATTCGAAATCAAAAAATTTAGCGGGGGTTTTAGTAAATCCTATTACGCGGTCTTTGAACGAAGTATTAGTAAAAATTTTGATTTTTGACAAAATGGCGGATGTTCAAAGGCAATTCTTTTTCTACCACAATTTCATTCGAATATTCGACTATGAAAAAAAAAACTATTTACCGCAAATAAAAATCCTTCGTTCAAGGACAGCAAAATTAGGTTTAGAATAAGTGGTAACAATTTTAAAGCGATCCGTCCAGCCGTTCTGGAGTTACAGTGACCACCGACTTTGAAAACCACTCGACGGAACTGCGCTCAAAGTTGCATGTCTTCATAAATAATGCCCCGATTTGTCTAAAATTTTCAGCGAATACTTTTGGAACGTTGTACTTTTAGAAAAAGCAAAAAAATGGATTTTTTGAAAATGCTGAGTAACTTTAACCCCTTAAGATAATTTAAAATGATTTACATGATTTCGTAGAAACAATAAAAAAAAGGGCGCGATTTTCTGTTTGTAATAATTCAACCTCTCGCTCAACGAAACAACCCTTTTCGTACCTTGCAAAATATAATGATTTAAAAAAAGGGCAAATTGTGTATTGTTTGTTCGTTAATAATCGATGCTTACTCTACCATTGAGAGTGATTGAAAATGATTTTGTAATTAAATTCAAATTACAATCGATCGTTATTTCAGTAATTAAAAATCGCGCAGAGGTTAATTAAAAATCATTTTGTAATTTCCCTACGAACAGCCAAAAGGGATACAAATTTTTGTAATAATCCGACGCGGTCTCCCAATCGATACGACCATAATTCCTTCTCGGCGCGTGTTTCGCATAAATTCTCCATGAATTTGGCACTGTCAAAATATTATTCGTAGGCAGCGAGAGGTGAATTTAATCGAGAACTTGCCTAATACGTACATATATATCTATATATTGTACTGTTGGGATTATGTTCGATTCCTGCAGTCGGTTGATCGATCGCCATCGGTATAGTTGGCAACAGTAGAATAGAGATGAGAGAACGAGCGAGAACTTGCGGACACAAGAGAAACGTCCTCTCTCTCTCTCTCTCTCTCTCTCTCTCTCTCTCTCTCTCTCCGCTAATTGAATTACAATATTAATCGAGGCAAAACGCCCGACGGCCCTCAGCGATGTTTCCCGCATTGTCGGATTAATAATTCACGAACTCAGAATTGATCTCGTACTGGCGTATAGCACGTCGATTTATACATACGTTTCTCGTAACAAACGCCGCAACAGAGAGACTCCCCGTACGCCGATTCTCCACATGACGGTTCCAACTTTTTCCGCATATTTGCCACAAATGCCTCCCTCTCACTTTCACCTCCCTCATTTACCCTTGTAGAACCCATCGAAAACCCGGTGAACCCTTTCCCGAAACGAAACAGCCACGAACAAGCCTCGCGTATTTCAAATTGTAACTACGGCTTTGTTGTCGATTATTCTTTATTCCATTTAACTTTCGAAACAACAATTAACAATTTTCTCGTTGAACCTTCTCACTCGCCGAGACTTCTCTCTCTCTCTCTCTCTCTCTCTCTTTCTCTCTCTCTCTATTATGTTCCATAGTTCGTCCCATATTCTCGATTAACCGGAATGAAAACGTGCATTCGTGTGCCGTTTTCCAAATCCGCCAAATGCATTTCCACCCCCAACCCCCTCGCTCTTTTTCTCTCTCTCTCTCTCTCTCTCTCCCCCCCCCCCCCCCCCCTCTCGTCGTGCGTTGGTAATTCAGTTTGGAATCACCATTCCGTTTGCATAAACGTTGCCCGGCATTGTAGACCGGGGCTCGTTGTTCCGCGCGTATGTTTTTTTTTCTCTACCCTCACTCGACCAACGGGCTTCATCCCTCTTCATCCCTTCTACCTTTTTGCTCATTTCGGAACACGAGCGCGGCATTGTTTCCGATGGCTATTGTCGGTAAGCCCTTTGACTGCTGGTTTTAGCGGGACTCGAGAATAGTCACGTATTGCCATTGCCTTTGTGACTCTTCGCTCTTTACTCGATATATATGTATATATATACGATATATATATACGATATATATATACGTAAATATACGCGAGTACGTGAAATGTTCTCTTTTTCTCGTACGTCACGTCTAAATGTAAGCTTTTATCACTCATTCGCGAAAGGACGAACATCGCCGATTGTTTTATTTAGAATTGATCAAAGTTCTCTATCCGCTCGTGACGTTGCTCATTTGTAGGAAACAATAAACTCTAGTCGCCTATTTTTTTTTTTGTTTACAAGATTCTTTTCTTACGATTCATCGAGGACGCGACCGATGTATTTTTTTTTCGTGCCACGGACACTTTTATCGTTAAAAGCGAATTTAGCGATTTACCGAAATTTATCCAATCAATGAATAAGCGATGAAAGAATTTTATCCAGCAGTAGTACGAAAAAATTCACGCGAAAAGGAATCTTTTCGTAAAACTATCGAAAAACCGAATTCGTTATTTCTCCTCGTTCTCGCTTTTCCCTCTTATTCCGCGAGAAGGGTGGAAAATCTTTATTTTTTGGCCCGACCCTCTCTCCTCGATTCTTTCCACTTCTCTAGCTTTCGCCCGATCTCTCTCTCTCTCTCTCTCTCTCTCTCTCTCTCTCTCTCTCTCTCTCTCTCTCTCTCTCTCTCGCGGATTCTTTTATTTCATCAGCTCTTGCTTCCCTCCCTGTTTTATTCGAGAACCGGGTAAAACGCGAGCGTATGACACGCAAGGACGACGAGTGATGCGATAGATTGAAAAGAGGATATTTCATTCGCTTTCCATTCTCGGAGCACTTTGGCTCATGCTGAGACGGGCTCTGACACTCTTCGTTCTTGTACGCGCATCCGCGTGAATTTCTTTATTCCGCGTGAGAGACGTCGCTTCCCTTTTTCTTACGATGACTCGTTTTACACACGAGAATTAAAATGAATTTCTTCTTTTCCTTTCAAGCCTTGAATCCTAATTTCTAGCAAAGAAAATAATGATTTCCCTCGTTGCCGACGAAGAAAATTAATAGCTAGATCGTCGATGATTAAAGATTCGCTATAAATGTTAATCTTCCAATTTTCTCGTCTCGTTCTATCGCGCACTGATTTATAAAGAGCATAAACGATTTACGTGGTCTATCGCGGGATTTATAAGATTCTCGGCAATTTATAAAAGAAAACGCGTCGTATTATCGATAAAATAATTTATCAAAGAACAAGCCGAGGGGTGTCGTTTTCCATCGGAGATATTTCTCTCCTTTGATTCTTGAATCCGGAACATTTTTTGGCTATTACCGAGTCTCGAACGACGAAGAAATTACGATCAACAAGTAACAAAAAAAATATATAAAAGAAGAGTAAGACGAGAGTCGAGAAAGACGAAGCACGAGAACGAGAACGTACCCTGCGGGTCGACGCCTGTCGTATCCACCCTCGCATCCTTTCGCCCCTTCTTAGCTCTCCTCCCTAGTTTCCCGGTCGACCGCTCGCGGTAATCCGGCTCGCGGCACGTAAAGGACAGGCCGCGGTTTATTTTAATAACCCGGGCTGGCATCTTTCGTTACTCTTACTTACAAAGTATAATAGAGAGAACGAGACGCGCGATAGGAAGGGGACGAAGAAAGGACGTGGAATAGGGGTAGCTCCTTCTTTCGTCGTTTTTACGCTCAATATGCGACGAATTTGAATACTCGCCTTCTTCTCGTCGCCTTTGCCTCCTCGTTCTTCTCTTTCACTTTTTTTCTTTTTTTTTCTTTATTCTTATTTTTTTCATACGGAAAGCAATATATACCATTTTTTTTTCCCGCGTCGTCGCAACGAGAGGGGAGGCTCTCGACGCATTTTTGAAACTTATACCGCCAGAAATGTACATAGTTCGCGACATCTGTTACACGAACGAACGAGCAAGAACGGGGGAGATATGTTGAACGATTGAATAAAATTTGCGTGTTTTTTTTTCTTTCGCTTTTTTTGTTTTAATTCGACACGGTGTATACGCAGCGAGTAAAAATATTCAGAATTTTATGATCACGATATGGTGAAGTAACGCTTGGCGAAATTGTCGCGACGCGTGTCAGTTATCTAACGAGATTTTTCGTTTGTTTTTTTGTCACAGAACACGAATGCCCAAGCGGCGCTTCAGGCTGCGCAGGGACAGGGTGTCCAGACGCAAGGAGGCGACACTCAGGGAGGACCAAACACCGTCCTCAGAGTCATCGTCGAGCACATGATCTACGCCATTTCTTTGGACACTCTTTATCAGGTAAGAATTTCATCAAACGTTAATTAACGAAATATACTCGAATGAAAAATTCACGACGGGCACGATACAGAATTTTCACGATATGTTCAAAAATACGATAACTTTTTCACGATAATAAAAGAGAAAAAAACGCACGAGTTAAAAAAATAATAATAAACCGTCCATTTTGCACTTTGAAACATATTTAATTACAAGCTCTAAGAAGAAACTAATTTTTAACGAAAACAAAAATAAAAAATAAAAAATGTAACACCGTGAAAAGAATATCTCTCTCGTTAACTAAATCCAAAAAAAAAAAACAAAAATTGCGTCGCGTGTAACGACCCGCGCATTTTCCACGTAGCGCGAGCTTTTACGAGCTTTTTACTCGTCCCCGGTCGTCTCTCGTTCGCTTAAACATACTTTTTCATTAAGTGTTTCGATCCTCGAGAGTTACCTCTTTATTCGCTTCGTTGTTTTTTGTTCCTTTTTCACTTTTTTTTTTTATATAAATTAATGTCGTCGTCTTTGAAAGTCGCCAGACAGGGTAAGTTAGTGGCTTAAACGTTTTCGTCGTTGGTCCGGTTCGGATCAACGCTACCCATAGGAATAGAGTAGAGTGCCAGCAAGTCGTTGAGGGAAGGGGGTGCGCGGGATTCGGGAAATACTCGGTTGTTTGCACCTCGGTCAAACGAGCGAGATCCCAAGAGCGGTAGTTAGTTGGTTGCGAGCCCTCTCTCTTTCTCTCCTTCTCTTTCTCTCTCTCCCTCCCACTCTCTCCCCCCACTCTCTCTCTCTCGCTTGCACCAACGTTAAGTATATCGTGTCACCGTCATTAGGGACGCCAACCTGGAACGCCACTTGCTCCTTCTCTCTCTCTCTCTCTCTCTCTCCATCTATCTATCTTTCCACCTTCCTCTCTCTCCCTCTCTCGTTTCGTCCATGAAGCATCATCCCCCTCGAGTATATGGCAGCGAGGCACGGTCTAGTCTCGGGAATGGAGAAACGCCGGGGATAACGGGGAGTGCTTCCGGTTCGAGTTGAGTGGTCCATGCATTTTTAAACGCGGTACTGGCCTCTGCCTTTACTTCCCTTCCCTCTGTATATATATATATATATATATATACATATATACAAATATTTATAACGCACACACACTCACACACATATCTATATATCTTACAGCACCAGGCATGTATATGTCCAACCACTCACACACTTACCTTCGCGAGATTCTCCGCGTCGTTTACACAGCGTCTGTATCGGCGTGGGCGCGAATGTTATATAATACTTGGTGGTTGTCGCAAGAGGAGGGGGAAGGGGAGATGGTCGGCCCATGCCGGAAACTGGCTTCTGCCGCACGACGTGTAAACCTAACTTAATCCCACCACGCTGAGACCATAAAACGAGCGCCAGCCCGCGCTGTTCTCTGTGTTCACTCCGGTTCACTCTTCGTCCCTCGCGTATGTATTCTAACGTTTATACGTATATACGCTCGTTGGTACGTGTGAGTGGTGGAGGGAGGGGGGAGAAAGGCTCACGAACACGCGCGAACGTTAGCGAGCGGTAAATGCCAGCCGGAAATGATATTAGTTCCGACTACGGATACCGCGAAACCTCGTGCCGCGGCGCTGACCATTTTATAGGGGCACACGGGGGTTGGGAAATGGGGAGGATTCACGTATACAAACAAGCTTACCACGGAAAACCAGAACATCCACCTCGCCTATCCCCTACCATTCACCCTCGACCCGCAACTTTACCCGCAAGAAGAGTCTTCCCCTCATCTACGTTGCGTCTGAAGCGCTTTAATTCTGTCTCTTTATCTCCAGAGAGAGTGAGAGAGAGAGAGAGAGAGAGAGAGAATGGGGTAGTTTGACCACTCTCCAGTTTATTACGCCGTATATGTTCGGAATCGAGGTTTATCTCTCGCAAACGCTTTCCTGTCGCTAAAAACTTTGTTTAACTCCAGGGGAGAGTGAAAAAGAGAAATGGTTATTGACACTATTCGTTTAGTGATAAAAACAAATAGGTTAACGGCCTTTTCGTTGTTTAATGATTGAAGATTTTAAGTTTTGTTTTGTTTTTGTTCTTGAGAAATAAAGAAGACATTGGAAATTTGGTAAAAATCACAATTTTCAAAGTTCCACGGGCTAATTTTATTACGTATATAAATGAGTGCGCACAGATATCGAGAACTGCCGGTTCAAAGAAACGAAACACGCGTTCTGATGTGACGGGTAATAATTCGATAGGATTATAGGATTATCGTCGTCGAGTGTCTACGATCAGGGATGAGGGAAAAAATTGATCCTTCGAAGAGAGCAAAGTCCGAGCCGCTAATGGCGGGTAGCCCAAACAACGTTTCCTATCGCCGGTATCCCCTTTCACTCGCTCTCTCCCTCTTTCTCTCTCAATCTCTCTTGTGCTTTCTCTCTCTCTCTCTCTCTCTTTCTTTTTCCACGCAATATAGAAAAACGCGTAGTTAAGTAGAGTTAAACGAGGGTTTGCGCGAGGGTAGGAAAAGCAGGGGGTCGTAGGTGCGGTATAAAGCATGAGCTCTATACAAGAATCCCGCGGGAACGTTGAATGTGTAATTAGCTCATGGGATTTGCGCTCACGTAAGCTTCCCTCCGTCTAAATAAATCGAACTTAATACTTCCCGGCATCACGGGCTTACACAAATTTTTACTCGCTCTCTCTCTCTCTCTCTCTCATATTTTATTCTCGCTATATATATATATTTATTTTTAATTATCGATGATCACGACAAGAGCATAAACAAATATTGATAATTATTATACGAATAACATTAAAAAGCATTATAATAATTTTCCACGATCGAATTCCATACGAAAATATTGTTTGTTTACGGTTGAAACGATATTGTTTAAAAATTCATGGAAAATCCTTTTATTTCACGGAATTATAATACGTAAAATATTGAATTTCGTGAAGAAATTTTACAAAAATAATATATATATATATATATCTTGGTGAAATTGTTTTCACGAAAAATAAACTTTCGACGATATTTTGTGTTTCTCTCAACGTGCTCATCCGTAGCTACGCGCGAGACTCGAGAGGGGCAACAATTATCGGAGAAAGGTCCGGCTCACGTTCTACCCGGTAGTTAAGTCTGACTAAGTACTCCTTTATCCACTGTCCGAGAACAGAGTGACTGTCGCTACTTACGCGAGTTCCGACTGCGCTCTGCGAGAACTATAAATATATAAACTAAGGTAACAGCGCGCGCGGGGAGACCCCAAGAGTGCGTTCACCGCCATCGAGAACGATGAAACACCCGTTTGTTCTCCATTATCGACCGAAAATTCTAATCCCGCTAAAACTTCTTGTGTCCTCGGTCGTTTCCCCATTTCTCTTTCTCTACCCCTCGAAAAGCATCCCCACCGTGGCTCGCTTCGTACACCACGATAATACACCGGGAGCCATTAGAGGCTTTGGCACGGCGGACCGCAGAGAACTTTCGTTACTTTGCGGGCCTCGGTGTTGCTCTGCTTGCCATCCCCATCGATCAACCAATAACAACTTAACTTTGCCTTTCTCAAAGACGCCTTAGTTATCTACTGTCAACCAGACCCGTACACGATAATTCTTTATTATAGATTCAACTTGGTCCGCGGGCCATTCGAATTTCACTAACTCATCGCGAATACGACGTATCGAATTCGCTCGAAACTTTTGGGATAAAAGCTTTTTTTTCTTCTCCCTCGTACTTTCTCGTTCGATGCCTCGTCCGTCAACGATTCGATGCGAATATCTAGCTCTCTCGCTCTCTCTCTCGCACCCTCTCGGCCATATAAGACATGTATTCACGATCCTCACTTTTTCCTTCTTTTTTTTCCGTTTTATAAATATTATTTTCTTACTATATTATCATGATTCATTTTTCGTCCCCCTCGGGAGAGTGCCTCGGTCCAAGTCCGCAGCTGCGGCTGTTCCCACTTTATACATATATATATAGAATAGTTGCGCCGTATAGTACGAGACCCATCTCATCCCGTCTCTCTCTCTCTCTCTCTCTCTCTCTCTCTCTCTCTTTCTCTCTCTATCTTTATCTGTATTCTGCCTTAGCGCCTCTGTGCCCGGGGTTAATTTATATTGACGTCTTTTATTTGTTACTTAAAATCCTCCATCCTTCTCCCCTCCTCTTTCGATATCCAACTTTACGATCGTAGTCTCGATCCTCGACTAACTGCACGCCTCCGACTCCCTCTCTCTCTCTCGCTCTCTCTCTCTCTCACTCTCTCCCTACTTCCATCCCCCTTACACTCCTCTCTCCGGATGGCGTCCCGAGTTTCACGGCTAAATGGTCCGTCGGTTATATCCCCCAGAGACGAAAGAGGGAATGGAACTGCTGGGATAAAGCGGCGAAAAAAGTTTTTTCGCGTGCGCGACCAGGCGAGAAAGCATCCAGGAGACCGGCGCCCGCGCATAACTGCAGAAGCACGGCCAAGCAAACATTCGATCTGGTTTCACACTATCCAAAACTTCGTAATAAAGGAAAACGTTCGTTCCCGCGAGAAAAATGGGAGAGCCGGGTGCAGACCCGTTTTCATTCTGGGAAACTGTTACTCGTCTCTCTCTCCCTCTCTACGTTTTCTCCACCCTCGGTTTTATTCAACTTTATTTAGCGGCCGACACGTACATTGTACTCTGGAAAAGAACGATTTTTTTCGCGGTTACAGATATTGCGATGCTTCCAGTAATTCTTGTATAGTGCGGGGGCGGTAATATATATATATATATATATGTAGCGAGGTAAAAACAAACTTTTCCTTCTTTGCTTATTTTATGTTTACGCCTGTGTCGAGTCATAAAATGACTCAGGCATACACACGGGCATATTCGCGACAGTCTCTCTCGTACGCCAAAAGTTGTCTCGTCACGGGACTAAAATACTCTCATGAAAACTATGTCGCGCACCGAAAATGTCCATACGACGAAGTTTTACTAAATATTTTAACGTGTTGTACCGTGGCAACGGAACGCGTCATCGGGCGAGCTGATAATTTGTATGTTCGGCGAGTGTCGTACTACGTGCCCTGTGGGAATTTTCGGTGAGAATAATTCATGAGAAACGATGAATTATCCGTGAGGAAAGTCAGAGGAATAAGAGATAGGTATACTATAGGAAATTTCGTCGTACGACGGAAAACAAAATGATATTTCTGTATTATATATCCTATCGAGATATAAAAAAAAATAACGTTGAAATCGTGTGAGATTCGAGGGTTAAAATGAAAGGGGATCAACGACAAAAGATTTTATTGATTCGAAACCATCGAGTTTTACGATAAAATCGCGAATTTTTCATTCTAGCATTGATGAATTTTTGGAAAATAACAATAAACCACGCGATCGTAACAACGACGAAAATAACACGATCATCGTAAGAGGGAAAAGGTCCGGGCCCTCAGCCTGTTCGCTCGAGAGGCTTCTCCTCTCGGCTGAGCTTGACGCTGCTGCGCGAAGAAATATTTGTTCTTCCCCCTTTTCACAACTCACGTACCTTTTCATTTTCATTTCTTTGCCAGCAACAACACACATGAGTGACGAACGAGACAGGCGTAAAGGCGCGGGTGCTAGAGCCCTCCTTGAAGACCCTAGCGAAGTATAGGGAAGAGAGTGAGAGAGAGAGAGAGAGAAAAGAGCCCATATAGTCGGCGAAAGGAGAAAAACGCGTGTGAATGAGAGTCTCGTTCAGAAAACGGAAAAAGGGGTGGTCGATATTAATCGTCGAGAGAGAGAGAGAGAGAGAGGAGGTCGTGAACCGCGCGAGCGAATGAAAAAGAAAACGCGGGTTCGGCGCGAAAAGGTCTTTATGCGTCTTTATGTCGGGTCTTTTTCGTTTTTCATTTTATTCTCCTTCTACTTCTTCGGTTTTTTGTTTGTTTTTTTTTTGCTTGTTCTTTTTTCTTTTCGTCGTTCCTTTTCTCACGATCCGCTCGTACGTTCGATTCACCGGACGATCGTACGAACGCTGCGGTGGCGCCGCCAAGAAATAAGACGGACAAAGTTGGAAATTCTCGGGGTACGTTACGCGAGAGGAAAGCTCGAACCACTGTTGATGCGAGCGTCAAAGAGGTCGTGAGAGAAAGAGAGAGAGAGAGAGAGAGAGAGATGGAGTCTAAAAGGGGATGGTGAGGGGAATGAATGGTACGCGAAGCATTAATCACGGACTCCTCGTGCCCTATGATTAATGGATCGCCTCGCCTTCTACACCTCCTACTACTTCTTCGTTTCTATGCGTGTATATTCGCCGACGCGTTGCATCGTGTGCACGATGATTCGCTTCGATCGTTCCAGTTGCGTTTGGTTTTCACCCTCCTACCCCCTATTCTATCTCTCTCTCTCTCTCTCTCTCTCTCTCTCTCTCTCTCGCTCACACACATACGCCCTCGTGTATCGCGACCATTCTCTTGTATTTGTTATGTAGCTGCGTGTTTGCGGTCCTAAACGGAGGGTTGCGGATTCTCTACACTGCGACAGACTCATTTGTAACACGATCCTACCGGAGATTAAAATGCATCGATACATTATTAATCCCTTGAGCCACGGGGGAGGCGTTTCTATTTTTTTTCTTTTTTTTCTTTTGTGAAATAATGCTACAACGAAATAATTGAGACAAATCGTTGTGCGAAATATATACTATGATTTCTCGTAATTTATCCTTATCGACAAAGCCACCCCTATCGTCAAGTGGATCGACATTTTAACGAGAATAAAACTCTACTTGAAAAAGAAAACGTACGAATACATACGTTTCTTTTTCTTAATCATTATAGATTCTTTTTTTAGCGGGAAATATTTTTATAATAAAGACAAGGATTATAATCGAACAAACGGTAATTTCGGTCGAACAAAATTGCCATTTTTTTGTATCACTGTTTTTCATAATAAAAAAACAAAGCCGGCGTTTCAAAAATAATCAATCGGATGAAAAAAAAAAACGTGAAAATTTATACGCTTTTATTTTTAGTTACGATCGTTTTGACGGGCTATGATTTTCAGTGTTTTTGTTTTGTTTTGTTTTGTTTTGTTTTTTATCGTAAAGTGCGCACCCTTGCCGCGCGAAAATGCGAACAGGGCAAAGCTTTCAATAGAGATTCATAGCCCGCCCGTCATTCAGTTCCATCAGGACCGAGTCATCGTCCGAAATATGGGAAACATACAAACATATACATATATACATAAATGTACGTATGTTTGTATGTTTCCCACATTTATATATATATATATATATATAAACAAGCACTTCCCATATCCCAAAGCTCACTAAACTACGTAGAGCCAACTGTATGACTGTATAGCTTTACCTCGCTTCGATATCGCACGATGCCGCTACGCTGAAATTGAATTACTATTATTGCGGGTTATTGCATTGGCCGTAGATCGAGCGCGGCAAAGGTGCCCGTAGCTCTCCAGCTTCGTATGCTCGCCCTCCCCACCTCCCTTCACTCCCTCCACCACTCTCTCTCTCTCTCTCTCTCTCGTGTTCCCTCTCTCACTCCATATAATATAGATATGGATATGCATACATAGATATATATCGTCACTGTTTCCGAACCCGGGAGATTCGCCCACCCGATAATTGAACCCTACGAATTAATAACTCCAACACGCCAATCAATAACGACGTTTGGCTTCGACGTCATTGTCGCTACTCCGCATAATACATATGCATACACTTCGGTACACGCAATACCCACGATTCTCGCAGCCAACGTATGTACATACATATGTACATACTCACACACATAGTCATGCGCATACGTTGCCTGAGAGAATATATATATATATATATATGGGTGAGTGTGGGTGTGCGTGTGGGTGCGTGTGTATATATACTTGCCGGTTGATGTGTATCAAACATGAGTCCGTCAAGCCCAACGTCGCCGGTTCAAAGCCACTGTTTGCATCTAACGCTAAGCCTCTGCTAGAATTTCACCACTTCCGGAGCAAATCTCGCGAGACCGCATATATATATATATATACAACCTATGTGAAACGTTCCATGCCTGCTTCGTGATCTAGCTTTATTGACCATATTGGAATTTTTGTTTATCCCGTTACTATCTTCGCAGAAAAGACCGTAATTTACGAACGACACGCTCACCGATTCTTACTTTCGTGTAACGATCGATTTTTTTTCAATCTCAAATATGTAACACCCACGTATTTTATTTCGAAAAAGTTTTTCATTCGATAATTTGCAAAAAAAAAAAAAAAGAAAAAATATGGAAAGTTTTTCTTTGATCTCGGATTTCTAAAAAACACGAAAATTATTATAATTTAAAAACAATGGACTCGTCGAGATTAAAACAAATGTATATTAATTTCATTAACGATTTGGTCGAGTCGGCACGGAATGCCCCAGATGCATGTACGACGTGCTCCAAACGAATATCGTCCATGCGCGCTCAATGACTCGTGGCCAATAAGCCGCTCGATTTAACGGTTATTTCGCGTCTCTTCTTTTTCTACCCCCCGTAAAAACCCCCATCCCTCTTTATCGCTCGTTCTCTCTCCGCTACGGTTGTACAATTTTAGAAAACTCTCGATTATAAGTTTTCTTCTCTCCTCTTTTTTTGTTTTTTTTTTTTTTTTTTACTTTCTCGTACGCCTCTCTTTCAAACCCCTACCCACCCACCTTCTTCCCTTTATCTTGTTCACTCTCATTCTCGCACGATCGAGTCATAATAGCGCGTGTCGCATCGAGTCAAACACGTGTATTAATAACCTGTCGTTCAACTATACTGTCGATAACTACAACCAACGCCCCCCCCTCCCCCACCCTTTCGCCATTCCTCGTCGTCGACACAGAAAGCTATATACGGAGTATTTTGCGATCGTATGTCCCCGGGATCAACTAAGACTAGAGGATCTCCCTTTCTCTCTCTCACACATACACACACACATACATTCACCCTGCGGTCCAGGATGATGCTTTCATATAATCCGCTGGTACAAAATCCTCGTCGCAAGTTTCGCAAACGTCTCACGAGGTTGTCGAGGATATCGAAACCGGCGTATACGCGCCTCGATCACCGATCCGTTTTCACCGGTCTATACGTCTCTTCTTCCTTCCTTCCTTCCTTCCTTCCTTCCTTCCTTCCTTCTTTTCTTCCGCTCTTCCCCTTCCTCCTATTTCGCGTTCACCGATAAGCGGTCGGATTTAATGGTCACTCGTATCTATCTCTTTTTTTTTACTCCTCCTGCCACCCTTCGTTCGATCACATTTATTTTTTATCGAGCACGAACGACTCTCGAACGAACATCTCGAGGGATCAATTTTTGTTCTTTTTCGTTCTTCGTCCGATGACTTTGAAAACGATTCAATCTCGCTGTATCGCCGCTCGCGGTTTTTAACGATTAGTATCGTAATTTATGACGATCGTCTAATTATCGACGTAATTTTTTCCTAATTATTATTTAATTTTTGCTAGAATCATCGTTGTTTTTTTACAATCGTAGACTGCGATTGGAAAAATAACGCCCGTCTTAGTTTTCCGCGTCTCTCTGACGAGTAAACTGTAAAATTGAGAAAAAAAATCGTAGAATCGCGATAAGCTTGAAATGTAACTTTACAATTTTCCGTCGCGATTGTCGAGATCGACCTTTACCGAGGACTGCCGGAATTCGAGTAAACGTTAGCAATGAAACGCCTTAATTGAAGAATTAAAAGGGCGTGAGATTCGATCGATTCCGGACGTTCGCTCTGTAAAGTGTGCAGAGTGTACTCAATCTACCGTATTTCTCTCTATCCCTCTCTCTCTCTGTCTTTCTCTCTCTCTCTCTCTCTCTCTCTCTCTCTCTCTCTCTCTCTCTCTCTCTTTCTCTCTCTCTCTCTCTCTCTTTCTCTCTCGCTCTCTCTCTCTATCGATGTACCGCGGATAAAGCACCGGCGCTCGCTGTATACCTATTTGTTTAGGTAGATCCATCTGTCTATAGGTAATCTGAATTCCCGTATAGAGATAGCGGAGAAGCTTCCCAGGGGTGCAATACCGAAGCCGATGGAGCCTCGCATAGCCAATAAGCCATTCGATTTAACGACTTCTCTCGATGCTTCTTCCCCATTTTTTTAATATATATATATATATATAGATATTTTTTTTAATCACACTCCTTAGATAAAAAAAAGAAGACGTTCCTGCTGTACTCCCGGGGATTACATACAGTCCAATTCTGTGCATAACATTGTTTTTTTCTTCTCTTCCGCGAACACAATTGTTTCGCTCACTACTGAATATTTCCGTTAGTTCGAGAGGAAGGAGAACTGAGGATTAAAATTTTGTAATACCGCGGGTCGTGTAATGAAGTTTCGTAATAAAAAATAATAATAATCTGTTCTCGCAAGTGTACGGTTTTTGTTTCGATCGGAAACTTTCGATTGAAAATGTCAATGTGTTTTTTTTTCTTCTTTTATTCGATGGAATTCGATAATTCGAGGCGAAGGGCGACGCGTCGAATCCGTAAATGGCGCGTATCGGTCATTCGTTGAAATCGATCAAGAATTTAAACAAAATCGATAATCGTAGCAGAAAACGAATCGTTCGTGAAATATATTTTCGTCCACCCATCGAATCGATGATGGGATGTTTACTCGGTGGGTTTATCGCTGGAGTAAATTGTGCCACGATGCGACGGTTAGCTCATGAGCCAACGACCGGTGAGTAGCGGGGAGAGAGAGAGAGAGGGAGAGAGAGAGAGAGAGATCCGTTGAACGCGATGCCATGAAAATTTAAACGCTCCGTGGGGGCTACGCGCTCAATTAACTTAATAGTTATCGAGATCAACGCTTCTTCACGCATCGAGGGAAGCCAAACGAGGCGCATGTGAGAGAACGCGAGGAAACACGATCTACTCGTCGACGTCAAAACCCGAACTATTTATGAATTCGATTATTTCTCTTAAAAAAACGAAAAAATAAAATAAAATTTGTCTCTATGCGTTTAATTTTTTTTTTTTTCAACAGTTTTAAATAAAATTCCTGTGAATTCTTTAAAATCGTGTTGTTTTTATTTCGAATGGTGCATTTCCACGTATATTCGGGCATTGGTATAATAACAATAGGATCGAATCGCACCCACGCATTCTCGACCGTGATAGAGAGAAGGGTGGGGGTTAAAATCGATCGACTACGAGTTTTCCCAGTCTCGCATACCGGAAGGAACGAAATAGGCCGTACCGTTTTCGCGCGGTTTGCCCGGAATGACCTCCCTACGTTCGTGCGTGCGCGACACCCCGTACCACCCCTCTCGACGTTTGCTCGATAATTATGTCGAGAATTAAATACAACGAGGCCGTAGATATGTTCCTGATTGTGACGATTACGTTTTCCCAGGTAGCGCACCCTAGGGTCGTATTGGCTCTATATGGATGTGAAACAATTATACCCAGGCAGTGTTAAGACATTGCTGTTTTACCGCAATCGCTTTCGTTAACGCGCCATTCGCGAAGCACGGGGACCTCGCATTTCTGGGAAAGTAACAACGGGATTTTTATATCCGTGATTTTTTTGTTATACTTCGTACGAAACTTGGATCGCTCCATCTATTTTTTGTTGTTGGTAAATTATTACCGGGTTATTTTATAAAATCATAAGCTTGAAATTTTACAAAATCAGAAGCTTGTAAATTTACAAACTCGTAAGCTTGCGATTTTACAAAATGGTAAGCTTGCAATTTTACAAATTCATAAGTTTGGAATTTTACAAAATCATGAGCTTGCATATTTTACAAAATCACAAGCTCGCAGTTTTACAAAATCATAAGCTTGCAGTTTTACAAAATCATAAGCTTGCAATTTTACAATTTCTATTTTCTATTTAATTTAATTTAATTTTCTATTTCTATTAAAAATCAAATGGTTTTTTATCAGAAAAGTTTATTGCAAACTATAAAAGATCACCATTTTCGGAACATTCATCGTGAAAAATATCGAAATTACAAAAACGTGGTATCTACAAAAGACAGTCATAACTCCGAAAAAAATCGACTCGACCGAGGATTTTCACGAAACCCTTAGCTTTCTGACCTTTTCAATTTTGAGTCTCTTAACGTACCGATGACATTAAAAAAATATGCACCGCAGCTTTATTAATAAGAATTTATCACCATCGTCTTTGAACTCTGTCCCTCTTTCTTCCCACACGATTTGATAAACGTTTTAGATTATCGTCTCGACGCAATCGTCGCGTGATCAATAATAAAAATATTTCTTAATTTCGCCCACCGATCAAATTTTCGAAAATTTGTTTCGTTTATTTTCGTTTAACAAAATCTGACATTGCCGAGACAAAAATCTGAACAATGCCGGGGGTGTTGTATCTTTCCGTCAAACTGGTAATACGTACTAATTCGAATTGTCGACGCGTCCGGTCATCTCGGGGGACCTCGATCTGCGATAGCGAATTAACTGCGAAATTACGTGCGTCCGTATGAGCCGCGTGCGTATATGACGTGACAGAGGGCGAGAGATAGAAAGAGTGAGAGAGACGAGACGAGTCGACGAGAATGATGGGAGAGAGACCAGCGTTCTATCTCTGGCCTGGACGAGTATTCCTTCCGTTTTATCGATCCCTCTCGCAAAAGCGTTATGTAGCATCATTCCCCGTTGTACTATGCACGCATCCCTCCCCTTTCTATCGCCCGATTCTACATCACCTCCCGTTTCCCTTTCGTAGCCGGCGTCCACTAATGCGAGTCGCCGCTTAATTCATCGGTTTATATTATCCGTTAATACGATGCGCCGCATAATCGACGAGCTCGTTTGACGGGAATAAAAAGAATATTTTGCACCTGCCGATTCGCTAACACAGACCACCGTTTACCCGATTTTAATACAAATATCGATTATCCAATCGGCAAGAGAACAAATAACCAAAACAAAATAAAAATAAAGAAATTAATTACGTTGTTGCATTTGGTTAAATCGTCTCGAGATAAAACTCGCTTATCGTAAACACAAGGAGGTCTCGACATCCGCTCGATAATCTCCTCGAAACGATAAATATACTCGCCGTTCGTAAAGAAAACGAAAAAATAACAATAACAACAAGAGTATAAAGATAAATAGAAAAATAAATCTTTGAATGAGACGATAATAAATATATTTCTCGGAGAATGAATAAATAATAAAAGAAAAAGACAAATTCTCGAGCATCGAAACCCCTGAAAGAAGAGTGCACCATTCGTATTTTCTCTCTCTCTCTCTCTCTCTCTATCTCTCGAGTCTCGTGAAAAGTTTCTTCTCGTTTCGAACATCGAGACGAGGGTGGGGACAGGGCCCCTCTTTTTCCCGAGACGAGAAAAATGAAAACAGTGTATCAGTGAAAAGATACGAGTGTCCACGAGACGCGAGACTACGCCGAGGAGATCTTCGAGCCCAACGAGAATACAACGACACAATAAAGCTTCGAGCAAATAAAATATTAGCGATAGCTTTATGTATACGTATATTTGCTAGTGCGAGGGTGCACCATTGCCAACCACCTCTTCCTCTCTCTCTCTCTCTCTCTCTCTCTCTCTCTCTCTTTCTCTCTCTCTACCACTCCTGTAGGTTTTCCAACCTTCCCCTCCCTCCCCTCTCAATCTTTCCAACGGTATCAACTATGACTATAATGTGTCTCAATGCCAATGTGTGTTTACGTTCGTGTGCCTGAGCGTACGATTGTGTATGTATGTGTCCACGCTCGCCCGCCAACTTGATTTCCCGCGGGATTTCTTGCACAGAGTATATACCGAGAGCGTTGAGGGTATACCGTGTGCCACCGTCTCTCCTCTCTCCCTTTTTCTCGCTGTCACTCTTTCTCTTTCTCTCTCTCTTGCTCGCTCGCGCCTCAAAAGGGTTGCCCAACGATCCTTCTACAACATCGGTTGCTTATATATATATATATGGGCCATTTTATCACGAATCTGTAAATCTTCGATGTTTCCCGTTTTTTATTCAACCCTTAATTCGTTATATTTGAAATTTCGAGTGAATCGCGTATGTTGAATTTCTTTTAGATTTTGTTGTTTCTATATTTTGCATCTCATCAATAATTTGATATGCGGGAGAATATATTAGCAAGTCGAATTGATTATTTTCGAGACTGATGGATGAAACAAAAAAAGTTTTTTAAGTTATGGAAATAAAATGGAATATCGAAATAAAAATAGGGGTTTTCAGACAGTTTGTTGAATAATGAAAAGGATGAAGAAGGTTAAAGGTTTGGATATTAAAATGTAGAGGTGGTTGATGTAACATGGAAGGGCCCATACGAAGTCACGTATATATGAGACAGCCTGTGGCCGATCCAACTGCACGGCTGCAGAAACGTCGAAGCTAAAGCCTGTCTCTCGTTCCTACGAGCGAGCGAGAGAGCTTTTTCACCTACCTTTCGTACGAGTCTCACAAAATCACGTGGAAATCCAACGAGAGACTCTCTCTCTCTCTCTCTCTCGCTCTCTCTCTCTCTCTCTGACGGATTCGCCGAGAAAAAGCAATTTCAATCGTTCACTTCGATAGATACAGAGATTTTTTGCTCTCGCTTTTGTCGAAGATAACAAGAAATTCGGGAATGCTGAAAGAGAACATCGATCAACGAACGAAATATACAATGTCTGAAAAAAAAACAAGTGCCTGTAACTAAAAGTTTCCTTCAAAAATATTTTACCGAATGAAACGAAATGTTTCCGAAATGATTAGTCAACATTAGCTTTCATTTGCATAAAACTGGATGGTGGTTAACACCTTCAACAAAATTTCTGTGCAAATTTAATTTTCATTTTTGTCGACGATATTTTGGTATCGTGGCACGTTGAATTTCACACACGGTTGAAATTTTATTTTGACGTCGACGTTCAACCGGTATGAAAAAAAAAATTAACCAACGAATATGCAATGCGCTCGTTTCTCGATGTAACGCGCACAGTGGGAATGGGGGGGGGGGGGGGGTGCTATTCAACTGAACGGAATTTTAACAGGAATTTTGTGAATCGTGGATCGACAAACGGACAGGTATTTAGCTCATTAAACGAATCGACGTGCCACGACCCTTTCCAAACAAATCACGCGAACTTTACCGTTCTCGAAAAATACCGGGAATATATTCATCCGTGGTTACAAGTTTAAGCTTCACCACAGCTCGGTATGTGAAAATTGTGTTCCGTATTTTCGTATGGAGTTTGTAAACAAAAAAACGAAAAGAAAACGAATAATAATTTCCATTGTTTGTCGATATATCGATGAATAATTTTCAAAACACGAGAACCTCGCATCTAATCAATATCCTAAATTATTATAGAAACGTAACAAATATTTTTTACACCCTAAAGCGAATAAAACATTAAATTTATCTTAAAAAAATGAGCAATCAATATTTCATTCTATCGAGCAGTAAAAAGCAGTACGATTAAGAGACGGTAATCATACTTTTTTCTCAGTATTTTAATCGGTACGATCAACCGCGATCTAATTCGTTCCCGATTTTTATGCTTCGTTCGATTTAATTCAACACTTGGGAAAAATACTCGCGATGGGAAAAATCTATTAATTGTTAACCATAGTTATCGATCGCAGACACTCCTGATCGATGTCGACGCTGTCGTCGAGGATCTCCCTAGGGAGACGAGAATGAAATATAATGGAATTTAAAAAAAATGAACAAAAAAAGTAACGTCGGGTGCGACGATTTCCACGAATGCAAAACCATTTTCTATTTGGGCCATGCCGTTGCGCATAACGTTTGTGATAATAACCAAGCAATAACGCTAATGGCATGCGTTTATTATGAATCGGTCTCGGCATTCGCAATAAAAGATAAAAAAAAAGAGTATATAAAGCCACTGCGATGAAGTTTATCATCCTTGGATGTATTTTGGTGTTAGTCGAGTCGCCGAGTTCTCCAGTCGAAGGTGACTGCGCTCAATATTTAAATAAAGAAAGATTGGCTACATTAATTAAATCATAGGTTTTGTTTTAATTATTGCAATGCCTGAATATCATTACGATCTCCACAGAAATGATAGATAACATCAATATATTTCATAATATCGAGATAGACCGCAAATTTTGCATATCTCTATTTAATTAGAAAATTCATGCACGATTATTAAACAGTTCATAATTGAATATTCGAATTAATTGACGTAAAGAATTACTCACTCGATTGTTGATCCTTCATCCCTGCACACCGTACGTGGTGTTCTTATTTAAGCCAGCAAGTTGAACCATGAGAAATACCCCGTTAAATATTTGAGACGAAAAAATTTGATTCACGTCGTTCTAGAATGCAATATATATTTCATCGATACATCTTGGTAACGTCGTTGATATCTTACAGACTAATAAGTTTTTCATACGTATCGATAAATTCCCATTAGTCACGTATAAATGATAATACACGTAAAAATATTTTTGTATGCCAAGAAGCATCGTCACTTATGCATATATCATTATTAAAAATAAATGCAAAGTGGACAAACAGTTCATATTGACACGTTCGAGTAAGCTGGCAACAAAAAATGAACTCGCTCGATTGTTGATTTAGCTCGATGCGAACTTTTTCAATCTATATGTAGAATGTGTAAAAGCTTAGGCTATCGGCACTCCGGTCGATCGAATTGATTGATTGATAATATGGCATTCTCGTGGGATTGACAGCATTGGCATGTGCATATAAACACCCGTTAACGTAGATGATATCTGGAAAATAATACACACAAATCGAGGACCGTAGCTCGTCGATCCAAAACGTTTCATCATATTTGGCTGGCTACTGACGAAATGACGGTCGAGCACAAATATTGGAAATTCCAGAGAATAACGCGATCATCAAATACGACGATCGCGCGACAGCATCGAATGATCATGGGTTTATAGTTCGTATTGGGAGAGAGTTTCGCAAAGCCCCCAAACGCCACACACTGCGTCCATCCTTAATTATCGATGATCATCGGGACACGCGATACGTTTGTTAATTTTCGACGGCCAACACTCGCTCGTTCCCGTTTACACCAAACGGGGATCTATCTCTATTACAGTACTCTAACCATTATGTAAAGACCCAGAGAAATTGACTTATATAATTCATATTAGGGGACCAATTTAGTTTTCTGTCGAATGAGCAATACGCTATGTATTTCGTATTGAGAGGAATTTTTATATGAAAACATGGAATAAGAGTTGTTTTTCGTCGGTGAAACTAAACGCACGGACAGACGTCGTACGCTTCCTCGTCTCAACATGGCGCCCTCTACCATTATTCCTGGTCTAGGACGACAGTTTTAATATTATATTTGTTTTATTAATTAAATATCTCGAAACATTTAATCAACCAAGTTGTTTTATAATTTGTGTTTCAGATATTCACGAGATACGGCAAGGTCCTGAAAATCGTCACATTCACAAAAAACAGTAAGTAAAGAATTTGACAAAATTGTATCACAGCTGGAATTAATCACGTATCGTTGCTAAGTTAAATCGCCTGAAAACAATATATACTACTTGAAGAGCGAGTCTATTGTTATGTAAATACTCTTCCTATTTATATTGTTTCATTTTCTATATCTTATAAAGAACTAAACAAAATAAACGACTTAACACATTTTAGAATGGATACGAATAGCGAGAGTTATTGCATATTGAGCTGGCATGGATGGAAAATTGTGTTGTCTGTCGGAGATCAATACGCTGTATATATCGAATTGCATGAGATTTCGGGTGTAAATTAAATAAAAGGGTATTCATACGAGAATATCGTTTTTTATTTTTTTATCGGTCGGACGAACACACGAACGTACACATACCATAAATGTACACAAATACCCTTATGCCAGGATACGTATACGAACGTTTAAATTAGTGACGCTATTGACATTATTCTCATTGATTTTTATCACGATTATAAAAAAACCATATTGTAAGAAGTTTCAATTTTAATCTAAATACATAATATCAAGTATTCCAGCATGAATATATCACTACTTTATTATTTCGTAAGTTAAAAAAAAAATTATCAATATATTTAGGGTTGCTAGTGATCACATGATCTTGCGTATAAGCCTCGGTGGCCAACCACGCTTCTCGCTCCCCTGCAACACACGTTCGAACCTTTTTAATAAAAGAATTAAAGATCTGTTTAAAATTGAGAGTAAAAAATATAAAAAGTAAATTTTCCTCTCTTTTCGACATGTTTTCCACAGACGATATTACCCAAGATGCCACTCAGGGATCTCCTTTCGTACATCTCCCATAGTTCGAGCACTTTATCTCGTGGCCCTTTACCAGACTGATAGAAACTGGCTCTAGGAATCGAAACTACCTCTGTAAGGTTCCGTTTTGCCTTCGTCTTTCGCGCATCGTTGTCGACGCTCCGCATCGGCCTGTTAGTATACTTTCGATATTGGTAGTCGTCCAGCTAGCCCTCAAGGGGTGTCTCTTCTCGCTCCCCTGTAATACACGTTCGAACCTCCTTAATAAAAAAATTAAAGATCTGTTTAAAATTGAGAGTAAAAAATATAAAAAGTAGATTTTCCTCTCTTTTCGACATATTTTTCACAGACGATATTACCCAAGATGCCACTCAAGGATCTCCTTTCGTACATCTCCCATAGTTCGAGCACTTTATCTCGTGGCCCTTTACCAGACTGATAGAAACTGGCTCTAGGAATCGAAACTACCTCTGTGAGGTTCCGTTTTGCCTTCGTCTTTCGCGCATCGTTGTCGACGCTCCGCATCGGCCTGTTAGTATACTTTCGATATTGGTAGTCGTCTAGCTAGCCCCCAAGGGGTGTCTCGAAAGTACGTTCGTGGTACATACTCGTACATCCATCTATACACGTACGGTATATCCCTTTCTACCCTTCGCCATCGCCCCGACGCTTTTCCAGCTCTTTTCTCTGTTTCTCTTTCTCGGCCGGGGCGTTATGCTTTGCAATGCAATTTCCATCCGACTCTGTCACGCCCTTATAGACACACACAGACTTTCGTATAATATATTCTTGTGCTTCAACCACTATCGCCTCGTTTCTGCATCGGTTTTTCCATCGTAACACCCTCACCAGCTGCGCATAAAACAGGATAACCGGCATTCTCGTGCAACAATATTCCCGATAAACCCCTCGAAGCATATGAGGAATGGCCGCACATTTTTTTCGTTCCATCACCCTGACAATTTCTACGTTACAGCCAAAATTTTCGATAATTCCATCGGGTCGAGCTTAAAAAATAATTTTTCAATTTGTATTTATTTAAACGTACTGTCAAACTTTCAGATCGTCGAATATCCTCGACTTTTGAAACTTC
The DNA here is from genome assembly GCA_951802705.1 of Netelia virgata. NCBI lineage: Eukaryota > Metazoa > Arthropoda > Insecta > Hymenoptera > Ichneumonidae > Netelia > Netelia virgata. The sequence goes on along the minus strand of OX637867.1, from coordinate 32,904,010 downwards.
GTTATTTTCCTATCGAGAACAAAATTCACGACTCTCCTTTAACAAAAAGAAACCACAAAAATCGTTCAGAATTTCTTGACTAACGATAAATACAAACTATCGAAATAATATTTTCAACGAAGATAGTTCGATCAACGCTAACGAACTTGAGATATAACAAAATACGAAGGAAATATCCAGATTTCATTTGGACACTTTAAAAATTTACATTTTCGTAAATAAAAATGAAACAAAAATATATATAAATCTCATGAAAAGCATCAAGCATCGCGACCGTGTCCCTTTTCACGTTTCACCCGTTATACGGCCGTGGCCGCAGGTGAGAGATGGCTGATAGGTATATATAGGCCGATGTCGAGGGTTAATATGGCGATGCGTGGACGAAGAGCGTGGTGTGCGGGAGGGTCGGGGATGAGCCCGGAGCGAAACCGACGGCAGACGCGCCGTTACGAATTTAAGCCTATGTACGGTGAACGAGCATCCACGCTGCAGTGGCGCGTAAGGGAGGTTTGGGTTAAGGGTGGATAGCTCGGTGGATTGTGTACATCTCGCGACTACGCGAACCCCATTTCCTCTCCTCTCGTCTCCCTGATGGTTGGTCTCCGTTTGGCCCGTAGGCGACTCCCTGTATACAAAGCTGTATGGCTCTATTACATAGAAACATGTACAAACCTAAATATACATATATATATATATATATATATATATATATAGACATATTATAGTATAGACATATAGCTACATTTATGAAGCAGAAACGTGCAGCAGTTTCACTCGGTGTTCTCGAGTAACCCCTTGGACTCTTCTCGAACGACTGACGCGACTCTGTGCTCAACGGAGCGGGTCTGGTTCGCGCGCGAGTACATTTCCGTGTTTCAACGATTTCAGCGCGTCGAGTTACCGGAAACGCCTCGCTTATTCCTTATAAATTTATATATATACACACACACGGACACAAGAGCGCATACACAAATGGACATTCTTTTTTACAATACGATTTATCGGAAGTTTGCAATATTTACTCCAGCATGAAATTCTTTCGCGAAGAAGCAACGTTTAATAAGTATTGTTTCGTACTCATGCCCTTATTTCATTCGCACGTAACTATCTTATAAAGAAAATGTATGTTTTGTTTGTTTGTTTTTGTTAAAGGTTAGACGTACGTTTCGATATTAAGGCTTTTACTTCGAATTATTCAGTTTGAAAATAAAATGAAAATTTCTTCTTCTTTCAGACTCGTTCCAGGCTCTCATACAGTACCCGGACATGCTGTCGGCGCAGACCGCTAAATTCGTAAGTATTCCCATGGTATTATGTACATAGTGTGCAGTCACGCCCATGAGAACACGTGAGAGAGAGAGAGAGAAAGAGAGCGAGAGAGAGAGAGAGAGAGAGAGAGTATGAGTGAGAGAATTCGCGTGTTCCCGTTTGCGCACAACCCCTTAAATTTTCCGCTTTCCGGGTCTGGACCGAGGATGATCCCAAGGGGTCCTCGACTCACGTGAAAACCGGCTCGCGGGAACCTCGCGAGCCTGCCGGAAATATTCTTCGGTCGTTCTCCTATCTCTCTACATATCTAGCTCCATCCTCGTTCTTCCTTCGTCCCTCTCGCCGTCAGGATGAATTATATTCCCCTGTATATTAACGAGATCACCGGGAGAAAACGCTGACCCAGCGTGTGCGGTCGATCTTCAAATTCACGCCAATTAAAGACCTTGAATTTCCTCGTATCCTAGTCGGTAGCGAAAAAAAGAAAAAAAAAAGATAGTAAAGCAGACGTTCTAACGATTTTACGAGAAAATGATTTTACGGGTTTACGAGTAAGAATTAATACGCTTATAATTCCATCCGAATGTGTACATTTTTTTAAACGTACGCTTTTGCCAAGAAATAGCAGCAATAATAAACACGGTTGATAATATTTTTCTGAATCTCTCGGTTAACTCGAATTATCCTAGCATTTATGATTCTCTGAGATATTATTCGAATTTATTTACCAACTGTGCTTATATTAAACGAATTGCGACTAACGATGTAGACGAACGTTGAGTAAAGCTGTTCTCGTTCTTTGTAAAAGAGCTGTCGTGTGTCGGATCGTGAAAAAGTTTACAGTGAATAGCCATAGGGCAAAAATGTCGTGCATATATATATATATATATATATATATATATATATGTGTGTAACCCGGATAGGACAAGTTGACGAAGGTATAAGAAACGACAACGAGAGTCCTGGGGCAATTCCTTTGTACTCGCGGGAACAAGTAATAATAGGACGATGCGCGAGTCAATGAAACACAACGGGGGTTGCTCGTCTCTTTCTCTTTCTCTTTCTTTCTTTGTATCTCGTCGTTTCGCTCTTTTTAAATGATTTTAATAGTTCGAATGAGACGAACGCGAACGCGAGATAAACGGAGAATCACGGACGTATGTGCTCTCGGTCATGTTCGATCGTACACCGACGAGGACGAAGCAAGCTACGTTATCGTGAAAATGGAGGAAACGGATGAACCGCGAACGGTCTAGAAATGGCCCCGAAGGCTTCGCTGTACCAATCGAGCATCCTCGTAGAGAACAACAACTGCGAACCCGCACGTGAATCCTTCCTAGGTCTCGCTAACGAAGTTCCAACGTAGCTAGCGTAGCCTACGGGCTGCGTTTCTCTTGTCTCTAGCTCGTATTTCTCGTGATATTCAAGTTGAATAGAGATGAAACAGCTTTTTGGTCCGTCTCTCGTAACCTCCATACGCTCGGTTTCTCGTTCGTGTTAACCAGATTTGAATCTTCGGGAGATTCGAAATGTTTTCCATTGGGCTTGTTGGACACGTTCGTTTGATTAATGAAAAATCTAACGATTTTTACGCAAAGGAGGAATTTTGTTTTCATTTTCTTAAAAAATTCATTTTTTTCACTAAAATTCTTATACCTTTGAATTTCGATAAAATTGTCATTTTATCACTTTGCCAATTGTCTTTATAATTCTCCAAATTTCAATTTCTCATTTTTTTTTCCAATTTTTTTGCTGCTGCGTTTAACAAAATTTATATATTAAAAAGTTTTTCCGACGTAGCGTTCCTTTGATTCATAATTAAATTATTTATCTCCGGGTATACTTTTTCCAAGACTTTCATGTTTTCTCGTTTCATGAAAATGCAGAGCTGCAATAACCGGCTAGTTTTCGAGCAATTCGTATCGTATAGTTACCTCGAGATCCGTGTAATACAGCTATTTTATTGGACAAGCCTTTATTGGTATATCCCTTTGTCTCCTATAATCTTTCTCACTTGGACCCTCGCAAAATTCCTTCACTGTGATCTCTCCATTTCTCTATAGCTCTCTCCAGCTATTTCCGCACAGTTTCTCTCATCTCGCAACATTCGTGGATTCACGCGAATCCTACAAACCGCAACAAACTCTGCGTTGCGACTAGCGAGCCCTCTGTTTCATCTGTTATATACCTTTATAGGGAGAGAGAGAGAGAGAGAGAGAGACATATATACTAGTCTGTAAGTTAATGTTCTGTTCACCGGACTCGGTCTTCGTCGCCTTATTCCCTCGGCGAGTTAATCGGGGCCCATGAGGCAGCCACAATCGTTCGAAAGGCAACATCGTTAACGACAAACCGAAAGTTCCATTCGTGCTCCAAACACGTGTAAATTCGTCGCGATATGTGACACGATTCGTGAATGACGAACCCAATTGAGTCGAAACTTTTCGATCCACCAAAATTGTCAGACGAGTCAGGACCGTTTCGCAATTCCCGAATCATCGATCTCAATATCAGAGCCAATGCTGACTTTACATTTAAATATTTTTAGTTATCCTGGATTAGTAATCATGGATAAATCGAAAATACCTTTCTTTTCCGTACCTTTTCATTATTTAATATAATTTTAGAGAGCCAAGAATCGCGATCGAAATATTTCTCGGTTGCAACGTATTTATAATTCAAATAAACTCCCCGTAAAACAGATACCCGGTCGGCAATGACGACGAGAGTGGCCAGCCGGTCATTCGAGCTTCGGGTTTCCTGCCACGTTTCACTGTATTCACGTTCCCTTGCATTATTTACGCTAGATATGACGACAAACAGTTCACCAATTCCCGCAGGTCTCTTGACCCTCTGCCGCCGCACACCGACTTGAGTTATTAATGAAAATGAAACAGGATCGTATTGCAACGCTTGCTCGCCGCAGGTTTGACGTATGCAACGGTCAACAACCATTTTACGTCGCAGTAAGTTAGACCGACGCAAAATCGTTGGCTCCGTTGCATTTTACAAGAGCGCGTAAAATCGTTTCGACGTTACTGTACACGATGGAGCATCGACCTTGTATGCATACGTCTTATCCCTTCGGGCACGTTTCATTCCTGATACCAGATGATACCTCGACCCTCCGCGAATTCTCGTCTCTCAATCTCTAGGTCGTTCCTACACTCGATTTTAATTAATTCTACGTACTCGACGTTCATCCAGGATTCGCTTTTACATCGAAGGTCCACTTTAGCTCGTGGTATAAGAGAGCAAAATAAAACGTCGATGGAATTATTTGTAATTAACGTTAAAATAACATTTTCTTACTTCAAATGTGAAAATAAATAAATAAGATTATTTTTGTTGGAATAAAATAGACTCGTTGACATTTACGCAATTTACAAGCTTTTATAATTAGGATAGTTTCTCAATTCTGTTAAATATTAATTTGATCGAGTCACCAACGCGATTTATATTAAAATCGAATGGAAACTTGAAGAAAATCTTTACAAATTGAGATTATTCGTATTATAAGCGCGTCTCTTCTTTTTTTTTTACAGTCATTGGACGGACAAAACATCTACAATTCGTGCTGCACTCTTCGCATCGATTACAGCAAAATGCAGAGTCTAAACGTAAAATATAACAATGACAAATCGAGAGACTACACGAATCCGACGCTGCCGACCGGCGACGCCAGCCTCGACGCCGCGTCTCTCGCTCTCGGGGGTGAATTGTTACCTCAACTGTTGCTCGGGGCTGCTGGATCGCAACCTCGTGCTCGACTACCCGGTGAGTCAATCATGATTCTAAAAAAGTAATAAAATCGTAAAAAATATTACAAAAAAAAATCGATCATTAAGTGTAGTGGTAATATCCGCGATATTTAGACATCGATAATCCACAGACTTTAGTTTCGATTACCTTTGAACTCACGGTAGATAATATTTTCCAAAAAAAAAAAAAAATGAAACGCCGATATGTTTACAATGATCGATTTTAAATCATATTTAATAATTTTTATTACTTTTCTCGTTATCGCGAGAAAAAACAAAACGAAATAATACCTGTGCCAATTTTATTAATGAAAATACATGAATTTCCTGAAGTAGAGTCAATTACAGGGGCGCCAGGCGTCCTAGCGTCGCCGTTCGCCGCGATGCACGGTCTTCCGTCGCCGCTCGCAGCCCCTTACAACGGCGTTGCACCGGGTGGTGGCCTCGCGGGCCTCGGTGGTTTCAGCCTCGGTGGCGGAACTCTCGGTGTACGCGTACCAGGAAGTCCTCAGATCTCATCCGTTCTCCTCGTCACCAATCTCAACGAAGAGGTGAGTGGTCGTACGATCTCGACGATTTTTTCTTTTTTTTTCTTTTCCTATAAAAAATTAAAATAATAAATAAACGACGAAAAATCGCTGAATTCATTTTTGAAAAAAAGGCTCGAGCGCTAAAAAAAATCAGAAAGAGTAATATACCAAGGGCTAAGTTTAATTTGTCGATCTGTATGCGTCGATCGTCAAACGCTCGGCAGCACCATTGCACGCTCAACTCTATCGACTTTCTCTGCTGATATCGGGCATATCGAGTGTCGATCGAATGTAAAATAATGAGTCAAGTACAATCGAGTTCTACTAGTCAAATCATACTTGAAATATTGCGATGACAGTCGAAAATATTGAAGAAAAATATATTTTTTGTCCAGCCTGGTTTTTTATTTGACTAGTGGAATGTTCGAATGTCCCTGAGGAAATGTGAAAGCTCTGTTCGGCTGTTTTTTTTTTTTTTTTTTTTCGTATACAGTGAAATATTTTTTTATTCGGTAAAATTCGATTAAAAGTCGAACAGATGGAGTTGGTGATAATATTGATTGTTTTTCCTCGACTTTTAACAAAAAAACGGCGGGAATGGAGTTTTTCATATCGCCCACGACTCGATTTTCCCGATGGGTTGTAACTCACGTATAATAAATGTATAACATGCTATTATATAAATAAGTAAAAGATGAATATGAAGAACGTAGAGCTGACGTAGGCAAACCCTGCAGTTTCTTGATCCGGAGAGACGAATTTTCTCGTCGAGCCCAATTGATAATTTTCCAATCAAGGATAATAATTAATATTAATTTTTCAAAGCAGAAAGTTGTTGATCGTTAATCATTGAGAGTCGACACGATTCATTCGTTTCGAATTATAATTCGATATTACACTAATCACAACGATCATGGAAAATATTTCTCTTTTTTTTCATTCGATTCAATAATTTGACAAAGTAAAATTGTACGGAAAATACAATTTTCGGTAAATTCTCAACTGGACGAGAAAATACGTTTCTCAACTTGCGTATGTGCTATCCCTGTTATGTCGAAAACCCCCTGTGAAACTATTCTCTTCCCTCTTCCTCGAACTTACTCCCAAAATGAAAACTCTCATTTCGAAACACACATTATACGAATCACTTCGCCCTCGATATAATCGTAACGTCGTTACGTTGTCTACTCGAAAGCTTCGAGGCGTGGAACGTATAAAAATTTGCATCGACATTAAATCGAAAATTAAATAAAAATGTAATTTGCACGAAAATCACGCCTCGAAGCTCAACTTAACAACGATACATATCTCGCAGCTGCAACTTGTCACTACTGTACTATAACTGTGTGTTTACTTACTATCGTTGAGTCGCTCTCAAGCTTCGCGTTCTCGACCTCTCCTCTTATTTTCTATCTGCATTGCCATTGTTCTTCGTCGCGCCGAATAATCAATTGATCGAACAATTATTTCGATCTGTCCGCAACTTCTCGAAATAAGTTCAATGTTTGTTGATCGAATTCTTTTTTTTAAGTCGAAATTGAGATCCAGCTCGAACGACTTTTTTTCATTTTTCTTACTTTCGAAAGTAAGAAAAAAAACATAAAAAAAAACATCATTTTTACTCCACTTTCGTTATTTCGTGTACTCGAGAGGTCGACACGTGAAACTTGGGACACTCCCGTACTTTTACATCGAACCCTATTATACTCGCTGACTACTGACTGGACTCTGTCTGTTCTCTGTGTAGATGGTCACGCCTGACGCTCTCTTTACCCTGTTTGGTACGTCTCCACATTTATATTATTAATTATATTACATTATTAATTATTATATTTAAAACAACCCTCCGTTCGTGTTCGTTGCATATCTTCGTATTTGTGAATATCGCGCAAGAACCCATATTTGAAGAGAAAATAAAAATACAAAAGTTCACATTCGAAATATCGTTGCAAAGAAGAGTCAATTTTTTTTAAGAATATTACATTTGTTTCGCCCACTTCGTGACTTCTGTGATCGAATATTATGTCCCCCGGAGGAAAAAAAAACAGAGAGTTCGAGTTTCGTTGTATCGATTGCCTAACAAGTCAAAAGTACGACTTTAAACAAAAAAAAATATATATATACATATATATATATATATAATGTCCAAATCGAAGAAAGGAAAAATTGTTTTATCGTTAAAAGGCACAAGTACTCACAATTCATCATTCGTTTACGTTATATCGTATCCAACCAGAGGTATACAATTATCTTCAACGCCTGTTGTTTTTATTTTATTTATTTCATTTTTATTTCTATTTTTTCAATATTTATTTCAAGGTTCAATCGTCTTCGTCATTGTTCAATTGTTTCGTTCGTTATCTTATTTTATTTTATTTTATTTTCAAATCTTTATTTTATTATGTTCAATTTCCAAAACTATATTTCTCTCGTCATCAATCATCATGGCCATCATACACCTTCACGTTCACTCTTTTATACCTCCAAGCATCTCTTCTGATATTTATTTCATAATACAACCAATTCATTTTTATATTAATATATATATATATAATAAAATATATACATATATCTATATATATATATATATATTTATACATATATGCATAATATCAGTTCTATAGAACCACCTTCATTCATTGACATAAGCTTTGGCTTTTATTATATATATAATATTTACGTAATTCCATAGGAAGTCACACCTCGCGGGGTGCTCGGCCTGGGTCACCATCAATATACATATATAAATATATATATATAAATTATACGACATATCCTCTTGCCCTCTCGTTTCTGGCTCTTTTAGAAAAAAGAAACCCCTCCCTTAATAATTCACAGTAAATAAATAAAAATAATAATTCGACACCGTAGCCGAGTGCCCCATTGCATGATCTATAGATCTCGATCGGGTCGTCTTTTCCGTTCTCGATCTCGTATCACCGTCAAAAAGTGCCCCCCCCCTTGCTCAGTCTATTATTAAATATAATAATATATACCTGTATATTGATATATACATATATAGATATATATTATCGTCAAAAGTCAAATCGTTGAATTATAATTTTTCATAGATAAGAGGATAAAAATACTGTTTAACTCATTCGTTTCTATGTGCGTACGCGTGTGTTGAAAAATGTAGGCGTTTATGGGGATGTACAGCGCGTGAAAATCCTCTACAACAAGAAAGACTCTGCTCTCATCCAGATGGCCGAACCTCATCAAGGCCACTTAGGTGAATATTATTTTTTCTTTTCGTTTTATCACGTGTTAAATAAAACAACAATGGATTTTTAACGTATATACATTTGTTGTTTATATTTTCATAATGCAGCTATGACTCACATGGACAAACTCAGGGTGTTCGGAAAGCAGATAAGAGTCATGACAAGCAAGCATCAGACGGTACAATTGCCGAAGGAGGGCCAGCCGGACGCGGGTCTTACCAAGGATTACACCAACAGCACTCTTCACAGATTCAAGAAACCCGGCTCGAAGAACTACCAGAATATTTATCCGCCAAGCGCGACTCTGCACTTATCGAACATTCCGTAAGTGCGAACGATACACGCGATTCGAATTTACATTAGAGCTTTGATTCGATTCAAGTTTTACCTTTTTAATATTTCACGTTAAATTGTTACAGAGCAACGGTAACGGAAGAGGAAATCAAGGAGGCATTCACGACAAACGGTTTCACGGTAAAGGCATTCAAATTTTTCCCGAAGGACAGAAAAATGGCACTCATACAGATGCCGAGTATGGACGAGGCTGTCGCTGCTTTGATCGTGAGTAAAAGAGAGCCCGTTATCGAATTTCAATAGATCGTACGAATATCGATTTAACTCGAAATTGTAAAATTTTCTCGTCGTCGCAGAAAATGCACAACTACCAATTGAGCGAATCCAATCATCTGAGGGTATCGTTCTCGAAGAGCAACATCTAACAAGAGAGGCCATCCAGCGAGACGCCATGGTTCATTCAGACCTACCCCCGTGTCCAATACTGGTATCCCGCGATGTTCTACGACTCTATATTACTGCCGACCGAATCGTTTCGTCCCAAGCGACGTTATCGCATTTGTTGACGCTGAACGATGACAGAAGAATAAGATGAAAATAAGTAAACAAACAAAACGACAAAATCAACAGTAAGCTGCGCTCTCGAGACTGGTCGATGCAACAACGTCGATCGCTCGCTATCGCTGCGTCTTCTTTACTCGTTGCCAAAGCAGCGGCCACGTTTTCGGTTGACGCCACAATTTTATTCTGAAAAGATAAACTCAACAAGTAATAAGAAAATAGCAACAACAAGAAGAAGAAAGAAAAAAACATGTGACAGTTTTCCTACGAACTTGAGGCATTTGTCGAGTGTGTTAGCAATTGATAAGAGAAAAATTCGTGATCAAACACGGGGACGGGAGGATAGAGAGACGGTGCTGGCTGTCGGTGCTCCGCGACGTTATTTTAATCGTATCGGCCTTTTGCAAACGATTCCTCGTTGTAGAACGAGAAATCTTCGCGATAACGAAAAAGAAGAGCAACACAAAAAAATAATTCCAACGAGCCTCAGCGCCCTCGCGCATGAAAGAACGATAATTTACTTATCGCGAGAATCCAATTTGGATTCTAAATATTCGTCTCCTCGAGAGCCAGGATCGTCTCGTTGCGGTACAAAACGGTAAAGAAGCCAAGCTAGGGTAAACAAAAAAAAACATCGCAAGAAAGAGGAAAACCCGGTAGCTCGGTGATTGTACGATTTAAAAAACGAAAAAGAACCAGAAGAAGAAGAGAAAAAAACAGGATTGGCAGAATTGACGAAAGGCAGAAAAAAATACAGAAATAGACATAAACGCGGAAGTGAGAGGGCGCACAAACACGTCCGATGGCTCCTAAATTCTCTTGTACAGAATTAAGGTTTAAAGTTATAAGTTTTTAAGAGCTAAGGATTTTTAACAATTAAGGCGGAAATGGCGAATGTCACCAGTGGTAGAAGATACGGGAGAATTGTAAGAGCGCATGAAACATCGTTTCGCGATCGATCGAGACTCGGATCTCGTGGAGAACGATCGTGGTGGGAAGGAGGGGGGGATTTATAAAAAAAAAATACGCGAATAAGAATTTATTCGCAACGACCATTGCGACCAATTGCCAGTGTTTGGACGAGGGAGGATTATATACCCTTTGCAGCTTTCGGGAGGTGCTACTATTAAGATTTCCACGAACGGATCGATCGACGAAGGTGCGAACAATTAAAAACAGAAAAAAGATAATCTCGATCGGCCGCGATCGATCCGTTTCGTAGAATATCGAGTGATTTCCGAGTCAGCTATTTCCGAGTCACTCGTGGCAGTGATTTTATTTTTTACGCGACAACTCGACACGCGTCGACAATTTCATTGCCAATTTAGAGATCAATATTTAAAGCAGTAAAAAAAAACAAAATAAGAAAAAAAGGACAAAATGTCGATTCGATAAAAATCTGGCCGAGATTGTCGCGCGGTCACTGCTCCCGATATATCGCATGGCCGGTGAAAGTCATACGACTCGAAAGGGTGTTATTATTACGATAGTTTTTTTAAACGAAATAATTTGTAACTTACGTTCTCGACGATTAGTATTATAAAGAAAAAAAAAGAAAAAAAACAAACAAACAAACACACCCATCAGCATGTTCGCCCACACGACATTTGACACACCGACGACACTTTACACCGGTTTTAACATGTTTTTCTTTTTTTTTGTCTCTTTTAATCTTTCATTCTTGTTCTTTTTTTTACATACACATACGTAGACACCTAGAAACGCGTAGGCTTTAACAATATCGATAAATTAAGTATATGACGTCAGAGAGAAATAGAGAAAGAGAGAAAAATGAACTTTGAACATATCGCGCTGTTTCGAGTCTCTGCCCGCGCAAGAACGCTGAATTTGTTCATTTATTTATATTTCTTTCTTCACCGAGATTCCCCCGCGACGACGTAATGATAATCGTCGAAATCGAGCGATCGGCGTGTTAAATCGCGATTTCTTTTTTTGTTTCGTTTTTTTTTGCATCAGTCTTCCATCGGGTAAAACAAGAAACAGGAGAAGGAGAAGAAAACAGAACAGCACAGTAGAGCGTCGTACGATCGTTCGAGAAAAATGTTTCATAACCGTTGTTCGGGGAATCTGGGAAAGTTTCACGATCGGAAGAGAGAACGAGAAAAATTATAATGACTAGGCAGAGTTTAGCACGAAAGACGGGGCCCAAACGAGCAAATCGACATTCAGATAGAGAAAATGTGTAGATAGTTCGAAGAGTGAGGGTAAAAAAAAGATATCAGTGTAAAAACGAAACTTGACACGCAAATAACGCGTTCTCGCCAACAGCTCCTTAGCCTCGGAGAATTTAAAACGGAAAGAGATCACGCGAGGACACAAAGCCCTAGACGAGTGTGCATATGCAATCAGGTGTAATTATATATTCATACATATACTTAAAAGGTTTACCGAAAATAAAAAAACAAAAAAGAATCGAATTTATGGCCGAATACACAGATACACGCGACACGAAGAATATCGCGAGAGAACGTGCCGAAAGATTCGCGCGAGTATAATTGAAATTACGGAGCGAGGGAGAGCAAAAGAAAAAAAATCTGGTTAAAACGAATTAACCGAAATACCTAGCGAAAAGCAAACCGAGTTCTGTGTACAATAGGGAGAAAAAAAAGCAAAACAAAACAAAAAAAAAGTTGCGTACGTTTGCGGTCAGACCGACACGACGTTCTGTTGGAGTCAATTAAAATTGTAATGGTATTTTAATTAGATGACGTGACGAATGCAGCGCAGCGTGAACGCGTGTGAGAAAGAATGAACGTGTTAGACGTAAAGTGTTGCGATGTGGAAACAAAAACAAAAAACACAAAAAACAAAAAAAATGATGCAGAAAGAAATCAACGAGAGAAGATTATTTAGCGTGATTGAGACAAAAAAGATATAGAAGAGAGAAATAAAAAAGAAGAAAATTAAAAATATAAGCGAGTGCCGGCCCGGGGGTAGTGTTGGTTGTGCCAAAGTAGGCTAGCTGTTAAATTCTAGGAATGAACGTTTCCGCGATTTAGCCGATGGTGAGATTTTGAAAGAAATACGAAAAGCGAAATGTTCTTTGGATCGATGAAAAGAAGTTATAGAAAGAAACGAGAAGCGAGAGAGCGATACGTTTTTTCGGGATAGACGAGAGAAGAACATTAGCGAGTAGCCGGCATGAGCGAAGGGGCCAGTCTTTGCATCTATGATCTGTGTCTTTCGATTCCCTATGAAATAATTACCATTTGCAACACGCAACTAAACTACCAATTTACAACTACGATTATTAAACGTATATGGGTAGAGAGAGAAAAGAGAAGAAGTCGAGTGCGTTTCGAGCCTCGTCGATAGGGCCCTCAATTTTAAAACACGATTTTCTTTTACGTTCATTTCCCTCTAACCGTTAAATAAAAATCGAAGAGAAGAAAAAAAATCAGCACAGGGGAGCACTCGACGGTGCAAAAAAAAGCAAAGTATTTTAGTATTAGTACGCTCGTGTCAAGTATTTCATAATTTAGTTTTCATTTTTTTTTTCGACCGTTCGTACTTTTTTTTCTTATCGCTAGAATAACCTCAGGGCTTTTGACTTGCCTCGTTTCTCGACGGGCAAGTCTGCTCTCGGCGCCACTTTCTTCCACCGATACTTTCGAGTATTCTAATTTCCATACTTTTGTCGTAATTTTTCACTATCTCCTACGACAGAGACGTTGCATTTGTTTCGGAGCTTCCCAAGAAAAAAAAGAAAAAAAACGCAGGGCCAATGGCCCGATCAGGGTGCACGATTGACTATTAACAGGAAAGAAAATAAAAAGAAAAAAGAAAACAACAAAAAAGATTATGTAAGAAAACAAAAAATTAATTAGCTGGATTGAGGGGGGCCGAGGTGTGAGAGTTGGATTAGCCAACGTACCGTTAGGCAGGTGTCACGATTGTTCGGATTCCGTAATCTTCCCTCGTCTCAACGAGACGAAATTATTCGATTTTCGATCAAAGCGAGCAAAACGACGCCCGCGAAGATTTCGGAGACTGAGCAACAGCGAGAACCGCGCGATATTACGGTGTACGAACTGCGTACGCACAAATGTAGATGTCGTTGTTTTTGTTTTTTCTCACATCTACACGCCTCTGCGTTCGAGCCGGATGACACACGAGTTAGTCAAAAACAAAAAAGAAACAAAAAATGGAAAAAAGAAAATTAAAAAAACGCGCGTACACCGGCGAATATGTATTTCCTATATATATATTTGATATATTGCATTGTAGCGAGGCGGAAGGGTTTGAAAAAGGGCGAAGTATTCGGAGTAGGTGATGGCTGCATTTCAATATATATAACTATATTTTATTAATAAATTATAAGATCTAGGTTTACGCGTGAATTATTAAATTTAACGATGAAACTAAAAAAAAAAAAGAAATAAATGATGAAAGAAAAGTTCTATAATTACTAGGAATCGTACACGAGGGGAAGGAGGAGGGGAGATTGCATAAACACGACCACAAATCTCGCGGTTATTGTTCGCACTCGTTGTCTCGCGCGCGTGTCAAATAAACAACTCGCAAACTCGTGGATCAAATTTTTCCGAAACACCGAATCGTCGATTTTGCTCTTCCGACAGGCACGTCGTGACGCGAATTACTTAAAATAAATGAAAGAAGAAAAAAAAAACGAAAAAAAAAAGAAAGATGAAAAAAGAACGAGTCGTATAATTATATTCATACGTATATTACAATTAGACACAGGGTTTTAAAAACAAAACAAAAATATACTAGAAGGATTAACGGAAATAAAAAAAAATAAAAAAAGAATCATGACGTAGGATTGTCGCGTACCAGAATTCGGGAACACGATTCGAGGATCGGAAGAAATTTGTACGGTTTCAAGGGAATCAAGATTAAACTCCGATGCGGATTTGTTCGATGAACGCTTCGATTTCTCGCGTTCCAATGTGTTTCCATAATTGTTTTCTCTCGAATCTCAAAAACAAAAACACACACACACAGTCGTTGAAAGAAAATCGGCTCTGGACACAAACTCTGTCGCAAGACCTCAGCTAATATTATAAAAACGTTTATATTCTATATCGAAAATTCTACAACTGTCGGTGTTTGTATCAATGTTAAGAAAGAAACGAGGGATAAGAGGACGAAGAAGCGATAGAGAGCGAAAGAAAAAGAAAAAAGATAGAGAGAACAAGTTTTCAGGTATATATAAAAAAAAAAAGATAAATATGAATAAGCAGATTTCCAGAAGGCTTTCGAGTATTACTAGCTGCACTTTAAAAAAGCGAATCGTGCTGTGATTCGTTTGTCTCTTACCTCTTCGATTTCACGATGACGACACCTCGATGATAAACCCCGAACCTCCGCGGATAGCGTTTTGTAACGAGGCAGAGGGGACGAAGCTGAACGAAAAACAAAACATGATATGGAAAAAAGAAAGAAAGAAAGAAAGAAAGAAAAAAAATAAGAAACAGGATTATGAAATAAACTTTGAAGGTTTAGGACCGTGAATGATTTAGAGGGGTTAGAGGAGAAAAATATACAACCAAGCTGTGTAAGAAGTTTAGACGATAAGAGAAATTGTAGCGCTGTTAGAGTCGAGATTAATAAGTAGGCTTCTTTCTAAGCTCCAAATAACTTGTATAGTTAATGACAATCAGTCTCTATCAGCCAATTGACAAGAGAAACAATTTTTCCTCCCTCTCGAGCTGTTAAAAGCTGCCATGCACGATTTTCTCGTTATTAAATCGATCGTCGATCGATTTGCATTTAATTTTCTTCGTTCGATCGCACCCGAAAGACGCGGCAAATTTTCAATCGGTTCATCGTCGAGACCGATATTCTCGAACGACGATAAAATTTTTCTCGCCACTATCAGTTTTTTATCTCGAAAATAATTCGTTATATTACTCGTCCGGGAGTCTCATCGTCTTGTTTAGGTCGATTCTTTTCTACTCTTCCTGTCGCCCTCTATTCTGGGTACGTTTCAAGAACAACGGAATACTCGAGGAGAAATAAAAATGAACAAAGAAAACAAACAAATAATAATTATGATGAAAATCAAAAATTATTCTTCATCTTTCTCCTCGTTGTCGCGGTCGCTTTCGAAACGTACTCCCTTAACTACGTGTTGCCGATAGTGCTAACGCTGCTCACGACGCTCGGCTGACTAGCGCAAAAAACGTTTTTTCAATGAAATAGACAAGCTCTGCAAATCTTCGAAAAACTATTAATCTTTTCTCATCCTAGGACTCGGCACTTTGCTATTTCGTTTTAAAAAAAACTTCAGACTCGTCGCTATTGTAAATATCCTCGATAGATCAAATCTAAATGAATGAAAAATATTTATACAAAAAAGAAATAACAAAAATATTAATGTCAGCTCCGCGTCGCTAGTCGCAACTATCGGTATATCGCCCATTGGAGAACTAAATGAATCTAAATGAAAAAAAAATGGAAAAAAACGAAAAAATAAGAAAACATTTTTTAAAAATACCAAGGAAACCAGTATTGGGCCAGGAATTGCGTTGCAAATCACAATCAGCTCAGCTCCGGCAAGACAAATCATTTTTTAAAAGGAGAACAATTGTCAGAGCGGGCGTATTACGGTTAAGCTCTAAGTAAGTTGATTAGGGATTTAGTGGACACACAGAGAGAAATAGAGAGAGAGAGAGAAAGAAAGAAAGAGAAATAAATAAAGAGAACTAAATTCAAGTCGCGCGCGCACGCGAGGCCCTTGCGAGAAGTATGAAAATTTTAGTTGGTGAAAGAAAAACAAAAAAAATAAATCAAACATATTCTCGCACGGGTCCGAGTGATTTTACGACTAGAACTGTACTTCGTACGTCGGGCATGGAGCGAGATGGACGAAACGTTGGCAAAGGCTTCTTTCGGGGGGACCATGTAAAAAAAAAAGATGAAAAAAACACAGACAGATAAAAAAAAGAATTATTTGCGGCAGGTTCCGAAAAAAGCCTCGCTCTTCCCACACGGTCGATTCCGAATTTTCATTCGCGTCTCCGCAATCCGGGATAGTTCGAGAAGCACGCGAAAAGCGTGAGAACGAAGGTACGAGAAGAATTTCTTGGATAAGTTTAGAGAAAAAAAAGAAGAAA
Organism: Netelia virgata; assembly: GCA_951802705.1. Taxonomy (NCBI): domain Eukaryota; kingdom Metazoa; phylum Arthropoda; class Insecta; order Hymenoptera; family Ichneumonidae; genus Netelia; species Netelia virgata. The sequence goes on along the minus strand of OX637867.1, from coordinate 32,887,271 downwards.
AAAAAATAATAAAGCACCCGAGATAGATTTTAAGGCCACGTATAATTTTATGACAAGTGAGAAATGCGCATTATTTTATCGACCTAAGATTATAGAGGGAGAAACTAAAAAAAAAGAAAAGAAAAGAATATCGAACAGACGTACTCGTAACACACAAAGACACGCGCGAGACAAGGAAAAAACGAAAAATTTCAAAAATGCTTAAAAAAAAAGGAGAGAAAAAGAAAACAATGAAAATAAACTTGCGCGTTCAAGAAAATATCATGCAAGCGCCCACGTTTAGCATTCGCGAAATAACAAATACCGTTTTTTATATCTCACACACATACACCCACGCAGAGACATACATTTACATTTAAAAATACACAAACACGAACACACACTCGATCGCAAAACAAACAAAAAATCTCTTCCTTACATTCTACCTGGTGAAAATGAATTTCCAAAAACGCCCCAGAGATTCAGTTTTTCTTCTCGCGAATTTAATATTTTTATAATTACGATTTAGAAGAAAGAAAAAAAGAAGAAAAAGAACGAAAAGGATTGAAAAAAAAAGAGACGCGAAAATGAATCGTACTTGTATTTTTCGTTGACTCTACATCGTACCGGTTCGACACGTGAACACTTTTTTTCTTTCTTCTCGTTTCTTTTTTCTTCGTTTTTTTTTTTTTGTTGTTGTAATCATCTCTCCACGAATTCTTCGCCGAGAAACGAACGAATTGAGTCGAAGGCGCGGGGACACGTCGAGGTTCGAAACTAAAAAAGCGAAAAAAAAAAACCGATGATGAATTCGAAATTGGACACAGCGATGTTAAAGCCGATGAGCGTGTGGGTGTATCACGAAAAGTCCGTACGATTGCGCCAAAGCGGCGTTTTTGTTCCTAACTCTTCAACATTTCTTATTATTACTATTATTATTATTACGATTATTTTTCACGTTTTTGCGCCTTGAATCCAGATCGGTCGCTAGCCTAGTGTGCGTTTTTTTGTTTGTTTTTTTTTCTTACGCCGTGCGTTACCTAGTATTACAGCACTACTATTGTCTACCGCTATTACTTACTACTACCACTGTCGCTCTACTCCACCACCATCATTATGATTTAATTATTATTATTATTATTATTATTATTCTTTTTTTTTAATTACTATTAATACTACAATTCTTGTTATTAATCGAATACTATTATCACCTAGCCTTATGATTATCATTTTATTTTTCTTTCTACTTATTTTTGTTTTTGTTCGTTGCGCGTGTATTTTTTGCCTGCAAGCTCTGAAAATGAAAAATCACGCGCGAACATCGTGTTTTCTTTTTTTTTCGCTGTATACCCGTATAGTTTGTACGATGCCGAGAATTGCATTATTAACTTTAGAAAGAAGTCGGTGTATTTTCATTTATTTTTTGTTTTTTTTTTTTATTTTACGTTTTTTTCTCTTCAATTTACGCATTCACGAGTTTGTCATCGCCTACTACTATTTACTATTTACTATTGTCATTAGTACTTCTTCTACAACTACTACTACTACTATTCTACTACTACTACTACTACTACTACTACTATTACTACTATTAGTATATCTGTACTACTCTTACTATTATTACTTCTTACTTCTTACTATTATCTCTTCAGCTCTTAAGCTATTACCACAACTATGTATCTCTATCTTATAATCTATACTCTCACTTACTGTACTCTACTTCACTGTCTATTTCTTCTATCACTATATTATATCACTTATATTCCTTGCTACATTAATTACCACCCTTGCCCGAAACTCTTAACATCTTTCGTTCCTTCTATTCTCTTTATTACTCTATTATTATGATTGTTTCTCCTCTTTTTCTTTCTTTTTTGTTTTTAATATAATTTTAATTATCCATTACATCGTTTCGTCTTTACTGCGCAATCCATTTTCTCTGACTCTGATATGATTTTTACCTTTTTATTGTCTCGATGATGAAAGAGAGAATGACGATAAGGCGTGAAAATGAAAAGAAAAGAAATGCGAGCAAGCGAGAAAAAAATATATATCCAATGTGTGAAAACCCGCCCGTTTTTATGTTGTGTTGTTTCTATCTTCCTATTTTGTCCAATTGCGTTTTTTTTTTCTTTACCCCCGATTCGTCTCTACCCCTTACATCCTTCGTCAGTATTGCGCTAGTTCGTTTTTTTTTTATGATTTTGATTTTTTTTTAACTCTCTCAGCGATCTCTGTTCTTTCGTCCGTACGGACTTGACCTGATTTTCGACGCAGCGCACAATTCTATCGTCCGTTCGTGATTTTTTGTTATTTTTACGAATTATAAATTGCGTCTCTTCCAATCGGAAATAATTCAGATCAAGGCAATATATGTATATATATATATATTTATATATAGATATATTATCGATGTGTCGAGTAGACAATCGTCGATGAATCGATTCGATCGTCTTCTCGCGGCGAAGTCATGATTTTGGGCGAAAAAGAAAAAAATGAAGATAAAAAAAAGTTGGAAAAAAAAATCCATGAACACAAAAACGTACACATACGTTCACGACGTTTAACGCAGGTATGCGTTGGCATCGCCGGCAATTCTCTCACCTACGTGCTTGTCGTTTGTTTGCCTGTTCGCCTGTGTGTCTGTCTATTGCCTGTCTCTAACCATCTCTCTACTGACTTAACGCGAGCACGCACAAGAAATTTTTACGGAAAGAAACAAAGAAAAGAAAAGCTTCTTACTCGCGATTCATCTTATTCCCATTTATTGTTTACGGCCAGTGGGACAACGAGGAAATATTCTTTTGCGTCGAGCGAGTTTCGCTATTGGCCTCAGTCTCGCGAGGGAAACGTCAAATGATAAAATGTTAGTAGAAAGAAGGTAAAAACGAAAAAAAAAACAAAAAAACAAAAAAAAAACAGTAGAAAAAAAAAGAAAAACATAAAATCATGATTGTCGCGAATAACGAAGCAGAGAGAGAGCTCACTCGAAAGGTTTCTTGCGCACAATCTCGCCCAAAACAATCGTTAGGAATTGTGCCTAGATGTTTAAACACGTATTTCTATGGGATCAACGTCATTTTACCTTTTAATGAACGGAAGAGAAAGCGAGAAAACGAAGAAAGAGAGAGAGAGAGAGAGAGAGAGAAAAAAAAATAATTGTAAGAAGAATCGTGATATCGATCTGACTATACAGTATATTATACCCAGAGGACATGAGAAACAAGCTGAAAGAAAAAGAAAGATCTCTCGAACGAACGCGAGAAGAAGAAGAAGAAAAAAAAAGAAAAAACGCCGAGAATTGAAAACAAAACGTTTCCTAACTTCGCGTATAATATACTTATAGTTGTATCGTAGATTCGTGGCGCGAATGGTGAATTTTTGCTGAATGTTAAATATACGGAGGATATCGCTGATTGGAGCCTTCGATTACGCGTTGCATCTGCGAAGTCGTGGATACAATATCGAGAGGAAAAACAAAAACAAATACATAAATATCTAACCGAGTGTTATTGGACGGTCTTCCGATCGTCTCGGTCGGTGATCGATTAACGAGCGATATAGATAACGAAAAAAACAAAACATATATATAAAAAAAAAAGAAAGAATTATATAAAAAACATATACATAACGATAATTTGATTTCGATCCGCGGACATTTGAACGTTTCGATCGTACTTTCTCGTTTCTTTTTTTCCTCGTTTGATCGATCGCCTTTTGAATCTGCAACGATCTCGCAAGTGAATAGAAAAAATATCATCGACAATTGGCTTTATCCACGGCGAGATGAGTATCGCGTAATCTATCATTTTATATCGTCGATCATATCTATACCATCGTCTACTTACTATTCACACTCTATAATTTCATATCTCTCTTTCTATATATATAAATACATACATATATATATATATATATAAATATATATAAATATATATATATATATATTTATAAATATATATAGATATATATTACCTAATAGCGACCCGTGTACCTATGTAGTTCCATATCTGTCTGTATCATACATAACAGGTATATATCTACACACACATACATACTCGGATATATACAAATATCTATGCATACTATATCTTCCTATCCCTTTTCTACTGTCGATTGCATTCTCTTCATCGATGGTGTGCGACCATTGAGAATCTCTATATTTTTGCTACCGCATTCTCACATCCGCGAGGATCCGATGCGCCGTGTATTTTGTTTTCTCCCGTCTCGCAATTCGTCGCTCGCGCGTGACAACAATCGATAATTCCGAACAATCATTAGTCGATAATTATATTTACAATGAAAAACAAAAACCTTAATTAAATTACATAAGAAAGCTTGTTGCAACGACGTGGAAAAAAGAAAATTGCGCATCGGTACGTCGTCGAAATATCTTCGCGGACCGTAAGGTATCGCGAGAATTTGATATTTCTCCAATTATTTTTAGTCCATTTATTACTCGCGAGACTATCGTTATTGTTGTTGTTGTTGTTGTTGTTGTGTATGTGTGTTTTTTTCCTGTTTTTCTAATTTTCATTTTTACCGTTCTCTTCGTCTATCGTACTTTCTCGTCGCATTCTTGCGATAATCTGTATTTTTCATCTACTATTTCTTCCAGACGGACGAGCTCTCTATAGTTCTCACTATCGTATTTCTTTCAACGAAGAAATAAAAAGGCAAGCCCGGACGATGGTCGTAAGTGCGGATGAACGACGCCTCGTCGCTCGTACTATTCTCTCTCTCTATATACTTATTATACATATAATTATACACGTGTAACTATTCTTCTACTTCTTCATCACGAACTACGAAAAAAAGCGGCCTAAAACGTCGTCGTATTTATCGATCTCTATTCTACGACTATACACGGACACACGAAATATCTCTCTCTTTATACCATTGTACTTACTATCTTCGCCTCGAATTTATCCCGCATGCTGTCGATCACTGTCGTTCTTTAATTAACTCAAAAACGCAACCCAACATATTTGCAAGAAGAAAAAAGAAAACGAAAGAAAAAACAAGAACATGAAAAACAACACACGCAGACAAGTCGAAAAGAGGGCGCGAGGGCGGGGCACGAATTTGTAAATTAAACATTCGATATTAATCCAGATAATTAGAAGAGAGAAGAAAAAAAATCGCGAGTCCGTTAGGGATTGAATGAGAAACAAAAAGAGAGAGAGAGAGAGAGAAACAGCGGCGATCTTATTCCAGATCGAATTGTGAGTACCTATATATTCGATGATTATACGAATGGAATTTTGTACACGCCGTAACGACATTATTTTCATTCCATTTCCATCGGTCGAAGGAGTTTTTTGTAGGATCGTGAGAAAAGAAAATATTATATATTTAGGGCGTGTATGGATCGAGGTTGCGAATAGAAAGAATTTTTCGGTCGAGTCTCGATCGTTAGAATGATTAAAAAACTAAATAAATAAATATATATATATATATGAATATAAGATAGATAGCGTAAAATGCGTATGTTTATGCAAAGTCGGATAAGTATCTAAGCAATTAGACTCAAACACTCGATACGATACGGCGGAATTTTTTTGTCTCTTCCGTCGTACATGTGGTCACGAGTGATAACGATAAGGTTGAGAAAGAAGCGTGCGATAAATCAATTTTAACATACTTAAACTAACTACGCTATGTAATCTAGAATTTAACGAGAACGCTGTTGAGATAGGACGAAATTTTTTCGAATTATACATATATATATATATATACGCGAATAGCTTATGAGTTCGACGAGATAAACAAACGCAGTCAAGTCTGAATGTTAGTGAGAATAATCGTTTCGTTTTAAAAATTTTATTTTCATTCTTTTTTTTTTGTTTTTGTTTTTGGCTCTCGTCGATTTTACGAGAATTTTTCTATCGTAAGAGGATTCTTCCATTGGATAACTCGATTACAAGTTCGAGTCTCCCGATCAGGGTTAGAGGGGTCGTCATTATACTTACAATTAGAGCAACTATCGCTTTCGCGACGATCGCGCTTCGATCTTGAAATAACTTTTCCCGGCCTAAGGACAATCTAAGGAACCGATTAACGAAACTAAGAGGATGAAGAAAAAAGGAAACGGAACGTATCCGTAACGACGACGTCGCTTTTCTCTAAATACTTCGATCTTCCATCATTTTTTCCCTCACGATCGATTCTTTCAACTTGCTGACCAAATACTCCGAAAAAAGAAAATGAAAAAAAAAGATATATATATATATATATGCACACAATATAATTTCAAATCCGCGTCAGAGTATTTCAAACGTGCACAACCGTTATTCATTCCACGAGCGAGCGTACGTAACCGTGAGACAATTATCGCGCAAGCATCGCACCTCGATGTACGAGAAATACAAAAAAAAAATCCTTCTACATATCCAGAGTGTATAGAATCGTGAGGAGAGCCAGATAGAGATAGAGAGAGAGAGAGAGAGAGGGAGGGACGATTCGACGGTGATCGATGAAATTAATTAGATCGTAGGTTAATCGAGGTCTAACTTAAAAGAAAAAAAAGAAAAATAAAGAAACTAAAAAGGAGAAAGAATCGCGAGAAAATTTAAAGAGCTTTGAGCACACCGAAGAATCCGCTTTAACGAGAACAAAAGGGGAAATTCGGAGTGAGATAAAAAAAACAAACAACAAAAAATTATATATGTATATTAAACGGGGGAAGAATAATGCTAGGGATATAGTGTCAATTGAGAATCAATATTACAGTGCTAATTCAACCAACAACAACAACAACAAAAGTATATAAATAATTGATATATAATTATACATAATGTAAGATTATCGAGAGATCCGGCAGCTAATATTATACACGGTCGAACTGCGACGCGAAGCGAAGAATCGTACATGATTGATCGGGCGATAATATTATAAATATATATAAATATATATAAATATATATAAATATACATATATACATACACCGATATAAATCTCGCTGTATATATATATGCATGTATACATATATATATGAATGATATACACAGAATAAACGCGAATTAAAGAACACTACACAACGTATTATAATAAAGAGCTGGGAAGAGGTCGTTTAATCATTAAGGGTTGTTCGAGGCAGACGTCGAGCGAAGCCCGAGATACGCGCGAGACTCTTCGAAACGAGTTTCGTGGCTATATTTTACAGTGGCGATGCATATATACGTGACAAACGAGAGAGAGAGAGACGCGAAGAAGCAAAAGAAGAAGAAGAAGGAGAAAAAAATGAAGAAGAAACAGAATATAATCGAGGGTACATTTGACGAATGTTTTATAAATAATAAAGCCACGATGCGGGAAAATCGAGTAAATATGACAACAACAAAACACACATAATAATAATAATTGAATATTCGAGGATTCTCTTCGTCGATTGATCGCGCGAATGAACGTTCGACATACGCGCGCGACTCCTCTTTTTTCCGTTTTCTTTTTTCTTTTTTTTCGTAACACGGACACATCTTCGCTTCACGCAAAATACGCAAAGTGGCATCGTTTCGTTCGTGTTGTTTTTTTAACGAAAAAAAAAGGAATACCGCCCAAGTGAAATACGAGAAGAAAAGAAAAATGAAAAGAAAAAGGAACTAGAAAGAAATAAACAAAAGTATATAGTTGTAATATTTGATTGTCGAGAGAACGGCGAGTTTTCACGAGACGTATATATATATATACATATATACACAAATAAACATGCCACATAGAAAATTCATTAAACGTGTACACTCTCATATACGAACATAATTGAACATACAGGAATTTTACGAATTACGTGAAAAAGAGAACGAAAATTAAGAGAAATTAATTAAAAGAGAAAAAGAAATTAAAAAAAAAAGAAGAAGAAAAAATTGCAGATGACGTTGAGAGTCAACGAGGCGTGTTTGAAAGCTCGTTAGCGGACGAGGATGCTCACCGAATATAATTAATTATTCATAGCCCATTGAGAATATATATATGATTTCGTTTCGCGATTATTTGCAATTTACCAGCACGGTTTATCGTTAAAAAGAAAAAAGAAAAAAAAGTAAATTAAAACGCGAAATGAAACAATCATATTATTCGATGGGAACCGTTTTTTGCAAACGGTGCAGATAGCAAAACAAAAAGAGATGTGGATATAACGTGTAGAGAAAAAAATTGCGAGACGAAAAAACAGTAGAAGAGAACGAAAAAGAACGGGCAAAGAGAAAACGAGAGAGAGAGAGAGAGAGTAATCCGTGCGAGAGAATAAAAAAAGCGATGTTACGATTACGTTAGAACGAATATATTATATATAAATATATATATATGTATAAACATATGAACAGTATAAATACATATTATATTTAGATTTATATATATTATATATATATATAATATGGATATAAGAGAGTTATGTATAGCGGGTGAAAAATGAAGATGATGATGAAGAAGAAGAAGAAGAAGAAGAAGAAGAAGAAGAAGAACCAGAGGATGAAACGAGTGAAAAAAAGGCGAGAGGCGAGAAAAAAGTAAATCGATGATAATCAGGATATTAATATTAATTATTAGCTATCGTGATCGTTAATTAATTAATATTGATTATTAAATATAAATTCCTATTGTTAGCACGATCGTGACAATTAACGTAGGGCAAAGAGAGAAAGAAAGAGAGAGAGAGAGCGAGAGAGAGAGTCAGCGATTGGAGCGTGATTTTATTCAGTATTACAAAAATACACAGACACACATGCAGATACAAACATACCGGTCAGGGAACGAGGATAAAAGCGATTGATTCGAATTAAGCGTCGATAACGAGATAATTAACGTCGACGACGCGTTATTTCATACGGAGGAATCGACGACCGTGATGGCCTCTGCTGCGTTGCCATCGAATAATCGAAACCCCGCGAAGAAGAAACGATGAAGAAAAAACAGAAAAAAAAGAAAAAAAAATAGAATCGACTGGACTCGATGCAGAACGGGGAAAGTCCGTTAGGGCTATGCCCGGCTTGATTCGTCCATTTTAAACAATTTTTCATATCATTGGGAAATCCAGACTTACTTTTCCGAGTTATTCCATTTACGATGGAGAGTGATCAGCGCTTTCGAAAGATTTACATTATTTTTCGTTTTTTTTTTGTTGTTGTTTTTTTTACATATACATTAGTCGTAAATCGATCACGTAGCGAGCGTAGCCTCGTTTTTAAGGCCAAGTGAAATTTATCTTCATTTTCACTAAGCAATGAAAATTACCTTTCTTTCATTTGTCCTTAAAACCCTCGACGTGAAATAGATCGCGATCTTTTATCGATGTACACGCGCGTAATTCAATCGTCGTGTTTCATTCGACGAAGGTTCGAGGACAGCTACGATCGTCGAACCAACAAATTACTTCGTGAATCCTTCGATCGCGAGGATGCTGCGTCCGTGACGGTCCTTCGGTTTTATTGTAGTTTTTATTTTATATATTATACAAAGCGTGACGCTAAGATGAGCGCGCGTCAGTGATAGGAGATGAGACTATAATAACGATACTTCCGAGATGGTATCTCGGGGGGTGTTGGATTATTCAAGACGATTTAACCAAAACTCGATTCTCCCATCGCAAATTTATTAATTCGACGCAAAATAAATCTCGAATGAAAAAAAAAACAAAAAAAACGAATATATATACGTTTATATGTACATACATATATATGTATGTGTGTATGTATATATATATGACATCGGTAGAATCCCATAAAGTACGGTACCAGATCTACACAGGCAGCATTTTATTACTATTATATTATACAAGAACTAGTATACCTTATTATTATCATTGTGTTATTATTATTATCATCATTATCGCATTATTATTCATGCATAAATATTTCGTTTTATTGTTCACCCATCTTGCGTTATTTTGTAAAGAAGAATAAAAAAGAAATGATAAAATCATGATTATCGTACTCGCCGTCGAAGATATTTCAGATGGTGTGACTCGCGGTATCGAACAAAAAAAGAAAGTAATTATTCAAACATTTTTTCTTTCTCTCTTTCTCATAAGCTATTCGTAATTTTTCTTGATGTTGCTTCCGTGTTATTCGTTTTATTGATTCATCGATGAATCGTCGAATCGTCGAATCGACGATAAACGGAACGATTACAGTTTGAAAATCGGACACGAGAGTATTGTTTTCATACCGAAAATCGTCTCATCAGAGTATGCCATAAGGAAAATACGAGTAAGGATTGTATTGATGATAAATCGGATCGACACCGATTCCGTAAGCAAGAGCGTAAGCGTTCGCGGGTGCGACGACACCGGGTATTATCGCGCTAGAATATTCTCGAGGGTTGGAACTCTTCGTCAAGGTCGTCGCTGCGACGGTAAGTGGTGACATTCTGCTGAGAATCTCTGACTCGTCGCTCTCGGACAACGTCATCATTCTCGTCGCTGCTGGAGTCAGCATCGATGGATTCGCCCGATCATCTGCAAAAACAAAAATTAAATCGTTAATCTTTCTATTATGTTTTGAATTCTTTTTTTTTGTTTTACTACGAAGATAATTTCGATCAAATTTAATTTAATTCACGTCGAATCGATCGAAAAATCGGTAAACAAATGTCGAAACTCATTCATTAATGGAAAACTCTGGCTACGACAGATTAATAATTAAACAGGTTTTTTTTCTGCCCCTGCGGCGTTCTCGATGATTTTGGAGGTTAAAAACCGGACGGCCTTTAAATCACGTCTCGCGGCAGCCCACCGTTTCGTGATCTGGATCGAGAGATCACTCGTGAACGTATATGCGTGTGTGCTTCGATCTCGATTTCATTTTAGTACCGGTCGTCAATGACCATGGCCTTGAAACGTGGCCGTTGACCGCGGAAGCGAGGACGCCGAGACTCGCGAGTCGGAGCCCGCAGCCCCAGAGGCGATGGGTTTATTCATGGGCAGGCGTTGGTCCCGCTCGCAACGTGAAAGGTACGTATCGGATAACAGGGAGAAGAAATAAGTTTCGCCTCACCTTGCTCGACGGTTTCTTTCGAACCTCGAAGAAATCGATCTTCGAACGCTTGGCGGAAAACGACAAGAAAAACATTACTTTCCGACAGAAACGATAAATGCGTTTAAAAGTGGACGGTAAAATGATCGTTGATCGAAAAAAAAAACGAGATGGACCTAAACGAACTTATACAGCTTTTACTCGAGACGTTCTCCTCGATTCTACGCGAACCTGCGATTATCGTTGCCCCGATTTCGACGGAAAACGATCTTAACTGTCTTGACCTTGAAATATGGAAGACTGGCCAGCAAAGAGCGGTGCTGGTTCGGGGATGATTCGTGCCAAGCCGGATTGATCGAGCTCGATCCTCGTGTGAAGATTGACGCTACCGGGTATGACAAAGGAAGTCGTCACTACCGGAACGTCCGAACGACTCGATCCTACAGATTTTGCCTCGAGCTGCATTTCCTGTTGAAAAATCAATTATTAATCCCTGAAAACCCTGTTTATTTTATCATTGATTAATCGTTCAAATAAAACCCGTAGAAACTGCACGTGGCACGAATAATCGTCGTTCCCACCCTAGAAATTAGAATAGAACAATCTATTTCCGATTTAAAAGTAAAAATAATCGATAAAATGTAGCTCTTACCTCGCCAGACGCGTTCTGATCAGATTTTTCCATAACCCTCGTAGCTTCATCCTGATTTTCCATCCCAGCGTTTTTAGCTACAGACGTTTGACCTTCGTCCGATCTTTCACTTTGCGATTCCATCGAGTCGTTTTCAACCACCGATCGAGAATTCTCGACGATTTTCGCCCGTGCCTGCACCTTCGTTGTTTCCTCGTCGAACTTCACGGCATTGTCGATCACGATCGAATCTGTCTTTTCGGCTTTAACGATCGACCGCGGTGCTTCCATTTCCGGCATTTCGTCAGCTATTTTCGACGCAGCCTCGAAAGCTTTTAGGTGATCGTTCCGAGCGGCGATAACTTCGGGCGTGTCCTCGACCGGTATCGGTGCCTGAGGGAGATTCGTCGCTATCACTCGAAAGCCGTGTCGACCGTCAGCGGTGTATTGTGCGCTCTGTATCATTCCCGCGCCGTCGACGTAGCTGTAAGATCCGCGGGTCGTACCGTCGATCGATCTGACCTCCGATCTCGCCGATCCGGGCGCGCTGTAACCGAAGCTATACTGGCCCAGACTGTCCTTGTACTCGAGAAAAGTTGGCGGTGGCTTCGCCAGGCTGACGGTGATCGCGCAAAACGCCAACAACATCTGTGAAATTCAATGCGTTCGAAATAAAACCAAAAAACAAAAAAACTACGAAAAACGATCGCGATCGATCGATTATCGATTGGAAAATTGACGATTTTCTTACGATTTGTCCTTTCATGATTGGGTTTTCTCGCTCGTCAACGAACCAACCGTCGCGAAAGCTTCGACTCGAGTATCATCGCAGAAAAACAACCCGGAGGTTTATATACGAACCACGGTGGAAATTGGCTCGTTGTAACTCGCGTTGCGGCTTGGAGATTCGATCGCCGTGTTGGATACACACACATACAGGCAAACAAATGCAACGAAGTATCACAGTCTACGTACGATCTTCTTTTCGCATCTCGTTTACTTTAGCCTCTTCTCCGATACGCGAGGGAAAAACAACCACCCCGTGATTCGCTCGAACGCGAACGCCGAGTGGTCGCGACCTTCGAAGATGGAGAACGTGTTACGGTACAAGGACGCGAGAAGGTCGATGCGCAAACCGGACCCCGTGTTCGACACAGCCCTTCGCCGTCGCGCGGTCTCCTTATCTCTTTTTATTCCTCGCCCAAGAGACGCTCGAGAAAGAAAAATAAGCGATCCAGATCGCTGTCAAGGGGACCTGCCTCAATTCGTTGGCCGCTCAAGGTTTCCGGTAGCTGGATTCCTCGTGCTCTTTGTCTTCGGGGTCGGAGAGAAGATCGTCGTTGGGATAATGGATTCTTGCGGTGAACCATCAGCGCGAAGCAATCGTCTCGTTAACGCTCATGAAAAATCCGATGTGCAACAATGAACCAAGGGTTGCAAAAAAAAAAGATCGTCGTTCTTAAAAATATTTCCATTACCTTCCTTCTCCATCCTCGTAGAAACATACGACAAAAAATATTAATTTGACAACCAAAAGACGATGATATTTGAATCATGGCAACTTTATTTTAGCAAGGGTCTATCGTACATATTCCAAGAAGAAACCGTCAGCGATCTAGAATCGTTGTCATTACCAGAGACTGACCGGTGCAACGGCGTGATGAGCGCTATAATAATGGGGTGCGTAGGCTGAGTGAACGAGCGGCGCGCCGTAGTGGGCAGTTTTCGCGTGCTCGTGAGCGAGAGTGATTTTCTCGTTGACGTGAGCGGCTTCGTGTTCGGCTTTAGCGTGAGCAACTTCCGGAGTGTCGACGACGCGACCGTCATGACCGATGGGTGCAGCGGGTACGTGACTAACGTAGGCGAGGGGTGCGACCGCGTGATAGCCGTGAGCACCGTGATAAGCAGCGGCTGGAGCGAGTGGCAGGGTGGCGTGATAAGAAGTTACGACAGGGGCTGATGCAACGGCATAAGTCACGTGGTCAGCAGATTTGACAGCCTCGTTGGCAAGAGTGACCTTCTCGTTGATATGAGCGGCTTCGTGCTCGGCCTTGGCATGAGCAACTTCCGGGGTGTCGACGACGCGTCCATCATGGCCGACCGGCGCAGCGGCGTGATGGTGCGCGTAAGCGTGGGGTGCGGCGTAGACGTGATGCGCGCTGTAGGCTAACGGGGCTGCGACGTTGGTCACGTGGTGGCCGACGAGGAAGCTTGGTTTGGCGAGTGCCACTGCCACGACGGCGGAAAGAACGATCTGCAAAAGAAAACGTAATAATTCGATCGTTTTATTTGCCAAATTTTTCGATCGTTAATGCTAATAATGCTTACGAGGAATTTCATGATGATCGAATGTCTCTTAACGCTGCTGAACTGTTCAGTACTCGCTACGAAAGTCGATTAAGTTTTGTGTGTCTGGTCAGTCTCATTTCGGCCTATATATACCCGAACTCGGACACACGCTGGATTAGGCGGTAGGTATCGAAACCCCCGAAATATCCTGCGAGACCACTTCTATTCGACATTTGGCGATCTCGCTCGTACGTGTGACATTGAGGTTTGTATAGGAGTGAATTCGGTATACCGACGAAGCTTCCTGGTGAACGTGCGAGCGACGAGGAGAGAAATGAAATTGGACGGAACGGGGCGTAGAAAGCGATCGGCGATCGGCGCTCGGCGTCTGAAAGGATCGGCTGTCCTTGTCATCGACGAGATATATTTCGTACGCGATAGATGTGTATGTGCCCCGAGAGAGAATGCCTGGCTACCGGGAACCTTAAACGGCGGGTTTGAACAGACAGACGGACAGACAGAGAGAGAGAGAGAGAGAGAGAGAGAAGTTACGCCCAGCAAACGTGACTTTGAAAGGCGTTTTCGTTGGCCCCGGTTCGTGTTCGACGAGTTTCGAAATCCCGTGGGATAAATCAAGCCTGGACAGTCTCGAATTAGGCAAAACTTCACTTCTGTAAGATACGAATGTGCTCGAGATGATCGAAATTTGTTACCGTTCACGCTGCGCCTTGTAACAACACTCGAAGAGCTGGATCACTTTATTTTTCTCGTGACGTAACGGAGAAGGACCATTGCGTGATTTTGGACCTGTCGTATGTCGCGACACGCGAGACTTTCCATGATGAACGAGAACGATAAATTATAATATTAATTTATTGGTCCAAAGCAATCGCGGAGAGATACAATAATGCAATCGAGATGAGAGAAGAAGGATATATCGACGCAAGGACGCACTGCGATAAAGTAAATAATTGTCGCTCCAGCGAGGACTACGATCGGGCGAGATAAATCGAGGAAAAAAGAAAAACGAAGAAAAAATCGTCGATAAATAATAAATAAACGACGCGTATAAGTTTTATAAACGTAGAGCAATGGTGGGCGAGCCAGGGATCGTGACGAGTCCAGAATTTCTGGCAGCCTCGTTCGCTTGAGTCAATTTGTCGTTGAGATGAGCGGCGGCGTGTTCGACCTTGGCTTGAGCGACCGCGGGGGTGTCGACGACGCGTCCGTCGGAACCGACGGGAGCTGATCCTGATGAGCCGGAGACGAGGGAAGCCAGAGTCAACGGCGACAGATTCGCACTCGCTAGATTTTGAACCGCGAGAATTCTGGCCAGTTGATTGCCGGGTTGCGAAATCAGAACGCGCGATAGATCGATTTCGCCGGATCTCGCAGCTTCGTTCGCCAGATTGACGCGCTCGTTGAGCTGAGCAGCGGCGTGCTCGACCTTGGCGACCGCAACTTCCGGGGTGTCGACGACCCTGCCGTCAGGACCGACGGGTGCCCCAGAGGACACGAGGGTGGCGTACGTCAGTCCCGGAAGACCGAGAAGGGTCGACGGTTTAGCCAGCGTCCACCCGAGGGTACCGAGCAGTACCAACAAAATCAAAGTCTTCATGATGATTCTTTCTTCTTATCTTCCCTCTTCTCGCGCAATTTCACACTCCGACTGTCCTTTAGTGAATCACGATCGATCTGCGAAAATACGAATCTCGCTCGATGCTTTTATAGCGATTCGATCAACGGGACGAAGCTAGATCGACCCTCGATATTGTATAATCGTAATCGTGATATTACGGTACAAAATCGATCGGATGTCGCGGCGATCAGACGAGAAAAATAGATCTTGTATCGATTCGCACATCCTCGCGTCTACTATTTCCGTCGCGAATCGTGGTCAGAATCGTCTCACGATACGACTGCGAATTTTTCACGAACGAACGGGACAAGGCTAGCTTGTTGTAAAACGACCGCATCTCGATCGATCCCTCGAGTTACGATATATTTTCGATCGTTGTTGCATTAATATACGAATGATGGCAAATACCGCGTCGAGAGATTCTCGAGTACGAGGAAAAAGTAACGATAACGTTTTATTTGTCTTCTTTTTTTTTGTCTTCTTCGTGAAAGTACAGTGAGAAAATTTTATTGCGCGATCGAGAGACTCGATCCCCCATTTTCATTCGTGCCCATTGCCTTAAACGACCTCGGGACTTTCAAGGTCGAGTAGAGGGACCAGTGCGAAGCGTTCCGTGGGTGGTCCGGTTTTATCACGGTGCTTTCGATTCAACCGGAGTTACGACGCTTTCGTGCCGAGTATCGGCGACGAACGCGGATATCGATCGACGTTTGACGATCGCGCCAAATTTTGTATCGCGTCTCGAGAAACCTTCGACGATCCTTCGATCGTCCAATCGACCTTCCCGGATATAATTTTCAAGTTATTTGACATGGACGCGTTTACATCCATGTTTTTTTCTAGATCGTTTTCGAACTTGTTCGAATTCCGATAAAAAGATTTCGTCATCGACGTAGTTATATTCGAGTATAAATTACGAGTCGATAAAAATAAAGGACCAAGTATCGAAATACCGATCGTATATCGAATCAATTATGCGACAAATTGGGTAAAACAAAATTTGTCGTTCTTATTAGCAAGTATGATTATTCCCCGACGACTCTCGTAATGAAAAACAAAAAAAAAACAGCGAACGATAAACTCGATCCCGGAGAATCAAGGCAGAGCTATCGCCCGCGGGTAAAAAACCGCCAATGTCGAGTTTACCTGTCTGGTTTATTGGGCTGGGCGTGGTTGACTCCCGATGCAACGTATAAACTCTCAGGGTAAAATCTGCCTCGAAGCAGATACACCTCCTTCGAAGTCTTCTTTTTTCCACGACTATCAAAACGTATATAAAGCATCGAACGACGTAGTTCGGCATCAAACGCAATCTCGACAGTTCTCCCGGCGAATTCTGTTCTCCAGTAACAGTAGCGCTAAACGTTAGCTAAAAGAGTCGTATCCAATCCCAATCATCATGAAGATCTTCGTAAGTCAAAACACTGTATTTTACTCATAAAACCAAAAATTCCTAAACATAAATGCATAATTTTTTAATTAAAAAAAAAGTCGTTAAAATTTTTAGCAAATTTTAACGAATTATTATTTTACGTCTCGAATTAATATTTTTCCGACAGATCGTACTGTCAGCCCTCGTAGCGGTGAGCCTAGCCAAGCCATCAGGCTCGTTGGTCCTCCCACTGGCTTACTCCGCGCCTCTGGCTTACGCGAAGCTCGTCCCAGGAGCGCCGATCGGACTCGACGGTCGCGTCGTCGACACCCCGGAAGTGAGCTACGCCAAGGCCGAGCACGCAGCGGCTCATATCAACGAGAAGCTCAATCTTGCGAACGAGGCTGTTAAATCAGCGGACTACGTTTACGCAGCGCCCGCCGCGTCCCTCGTAGCAACGACTTACGCCGCAGCGGCGCCAGCGGCGTTCGCGCTGACCAAGTACAGCGCCGCTGCGCCGGTCGGTCTCGACGGTCGCGTCGTCGACACCCCCGAAGTCGCTCGCGCCAAGGCCGAACACGCCGCAGCTCGTGTCAACGAGAACCTCGAACGGTCGAAGGAACTTGTGAGAAGCGTTGATCACGTCGCGTATGCCGCAGCTCCCGTTCTCACCACGACTCCTCTCGTAGCCGCGACTTACTCCGCGCCAGCTCTCTCCCTCCTCAAGCACACCGGTGGTGGTGCACCCATCGGTCTCGACGGTCGCGTCGTCGACACACCCGAAGTATCATACGCCAAGGCAGAACACGCAGCGGCTCATATCAATCACAATATCGAGCAGGGACAAGAATTCTTGAGAAATTCGGTGTACAGTTCGTCGCCGCTTCTCGTCTCGTCTTACGCCTCGCCTGCTTACGCCACCGGTTATATTCAACATTATTACTAGATCACGATCGACGACGGTCGTATATAATTGTAATTAGACGAATTATCGACTACCAAAAATCATTCATGAATTCGAACTCTGTGTCGAGAGGGAAGGAGAAATAAATTTGCCATTTTTTTTGTATTACACCCTTTAAATCAAAGATTTACTTTTTTATAGTTTTATGACCTGTCGCGAATGAAAAGCTGAACTCTGGTGAGTTCTGTATTCGTGACGATCGTGGGCTCTTGTCGAGTTGCCCACGGGGCGTTGAGACGGAGCAACATCTCGGTGTTACGGATATACGTCGAGACGGTATTAAAACGTGCTCGAGTGGTAGTGAGCATCGTCTCGATCATAGTGTTCGTGGATAAGTACATTTTGCCTCGACGCTCACTCTCTCCCTGTTAGCTGGGTGGACGTATACGCGTCGCCACCTCGGAGACCCCGGAGGTGGCTTCGTGCCAAGGCTAAACCCGTAATCTAACAATTGACGCCAACGCACATTCGCCGGGACAACGACATAAAACAATTGCGAATTGATAATGTCGCTCTCTCTCTCTCTCTCTCTCTCTCTCTCTAGCGTTGGCAACAAATCGACAACCCCGTTCATGTCTGTTGCACGAATTACGAAAAAAAGTTCTCGGTCACTTCCGTTTTTATCAATTTTTCATCGAACGTAAATAAGTTATAATATTGATAACGTTTCAGTTCTCTAGGACGACGATTTATTTATAATTCAGAGCTTGACGAAGAAACAATGCGGACGGAAACGACAATTTTTCTTTTTGTTCTTTCTATTTTTATAGTGATTATTTATTTCAATTCTTCTCGTACGGGACAATGATCGTTCGCCACTTCCGTTTTTCTCAATTTTTCATCGAACGTAAATAAGTTATAATATTGATAACTTTTCAGTTCGCTAGAACGACGATTTATTTATAATTCAGAGCTTGACGAAGAAACAATGCGGACGGAAACGACAATTTTTCTTTTTGTTCTTTCTATTTTTATAGTGATTATTTATTTCAATTCTTCTCGTACAGGACAATGACCGTTCGTTGGCTTTGATCGTTAATTCGATCACGCAAGAGAATCGTGGTAGTAGCGACCTCGGTCACGAGAAAGGAATTACGGACAGTGAGGAACGACCCGGACTGTATCGTAATAAGTTTTTCACCGAGAAAGCTCTAGCATTAAAAATTTCTATTCGAATTGCCGTGCCTCGGCATAATTTTCAGGGTGGCGTTTTAAAGAAATTCGCGAGGGCGATATATGGAGAATCTTCGTTTCGCACTTTCGCTAAATCTAGTCGAGCGCCGTTTCGCATTATTCGCGCGACCTTAACCCTTTCACCGGGTCGACATATGGGCCGTTCCGTGTCAGTCGTTCGATTAATTCCTTTCCTTTTCAACGAAGACCATAAGTTATCGAACAAAAATTCCATAATCACGTCGATCGGTCTATTACAAAATTCCTAAATATTTCGTTGAAGAAAAAAAGAAAAAGAAAAACATCGAACGCAACGCCGTAACAACGATCGACGATTGTATAACGCAAAGTGTAATAACAAAACGAGGAACTGTCCAAGTCGGCATTACAGGACGTCCGCGAGAGTGATTAATTCGACACTATCTTCGACCGACCGATTCTCGATCTCGAGGGCGTGTCCCAGTTATACATTCATCACGGTATCCGTTTATTACGTTACCTTCGGCGAGTACAGTCGCGTCGGCGTGTTACCGGACTTTTTCACGAGACCACGCGCGTTACCCGTACGGTAATAGCGTGAAAATTCGAATGTAGGCGAGACGAACGTTGTTTTTTTACTCCTTCTCTTCGCACGGTTCGACAATCGATACCCACCCAAAAATAGATCTCCGGTAGAACGAGATTCTTCGCTGACATGAAACCTGGAACGAATTACAAAAAAGAAAGAAAAAAATAAGCAACAGAAAAATAAAAAGGAAGAAAAATATGTCGGAACCGCGCGTACGGGCCCGATTCATCGACACGTCCCGAGCACTCTCGACCGTGACTACCGAACGAAATCCACGTGTCGCGCACCGGGGGTCCGCCGTACTGTGAGATTGCGTTACATCGAGAACAAATACGAGATACATTTTTCATGATATTCGATACCACTTTTTTGCCGTTAGATAAGTAGGTGGATAAAAAAAGGATAAGCTACGATCGCAATGTACGACCGAAATGGAGCATCGCTCGAAAATCATTGAACTTTCAAGTTGAATAAAATAATTGTTACGTTTATCTCGTCTCGATAGAAAATTCGTTCGACAAATATTTACGGTTTATTTGTCGGTGATAAAAATCTACGTTATTGTTTTTCATACTATCGTATCTAAAGGTCATCGATTTATCTGGAGATCGAATGTTACGGTATCGTTTAATCGCGTATTAATTAGTCGGCATGATTTATCGGTCGGACCAATTATACGAAATAAAATTTGTAATCGTTGAAAAATCGTAGGATCGACGAGCGGAAATCTAATGACACTCGTATTACATAAACTCGGTCGACTTTCGTTCGATAACGCGTTACATCGATCTTTCAAAACGACGTGACGCCACGAAAAATATAAAATGCCTCGGTTCGCGTCGAGCATAAAAATATTGGAATTATATTCGCGGGTGTATTTCATTTTCTTACCGCGCGTCAAAGTCGTCGAGATTCCGAAACATGGTAAATCGTACGCATGTTTATCTAGCCGTAGAGATCAATAAGACTCGTGTCTATCGAGAATTCAAGGACTCGTCGTTGCCGATCGACACTTTTATTAATTTCATTATTATATTTTTTGTTTTTTATTTGTTTTTACTTATTTGTTTTTGACTACTAACGGCGTCGATGACGCTCGTTTATACACATTCCGATCCAATCTATTCGAGAAGGACACGCGCGCGGAATTTTGTTTTATTTCTTCACCGAAAATGCGTTCTCGAAGGGTTTCCCCAGACTCGCCGAGTGAGGCACGTCCGATTCAACGACGTATACATAGGTATTTATAAATATATATATATATACATATATATATATAACTTCAATGGAAAAAAGACAAGACACTTTCTAACATTGCCCCTTCCGATGTCGCGTGTATAAATCGATCGGAACACCGGGAAGTCGAAGGCTGTTGCAAAATTTCAGTGTTTCGTTTTTTTTTTTCTTTCCATTTCTGTTATTCCCCTCCGACTTTTGCTCCGATTCGCGCGTCTTACAGAGAGCATGAAAATCTTTAGCAACGGCACGAATTATACAGATGCCACGATCGAGAGAAATTCGAAGGACGATATCTCTCGATTTTTATAGCCGCGGCGAACGAACGATTGCGAATTTATTCTCGCGAACTTCTGTCCCGACGAATTGCACCGTTATACCGTTTGTTATATAAATTATCCGTAGAAAACACGGTTTAAGGAGATTTTTCGAAATTCTGCATCGTTCGAGTAGATGATAGCGACCTCGTTATCGGGCCGAGTCGAGGACGGTGAAGTATACGGTAGCCGAGCTGCTGGCTTTCACAGTGTCAGAATTCATTTGTCGACGCGATATTAGTAGGTCACGCTCGCGCAACCCTTCGTACGTTCGATACGTATAGATCGCGATACCGATCGATAACGATCGATCGATGTACCGACTACGAAACTCTTCGTAGAACAGGGAAATCGTTGGAAAAAATAAAAATAAATAAAACTAGCACGTTCCGAGTGAATCCAGGCGTTGAACTCACTCGAGGTTGACGGAAAGAGGCGTTAATAATAATGGAAAATCCAGGAAACCCAATGATCTTTGCATGTATCGGTAATGTGTAGAGAAATGATACAGCCTGATGCCGAGTCCTTGCACTTTCCACAATGTACATGCTTATATATATATATATATATACGGCGTATAAATGTATTATCGCAAGTTGGACACGTGAGCAGTGTGGGAATGCACGTTATAAAGCTGTTGCTATCGAAGAGCTGTCCTTCGATCTCCGGGCGAGTCCTTCGGCGGTTCATGGCTCGTTCAAAACTTATGTCCTTTATATATATACATATATATATATATGGCGAGAGTAAGAGCGACACGCCTTTGTCTCCAGGACAGGCTTTTTCCCCTCAGCGAAACAAAATTTTGAATAAACGTCGAACCCTCTCTTAACCCTACGTAGAGAACAAATAACGCGTATTAATATTCATGACGTAAACAGCTCGAATAATCATCGACGATCTACGGCGCGTTAAAAATAATAAAATAAACACTTATAAATCACGGACGATTGATCCTTGAAGCTTACGGAGTTAAAATGAAAATTGTAATATCTCTCATTTGCTACCTTGAACGTCTATAACCGATAAAATCATATCTTCCTGAATAGCCGCGATTCGATCACGGATGTAATCCTACCGAGGCCCACGCAACGATATCCACGTAATAAAGCCTTTGGCGTTATTTATATACTTTTCATCAATAACAAAAATATTCACGAGCTAAATCGTGCCCTTCTCCTCTACGAATAAACAAAATTTCCAAAAAAAATAGTGCATTACGCGACAACGATTTGCTTCGGATTAACAATATTAATTCCCAGAGTTTTATCGAATCGACGATCGAGCCAGAAGCCCGAGAGTCGTCTCTACCTTCGTCTCCTCGAGGATCAAACTCGCACGTGATCGGTACCGTCGATTTTTCATCAGACATTAACAATAAACAAAATTGAAAAAAGAAAAACAATAACAAAATTGCGAGAAATTTCCACGCGTATTGGCCCGTTGCGCGTGCAGGTCCTCGATCAAATGTCAAGGTCGAACGGGGCCAACGCGGCGGCGAGACGAAGAAAGCGCGCGCGTGCGCGTGCGCCGTGGGGTGTGGTACCAGCCGCACATTGGCTCGTTTCTCTCGAAGCAAGATACAACAAAGTTTTCGAACTCTTTCCATACGATATTACAGCTATACGCTGCGATACGTTGCAATAAAACTCGCGGGAGTTTACCGATCTCGCGGCCTCTGAGCTCTCTGGTTGCCTCCCCTACCCAGTTCCCGATATTGCGGACTTCGTTGATGTGTATGTGTGTGTGTGTGCGCGCGGCTTACGACGAATACGACACGGCTGGTGGAGAAGTTGGCGTGCAGGAGGGGTGGGGACGTCCGTGGAATCGTGGGTTCTCCGCTGTATAAAACGCTCGAGCCACCTTCGCCAGGAACACAAACGGAACGGAGCGTCCCTCGTGAATATCCGATACCCTAGGAGTAATCCTAGAGCAACCCCACCTGACCCTCCCTCGACAGACTACGACGAGGCGAACGGCGAGTACTGGTCGCGACATCAGCAGCGTCGAAGCATAATAATCGAGGTATTCTCGAGGGACGGGGATTATTCGCCGAGGGAAAAACACGATTAAGATTTGAAAAACAATCGTTAAACTTTCAACATGAATCGACTGGTGAGTGACCGATTGTTACCACGTGTGTTACGAATAATGTTGCATTGTATACGTAGAGAGAGAGAGAGAAAAGCATATAGGACGTTCTTGGATCGAGACGATAGAACAAAGGGGCGTCCCGTGATGACGAATTTTCGTAAGGATCGTACTCGTATTGTTCGGCGATTGTTCTCGTTCCTGATCTCGTTAAGTCATCTCGATGCGTGTATAGTCTTCGATGATACGAATACGTGACGCAACGATATTTTACCATTATTGTGTCACGTAATTGTCCTACGCCACGAACGTATGATTAGAGACTGCTCGAGCCCCAACCGGGATAATTGTGCAACGTTGCCCTGGCGCGCGACCTTTTTCTCGGATTCCCCACCGCGAATCCTCTCGCTTCGGTCTCGTTCTTCGCGAGTGTACCACCCGAGGTCTCTTTGGTCCCGTGAGAAGATTAACCGAAGAGAAAGGTAGACGAAGGTAGCACTTGGGCGTAGGTACGAGGCAGCTCCCCAACCGGCTATCCTCCCTCCGATTCCCAACACGATTCTTACGAATTTCTTCAACATTCTTGGGAATAAATTCAACGTGTCTAATCTATTCTATCCTTGGTGTAAGAAGAATTCAAGTTTCGATGGATGGATTATCGATTTTGTTTCGATTTCTTTTCAGATCGTAGCGTTCGCGGTGGTCGCAGTGGCAAACGCCGGTTACCTCGGCTCGCCGGATTACGACGAGGCGGCGGCAGCGGCTTATCACCAGCAGGCTTATCAACAGCCTCAAAAATTCGCCCCTCCGGCACCGGTCGGTCACGATGGCAATGTCATCGATACGCCGGAAGTTGCTCAGGCGAAAGCTGCTCATTTTGCGGAATACGCTCGCGCCGCGGCTCGCGCCGTCGAGCACAAGGCGAACGAAGGACCGAGCTATTCCCAGGAGGGACATCAAGCTGCCTACGCTTATCGTCCTCAAGCACAGCCCACTCCCGCCTCCTATCCGGTTCGTCAAGCTTACGCTTCACCCGCTCCAGTTTACGCGACTTCCGGACCCGTCGCACGTCCAGCACCAGCGCCAGCCCCTTATCAGCCGACCTATCAGGCACCCCAGCACTACGAACAAAACAGACCGTCGGCCTATCCTGGCAAAGTTCCCTTCCAGCCTGCTCCACTCGCTGAAGACGGCACCGTCATCGACACACCGGAAGTAGCTGCTCTCAAGGCCGCTCGTCTCGCCGAACTCGCCGACGCCGAAGCCAGGGCTTACAAATTCGGACCCGATGAGTACGAGCGTCAGGGTCAAGGTCAGTAGGTCATGATAATCACCCTTGTCGATATTTTTGTCACGAAAATCATACGAAAATCTTCGATTCAATATGGCTGACTTGAAAACTGAGAGAGAGGGATTCGACATTTGTCTCGTCAAATATCGTTGACCTTCAAAGATTATTTTTTAAAAAAATCGTAACTTCGAAAGCAAAAGTTTGAAATGGAAGGAAAATGCGATCGACGATCGATTAATCTGGAATTTCAGTAAGGAAGTATTAGCATAGACGTCGAAGCGTACTTTCCGTATGACGATTGAATCGTTAGTTTCCTCGGTAAGTTATACGGACCGTGTCGCACTCCAGGTCACGCACACGAGTCGCGTTCGCTTCTAAGCTCACCGTAATATCCAATGCTATATTAATTCAACACCGGACAGCATCTCGATTATCTCGAGCTCGCTCGCTTATGCCAGGGCACTTATGTCGAGCGTCTCGTCGATATACCGGTAGTAAAGCGAGGGCACGCGAGGAAAACCGGTTTTTCCGGCGTACAGCGCACGACAATGCGATCGAGTATTTCGACGTTCTCGCTCGTATTATTATTAATCGATCGGACCTTCTTACGCCACCACGTGGCGATGGATAAAGAAATTCTTATTTCCACTCTCACTCTCAGAAAGTGCATTTAATTATCTTCGATTATCTTCGATAACCTTCGCCATTTTTTTCTTATCTTTTATTCATTTTTACGTCAAAATCGTGATGAAAATTGTGTACGTTTTATTCACGAGGACGATCGTTTTTTTTTCGCAGGTTACGCAGGACATCAGTCTGGTCAGGGACAATCCGCTGATCATTACGAAGCTCCTCGTGGCTACGGTCCTCAACAACACGCTGGACTAAACGCGTACTCGTCGCCCCAGCAGGCTTACCCGAGTCAGAGTGCTTACAGAAAACCATATCAGCCAGCGCCTCAGGCTTATCAGCCTCACAGTTATCCAACTTACTAGATCGCGTACTCAACGATATATCCTCGAATCACGCATAACAACATCCATCGCACTCAAGAGCACACGACTCCCGAAATCCTGTAAATAATTTAGGCAAATAAATTTTTTTCTACGAATATACACGAAATATTAACGAGTCTCGAGATGATTTCGATATAATTCACGATATCGTCGAATATACCCCGTACATACGATCGTCGCGGCACGATCGTTCTCGATCCATCGATAAAACGAGAAATCCTCGATATCGAGAGAATAATGAAAATAAATTCGACGACGTTTTTGCTTCTTGAACGAAAAATAATTTTAAAAAAAGTAAAACAAAAACAATGGTCGAGCCGGCCGGTTACTTAATCCCGTTCGTCCATGGCGTACGGTAACCGCGGCCTACATTCGCATGACCGACGATTAATTACGACACTTGCGCTTGTATCACCGTTGTAACAGAAGATTAGGCACGAGGTGCATCACGTTCGGGAGATCATCAATCCACGTGCGTGATCGTGAGCTCGACGAAACCGCAAAACGGCCGCGTAATCCGCGAACGAGTTTTGTTCAGGAACGATACAAGGGACTCGCGATATAATACGTACGTCGATATGTATATAAGGCGTTAAACGAAATCGATTGTTTACCGATAAAACATTCTTCGATGATGCAAACGAGCGATCGAGGTGATTATTGGGTTTAGACATAGCGAGCCCCTCTACCCTCACTACGGACTCCCTAAAGGAAAGTATAAAGCGCTCTTATACCTGCGGTTTGTCGCTTCTACCCACGTAAAAACTGATTCCGATCATATCGTACAAATCTCATTCAAACCGCAACGATTATTATCGCGCAACTTTTCCAACACTCTGGCAACGCTGAATTGTCTCACTGCGAATTATCGACAAACGACTCGTCGATGTTTTCACCGTTACGAATGATCTATCTTTTCAACGACGTTACCACACGCTTTTTACTTTTTTCATATATATATATATATATATATATATATATATATATATTCGTAATACAAATTCACGATGCAAAAGTTCACGTTGATTTTCTCGCGCTGTAAATATGTAAAATTATAGTTCATTTTCGCATATATCGTAAAATTATAGGGATTAGACGTTAGTTTGTCTTCCTTTCTCGCATTAAAATTGACACAGGCATAAATTATCCGACACGAAGAAAAGAAGCTGCGAAATATCTCGAGGGAGCTTCGTCACGGACCTTTCAGGATTGCGATCGATCGATCGTCCGAGAATTTACGACAAGTTTCCAATGTAACTGCTCGTGTCACGTGACTTCTTCTCCGACACTTCCTTTCGTGTGAAATTCTAGCAAACGTGCCGGTTTATGATTGCGTGGGAGAACGAGAGGTGGATAAGGGCTGAAAGGATGAAGCTTTGAATATCTTATATACATATATATATATATGAATATATAAGAAATATAATTCGATTGCGGCATAGGTCACCGTGGCGGGACCACGTGAGAATAAAAGGAACGTCTCGTTCGAGAACAGAAAAGAATATGCGAACTCGAGCAAGCATCATGATATTCCTAGTCTCAAGATAGTGTGTGTTTGTGTGTGTGAGAGAGAGTGAGTGAGAGAGAGAGAGAGAGAGAGGAGAGAGAAATGGCAAAAAGTACGCTCGCCGCTTATTTGAGCCTCGGAGAGCATTCAGACGTAAGCCAGGAAAGGTCAGGAACCGCTCTAGAGACCCGGTGCTCTCGATCTTCCAGTCTTTTCGCATCAACCCGTATATCCATATATAAGTTTATTCCTAGTGTTATGCCCGTGATATAATCGCGCGTTATAGAACACGCGGTTTATGGTACGAGATTCTCGACCGTGTGTACACTTTGCGCGAAAACCTCGTATTACCCACGGCAACAGGCAAATTTTTCGGTCGATTCGTCGTTCGCGCGAAAAAACGAAGAATCGCATTTTAGTCACAGAACGTTGAATTATCCGTACCACGGTACGTTAACCGTTACGTGTTAATTATATGGGCACAGAGTCACGCAGGGATGAAAAGATCACGAGGGTGGTGTATATTTGCATTTCCGAGCTGTAACGAGTAATTTTTTTAATACCACCAATCCGTCGACCCTCGCGTATCGATGATTTCGATGTAACCGTCGATCTCGAAGATTCGACAGGGTTCAAAATGCAGCTACGGTGTCGATGAATTCAACGACGAAACAATTATTCGTTCGCGAACAGAAGAAGAATATTTTTTCGTATCGAAAAGTAATCATGACAGCGAATGGTTCGAGGTTGATAAAATTAACAACCTCTGGAAGGACGACTGAACGAAATAGTGAGATTTCCCACCTGACACGGATTAAAGACTCGCGCCGTACTGAAAATTGAACGTTTCGCGTATAATTCCAACTTTTCATTTATCGTCGAGTCGAAGAATGCGAAGAAGTTTTTCTGCTCCACCGACTTATAATTCAACGTGGTGTACGAGCGACCGACAGTCACGTAGATCACCTCGACTCTCCGATCAACGACGCGCGATTGTTTTCCTTTTTGTTTTTTTGTTTCGCTCTTTTTTGTTTTTTTGTTATTTTCCTTTGTATGCTTTATTTTATTCCTGTTACTTTCTTTCTTACATTTTACAATAGTCGTCGGTATCGTTGTCTTTTTTCTTTCTTTGGTATTTTTCCTTTTATTCTTTTTCGTCGATTCACCGATCGATCCATATCGCTCACTCGACCCAAGCACGAGTAGCTTCGCGGTGTAGCTCGTTACGTGTCGGGTTTTGCGGGCAAGTTATAGGCGTTACGCGATCACCGCGCGTTATACGTCGGGCGCGTTCTCGTTGCGTGAATCTCTCGGAGCGTAAGTACGCGCGGCCCTTGCGCAACTTCTTTCTCTATCGGCGCGGGCGACTGTCGTTCTTTACGCGTGCGATAGTTCGCCATCGTAAAAATAATTCTGGATCGCGACGTAGGCTCAACGAGATTTCGTTTGATCGAACGTTATCAAATTATCGATAATGAACGTTCGATCGATCGATTAATTCGATCCAACTTAGCTTCCTCGAATAGAGCGATCGGGCGAAATCGACGAAATGTTCGGGCTAATCCGATAACTATGGGTAGGAAAATTTAAAACAAAAAGCAAAAATCATTTATCACGAAAGTCGCGAGAGAACGAAGACGGAATAAAATTTCGTTGGTCGATCTTTATCCGCGTTTATCGACGCGATGGTCGAAGGAGCGCGTGCCATCGTGACGCAAGGGAATGCACTCGGATCGTCCCGAGCTGTGCTCCGCGTGCCACGGTTTTCGTAAAAAATACCGTAATCTCACGGTTTTCTCCATATCCCATCATGACCAACGATGGGCGTCCACGGTTACGTCAAAAATAAATTTTAGCCCCTTTATGCGCTTCGCGAAATTCGCGATGATGATCGTGCACGAGTGTACGATAAAAATCAAAGAATAGGCTCGTCGATTACGCAATTCCCTCGTTGCTGTGTATAACGACGCGATGAGCGAGAGCCAGCGGAGTTTATGGATGTTTTCCATTTTTTCTTCTTTTTTTTCTTTCCTTTTTCGTTGCCCTCACGCAGGTGAAAAGACCCCTGTAATTAGACGCAAATAATTAGAAAATTAATTGGGAAAGTTTTCTTGCGATATTCGATATTTCGTGTTAAACAAATAAGAATCATCGGTGTAGACAATTTATCGAAAGTTGATGAGGGAATAGGGCAATTTTTTCGTGAAAGACGATTGAAAATCGAAGATCGTTCGATGTTCGATCGATCTTCTAAGATTTGACGAATTACGCACTAGAACGAGGGCAGCCTTGACGAAACCGCTAAGAACTAAGGAATCCTTCTTGCGTTGGTTCTCCCGATCGTAGTATATTTCATATCCCGTCGGCCATGAATACGAACGTAACCACACGGGAAAAAAAAACGAACGAAGAATCAAGACGATGATACGGTTAACGGTGCCGCGGTGTTACCGGTTGGTAGTTTGCGGCGGGGGCATTCATAAAAATAACAAAAAAGAAGGATCCGAGGGATCCGATGTTTCTTGTAGCCCTTGTGCCTCTTCTCATAATCGATCAACGGTTAACATTTTAATCATAATTATACGCGTCTCCGTCCAAGCTACGATACATCTTCGTTCATTTATCAATTATTTCTATTCGATAAACAAAAAATATATTTACTTATTTGTCTTAACTAAAGAAACAAACATATTCTATATTTATTTTATAATTATCGTTACATTTTTCCATTAATTATTAATCGTCCATATAAAATATTATCGATATGTCAATAATTAAAAGTTATTAATACAATTCGTTGAATCTTTTTTTTAATCGTTCCTAAGAATTTCCAAGAATCGTACACGAATCATCGAGCGTTACTTCGAGTCGTTGAACGATCGTCGATAACGAGATCGACGATAATTGATAATTTCGCGAGGGTACGGTCGCGAAAGAGTTTCGGTGAAAGAATAAAATCAGGTCGCGGACGTGTTGCTCATACGTGACGCACTTAGGAGCGAGAGGTATTTCTAAGGTCGCGGCGCGATGTGCACTGCCCCGTGAAAGGGGTAATGAGAGAAGAGACAAAACGAAGCTCGGGAGGAACATTAACGCGGAGGGGTAATTAGAGTATATTTTTCTTTTTCTCGCACTGGGTGTGGCGACGAGAACCGCACAGTCGTAGACACACACACACAGAGAGACAGACAGACATAGAGAAAGAGCAACGGAGAGACCAGAGGCAACGGGATGGTCGCCGAGAGTCCCAACGCCGGACAAAACTCACCGGTATAAAAGCCATTCTCACCGTCACCCGTCGCGCACTTCCATCCAGAAAGAGCCTTTTAAAACTACCTCATCGTCGGTGTCAACGTTGACGGTGTTCCTACGAACCAACGAAAATGAACGAACGAAATAAAATAACGACAATGCGACTTTTCGTAAGTGTTGATTAATCTTTCGATCGATTGAACATCCGTTATCTACCTACCAAAAAAAAGAAGGGAAAAATACAAATAAAAACAAACAGAAACGAAAAAACATCGTGAATGACAAGTGCTTGAAAAAAAAACACATGAAAAAAGAAAGAAAAAGAAAAATGTTTTCGTCGAATCGCAGCGAGATTTCGAGTCCAATTTATGAGTTTTTCGAGTGATTCTAGTGTCGCTGCCATAATTTCCAACGATTTCTCCATTCGTCTTATTTCATACGGAAACATATTTACAATTTTGTCTTTAAAGAAAAACATGTAAAATAGTAAGATAAGATAAAAAAAAAATCGTTCGATGAAATCGAGTGAATAAAGTAGAGAAATTTTTTTGGAACGTTATAGTTAATCGAGCTGATCGTCGCGAGCCTGTTCGTCGCTCTGACAGTGGCCGAGCACAAGTGGCCGAGTAGTAACGAGTACTACGGTTATCGCGGTCCACCTGCACCGTTGAGTAGCGACGGGCGAGTGATGGACACACCGGAAGTCGCGCACGCGAGGGCGGCTCATCTCGCGACGCACGCGGAAGTCGCGGCGAGAACGGACCACGAGCAGCATCAACAGGTTTGGGAAGAGCCCGACGACAATGCGGAAAACAAATACGAGGAACACGCTTACGAAACGACGCAGCCTTATCAAGGACCCTTCGCGCCTCTCGGACACGATGGACGTGTCGTCGACACCGACGAGGTAAAATCAATGCGTTCGAATACGTTTGAGAACGACCGGAAATTCGTCGAAATTCGTGAAAAATTCTAACCAGAAGTTTTCTTGAAAGGAAAATAAATCTTGATTATTTCGTGTTTTTCTTTTATCAGGTCGCTCACGCTAAAGCGGCACATCTTGCGGCTTACGCGCAAGCCGCGGCAAAAGCGTCGCACGATTACGATTATCACGGATCCCAGAACGAGCTTTGGAACGATCGAAGCAACGACCCGTTTTACGTTACCAACGAGCCTCATCGACTCGCTTACGCCCATCATCATTCGGCTTATCGAGGTCCTCCGGCCCCCTTGGCACCCGACGGTCGAGTCTTGGACACGCCGGAAGTCGCGCATGCCAAAGCCGCCCATCTTCGAGCTCACGCTTACGCCGCGGCGCTCGCCGCTCATCGAGAAGCCGAACTTTATTATTAGTCGAACTTACTTTAACGTAACAACACAGCTACGAAAAAGCATCAAAAAATTCTTCCAGTGATATTAATTCTTCCAATACGAGAACTAACGAATTAATGTATACTCGAGTGTAAATAACATTGTCGTATGGTTAAAAAAAAACTAAAAAAATTGTATAAAATTATAAAAAACGAAATATACAAAAAGATCGAACATTTCGTCGTTTTGTTAAAAATGCGTCAGTTTTTCCCACGCCTTCGTCCCGTCTTTGCTTTCGATTACGAAAGGTAACAATTTTCGTCTAAAACGAAGTAACTCTAGATCTTTAAAAAATTCCTGAAATTGCAGGTGTTGTTTTGTTTTTTTTTAATTTCGTGCGTACAAACTATATAAATAACGATTATTATTACGAGAGAGAGAGAGAGAGAGAGCAAGCGAGGTACCGTGGGTCGCCGACGTGCACCCGTTCTATCGTCCTACTCGACGTGTACGTAGAGAAACAAAACCTTGGCGAAGCTTAGTCATTGTTAAACACGTCTAGCTAGTTGGGTGGTTAATGGAAGTCTTGGAAGTGGATAAGGTAGGCGGGTCGGTTGAATGAGAAATGGAAAGGAAGAGCACTCCCATGGTGGGCTCAACTGGCTCGGCTCCATGGGATTCGCACCTGAGATACTACTTGGCCGTTCTCGTTGAATATTTTCGCAACGCGAGACATCAGACACAAAGGACGATAAGAATTCCATCCAAGGATCGTACGAGTGCGAATTATCCTGGGAAAAGGATCGTTGCATCTCCATCTCGAATATCCGATCGTTATGATTTTTTTTTCTTTTTCGAATTTTTTTGATATCATCCCCGATGTCGCAACGAGAATATCGTCGAATAAAAGTCAGACAATCGAAAATCCTATCGTTACGAAATTCGAGCCGAGACACGAGAAATTTATCGACGGAACGTTCTTTCCTGTCAATCTCGTTCGTTGTTGCACCGATTTATGGAAATTGCTGAAAATGTATATACGTCGTATGACGTGAAACACAAGCTGCTCTAATGCGATCCACCCAATCTCTCTATAACGACGTATCGTTAATCGAGCCATTGTCACATTCCTCGTCGGGCATGACCAATTGCGTCCTTGTACGAACTACCGTGTTCGTGCTGACGGGAGATAAGAAAACCGGTTGAAATGCACGATATCGCTCGTTCGATCGTTGTCTCGATCGCCCACGGATCGAAAAACGAGCAAAAGCAAAACGTGTGAAACGACAAATAATAATCAATCGATAATTAATTAAATATAATCATGAAAAAAATAGCTATTCGTAAAAAAAAAACGTGTAATTTATAATTGAGCGTTTTTTAATTTTCAGTTCAATCGCAAAAATATCAAATAAGGTACAAAAAAAACATGCTTATCGTATAAAACAGCGAAAAATTTCTAGCTCGATATCGCTCGAGCGATTTCGGCAGGGAAACAACGCCTATCGCGAGAATCTAAGGAGATGCATTAAAGTCATGGTTTTTTTGTTTTCTAAATGGCAGTGCACAGGAAGAAGAAGAAGGAGGAGGAGGAATAAACCGATAGTGAGTAGATAAGAATTTTTTCGAGGGATTCTACGATTAGATATACTCGTTAGCCTTTCATTCTTCGTTTTTTGTTTTCCCAATGCGGATGAGGTAGATTTTTGTGCGTATTGAGTTTATACTAAAAATAAAGAAAGAAAAAGTACGTAACAAAAATTAGAAAAAAAAAAAAACATAAAATAAAACACAGAGAAAAAGAGTAATAACTAAATTTCGTTTGAAAAATCCTGGTCTCTCGAGGGAGGTAGATAATGAAAATTCATCGAGGTACGAGAGTACCAGGATATTCTAGTTTTCAGCGAATGTTCCATGGATCGTCACCGATCCAAATCCGAATATCGGGAATGCTTCTTTCTTTTCTGCAAATCTTAATTGAAAATATGTGTGTTTATCAAGCGATCGGTCGGTTTTCGTTGCGACGTACGGGTTGGTTTTTGAAGTTTCGTTTTAGTAATCGTCTCTTGGTTATTTAGTAGTGATTGTTCCATGCACCGTTCCAGTCACCGTTGTTCCACGCTGAATTATAAGCTCCGGAATCAGCCTCGGCCGGACCGGCAGGTGCTCGCTGAGCCTCGGCGTTGAACAACGAGAAATGCACCGCCTTGGCTTGCTGTACCTCGGGCGTATCGACAACGCGACCGTCAGCACCGAGAGGAGCCGGTGGTCCGCTAGAATTGTTTTATTTTTCATTAGAAACTCATCGAAACGAGATCGATATTTATAGATCGAAACGAAAGTTCGATCTATAAATAATTAAATCGTTACCTATAATGAGCGGCGGCAGCGTAATGCGCGGGTCCCGCGTAATTAGGCGCGCCGGCAGGATTCCAAGCTCCATCGCCACCGGGAACCTTCGGAGCACGAGCATTCGCGTCAGCGAGAGCTGCGAGATGTGCGGATTTGAGTTGAGCTACTTCCGGGGTATCGACGACGCGACCGTCCGGTCCAAGGGGCGCAGCAGCCCCGTAGCCAGCGTGAGCACCGTAAGCCGGTCCGCCGTACCACTGAGGCTCGGCGAAAGCCGTAGCGATGATGGCCGATAAGAAAATCTGATAAGAGACACGATCGAGAGAAAAAATGGAGGAATTAGAAAATATTTTTCAAAATAACGAGTCTCGCTTGACGTCGTACACGACGAATCGAGATTAACGACGCGTCGATGTATTTTCGACGTTGAGCCATCCACGATCGCTCATTTTCACTCTCGCTTCGTTCGCCTTTCACCTCGGCCGGTTTCACTCTCGCTCGAGACGATCGGTTCGATAATTCCAAAAATTACAAATACCCGAGAACGTCGTGACGAAAGAATTTATTTCGGGCTCGACAACGAGGAAAAGCGCGACGAGGACATTAATACCGAGATTTATCGACGCTCCTGTAATTCTAAAAATACAAAATCAAACCTCTGTAACACAACGAGAATATCGATCGTCTTTTAACGATCTCAGGTGGAAAAATCGAGAAACGCGAATGAATTTATAACCGTGGTGATTTAAATATTTCAGAAAAATCGATAGAGAGAATCTATTGATAGAAAAAAATCGTTATCGATATTATCGATCGATCGATTACTCACGGTACGAATCATGTTGCTGATAAAAAAAAACTGAAAGATCGGATTATCCTTGGTCGAACGTTGGCTCCTTGTGTCGATGCTGATCTTCCGGTGCAACGAGTCTGCATGGCTCGAAGTTGAGCGAATCGTCCAATTTATAGAGATTCGCTTGTGCACCGCGATCGGGAGAGACGCGTATCGCCCCACCCGGGAATCTTGGTATCGAGCTTCATCGAGCGGCAGAACCGAGTCGCGACACACCCAAGAAAATGCTCTCTTTTCTATGTCTATATAGCGTCACTAGCGAGACAGCGAGGCCCTACCCCGTAACATTTAACGCGCCTTGACTACTCGCACACTTTGCACACGTTTATTACACACACACATGCACATTGTCAACATCGTTAATATCGCATACAGATATATAGGAAGTGACTAGGGAGTCATAAGCGCGCGTGGACAACGTGTGTCGCGGCTACGATCTCTGGGCGCGTGCCCAAGTGCGTTCCCACATGCGCCCGACGCGCATTCGAGGACGAGAAGGATATGCGATTCCTATTCGTCGTAAGATCGATGACGTTCGAGTCGTTTATTAACATCGACATTTCGACGATAAATATCAATGATAATTCGATATTTTTAAACCATTAAATCCACGCAGCTCGATTCAAAAAATACGAAAAATTACTTTGAGAATTTCTCGACTGTTTCGTCAAATTCGTCGTAAAGAAAGCTTTAGCTTTGTATTATTGTATTTCGCTGAAAGAAAACATTGTGAGATGACATTGTCATTGACTTTGTGGAAAATTGTATCGATAAATCGAGTTTGATCGCTCTCGTTTATCGCTCGTTTATTTTATCGGTTCGCGGCGAGGGGGTGATCGGGCGTTTAAAGACCGGAACCGTTAGACGCGCTTGAAATAATTGCGCGAGCCCGATCGCTCGCGCCGACAGAGCCGTTAATCCACTACGCCCCGTTCACGGACGCGCGACCTTGAAGAATTATTGCAGGAGAATCGTAGGAACGATAACGCCGCAAAGTGCCCGAGGATCGTGATCGGTGCGAATAACGAGAAGCTTGGTAGACAAACTCGTTCGGTCTCGATCTATCGCCCGACACTCGGCGATCAATGCCGCATTCCCGAGCGAGACCGGTGGCATGAGCCTCGACCCGTGTCTCTCATTTAAACTCTATATTATCAGGAAATACTCTCGTATAACGAGACACAAGATTAGATCGAGTGATCGAGCATGAGCGAAAAAAAAGAGGAAATTTACGACATCGTAATTTCAATTTGTCCTAAAAGTTCCTAAAGAATCAAAAAAAAAATTTTAATTTATTCACGAATCAAACGAAAAGTCTGTTTTTATTGAAAAATTTGTCGTGTCAGAGTGGAAGGTATTATTATCGTTCGTCTCGCGACAGCTATCTATAACTCGCACCGAGAATGTGTCAAATGCGCATAAGTGCACTAAATTGCGTATCACTCTCTCTCTCTCTCCCGCCCCGTCTCTTTTTCTCCCTCGGTATGCAGTAGAGAGACGAAGAATGATTTTTTAAACGAATCTCGCTGACAGATCCGTGAGAGTAACGAGCGAGAAATTCTCGCTATTCACTCCTCACCCCGGTGTGTTCTTGATTTCGCAACATTTTATAATATGCACAAGTGTTCGCCCCGTCTCGCTGTCGTTGTACGATGGTAAAATGCTCGGTAACCCGCGTCCTGGTTCGCCGACCAGGTCGCACGTTGCACTCTGCTCACTCTCTCTCTCTCTCTCTCTCTCTCTCTCTTTATCTCTCTCTATCTCTATCTATCTATCTCCTCGTTGTGGGCATAGAAATTTTCTGCATTACAGTCGTAAACGTCGTCATCGTCGCCTGTCCTCGTGGCTAAGACACCATATATCTATAGTTTACATACATAAATACATGAATATACACATGCTCGAGGTTCGACACGAGACGAAAGACAATTATATCGCGATGAACTAATTTTTTCCAAATATTTTATCCTGCGATCGATTTCCACTCATCTATGCGGATATATATATATATATATATATATAGGTGACGCACGAACAGACGATGCACGTAATCTATCAGATATAAGACTCGCAGCAGCGATTAATCAAAATGTTTCTCGAACCGGTGATGCCTTAGTAAAAATGAAATTGGTTTAACAGAGCGCATGATGCGTTTGGCCATTTCAAACACGTCGATCAATTTTAACTCGACGCAATGAAATTTCCACTGCGTTCATTTATAACGAGTATATTCTAGACGTTTCACCTGTCGAAATAAATGTATGTGTACATTTAATTAGTCGAATGATAATTAAGTGAAATTCGTTATAGTGAAAATTGTATAATTCGCTGCGTTGTCCGAATGATATATGATTTTTTTTTTAATATTTTTTTATTTCTATTTTTTTTTTTTTTGCTAAGATCAATTTCAATTTCATTCGAGCAATGTTCAACCGGCTTTCCTAACCGAGCACAATTTTTACGCACAGTTAACGAATTTCACGGATTACGCAGGAATATGTTCGAATATACAACGGATTGGCACAATACGTGACGCAAGCTGCGTGAATATTGCGCCGGTGGTCGAGAACCTGGGTGGTACACAGGACACAGCCGCAGAATCCGGTGGAATTTCAGTGACGTTGCGAAATTTGAGCTGTACGTGCGAGTATCGTAGAGAATTCGTGTAGTGGCGAGATAAAACAAGACGTTATACAATTTCTCCTGTACGGTCTCACCTTATTCCGAGGGAAACAACGGGGCACTCGAGCAGCAAAACGGAATATACCGGCACGAGGCACTCTTTGGAACGAGCGAGCAGAGATCAATCCTCGGCTCCTCTCTCGCTCGCCGTCGACGAGATCGATCGAGTCGCGAGATTCGAAGGAATTTCGAAATTCAAGGTCGTTTTAAGGCACGGGAACAAAATTGACGAAGATTTGTTTATAGAAAAAACATTCATTTTCAAATAACGAGACATTTTTGTAAAATGAATCGCATCTCTTTGGAGGAATTATCTTGTTAAGAAATTTTATCATTTCAGAGCTAATAACTCTATGTCTAACAACATGCGATTTTACGATGCAATATCGAGGCAGTATAATGTAATTATCGATAATTGTAGGGTATAAACATTTTTCCCGCGATCAATTAATAGACGGG
This sequence comes from Netelia virgata, assembly GCA_951802705.1. Taxonomy (NCBI): domain Eukaryota; kingdom Metazoa; phylum Arthropoda; class Insecta; order Hymenoptera; family Ichneumonidae; genus Netelia; species Netelia virgata. The sequence continues at coordinate 32,849,322 of OX637867.1, read as the reverse complement.
ATTTTTTTTACTTTTGCTTATTGAATCTTAGAACAATCGATTGACTCATAGAAATTGTTGAATTATAATTACCCAGATCGACGAAAAATATGGACGAGAAAATTATTCGATGTCCAAGGCAAAATGCGACTGTTCGTACCGATTTCAGTGGCTGCCTTGTGTCTTCCGATATAGAAATTAAGCTTTCACATTGTCCGTGACGTTCTCACTAATTTTCGAAGATTCACATAAACGATGAGGAAACAATACCCAAGGGGATTTGAAAATTCGAAATAAGACCCGAGGGGTTTTGAAAATTCGTATATAAACCAAGTCCGATGGTACGAACGACACATCCTCGAAGATCAAACACATCGAGAATGAAGTTTTTAGTGAGTTCATGCGTGTTATAATTAATTAATCATCGTTTAATGCAAAAAAAATCAAATAAAGAAATATTAATAAATAATGGCGCAAATAAACAATCGCATTGAGAAAATTTTCTAATAATTTGCAGATCTTGAGCCTTTGTACAGTGTTGGCGACAGCCAAACCGCACGTGTATCTTTATAATGGAGCGGTCGAAATGCCGGTCGACAGCAATGGAAGAGTGATCGACGCCCCGAAAATTGCTGAAATCAAGGCAGCTCATCTCGAAGCACAGGGATACCCCGTCAAGGTCGTTCAAGGTTATCAAGGTCCTCCGGCACCTTTGAACGAAGCGGGTCACGTCGTCGACACACCCGAAGTCGCTCAGCTTAAGGCTGAACGCATCGCAGCTTTGGAACAGGCGACTGCCGCGGCTCTTGATGCTGCAGCAGCAGCAAGACCTGTGCACGTCAAACCCTTAACTGTGGCTCAGTCTCAACGAGTGCCTATTTTTATGTTCGATGGTCCAGGTTTCTCTTCGTCTTACGAGCATCAACATAACGGACCTCAAGCTTCCATCGGACAGTATAATCTTGGGTTTGACCGTGAAGAAGTCGCCAGAATGAGAGCCGAATATCTCGCTGCTTTGGCTCAGAATCCCGCTAAAGATGGTGCAGGATTTTCGAACGGTATCTCATCTTCGTCTGGAGGATATTCGAACCAGGCATCAACAGGCCATCAGACACAAGGACTTTTGGTTACAAGACCATTTGCAACCCAGAATCATTACGGGAACCCATTGGCTCCTGTTGGTGGACACGTTGGTCCATCCTCTCAGTCTTACTCTGGAGAACATACGTACGCAGGAACAGGAGCTCAACAGACTCAACAACTTTCGCTTTCGAGACCGGCTGATGTTAAGCCCGAATGCACAGGACACGAAAGTGTCACAGGTGTACAAGCTACTTCTTCAGCTCACGTTAATTCACAAACTGTGGCTGTCGCAGCTACACCAACCTCATCTCCTTCGTATGGAGAACATTCTTACGTGGAACCGGCAAGTCAACAAACACATGGATTTACTGTTATCCAGCCTCAATATAACGACTTTCCAACTTCCACGGGTGGGCATGTTGATACTTCCCCGCAGAGTCACCCTCAAGGATTACCTTATGGGGTAGCATCATTTCAACAGACTCAGCAATTTGCCACAAGTGAACAAGCTACTTTTTCAGGTCACGTTAATTCCCAAACTGTGACTGTAGCAGCCACACCAACCTCATCTCCTTCGTATGGAGAACATTCTTACGTGGAACCAGGAAGTCAACAAACACATGGATTTACCGTTACCCAGCCTCAATATAACAACTTTCCAACTTCCACCGGAGGACATGTCGCTACATCCCCTCAAAGTCACCCTCAAGAATTACCCTATGAGGTACCATCAGCTCAACAGACTCAGCAATTAGCCACAAGTGAACAAGCTACTTCTGCAGCCCACGTTAATTCCCAAATTGTGGCTGTCGCAGCAACACCAACCCCATCTCCTTCGTATGGAGAACATTCTTACGTGGAACCAGCAAGTCAACAAACACATGGATTTACCGTTACCCAGCCTCAATATAACAACTTTCCAACTTCCACCGGAGGACATGTCGCTACATCCCCTCAGAGTCACCCTCAAGAATTACCCTATGAGGTACCATCAGCTCAACAGACTCAGCAATTAGCCACAAGTGAACAAGCTACTTCTTCAGCTCACGTTAATTCCCAAACTGTGGCTGTCGCAGCCCCACCAAGCTCATTTCCTTCAACCGGAGGAAATTCTTACCAGGAACCATCCAGCCAACAAACTCATGGATTTATTACTAACAACCCATCATACGTCAACCCTTCGGCTCCCACTGGTGAACACATCGCTTCATCCTCTCAGTCTCACTCGGAAGAATATTCCTACGTGGGAGCAGCAACTCAACAGCCTCAACAATTAGCAGTTACGAATCCATCGGTGATTAACCCTCAACCTATCAAACTTCCAGCGTCGACCGGTCAACTCGTCATTCCATCACCTCAGTCAAATCCCCAAGGATATTCCTACCCGGTACCAGCAACTCAACTGAACGAGGAACCATCTTTCACTAAACCAGTAGCGGAGAAGCCCGAATGCACAGGACACGAGTGTTCCTCGAGTGAACACGATACGACCGTACCTCAGGCAAGTTCTCGACTTGCAACGGCCGCAGCCACGCCAATCTCATCTTCTTCACCCGTATTTCTCGAAATCGTCCCATCTCAAAATTTCGGAAAACCTCTACCGTTCAATGAAAACCAGGTCCAACTTTTGCCTCAGCCTCAAACTCAACAGTTTAATGTCCCAACCTCGTCCCAAGCAGTCGTTCATCGATCTAACAAAATCACCGAGGAACAGAAAACTGCAACTCAGGTCGCCAATTTTGCAGCCTTGAATCCAAGTGGATCGTCGGTCTACACCCACGCTCCAGTCAGATTGGAAACGGAACCGCTGAAAAACAATAATCATCGGCTAATTGTGAAACACGCGGTTCATTCTCGTCCAACTTACGATGGGCCACTCGCCCCCCTCGACTCCAACGGCAACGTCATCGATACCGAAGAAGTGGCTGCTTTGAAGGCCGAACATCTCGCTATCCTCGAACGAGCTAATGCTCAAGCGATTAAACTCGCCAATGCCGCGAATCTCAGGAAAACCACCCCTGAACCAACTTATTCATCCCCTAAAAATTAGAAGAAGAAAAAACAAATTCAGTTTCATATTCGAATACGCAATATTGAAAATCATCTCCGTAAATTTCAATTCGTCGAAATTATGAAAATGTAAAGAGCGTTAGAATTTCATTACGCAATAAAGCAAGAAACAAGAACACGAAATAACGTTAATCCAAATGCACGAAGTTTTTGATTAGGCTCGATTGCTCAACCGCCGAAATAGTCGAACGTAAGACTCCGTTTGTACGGCGATTCGATCTCCCGCCACCTCTATGGAAGAGACGGAGTGAAATAATAACCGCAGAGTCCAAGACGAAAATCCAAAAGAGTCTCAACGCGATGGTCACGCCCGGTGATTTCACGAATGTGGCAAGAAAACAGATATCGTATTTGTACTCAACCGCACGGGAGAGGATTGCACCAATTGTACGGTTTCGATAGAGACCCAACCATCGCACGGGTGCAACACGAAATATCCTTTTGACTCGTACACATAGACAGCCCCCTCCTCCTGCCCCCTCCACCCTCGCGGGCGATCTCTTTATTTTGAAAGCAAAAGCCGTGCCGAGACGTTGAGCTATATTATTTGCCAACATAGCATCACGTACGCGCGTGCACTATACCGTGATGAAACGAGACGAAGGTACCAACTTGGAGGGGGAGAGATGTCGAATGGCCGAAGAAAAGTATTCGTTCAACGTTACTTGAGTACTTCATGATTAACATCTACGTAATGACTTCCGGCGAGAATCTATGATCGACGAAAGTTATTTTCGACCTATCGCGTCGATAAAACTCGGTTTGATTAATTTCACAACGACTCGGATGATACGTTAGCGCTTACTTATTAATCGTAGCAATAAAATTTTGTGACTATTGTTTGATTATCTAATACGTATCACGGGACTAGCTATGATCCGAAGTCGAATTAAATTAGATCACTGCAAGTACACACTTTCAAACGGTTACGACGAGGAAAAAAACTGGTTTTTTTTGCAAAAATATAATTTAGTATTGGGCAAGAATTTAATTTGTACGTTGTTCTCTGCTCGTAGAAAATCCGATCTACGTGCATTAATAACATTTGAGAAATATTAATCGAATTAATAACGTCGTGTGCTTCAGAAATAAAATTAAGCATTGTACGAATTTTAATTCGCACCTTTTACTGTGTTTGTAGACAATGCGATTCATATGAATTGACGAAATCTTTTAAATGAATCATATATATATATACAATCAATAAAATCAATCAAATTAATCAAATTAATTAAATTAATAATATCGAACGTCAAATTTGTTATCCCATTTTTTAAAAATATAAATCACATATAAACCCAGAGATCAATAAGTAGGAGGCAATGTCACATTTCGTCTGGGGTAAACCCGATACCGAGTCTCATGAATCTTAATTAGGAGGGAAAAACGTTGGAACGGGGTATCGCGTGGGTCGTTGAAAAGGTGATCGAGAATCGTTGAAAAAGTTCTAGCGAGGGCTGAGGTGGAAGTAGCGTAGTTGTCGAGGGTGCCCTGGACTTTGACGATGAAGAATTTGTCATTTACCGTATCGAATGTATATCGAGTCGCGATGTCGATAATACGTTACGAGGCTATAAATGATACCGCGACGCGTTATTGTGTATAACAGCGTCGATGCAAGTTTTACAATAGACATTCCCGAGATATATCCGCCTCTGTCCTCGTCCGGGACACACCTTTTACGTCGCGTTTACACACGCAAATGATGACAATGCTGTAATACATACGCATATAGGTATTCATCCGTCGGCCAGCAGTATTTGTGAATGAACCCATGGACCGCCTTGTATTGGCCCCGCGTTAAATCTCTATTGTCCACGTGATTATTAATTTTTCACGAATGTTGCGCGATCGATAGCGCGCCGTATTCGATAGACAGCCTATCAAACTTAAATATTCAAAAATTACTCACTGAATACCAACGCACAATGAAGCGTTAATTTAGTTTGACATTCATTCATTTGTTTATCAATATTCGACCATATTAATATTTTTAAATAAATTTTTATCTAATATTTCGATCGAAATATTTACAAATTACTCATCGAGTACATACGATATCGATTCACTTCTTTATTTATATTATATTATTATTATTACAAATGTTATCATATTTATCGATAATTTTTTTTAAATCACGGTTTAATATTCTAATCGAAACATTAAAAAGTTATTTCTTTATTAGCATTAAATTAATATTATCATATTTATGAATTTTCTCCTAAATTCGTAATCGTCGAGACTCGATATTATCAACGACGATAATAAAAACACAATTTTCGTCAAAAATAAAATTTCACAGCTGGTCAAGTACGAGTTACATAAACGAGGATTAATAATTATCCACTGATCGCGAGGTAAAGGTAAGATGATCGTTCAGCGACGAGAGCGAAGGTGGACGTTCGCGCGTCGAACAATGAACATCCAGGCTGGTGAATCGGGCGTGCCGGAATATGGTTTGAAATTTCAGAGATAAGAGCGAAGAGGGGTTGACGATGGTGGAAGGATCGTTCTTTGTTTCGCCAACGTATCGTATTATGCGGTATATGGGAATGTAGTAACAACGATGCCACGAGGTCCTCATTAACAGGGAACGATGCGTTTTATCGGGGAAATCTATCATTAAAACACCCACCTGTATCGCGATATAACACAAATATACGTACATATGCGCATACGCCATATATATTTACCGCTCAAACTCCCGTAGAGTCGAGCCTTCTTTACGAATAATTTTATCAATTAATTAACATCGATGACAATTTAATCGATTAATCACTAACGATAAGAAGAATTTTATCAATTAATTGATCAAAACGAAACAACGACGAGGTATCGAATGATTTCGTAATCGCGCATTCCATAACGCTTGTCCATCGAGCATGTTCGACGCGATCGATCATAACGATTCGTGTCAGGAAAATATTTGAAAAATGAAATAAAAAATCGTCGGTTATCCCGTCGCGTCTAACAAACTTAACGGCAACCTGTGCGCCGAGATAGAGGTCGCGTTACTTAACATGGAACGAGCTGTATTGCGACTCGTTGTAGAATGAAAGAAAATAAAAAATAAGAATAACAATAACGACAATAATAATAAGAAATAACAAGGGAATTAAAAAAGAGAAGGAGGCACACAACGGCGAGACGCATAGTTCGTGTGTATAGTAGCATTATAACACCCACCAGGGCTCGCCCGCAGAAAATCGAACGACGCAATCGTGCTGTCATTGCATCACGCCCTGGCACCTTCGTTCGATGAATATGTTTACGATATACGTCGTAAGAAGGGAGGTGAGAAGAGAAAAACAAAACTTATTAAGAACAATTCGAGCGCAAGCTCGAAATCACGAATACATTATGTGTATAAGCGTACGTGTGTGTAAACTAGGGAAAAGTAGACGAAGTGAGGACGTGCTAGCGAGTCGAAGGCATTTCGAGCCAAAATTATATATATACGTACGCGATCTACACGCGTTGAAGCATGCGTGCGTAACGATCTCGTGGGCTACCGGATCTTCGATAATATACGCGTGCGTGCTCGAGCACCGAGGCATACTCAAGCTATATTCAAATGTTCATTTTATTAGCCAGCTACTGTTCTCGCAAGAAAATCTACCCTTCTGCCGATACGCAATGAGTGTTTTCTTATTAATTGACCGTATGTGTATATCGGGCGTTCTATGCAAATTTAACGACGAATCTCATTGTTCGAAATTAGAAAACAATGTTATCATTGTTGTAGAATACGTACCTCGAGATTAAAAGATGATACAATTATTCGCAGATTTTTTTAAGCTCCTTGTAGCCGCGTCGATCGAATTTAATAATTAATAGAATTGTTTTAGAAACGATTTGAAATCTTTTTATATTTTGATTATTTTGTAGTTGACATAGAACGTTCTATATATTTGAGTAAATGAAATGACGCGCGCGACAGATTAGGAAATTGTCCATATAGTCGACTGCTTGAATAGGATTGGCCCATATAATCGAGTGATGAAAATGAAACGCCCCATATAGCAGCTCGTAGCGAGATACTTTCGAATTATTTTCATTTTCACGCTCGTTACATGCCACGTGAGCTGTTATCGCATACAATGACCCACAAATATTATTCCTCGTTTTCATCGCGGCATAATACAACGATAATTCGTTCGTTCGCCGTGAATCAATTCGCCGATAAGCTTTTCGGCGCCCGCGGCAATATCGAACCACCGTCAGAAATAGAACGTTCTATTTCCGTATTAAGTCAGAATTTGTAAACATCATGAATATTCGTAGATTTGTTATATATATACATATTCATGAGGATTTAACTATCTCGTATAAATCACGAATTGATAAATCGTACAAATAATACGCATAAAATGATAAATCGTGTAATAATCTCGTAGGAATCGAGAATTAGATTAATTTTAGGGATCTCGTTTCTCGTCGTCGATAGCGAGGGAGGTGTTTAAGCGAAGGGGTTGTAACAGGTGCGCCGGACGTTTTATTCAAAGGTAAATGGAGATTAATGACGCCTCGGTTAAAATGTCCTGTCGGAACGTTTGACGCTCTTTTTCTTCCTCGTCGAGGAAGGATTTGTTTCTTTTTTTTAATATCAAACTCTCGTATCCGCAATTACGACGTCATGGAAAAAACACAACTATCCTTCGATCTAATCTGCTGTTTTTCGTTCATGAATCTCTGAAAACTTCTCAACGACGATGCCATTCAAAACGCACAAAACATTCCAACGACAAAAATTATTTTATAATTATATAAAATATAATATTTTATATAATTATAAAATAATTTTTTGTTTACCCAATTGTCATAATGAAGAATAAATTGTAATTCATTATTTGTAATTATTTGGGGATTATTCCGTTTTTATTGCGTTTGCGGAAAAGCAGGTAGCGTTTTCGAGGACGAGCCTGTTGCAAAGTTTCTTGCCCACCGATCTCTCACGACCTTGACTCACCTGCCGACCCTGTCACTCATTCACCTTAACGCGATACACTTTATAATACTTTCTCGCGTTTCACGATCTCACTCGCTCTCTTATTAATTTCTTTTCTCCTCATTGTTCTCTCCTTCTCGCATCATTTCTCGTACGACGAAGCATCGCTTTTATCCTTGCCGCACGTACGTTCGCCAACGACTTTTTTTCTCGCCCTATCCATTTTCGACTTAACGAATATCTCGAACGATCCGGTTATTATACGAAGGAATATACACGTTTTTATTTCTCTTCGATAAACATAAATAAAACTTTCGATACAGACGCCCGGCTACTTCGCGAAAAATATTCATGCTACGAAGGTTTACGAGTTCGGCAGTTTTTGGAATTGCCATGAGAATTATAATTTGCAATTTATCGACTCGCCCCCTTTATGGCCAGAACCATTAACATCCGTATATACTTAATGTTTTACGATTTTGGTAATTTACCACGATTTACCTATCGAACCGAATCGATTGAGACGAATCAAATATTCAAGATCGAATCGATATCGATTATATCTTTTTTCTCGATAAACGATCTGCATTTTGTTTTCAATGAATTTAGCCATCTTGTAAATCCTTAATATTTCACGTAATTAACTTTTATTAGAAATTAAAAAAAATAGTTCACGAACGTTTGTAGGTGGCGGCGTAGGATGAGAATGTGTCGCATAACATCGAAAGCGTCCTTGCGAACTGTCAGCGAGGTATCGTTTTACAATAATAAGTCGAACGGCAATTCGATATGTCAAAAAAATAAAATAAACTTTTTCTTTCTCATCTAGTATTTACGTCAGGATATATTTAAATTCGTTAGCCTCGGAATTCCATTGCTATACATCGTCCGATCTGATTTTCGACACCGATCGAGATCGAGAAATACGTAAATGCAAATCAACGACACGACGATATAGCGTAATGCCAGTAAATATCGTGTATCGAAGTTAACTCGACACGTGTCCCTCTTCACGAAGATCGATTAACGTTAATCAATATAAAAATCCTTGTTTATCGCAAGACCAATCGCGTTTACACATGTACACGTTTTAAACATAATAAATTATTTCAATAAAACGTTACAAAATACGATGAAAACTATTTAATCTTACGAAAAATTCACCATTTTTCTTTTCCTTTAATTCGTCATTTTTTTAATTTTACGACGCTCTTTCCTCGAAACTACCCTTATCGAATCGACGCCGATATTTGATGAATAAATCGTCGATAAAATTATCGATAAATATCGATCGATTCGACGAGATCGAGGAAACGATCGTTCGAAACGAGATCAATGAGTACGAATTTAGAGAACGAGACTCGACGAGAAGTCGCTTCGAGCAAGGTCGGGCGAGTGAGGGTTGATGGTATTTTGCTCGCGGCAAAGGAGCTTCTGACCTCGTGGTCGAGGAGAAGCGGTTGCTGGACATCGACAAGAAAGATGAGGAACTTGTCTCTCGGCTCGACTCGAAGAGGGAGATCGGTTGGGTCTGGGAGGGAAACGACATAGAGAGGGAAATTATGATGAAAAACGATACATCGGAATCGTGTGAGAAAGATGGCGAGCCCTTCGCCCGTTCGTTATTGATATATACCCAGATCTTAATACGGGGGCTCTACCGATCGTGAATGTAACAGAGCTAATGTCAATGTCATATGTACACAACTTTGGGTCGTCGAATAGTAATGTACTTTTGCTTCAGGGCGTAGTCCCCCACCCGAGTAACGAACTACGAGTGACTCCCTACTCGATTCCCCATATATAAAAGGAGTACCCGACAACTTGGTACAGCATAAACAGTTCAAGTCTGTCAGCGAGTACTGGAATTCCAGCAGCGCTGAAAAAAACGAACAAAAACCCTCATCGAAATCATGCAGACTTTCGTGAGTATCTGATAACAAAAATATAGGGAAATTAGAAAACAAAAAAAACGATCGGTCTACTGAATCATTTCTTTCGAAAAAGTCGATAAATACTATAATTATAATTTAACGATGATAATGAAGAGTATCAATTAATAAAATCAATAAATATGATTATTAAAATTTCGCATAATCAATCATTTCAATTTGTTTTACATCGATAAATATCGTAATTAAAATCTCGTAAACATAATCGATAATTACCGTGAAAATAAATTAATAATAAATGTAGCTCTATCGAGTGGAAAAAATCGTAAAGGATCGGGGGTTAATTACGATGGAGATTCGACTCTACTAGCGTGAAATGGACATTATTTCGGAAAATTGTTAATTGTATAAACAAAAATATATCGACGGTATTAAAATTTAACGACGTGTCGTAATAATAATTTTTATATCGTTGAATTTATTCGTTTTAATCGCGAACTTGATGGATGAGTGAATAAAGCACCATAAATGGGCGGGTGATACCTAAAGGAAATTTCGTTCACACGTACTTAAATTTCACCGTGAAAACGCGCCTCCTCGAATCTACGTTTCACTAACAAACAAACGCTTCTCGTGTGTTTTTATTTACAATTTTTTTTATATTTTTTCGTCATGCATAGTTGTGGTAGCTCGAGAGCCGTGCGAAAGAAAAAACGAGAGTCGACAGTGTCGAGACGCACCGCTACAATGACTCTGTTACCCACGCTCGAAACACTTTCGCCAAAGTGCATTAAAAACGGTCGAACCGCGTAAATTTCGGTTTCACATCATTCTCGTTTGTTCCGACATCTCGAATTTATACATTTTTCTCTCGCAATATTCCATTGATTTTCAAATTTAAATGTGTTTTTTTATTTTAATTTAAATAAAATGCGACAAATTTTGTCGTGAAATAATTGCCGCCAAAGTGTATTAAAAACGGTCGAATCGCGTATATTTCGGTTTCACATGATTCTCATTTGTTCCGACATCTCGAATTTATAGATTTTTCTCTCATTCGGCAATATTCCATTGATTTTCAATTTTAAATGTCTTTTTTTACTTTTTTTTATTTTAATTTTTATAAAATACAATATATTGTGTCATGGAATAATTGCCGATACGTATATTCCAGGACGATCGTGATTTTGACTTTTATTTAAAAAATCAAACATTATTATTAATAATCGTATCTTCGGCAATAAGTGCGAGTGTTAGATTCGAAATTAGAGATAGGTGAAAGAACAAAAGCCAACGAGACGCCAAAAGTGAAACACGCGTCGCCTATTTCTTCTGAGCGCGATTATCTCTCGCATTGCGTAGTAAACAATAGCGAAATTATTCATGCCACGCATCGCGGATATTATCGTAGCGTGACGATTCACCTGCATTATAGAGTCGTAACGCTTAATATTCGCACGAACGTATGAATTATAAACGGATAAGGAAGAGTCGGCGAAGAAAGAAATAGAGTTGAGAAATCAAGCCCATAGAAGGAAAAACTGTAACTACAATTTCATTGATATTAAACGTTGCCTCTACATTCCAATTTAAACCAAAAAAAACTGCTTTGAAATTGATATTATTGTTTCAAATTATCACAATAATCGTATTAAATAAATAAATCAATTAATAACGACACGATTGAAGTAACAGTCTTATTTCACTGATACCAAAATGTCCTAATTTTATTATTATTTTTAATTGAATTTTGTTATTTTAATTTTTAACTATTTCCAAGCTTTGCTTTATTTTCCTAATGAAATTTCAGATCGTTCTCTCCGCCCTCGTGGCTGTGGCAGTTGCGGCTCCAGGTTATCTGGCTCCTGCATACGTGCCCTACGGTTATCACGCACCTGCACCGATCGGACACGACGGTAGGGTAGTCGATACACCGGAAGTCCAACAAGCAAAGGCCGTTCACTTCGCCGCTCACGCTCACGAAGCTGCCAGAAATTCTTATGGCTACGGTTACGCGCCCGCACTCGCCTACGCAGCTCACCCGTACGTTGGTTATCCGGTTCACGCTTATCACGCTGCACCACTCGCAGCTGATGGACGTGTCGTCGATACCCCCGAGGTTGCTCATGCCAAGGCCGCTCATCTCGCCGCTCACGCACAGGTACGTTCGATCATTTATTTTTATATTTTTTAACATTTTCTTTTCACTTTTCCTTCGTCGATTTCTGGAAAATTGTCGTATCTTTTGTATCGTTTAAACAGTAAGCTAGATTTTTTATTTAACTGGCATTTGTGTTTTTTGTTTTTTGTTTTGTATCAGGAGGCTGCCAAGACCGGTGGAAGCGGATACGGAGCACTCGCTTACGCGCATTCCCCGATCTATGCTTACGGATACAGCGCCGGTGCACCGATAGGACACGATGGTCGTGTAGTTGATACACCGGAAGTCGCCCATGCCAAAGCAGCTCATCTTGCCGCTCATGCCGCAGCCAGTCATTAAACGATATTTTTCTTCTTATATTACGGAACAAAAAAATGTATTATACGAAAAAAAATTGTCACGCCCTCGGTCAAGCTCAAATCGTATTCTCCGGTGAGTGCGAGAGATAGAGGGAAAATTCCTTTGCTCTCTCGATGAAACTGACATTGTGATTATGCGAAATTTCCACGCGCGGATGCAATAAATATTCGTGTCAAAACATCAAATATGTGTGTCTCGATTATTTTATCCTCGAAAAACCTTTTTATTTGAAAAATTGCATCTTTTCAATTGGCCATTGAAGTATGTACAAGATTTTCATGATTCGATAGCTAGGCTGCAACAGGAAACCATCATTTTTTTTCTAATCTTCCGATTTCAAGAGCCTTACGTGCCATCGCAAGAGCACCTTCCCTCGTTTTGTGTCCGCCGATGAAACGAATACTGTGACAAAAGACACAGCCCTCTATACCTGCGACTCGGGATAATTCCTCGTCCCTCAAACCTGCCCATAACTCTGGCAGAAACATCCTTGAAAAGTAATGCAAAATTGATTATAAAAAATTCAAATTTACGAAGCCTAATAATATCCAACAGTTATTTTGTACCTGCACACGAAACTATCTGGTTCGACTGGCACTGCTTGTACCCGGAATGAACCATCACCAAATATCACATACTTCATTGGTGGATCCATTACAGTTTCAGCCTCCAGCTCGAAAAGCGTTTCCTTCCAAGGCACTCCTTTCACGAGTTCCATTATTTCACCACTGGGATCGACCTGTGAAAAATCCAACCCCGTTATTTCTCCTGAACAATAAATTTATAAGAAAAAGGCTTTTTTTAAATGGTTTTTTGATTATTAGTCACTAAGATTACAACTTACGTCGAATCTTTTGGAAACGGCTTCTTTGACTATATTTCTTGCTGGTAGCCAAATACTTGCTGCTTGGTGTACGAAATATTTGAATTCCTCGCCGCACAAATCTATCGCTTTGATAAATTGGGGTTCGCTATCAATATCCACGCTGTTCCACTCAGGATTTAGTCTGGATACACGCGAGCTCAAACCCGTTACGATACGATATCTGAAATAAATCAATGTTGTTCATAAATTAAACGATCGACTTGTAAAATTGTAGCACTCGATGGCAAAACTTCTTACCGAGGTTCTCCGTCGTACATTGGTAAGCCATTATCCACAGCATCAATTTCCTTAATTAACGAGTCATAAATTTTTCTAAATATTCGTTCAATATCGACATCATCGATTACTTCAGGAACAAGTTGTCTAATGACCCTGTAGCCATAATGGCAGTAAATCAAGCCCGCGCTGCTCAATTTGATGTCCCTATTATGACCTTCCTTTTTCGTAACCGAGCCTGCCGTCTCTTTAAATTCTCTGGAATTAATCAAATGTAATAATAATAAATAAAATGGAAGTAATAAAAAATATGTTTGAAAATTTCTGGAATAATTTAGTGCGTGGCGAACATACCTCATATGGTGATCATAACGGAGTTTTGAGTGATCGTATACACCGCCGACATCCACTACAATATCACAGGTATCCAGGATTTTCAAATCACGAGACCTTAATCGTAATTCAGAAATTAAGAATACGACATTCGATGTTGCGATGAGAACGGGTGGTAAGAGAATATTCATCTTTTCACGATAATTACCTGACAATAACTGCATTTTTGTACTCTGGCAGTTGCTTCAGCATAAAACAAGCTAGTGCTTCGTCGCAATGAAAGCGACCGTCATGAGTTCCAATTTTTATGCTTTTCGTTGTCATCGTGGAAAGATTGTGAAAGAGCCTCTGCTGTTTAACGTGATGATGAGGAAGTCTGGCGAAAAACGTGGTCAACTTTACAGATGAGGTCAACAAAGTATTCCAAATTCTCATTCCACTGGCAAAACTTTGTTGTTGGTATTATTTCAATTCGAAATGATGGTTTTGTGAATCAATATAGAAATTTAGTACCTATACCGCCGAATTTCAATAACGCACGTTAATTCCAAACACCACGGACAAAAAAAACCTTGTAATTTTAAGGTTATACCTTCGACAATGTGTTAACCTTAGCACCGTCAACAAACACTAAGCGTATTGCGCGCGCTCCTAAAGCTTAAAGTACCGTGTGATGTTGCCTGCAGAAAAGATTGAAGCCGTCACGATTCTTCGACCGTGAGAACCCCCCACACCCCGCAGCGCTGTAGTAGCAGCGAATTCGTTGAGTATACATATATATATTCTACGGTCTGTTGATAATACCTAGCGTAGGATAATGGCATAGGTAATGTGTGTTAAAAAGAGGTACAACAATTTTTAGAAATCTCCTTTGTTCGTGTTATTTATGAGGGTTGAGTACGAGAGCGAGCACGAGCCGACCATGTAGCATACTGCTCATGCGCGTAGTACATCGTCTCTCTCTTGTGCATCGCACATTCTCTCGTCAGTGCGCTACTATTACCACAGATTAGGAGGGAGATAAGCAACGTTTAACAAACGTTGAATCCTCGAGAGTTGGTTCTGCGACATCTGAGCGGCTAAAAGATGAACTTTTGTGGTACCCACGTTAAGTTGGCCGCAAGCTATGGTAGTCATATATATGGCAAAGGTTACATATATATTATATAATCTCACCACGTTTGAGTGTTTCATGACTGACAACAGCTGAGCAATGAGGACGTGTGTTATTTCGAGACCCATACTTACGTGTTGCTCGAATGTTCCGAGATCCGAGTGAGCGAATTATAATATGTAATGCCGGCTCCAGACTCACACTGTGAATACCCGTGAAGGAACGTGAACGCGAGTGTATGGTTTTCACACCTGTTTACGGAATTCACGTTGCGCGGCGTTCGTGGGTGGGTCACAGGACAGAAGAAACAGAAGTGTGGGACTCTTCTGTCCCACAGAAGTTTTTTGTGGTGTTTTTACCTGAATGATTGTGCGTATGTATCATAAGGAAAAGAAAACATCACAAATAGTACAATATACATCCATTATTATTGGCCTGGTACAGATTTTGTTTAGAAAAATTACCACGATAGACGCTTTCCTGCAGAGACAATGTACATCATCAATTGTATATGTTTAGTTCATACTCCCTAGCCTAGTTAAGATACGTAAACTACAACGTATTATATACATTATGGTTTCGGTACTTTATCGTTGTATCGCGCCCATACAAATTTTCGTAGACTCGTCCCTTATGAGATACACGACATTTATAACATCTCTTATCCCATATCCGTCTCGTTTAGCCACCCGGAAAAGAAAATTCAGGCAAGGGGCGGACCTTTCGTACTCTTTCACAAAAAAAAAAAAAATATACACACATCGACAAACTTTCGTGCTCCATGTTCAATATTCTACATAGAGAGTCCTTGCGCCAGCAATAATATCAGATTACACTTGCGCCGTTGTCGCATTAAGCACGCGACCACGTATAGTTGGAAGCATTTTAAACATTACAACGAAATATCATGTAATAATACATATACAGTTATAACAACGTCATATACGATGTTTACATACACAATCACACGCTAAAGTGATTACATCTTTTGCTTATTCGCTTAGCTTCGAATAAACACATCGAACTGCGCACATCGATCTGGCTTCATAATTGAGCAATGAAAAGGACAAACGAGGCTCAATGTAGAATTCACCGGTGAATTTGATTCAAACGATCGTACGATTTTCTTTCATCAATTTTTGCATCTAATTTAACTTTGCAGCCGGTTCTTTCGAGACTTATGCATAATTCTCTTTTCAATCTTTATTAACGCTAGATTATTCACCGGTCATTCGAAAGTCTGCGGCTCGATAAACCTGAGCAAAACTCTGTCTCAAACTATATTATATATTGATTTACTAAAAAAATCATTTTTTCTTCTCCCACCATCTAATTCTTGATTCAGGATCAAGGAAACAAGAATAAGATCTTTGAAAACTACATTATTCTAGCAAACAAGCTGCGACTACAACGAACGTAATTAGGTTCGCTACAAAATTATAAAAATGCTCTTTTTGCAATGTATTCCCCCAAAGTCGTGGCCTCAAAAGACTCACGTCGACTTTAACTTTAATAAGTGTGAATCCACTCACTCTAGCATATCTAAATCCATCTAAGATACGATAATTCCTAAACTCATTCATTAACAAACCATTCGATTCACACACACAGTGTGTTATGGCAAAATCTTAAAGTATACACGACGGAGAGAGACGATATGGAGGATCATCGTTGTTCCCACTCTTGTATACCCATAACGAAAAAAATATATATATATTCATATAAATAAATCTAAATAAGATCATTGGATTCACTAATTACCAAAATCAAAGTGGAAAACACCCTCGGGGAACAACAGTACCTCAAGGCATCTAGTATACATAGTTCGTTTAGACTCGTTCAAATCGAGATACTGTACATGTGATCGTTAAGAAATAAGAACACGATCATTGAAAACTACATTTTTTGCAGGCAAGTCGAATGCTGTGCTTGAGCGAAAACTTCATTGTTTTTAGAGGGATTAATCTTTTCACCAAACTCTCTTCCGACACTTAGGACTCGTGAGATCGTGAATGCAACTCTGGGTTTCCTCGTCGAAAGCCGTGCCTTCCTCGCACACGAATCTGAAATCAAGTACCTGCTTCGACGTGAAACCTGGTGAACAATAATGAAACAAACGACAATCACGACCGTCGGCGTAGAAACGATACATCTCCTTTTCGAGACAATTGAAAAATGCGACTCTCTTGATCCCACTGGATTTTCGACTAACGGCCCTGATCGAGGCAAGGGTCGGTGCGTGTTTCGCTATCACATCTTTCAGACTTATCGTCGATTCCACGTTCTTCGCCGTGGACTCGCTCGATTCTCGTCCTAAAATGGACATCGGGGTATTTGATTCTGGTTGGTTCAGGGCTACGTTATTCTGCAAGATTGTGGATTCGCTCGAGGTTTCTTTATCGATCGCTTCTGGTAATGCAATTCGTCGGTCAATTAACATTCTTGTAGATTCCAGGCTTGTGGGGGTTTGTGGCGTCGTGACGAAGGCAATTGCATCCCTAACGGTGGGTACATCATTCTCCATATCGGGCGTCTCCGTCGTTGCGATTCCATCTTTGGTAACTTCTTCGTCACCATGAATAGTTTTCTGTTCTTGTGCAGATTCTGCGTCATCATCAAGAATCTTTTCTTCTTTATTCAATTTTTCGTCATTGCCAGTAATCTTTACTTCGTCATCACTAGCAGGGATTTTTTCCATCGATGTTCTCGCCTCGGTTACTCGCAACAATGGATAAGGCGTGTAAGTCTGAGACTCCATTGTAGGTCGATTGTCGATAGTTGGGGATTCCGTCATTGGAACATCTTTGTCCGCGATACTTGTAGTTTCAATTTTCGTATGGGACAAAGGTGCGAGTGAGGACCATTCCGGATTTTCCGTGATCGAAACTTCCATAGTCGCGGTATCGGCAATTTTTTCTTCCGTCCTTGGATTTTCCGTCGCTACGACAGGAACTTCCGTTGAAATTTCTAAAAGTTCGCTATGCGGAGTCGTGGTACGAATAGTCGTCGTAGGTTTTCTGGCGAAGAGGGGAGATTTTCGTATGATCGGCTTAGGCGCAAGATCGTTGTAGGATTTCGGTGGTTTCGCCGGTTTCGGGTTGAGAAGCTTCATTCGTGACTTTATTTTAACCGGGACAGGTGTCGTTGTTGGTGGCACGTAGACGTAAGTTTTTCTCAGTGTGAAAGGCTTGAAGAGCTTCGGTGAGGTCGGTCGAACGGTCGTTGTGGTTGTCGTCGTCGTCGAAGTTGTCGTCGAGCTCGTTGTAGTCGAGCTCGTTGTCGTCGTCGAAGAAGTGCTCGTAACTTCCTCGCGTTCAGTTGGTTTTTCCACTGATTTTTCAACCTGTACTTCGTCCTCTGAATTTTCATCGAGATGAGCCTGATCGTTCATCTTGTCTTCCACATATTTGCCCACTTCCGTAGCAATCATCTCGGTTGTGGAAATTTCGTCATCACCGATTTCATCGTCTATCGGGAGAGTCGTACCTTCTTCCTCACCGATTTTTCCAGTGACCCCAGTTACCGTGGTAGAGGAATATTGTCCGTTTTCTTTGTAACTCTGTGGCTCGTAATTGTCATCGATGTAATCCTGTGGCGTTTCATCCGGCGAGACGGATTTATCGGCATCTTCGGTCTCGTCAGTCCTCTCGGCTGTTGGAATTTCGTCGGTAAACTTCAAGACTCCGTCCGACGAGTCCTTTTCCCCATTATCTTTGTCCTCGGGAATCGTCGAATCCTCGGTAGACCAATTTGTTTCCATCGATGTCGTAGTTTCGTCGAGAACTCTCTCCTGCGACGTCGCTGTGTGATCCCGTGACCCGAATGAATCGTCCTCGTCGTCCTGTATCTCGCGAGAATCCTCCTGACTGGTAGTCGACTGTTCATTATCTGGGTATTCGCTGGACATCTCGAAAGGCATTTCCTCCTCGTTGCTCTGAGTCGTCGAGATATCAGGAAAATCATAATCAACCTCTTCCTCATCTTGCTTGATTTTTCTGCTCTTGTCGATCGATCCATCATTCTCCGATTCCAAACTTTTGTCATCTCGCGAAGACTTTTTATCTCCCGCTGAAGAATTTATCCTGTTTGGCGATTCTTTCGAGTGGTCGACAAAATCTTCCTCATCGCTCGTCATACTCGGCGGATCCATCTCACTGTCGTAATAATAATAGTCATGAAAATCTTCTGGTGTCGGTTCTCTCTCATCCGCTGCTTTCTCTCCCACTTTTCCCTCTTCGTTTTCTTCGTCCTCCCCCGAAACGTGTTCTGGTAATTCCAATCTCATAGAATTTTTTCCCTCTGTCTTCGTCGAATCGACGACTTCCGGTAGTTCGAGTGAAAATCTGGATGATTCATCGTTTATGACTTTCCCGCTGCTCTTTAAATCGTTCGAATGTTTTGAATCCTTGTCGTCCTTGTCGAAACGATTAGAACGCTCTTTCAGATATTTGGAGTCTTCGTGAGCTGCAGCCCTCGTGTCAACTTCCTTGGATGTTTGCGACTCCGGTTCGTCGAATAGTTTACTGTCGAAAGTCTCGTCCGAGGGATTTGGGTAATCTTCAGTTTCCTTGCTTTCAGTGTGCCTCATCGAATTCTTATCGTTCGAATCAACGTAATCTTCCTCCTCGATTTCTTTCGAATCTTCCGTAGGTTTTTCATTCTCCATTTCCTCGTAATCGGATTCCAGCTGATGCATCAATGGATTTGTCCTGGAATCATCCATGACGTCTGTCAAAACGTCGTCCGTTTCCAAGGAACCTTTAAATTCGTCGTCGCTGTCGGCTTTCTTCGCATCTTCCGGCATTACTTTAGTTTCATCTTCTTCCGATCTAACAGCTTCAACCCTTCTCCTTTCCTTGATCTCATCCTCCTCGACATCTCGTTTTTGACGAACGGATCTTTTGTCCCTCGTCTCCCTGGCGGGCCAACGAAAGCGTCCACCGGTTCTTCGATTGTTCCTGATCTTCGGTACATCGCGATAGAACGGATCGAACGACTCGTCGCCCTCTTTGTAGTCGTCGTAGCTCGCTGGTATCGTTGGCAATGGAAGAGTCACCAATTGCGTCGTATTCAACGATCTTCCCGACTCGTCGCTCACACTCGCTTTTGCCGTAACGATTACCCTCGACTGGGAGGGTAAAAGAGGCGAAGGATTTTGGACGATACGTTGAATATCCGGTGGTGTCAGATTGATCGTGACTTGATGAGGTTTGAGTTGGGGTATGGAGGGTGGTGGAGGGATGTGAATATGCTGAGTCACGTGGCTCGACGATGATTTCGTCGAAGTTCTCGGTGTAGGATAGAACGTTCTAACAGCTTCAGCACCGCTCGAAGGCGTTGGAAGGAAGCTCGTCGTGATTCTCTGCTGTTGAGACGCGATATCGGTATCCTTGTTCTGTTGTCCAGAATGGAGGGATTCTTGATGATCCGGTATCGGTGATATCTTCAATTTGGAGACTTTTCCTTGAGTCGTCGGTTGCACAGCCTCGAGAGGTATTCTGTCCTCGTGACTGTCGTCATCGTCATGATATTCGTCCGTTTCCCGTGGATTGTTGTTGTGCACGGTGAACTGTTCGGTCGTGCTAGCAATCCCATGACTATGAAATATCGGATTGATCAATGCAGGGCTGTTGGCATTGCTGTTGAGCAGGGTCTGGATCGTCGACGATGTCGCGTGGAAAATTGGTTGAACCGTTGGCTGATGATCGCTATGGATTTGTATCTGAGGACCTGCCGTTGACTCGTAACGAATTTGATGAATCTGAGGGGCTCCCGTTGTCGAGCTGACGCCCTGATTACTGAACAATTGATAAGACGTTGCTTGATTGTTATTGTTAGGATCATTGTTGTTGTTGTTGTTGACGTCGACGTTGTTTGTTCTATGATCCCCCGTGTGATATATGTACTGATGATGGTAACCACCGTTTTTGTCGTCGTACAGGGACTTTGACTGACTAGTTTGGACGGGTGGAAAACGTGGCTGGGGCTGATAATGCTGAGGATAACCGCTCGGATGTTGATAAGCTCCGCTGGCTGATGTCGTCGACAATATACCCGGTCGTGGTGTCGTCGTCGTTGTCGTCGTAGTTGTACTTGGACGAGCTGACGTCGTACGTTGTAACTCGTGAGTGTCGTCGATCAGTTCCGTTGGCTCGTCCTCGTCGTCGGTCCCGGTTTCGTGTAAACTAGGAAATAAACATGAAACGTTAACAAGGTTGAACCATGTAAACATTATACTTATTTTGTATGAAAATTTTGTCCGAATCGATTAAACCTTGAGGCGAACTTAAAGGGCGACGAACTGGACCTAAGGCTGTTCTGATCTTTCGCTCGGGAAGTCAACCGTTGGCAAGAAAATGAAAACAGGCAAGGCATGTGATTGACTTTAACAAATCGTTACAGAATTCGCTACCCTGCGTCACAAGAACCAAAAAGAATTTGAGAAAATTCTATAACGATATTGAGTTTGAAAAATTAAGCCGACAAAATTGGGATTTCGCTAACGTTTCTTCTACGATCAAGCAAAATTGATCAAATTTATGATTTATTTTTCAATCTTCGCGTTAATCCAGGAATTCACTTATTCGGATTGGTACAAGTACCATGTCGACTCTCAACAATTTATGAAAGTGCAAAAACCGCAGTAACCGAACTACCGGTCAAATCTACAAAAATTCTTGATCCAAGTCTACTATTTTCCAGGTGATAAATCTCTATCGCTCTCTATCGGACGGGAGTCGTGAAACGAGAGACACGCGTCCCGCACGATCTGTATATATTTATACACGCGCAATTCAACTCGAAGTAACGGAAAACTAGTGGCAGGTATGCCAAATGAAAGGCATTCGCGCGGTGTCTCCGGTCCTTACGAAACTCGATGGCTACTATGTATACGTGCATGCGCGTTTACCGCCTGCATATTATACCCGTCGACGAGACTCGTATACGTTTGTGGGGTGAACGTACCAGGGTAGCACGGATAACTATCGTGCTATAATATCACCAGTAATATTGTAATACATGAGCATATATTTATTATCTATATAGCTCTGCATATTTATAAAAATGAATATATATAGTCATGGTCTCGATAGCCGACGCACGGAAATACGAGTCTCGCGATCGATAATGCCAATCAGGGCGCGACAATTACTCCGAGTATACGAGAAAATATTTTTCTTCTTTTTCTTTTGTACGAAGAATTTTCTTCTTTTTGGCTATTTAATCGTAACGGTTGAAAGAGATTGAGAGAGAGAGAGAGAGAGAGAGAGAGAAGAAAGATAATAATTACCTCAGCGTCACCGCGTTGTTGCCGTACAATTCGAGATTGAGATTGTAGAATCTTTCGCTCTTGCTGCAATCGACCTCGTCAACCCTCTCGCAGACTCTCGTCTCCTGATCGAACACCGTACCGTTGAGGCACAGAAACTTTATGTCCATTATTTCGTCTGAAACCAGGTCTCACGGTAAAGGAGAGATATTCATTATTCGGGGGATTTCACCGAGGGGGCGGATCGTCAGCGTGGAGTAACATCGTTTCGTTTTAAACGAAACGAACGAAAAAAAATCATTCGGAATTCGTATCATCTCATTAACCGCAAACACAAACTTTTGGCAAATTTCAAACTGTAATTCAGCTTAAAACGAGTATTCGTATTTCTCAAGATTAATTCCGCGTTATTACATTTTATTGTATATTGTTTCGAATGATTTTTTTGTTTTGTTTTTTTTTTCAATTCAAAAGACGGAGCTCCGGTCTGCAAAACGTTTTTTGTTCTTATGTCTTTATTCGAGCGTCGTTTTCCTGGTCAATGGAATTTTATTGTCTCGACGACAAATCGACACTGCTCGTAGATCGACCAGAATCAACGTTCTCCTCGTAACAAGATCAACCTCGCGATCGTTATATCGGTTCAAACAACAACAAAAGAAAAAAAAACGAGAAAAAATAAAAAGAAGGTAAAAGATATTAAAAATATCGACGGTTTGTGGGGGCACCGAGCCGGTCCTTTTAATTTATGTAAGATATATTATGCAAGCCTCTCGCGGTTACACTATATGCCAACGTGATATGGGCTGTCCCGAGTGCTGGCAAAGATCATTCCAGTAATATCGCCGTCTCTTTTTACCCGCGTCCTCGACAGTCTGCGCGAGCAAATCTCGTTTCCCCCCATTCAAACCTGTCTCGATAATATGGGCGATATATATTTTTTTAGACTGGCAGAGATGGTTACCGTGCGAAATAAAGAATAGATTCCGAAAATAAATCCGAAACATCGGTTGAGACTGTTTTTTTATTGCCAATAAATTAAGATAATTTCAAAACGCGACAAATATTCGTATATTTTTTTCTCAAAATAAATATTCGTATATAATTGTTACCCGGAAAATATTATTTTTGTCGGATTCTTGGATACGGTCCCATCTCCGATAAACGTGACGTATCGCAACTATCGGGAAAATTCTCGGCCGACGTGAAGGCAAATCAGTGTCTGTGAGGTGAGAACACGTCGAGAGTAAATTCTAATCAATTCCGAGTTATCTAGAGACTTAGAATGCCACGGTCGTTACCTGAGTGAACGGTCTCTTACAAAGTCATACGGATGTACAGGGTGACCCAGTTTAATTTATCGATGAGAATAAGTCAGGAAAACGAGGTCAGACGAAAAGAAAAAAAATTCGTACGAAAGTTTTATGGTTTCGAGGGGAAACACACGAGAGTAGATTTTCAGTGGTCCATTTTGGGTCTAATGATGGGTCTCCATCATTTTTCAGGCTCGAAATATTTTGTTTTCATTGTGCTCGTCTTATTCCCTCCTATAATGTGAGGAAAAAAGTTCCAGGTTCCTATTAAAAAAACTGTTGATGACCTCGACGCTTCGAGAGAAACAAATCTCGACATGACCATCGTTGCCCCTTCGAAACCTTTTGCAGAACATTTCTTTCGTACGATTCCATTTTCTCGTTTTATTTCCATCGTTAAATTAAACTGGGACACCCTGTATAACTATAAATCGTAATACAGCGATGAATTACCTTTTTGTCCTATGGTACAAACATGAAACATTTGGCAGCCTGCCTCAACGTCGGCGTAATAACCACCGATCACCTTCCCCTGACACGAGAAATTAGTCTCCGGCAGGTTATCGAAGTCCAGATACTGCGAATACGACGAGAAACAAAAATAAGAGATAAAAAAAAATCATCAATCGATACGAATCGATCGATCGATTATCCAAGTAAATTAAAATATCAGAAACTCGAGTAATTCGAGGGTGATTTTTTCGAGACTTTCGCGTCGTTTTGATCGTTACGGAATACTTACACCAGGTTCCCCCGCGCTGCATAACGTGGAGCCATGCTGGAGTTGGACGATCGACACGATAACTGAAAAAAAAAATGAAAAAAAAAGATACAAAAATGAAAAGCACTATAAAGATTAGAAAAACCAGTCGTGAGTGTATGTAAAATCGTGGTGAATTCGAGCATATCGAAACTACTTTCTTCGACGTGATCCCGAGACCGAGAGTTACGGGAACGCGTAAATTCAATACCTAGAAAGAGAGGTCTGACAACAAAAATCTGTAAAGCCGCCAGGTAAAACCCGAGTAGGCGAACGCTGGTGATTTGTCGCTATCGTTATAAACAAATCCTCCTTTAATTCGAGGAGTGCACAATATAATCGTGAAGGCGTACCGTTCGTCGAATTAAATCGAACGAAAACAAAAGAATCGTAATTATTTGTATTTTATCGATAACAATTTGGAACAATCGTTTTTGGAGTAAATAGTCGTTCGAAATTAATAGAAAAATACTCGTTTTCAAATGGGTTCGAGCGAAAAAACTTGAGGCAGGATATAAGAAGTAAGGCCGATTGAAAAATCGCTTTCTCCGATGAGCGCATCTGCTTATCTAACGTAGAGTTTACTGAGAGCTCGCGACGGCAAACAGCGATGCGTTAATTATTCCATCTTCTAGATTAAATCATTCATCTCTCCTCGCTTCTCCAGCAGCTGGAGATGAAGAGATGATTCTCGTCGATTCTCATAAATCTTGTCGAAGCTTATCTCTTACGACAGTTATATAATCGTGCCTATGCGTGATACTCTATTGTACAAGGGTTACTGCCCGATCGACCAGAACGAATGTTTATCTTCGACCAATTTTATTTTGTTTACAACGATATAAAAATAAATCAACCCTCAAAATTCGTTTTCAATCTCATCGTGAAAAATACAATTAAGTATCGTTAAACTTGTTTATAATCCTCACTCTTATCATTTTACCTTCTTCTATTCTTTTCAATTTCTTATCGTTTCATCATTAATATTATTATTAATTCCTATTACAGAAATATTTTCGTTTCTTTCTTTAAGTTTTTAAGTGAGGAACTTATTGAGTTTAGAACGATACGGCGATTACGTTTCTATAATTGCACAGTTACTTAAATCGGAAATATAGTACACGTAGATATAGATGTCCGCGAGACAATCGCTAAGTAATCCGAGACGATGCAAGATCGGATCAGGAGTGGTCCGACCTCGATCCAACACCTGCGACTTTTGTCACCGACGAGAGAGGCGAGATCATCCGCAAATGAGAACACACACACACTGGACTGGTATTATAGTTTATTAGTATACCCGTGGAGTATTGTATCTCAACCTGCTGACATAATGGATCAGTGATTCCAAAGCTTTTATAACTCGGGATCTCGAGGTTACCGTTTTATCGTATAATGCAAACAGGAAAGCCATAAATAGGTATCGATTGACTCCACGATTAAATATTCTTCAATCATTAATTATCTTTTCTTTTATTTTCCAATAAGTATACAATTTAAATAATCGTTTGACCATTGTTATTCGATTCTCAGTTTTCTCCACGATTTTGTCCACGATTTCTCCGAAGCGATTGTCCTATAATTTTAATCGTATTAATTACGAAAGAATAACAATTCTTAATCTTTGACAAAAAATACTTCACGTTTCATCCACCGAGTCGGACGAACGAATAGAGATTGTCGTATCGATTCGATCGATAGATCGATCCCGTTTTATTTCAACCGATAAACACACACAGTGGTCACAAAATGTCCAGATCGCGTACTCGTTAAACCGAAGAGGGAAACGGGTGTGGGAAACATAGTGGTGGCAAAGAAATGGAAAGCGCTAAGTCTCGAACAGACCGGGATTCCTACGTAGAAACCGAAATTTCATAAATAATTCCCCGAGCGTTCACGCAGTCGGCCAACTGTGACGTATTTCTTGTAACTATATTTTTTTCTTCCTCGAAACTCGACAATTCGCGTCAGTCTGGCGCTCGGAATTTATTGCGCTAATAAAAAGAGAAGCGTAAGGAAAAAAAAGAAAAGAAAAAAAAAAAACAAAAAAAAGAATAAAGAACAAGAAAATTTACATCCGCCATAGAAAATTGAACATTGTTTCGGTAAATCGCTCAAATCGGTAAAAAATATTTCCTACGATTACTCAACGTGGATATCGATATATATGTATCGACGATATTTCCGTTCGATACTTCGCTAGAGAACTTCTTCTTATTCGCCGGAAGTGAATTTCGTATCGCGCGGGGGAGGGACGGGGTGAGGTAATAATCGAATTAAATCCAATATCGAGGAAGCTCTCATTTGGTAATTAATTATGTTTTCGTGATCGCCCGAGTATCAAGTTCGCTATACATATATACGTTAGACTATTGCACCGATAAATTAAATCAAGAATCAATTCCGTGCGTCGCCCGTACGTCGAGCTCGCCCCCCTGGACTTTCACAAACGTTCAGGAGTACCGTACAGAACGTATATAGAGTTTATAACTACAAGAGATCCTTTACGTAATGGGGCATCTAATTTCCGTATTCAGGGCCCAGCGATTCGAACCGTTGGTGCTTTTCAGTATGTGAAAAGGCTCCTTGTAGGCATATATCGATATATATACGGGCATACGCGGATGTAGAAATTTCGAGGGGTCATACGGGAACGATAAATATGCAAAATATTGAAAAAAAAACAAAAAACAAAAAATTTAATAAGAAAAATCGAATAAAAGGTTCTTAACGATTCGTAGACTCGGGATGAATCGAGAAGAAGAAAAAAGTGGCGCCTCGATGTTTTTGTCGATACGTTCGTTGATGTTGTCGAGCGCGTGATTAGCTTTGACAGTCGATCGAAAGCTTGAGAAAAAAGTGATCGTAAATATTGAATAATCGCGATTTACCGCCCAACTTTGCGCTTAGGATTAATAAAATTCACGCGTCTCGTTTCGACTTTTATCGGGACGTATAGCGTCGTATAAAAACGAGGGGAGCAGCGGATAACCTCGGCCCAGAATTAATTCGTAACGATCGTAATTCGATGAATGTTTTTACATTCTAATGAATTCGCGTCGAAAACGAGAGAGCGAACGATATTTAAAAATAAATATATATACGTATAATATTTTTCTAATATTTCGATCATTTTATTTTCCCCCATATTCTCGTCGATGATCTTGTTTCTCGTATTTTCTCTCCGACGTAAATATAAGCTCTCATTATATCGAATTAGGACGTGTTCGAAGAGTTGAATGGGATATTATTCAGCAGGAGAAATTATTTTCTCATAGGGGAATAAAAAATCGAGGGAAAAGAAAGAAGAAGACGCGCGAGGTGGATGAGGGAGCAATTAATGTCTCTTCTTCTCACTGTGTCGAAACTCACCAATGTATTATAGAGATATGCTTATTATTTACGATATGCCCATAGACACACACCTATCTCAGAGCGAAAATTCTCGGCTGTCGATCAGACTAATTATCCCATCTCGTACCGCTACGTGTTATACGACGTTATATCCCTCGTGCATACATAATAGCATTCTCGTCTCTCTCTCTCTCTCTCTCTCTCTCTCTTTCTTTTTCCCTTTCAGAACGTGCAACCATACCGCGTACGACAGTATCACGTGACTTTTTTCCTCTTTCTTTTCTTTTCGATGTTCTTTTTTCTGTCTCTGTCTCTCTCTCTCTTTCGACAGCGTGAGCGCGTTAGTGCGTGAGATATTAGGTCCCCGATGAATAGAGGAACGGTACAGTTTTGGTAACAATCACGCGGGTTGGCTAATTGATTTCTTTTTATAGCTACTATAATTGGGAATAATTGAGGTAGGAGCAAAGATTCCAGTTGTATCGAATTACGCGCGCGAGCAATTTGAAACGTATTTTCTACACAGTTTCACATTCCAACCGACGTTATTAAACGTTATTAAACATTTATTTCAAAATGGCTCCCATTTTTTTAAACTGTGGGAAAGAAAAATCGAACAACTTCCGTTCGATTCTTTGACTCTCGGGATTGCGAAATTTTTATTTAAAAACGGAATCGAGATAAAGCTGCTCTTATTCAGATTGTGGATTGAGGATGAAAAAATCGCCGAATCTGATCTTCCCAGACCTTTAGAAGTCGATGAACGAAAAAAAAAAAAAAAAAAAAAAAAAAGCAAAGTAATAGCTCGGTGTACCTACGTGTAATATCTCGATAATGACAACGATTTTTCAAACTCGAGCCCACGTTCTCACTTGTGCAAGCCGAGGGATTCTCGCGTTAACGCGAGATAACGCTCGAAATTATTTACCGAGACTTCAATTTCGTGACGTTAAGAACATAAATACTCATCGATATTATTTATTTTATAACCTAGAAGAGAAGGCGAGGCGTGACGCAAAACTACTCTTGCCTCGTCGTACTTCGCTTTTGATACGCGAACTATCACGCGTTCTCATATTGCGAAATATAAATATATATTTATCCGGAGAGAGAGAGAGAGAGAGAGAGAATCGAGGAGGAAAGATCGAGATGAGGTCGCGGATTCTCATTTTTGCTTTATTACTCCGTAGCTCTCGTGTATCTCTATATCTCGAGAAAGTTCTTAACTACCATCGTTAGACAAAGGATTCATTGATTGCCTTCCACGGTTACATCAAATTGCCAAACGGGAACGTATAAAAAACATTCGAATATATAATCGAATCGAAAATAATAAAATAAAAAAACATATGTTCATCGTCGAACATCTCGACCTCGCGATGAATCGACGCGTTTCGCCGATCACCTTCCGCGCCTCTTCGTCATTTGTCTCCTCTCGAGATAACCTTTGCGTTTCGATTATCGTCACGCGAACCAAACGATCCGATCGCTTCGCGGATTTGAAAGAAACAAAAAACATGCCGACGATCGAAATGTTAATTTTGTAAAATCGGATTTTAATCGGCCAAGAATCAAATTTGATATTTTGAAATTCGTTTAGATCCGGTTCGCAGGTACATCCTCTTAACCGTTCAATCCAGAAAACAAAACTCGATCGTCCTGTTTGTAGAATACACGTGGTAAAAAACGATCTCGTTACCACGACGTGTTCGTTTCGCGCGTCTTCACTTTTGAAATAGCCAAATCGATCAAATTTTTATGGGACACTTCTTTTACCCGAAACTATTTTAACGCACGTTATCTTTTTTCACCTGTCTGCGCACGAGATCTTGATGATCTCGTATACGATTGGACGCGAAGGCGAGAGTCGATTCGCAATCTCACGCGTCCTTCGCGAGGCCGTCGCTCGCAACACTGTAACGCGTTGGGAATTCTCACTCTCACTAACCTCTCTCTTTCTCTATCGCACTTCGTCATCCTGAGGTAAATGTAACGATGATCGTATATCTATATATATATATATATTCCAAAAAGCGATAATATTTTAGGACGCGTTTTTTTGTTAATTGCGAAATTCAACGTTTTTTCTTTTTGTGCGGAATTATCGGCGATGCATTTAGGTCGACGATCGTTATTACCGGTTTTTCATGTATATTTCGTAAAATATTGTGGAAGATTTTGGTTTTTAATTCACCAAAAGCCGAATATACTCGCAAATACGACGCGAATTATGAATTATAATGAATGCATTAACCGTCGAAAAATTACTCTTACTTCGTTCGAATAAACGACCTTGGTCATTTTGCAATACTCGTCATAATTCCATAGTGTCTGCTCCGAATTCCAAGATTTTAACGTTCGCTATAATCCCCAGGGCGACCGGTAGACGGAAAAAAGGTCGAGAGAGAGAGAGAGAGAGAGTGTGCAATAGGGAGCGAAAGAGAAGCTTCCCGAGCATTTTTACCATAATATGTTGCTCGACCATACGGAAAATTGTTCTCGTTGTGGCCCTCGAACAGACGGAATATGGATCGCGGTAAATAAACGCCTTCCTCGTTTTTTCTTTTTCTTTTCTGCACAAATCGTCGTAAATTCGAACACATTTTACCTGCCAATCGTACGGGCGCGACCGTATTTCGTTCGAGAGCGTGTCGCAAATTATACGGTGCGTTTGGTAAAAATAACGAAATTCAATAAACAAAAAATTCCTCTCAGAAGTTTCTGCTTATATTTATTAAAGCATAGAGCAATGCTAATATTATGATTGTTTTGTTTTTAGAAACATAAATCGCTGGGTCGCGAGACCTTGGAAAAAATAAAAAAGTGAACATCCAAACTGGCGTTTTGCGATACGATCGCCTTACATTACCTTCTACATTGATATATATATATATATATATCTATGTATATAAT
Organism: Netelia virgata; assembly: GCA_951802705.1. Lineage (NCBI taxonomy): Eukaryota > Metazoa > Arthropoda > Insecta > Hymenoptera > Ichneumonidae > Netelia > Netelia virgata. Next base: position 32,818,670 of record OX637867.1, on the reverse strand, counting down.
ATACATTACGAACTACTCTTAACCATATTACGTTAGCGTTATGGACCTGGAGTTATTTTTTGTTATTTTTTCCTCGTGTCAAATGACATTCCAACGAGGATGAAGAAGATGATCTCGACGCGTATACGTCGACGGTCTCGCAGTTAAAGCTCGAGAAAGAAACGAGACGTCGAATGATATAACGTCCGCGAGGAGCGCGTAATGGCTGTGTGAATCGCGTGACATTTACCCAAGACTGAGATACACTTCTTCGTGTCCTGTATGTAACTTCTGACGATTTTGCTCCTGGTCTCTGACAGGACGGAGGGAAAGATCCGCGCGAAAAGCCGAAGCAGAACTCGTCCTCGTATCGTTGACATCTTCGTCGGTATCCGCGAAGGAGCGAGCCGAGTATCGCTAGAAGGTATACGAGAACCGTTTCTACTTCGTTAGCAGAAACGAGCGATTCGAATAGATAACGAAAAATTAACGAAATGGGGATAAATTTACGAACGAGATTAATATTATTCGTTAAGAGAGTATAATCGTCTCGGATTATTCTATTTTTATTATAATTTTTTTGTTAAATCACGTCCAATTAAGAGTTAATTGCGTTTGTTTAATCAATTTAATCCCAAGACTCCGGCTAATTATATTCGCAATCAATGATCTTTGGGATAATCATTATTTCATAAATTTGTTGATTTTTTTTCCTTTTTTTACATCGCGATAATAGTCAACGTCCATTTGATCGTAAAATTATTATTCACCATTTTCTAATCGGACTCTGATGAAAACCCTCGATTAACATAATGTTTTTATTGTTTTTATAAACTTTTCTTCTCTTTGCATAGAGTTTTTTTTAATGACAATATCGTCTCGCTAATTATTTTCAAATCCTGTGAATTTGACTTCGCTCTTTGCCAAACATACTTTTGTAACGCGCGAGTAATCAGGACGCTCGAAACATCGCGCAGCTTCATTAATTGATACTCGAAAGTTATTTATTGCATACACGTATCGTCGAGAGAGGGCTTCGGTCGATCGGTTAAAAAATATTTCTGTGCCAACGCGCTCGCAAATGTCTGACGAAACTTTAGCAAAAGAAGCATCTCGGTTAATTACGAGACAGGATATTTGCCTATCTCTCTCTCTCTCTCTCCCCTACAACTTTAGCCGTACTTTCTTAGTTTTTCAATGCGCCTAATTGCATCCAACTCCATTAAAGAATATGTGCATGCGCGTGGTATATAGGACGCGAGTAATACTGTTACTTCGAGAATTCCTCGATTCGGCACGTTGATCTAGAGTCTTCCCTCCCGAGAAAAGCGAAGATTCTTCTTCGATCGCAGTTTTATTATACGGCAATGGTGAACTCAACGCCGGGTAGAGATCTAGCCTCTGATTATCGCGGTCGTTACTACGGAACGGACACGGTTCTCCAGACCGTCTCACATATCATATATCACTTAAGAAATGGGAAATGTTGCTTCGCACATTTCGCACCCTTGCCATTATTATTATTATTCTTATTTATTATTTTTACTATTATTATTCTTTATTATTATTCTTTATTATTATTATTATTATTTTATTATTATTCGGTCTCGACATAATTAATCAAAAAACTAATTATAAAATGTTAATGTAGGTGACCTTTAATTTTTTGTTTTATTTTATGGATCATTTGTTACCGGTCGAAGAACGAGCGGTCGAGCTCGACCGACCGGGGATTCGGAACGATCGTTTAACCGAGAGATTCTCGAGTCGGGTTGCATGGGTCACGAACTCAAGTAGGTACAGACATACCTAGGAGATTCTTGTCGATGACTGACGTGCACGAGGAAACGCCGTTGTACTGATGGCGCGCGTTTGTTGTTTAACGTATATATATATATATATATATATATATATATATATATATATATATATATATATATATATATATATATATATATATATATACACACCGATATGAGCCGAAGAAGAGGTTTATTAGACTCTCGCGAAAGGGCATCATCCTTCTGGCTGGTATTGTAAAATCACGTAAGAAGAGCACCTTTCACCTCTCTAGGCTCTATTCATCTTCCTCTCCCTTTCTCTCTTTTCATCTCTATTCCGACACACACACATGCTAGATTATACGTATGGTAGAGGGTATAATATTGTGAGAATACACTTGAAAATGTTGTGTATAATTCGAAGGCGAGGTTACTTTGAAATTAATAGCAAGTACCGAGGAGACTATATAATGAACGGGACGAGGAAGCTAGGAACAACGATTCAACATAGACAACTCCGATATTGCAGGTCTAATGTCATTGCCACCTTTGGTTGCAATCGTTCTCTCTCTCTCTCTCATATTCTTCATCTTCTCTTCTACGATAAAAGTAGTACTCCTACTCTAAGAACGAGCGATAGGCATCGTTCGAATTAAAAGCCATTCATAATGATCGGCCATCGAGAAATTGTTTTTTTTTTGTTTTCGAAAGTGAGAAGTTCTCGTAGTAATAAAACCTTGAATCTCGTCGCGGTCGAGTCGCGAGTCAAGCGACAAAAATTTCCTGAAACGCGAGAGAAAGGGACACGTCCATAATTTTTGGCATAATTTTCATAATCGTAGACCTTGAAAAAATTCGATAAAAATATGTCGCAACGAGAACGAGAGAGGAATTAACTTTTGTAATTGGCGAATATCGTTGAATCAAATGTGATACGTCGTCGCGACGTAAATAGGTACGTTATATCGAGTAGGTGGATGACGCGATAAATTCGTCATGGAAACGAAGGTGAAGGTGAGCCATATGATGCGAGTACTTAGCGCGTGAGTGCTCGGCCCAGACAGGCTCTTCAACTGTTCGACGATGATACCGAAAGTTCTATACACCGTTAAACGACGAGACCGGGCGTGATAACGGGTTAAGAGTAGGCAGAGAAGAAAAAAAGTAGTGACGAAGTCGGAGATTGAGCGGACGGGGACGAGTCTCTCTCTCTCTCTCTCGCTCGACCGGTCGTCGGGCTCGTCGATCGTCTCGACCGCGTCATGATTCCTCCTAGCGATAGAGAAATAGTGCCATAGCTATTATTTTTATTTTCCATTAGCTCTTAGGCTATTTTAAGCTATTTTAATCATCCGGCATTAAAATCTCCATGTTGTTATGTATCAGGAAAATAGAGCCCCGCGAGAAAGAGAAAACAGCCGAGTTTTCGAAACGAATCGGATTTTAATTTTTTTAATGAAAATAATGAAAATAATGTCCTCGAAAAATAAAAAAGAAAAAAAATTACGTTATTGACTTAACGACGTCGTAAACGGGCAAAGGTCGTTACGCGGTAACGAGACTCGGTCATTTTTGCCCCTGACCCTTCTGACACGACATTTCATTACATCGTAGTTTTATACGATGGGTCGCTGGACCAACGAGAGACATTTGATGACGAACGAGGGAGAGAGAGTGCGCGATCGACGAAAAAAAGTGAAACGAGCCATTGAAATGTGGAATGATCGAGGAACGATGAGCAAAAACAGCTTTCGGATCTAGCCCACGAGAAGACCAACTAATCTATCTGTGTATATATATATACATATACATGTATACGTCTATATGTATATTATAGTTTAGTAAGTAGTGGTACACATCTTGAAAGGTGCGCGCGGTTTTAACCGCCAACGGGGCCGCCGGACGCGCAAGGCGCTTAAGGTCGAACGATGAGACTTGCGTAATATGCCTCGTTACCTGGCCAATCGTAGACAAGAGGTCGTTCGACCGAGAAGCAATATAACGCGAGTGCTTCGGCCCCATCTGTGATATTGCACACGCGGAGAGATCGGAATCCTTCGTCGAATGAAAAATCATTTTATTCCTTTTTGTTTTTGTTTTTTCTTCTTTTTTCATTCATTAATAATATTTCGATCGAGAGTTGTCAAAATCTTCGATTTCATTTTAATGTTTCGTTGCACGATAATTATTGGGAATAATTACCGTGATAAAAATCAATGGAAAAATTATTAAAAATAATTAGTTTCGTGAAATAATTATAAATGAATATAATTTTGGTGTTTTTTTTATGTTCGATGGAAAATGTTTAAAATTGTTGTAATTGTTTTTGATTGTTTGGAATTCATAATTTGCATTAGTTTCGAGATATTTTTAAGCTCGATATCGCCCGAACGGTATTTCCACGGGTTTACTTCGACTCGAATACCTCGACGCGAAATTTCATAATATCACTTCCAATAATTCTCAAAGTAAAACGCGATTACTCCTAGTAAGGAACGCTCGTGCCACGTGTATGCTTCGACGTCGTAGTCGTCGTGCCAACAGATATCTCGAATATCCGTGAACGTGAGGATAATTAGCTCGATCCGTGAGCCTCGTACAGCTTTTCTCTCTTCGAGAAAAACAGAAATATACCGATCGACGGTTTATCGAACGCTTGTCGTACAGAAATAGCGCGCACTTTACTACTTAACTACGCGTTTTCACTTTCTTCGTATTTATTTTCATTATCGCGCTTTAAAAAAAAGAAATACATAATTGTTCGACCGTCTCGATCTTCCAGAATTAAAAATTATCGCGCGTGAGAATTTTCAGAGGAATTTCAAACGCTCAAAATTATTCACAATTCTCTAATTTTCGTTCCAAGATTTACGTTATATTTTTTGTAAAATGTATAGTTTTTTGTAATATCTTGAGCACGCGCCCACCTAAGTTCTTTTCATCTATCTCGCGGTGCAGGTCGTAGCTCACCTGGTGCAATCGAGTCGCTTCCGGCCTGCACCTCTCCCGACCAAAGAGCTCGATTGCCGCGTCTTTCGTTCGTTCGCGACTGAGAAAGAGAGAGAGAGAGAGAGAGACGAAAGCGAGAATTCTCTCATTGCTATTCGAGAGCCACCACCGGAAACGGAAACTCTCCATTATAAGTGGCAATGCCGCTCGCGAGAGACTCTCCTCGGCTCTCTTTCGGTCTTGCCCAGATCGCGAGAAAATCGTCTACCACTACTCTCATTCTTACTTCGGTGATCCACTCGCTCTCTGAAATATCGTCGAATCACTTCGATTCTCCACATACGCTCTGTAAAATAATTTTCCTCAATTTTGAAAAAAACAAAAAAACAAAAAAAACAACAGAAAATTGTAATAAATTCGTAGTAATTCGCTTTTTTTCTGTCAACTCTTTCGTACCCGACGAAAAAATATTCATCGTCAATTACCTTTCTCCGTAATTTACGTTCAACGAAATTTTGTCCAGTGCGAACCGGTTTTACCTGCGAGAAAGGCGAGGGCAGTCGCGCAATTCCGCGAGACACCACCGCGACGCGTGGGCGATTTTTCTCTCTTTCTCTCCGTTTTGTTGTTTGTTTATTTTTTTGTTCGTTCTTTTTTCCTTCATTCCTTTTTCGTCTTTTATTCGCTTGTTTCAAAGCACCCGAGAGCCGGTTAAATGGAACATTAGGGGTCGACGCGCCGCGTCTCGCTCGTTCCAGGGAATAAAACCGGCGAACCGGTCATTCTCTCGGACAGAGATCGGCCCACAACGTCGCAAAGCGCTCGCTCGTGCACGCGCTTTAAAACCTTCCATGTTTTTCCCATTCGATACTGCCAATTGCGCTTTTTTCCGATAATATATATATATATATATATCTATATAAAATTCGTATAAAAGCAATACGAGAATATCGTATTGCGACGCGACAAACTTTTATCTACTCTCTCGTACCTTTTGCAAATCTTCACACGAGACCACCGCGAATAAAAGAGGGTAGCTTTTCGTTCCCCCAATATTTTCGCCGTTCCGATCGAACAAATTTATTATTCGCGACTGCGTGGACGTTTACGACCGGATAATTTTTCCGTCGTTCACTTTTACTTTCCGGCGAATCGATTTTGCGAAATTGCCAAGCTGAAAATATGCGCATTCCGATGATAATGCACGGTGAACGATCGAACGAAATCCTTATGCCGTAAGAAATCGAGTTTGTTACATATTCCGTTATTTTTTCCTTTTGTTTTATAATGAATAATGAGATTTCAAAAATGAATAACAAGTCGAATACTTGAATTGCGCAACGCTCTAAATATAAGCGTGAAAAGTTTCGAACCGCGTTTACGGCGAAATTATCTTAATGAGACGGGATTTATCGCTCGCGTTTATCGACCGTGTGGAATAATTATCGATAATTATAAATCGAGGAATTAAAATTGTAACTTTTGGAAAAAATGAAAAAAGAAAATCATTCTCGGTCTTATCGCGAATATTAATATCACTTTCTTATTATCTACGATAGAAAATGATTTTCGATTTCTTCCGTACGTCGAATTCAAAGTTGTGCGAGGGTATGGAAAAAGAAAGTTGAGAGCGCGATGGCAAAAATGCAAAACGAGAAACGAGAAAGAAAAGGAACGAGGGGCGTGTGAGATTGGAATTTTTAAAAATCTACGACGTTAAAGCGAGCCTGGCCGAGAGTCCGAGAGAATCTTCGATAAGTATGCAGGATCGGAATGGTTTCATTAATCACAGATTTTATGGGCGCGTCGCGAATACTTCGAGCCCTTAAGGTCTTTCTTCGTACCGACCATTACCGAGTTGCGATAAATTTCTCGAGCCAGCTGGTACACGTACTTGTACCTTCTTCGAGTACATACGCCGTTTATAAATTTGTATTTAAATGCCGCTTGTTCGAACTCGACGGAAATAAGAAAGAAGAGAAGGAGAGAAAGAGGGAAAAAAAGGAATGTTCGGTGCGTTAAGCGTCTCGGTGCGTGTTACAGGTTTTTATGAGCCGGTAAATAACCGTACGCATCGGTAGAACGAATCGTTTATGCACACCTTCGTGCTCGGTCACGATTATAACGCTTGTTGAATTTTTCGACCGGATGTTAAAACAAAAACAACCCTTGTTCAAATAATCGACGATAATTTAAAGTCAAAAGTTAAAAAAAATTAACAACCGATATCAGTCATTAAAAAATATTGTTATAATCATTTCCTCGGCACTTTATACACAATTATTTATTTCATAAATCATTATATGTTATTATTTCTTTTTTATCCGTTATTATTATTATTTTTTTTTTTTTGGTAAAAGTCGATAAAATTGATTTCCACGAATGAAAAAATAGTTTCTTGATTCCAACCAATGGATATTATTACATTCGCGCGTAGATGTATATGGTGTTGCATAGCTTAACACGTATGGGCACAATTTACAGGAAGGCTTATTGTCTTCCGGACGTGAATATATTAATTGGAATGAATTAGAAACGTGGCAGACATCGTGGCTCGATATACTCGTACACGAAGAACCAATTTCGTGCCTTACTTGTCTACGCGGAAGTTCTGTCGAGGAATTTCGCGAATGCTATAACGTTACGTGCTTTTTTTGTATCGTTTTTTTGTAAGAAAATACGTTCACTTAAAATTTCTAAGTTTTTACACGGATTTCGTAACATAACCGAGTGTTTAAAATATTTCTGCGATTTTGAAAATCCGAGTAATTTATCATTTTCGATTGTATTTATTTTAAATTGAGATCTTAAAGATCATTTTGATTGAGTTATTTTTTTCATATCTTTATGCAGCTGGTACGACAAAGAGACATTTATAATCGCGCATACACACGAGGCGTGCACGTTCCGGTTTTCTGCGTTGCATTCGCACGGGTGACCTCGTTCTGCTACCGAGATACTCGGTCTACTGCAGGAGAGAGCACGCTCTCGCATTACCTTCCGCCAATTTCACATCGTCCAGGAATGTAAAAAAAATCAATTCATATTTGAACTACGTTAGAGTGGGGGGCAAAAATTGATTTTTTTTAAAATTTTTTACATTTTCTTCGTGAATTTTTACGATTTTGTCAAAGATAAACCGATATTCGTATTCAGCGTGGAATTTTCGATCGATCTTTAGAATTCGATAGCCTTTTAAAATTTGATAGGATAAAAATCTAATTTTTACACCCCCTGAAAATCGCATTTTGTTACATAATTAAGAACGAATAATATGTAATCCGGAAAGACATCTTGCCGAGATTTTTTAAACATATATTTTCATTGAAAATTTCTCGCAGAATACGAATATCATAGTCACTTTTCTCGCATATAACAATTTATCGGTAAGAAGTCAAAAAAACGTGATTTTGATCCAATTTTCTCGGATTTTTGTCTATTAATTACCAAATACTGGAGAGAAGAATATGATTTCCGTGTTGTACGAGAAATTTCCGATCAAAATATGTCTTTCAGACATAATTTTAGGGATTACAAATATTTCACCCTTGTATAATTTCACAACTGCTTTAAATCCCAAATTATTCCCACAAAGAAAATGAGATTTTTATCCGTTATAATCAATTTCATTATTTTCCATTATTTTTCAACCAACCGTTGATCTCCTCATAGAAGTAACACAGATTAGCAAGTTCATGACAGACGCTACGTTAAAAATATCTAGGATCGCGTCAGCTAATTGTCACATACCTAATAAGCAAAAAAAAATGAATATTCTCAATTAATAAACATCGTCTCGAGAATCTCGAGTATAGGTTCCCGTCCTATCGTCGTTTCCTTCGTATTCTCCCGTTTCTAGCTTCTACCTCCGCTAGTTAGCTATTCGCGCGAACGAGCGAGCGCGCACGCGCGACACGCGCGCTCGTGACTCGACGATCGCGCACGGTTGCCGCGCACCTTACGTGACATCCCTGCGGTGTGTTTGTTAGTTCTGCCGGTAACACGCTACTTCTCTAGCTTCGGGAAAGGTCTGAGAGCCCTGCGGCAGGCTCGAAGGCACGCCGAGCCTGCCGCTGTGCAGCAGCGATCTCTTCGCTGCTGCACAAGACGAGAACCCCGAGAGCCAACGACGCTCTAGCATAGAGCATCGCGACACAGAATCACAGTCGGCGTCTCGTCTTCTTGTTACAAGTACGTGAGATAGAAAGAGAGAGAGAGAGAGAGAGAACGAGAGAATCTCTGTAGCGATGCTAAAGTTACACGATGTTGCGCAACGCGTGAAAGAGAGAAGCCGAGAGTGAAAGAAGCGAAACTTCTTGCATGCTCTATGTAGAGAAACATCAGAATGGAATTTATCCTTCCTCCTGACTCACATTATCGTCTGAATATTTTTAAACTATCGACCGTGTCGAATCGATGAATCTCAGCCAACAAAAATCTATTTACTTTAAATGTAATACGAACGCAAAGGGTTAACGAAGGGATCGCAGCCAATCGATATTTAAATAAAAATCTATTTTGTATTTATATATTTTCAGTGATCGAGTTTATGAGAATATTATAGAAAATGTTCGTTATTAAAATTCGAAATATTGTCGGAAATATGCTGTTCTCGAGGGTATGAAAGGATTTTTTTAAAAGGTCGCAAGTTCTAATCAGGTAAAATTGAGTATTCAAATTTTTGGTATTTTGCCATTCGCTAAAAACGTGACGTCGATAAAAAATGATTTATACATTTGAGAATGCGTCCTTAAAATTCTTTCGCGGCGTGGTATTAATTGCGTCGTTGATTATCCCAAAATTCTGCTAATTAAAAAATTAGCTAAAGATCAACTTCCCTCCTCGAGCGTTTAACCTCTTCGATATCTCTTTCGCGATATTTTCTCATCCGACGCAATTTTTGCATTAGAAAATATTTAACTTGCCCTCGGGTCAAACACTTTTTCAAATTTCTCTCTGCTTGCCGGACGACTCTAATCGGCACATATATTATTATGTCCGATGATCGCGCGGCATACGCCGAGATCATTAACGACGGAGATGTGACGACGATACTTGGCGAATTCGCGTCAAAATCCTCGTCGAGGACGTATCTGTGTTTGCTTCTTTCTAATCGAGGATATTTTCACAAATTACGTCGAAAACTCGATTTCTGATATTGCGTTGATTATTCGATCGACATTTTTTAATTCAATTTAGTTTCAAATTTTTGTTATTCATTATTTAATATAAAAAATAAAAATCGAAATTATGTTTAATTATTTTCCTAGAAAAGACGAGAGCAATAATCGTTTCGAGCACGAAATTATAATACGTTCCCAAAAGAATATTTTAGAAACGATGCGACAGTAGAAAAATCTCACGGTGAAATCGTTAATCGAGGACATGAGATTTTTCTTTTGCCCCCAGGAGTCAACGATATTCGAGAAAAAATGTTGTAGAAAATCATTTTCCATATATCTCATACTCGTAACGAATTTCACATGAACTTGATGATAAATAATCGTTAATTATCATAAACGTATTAGCAGAGATTTAATATTTACAAGATTATGAGCCGATGCGAACTTAAACATCTTGCTTCGAATCTCCCACACATTGTGCACTAGACTTTCACAAAAAAAAAAAAAGAAGGAGTTTTTTCCCATCGTCACTAATATAAACACGATGCAACGACCAATATACTCGACGATGATGATGCGCATGTCCTTATAAATACGCATGCGTATAATCGCGTATCCATCGTTTCACGATAAGACGCCTGCGCGCGTGCCACACAAAACGTGGCGAATGACTCACTCTCGTTAAACTCTCTATTTTTTTTTCAATCAAACTTGCCTACGACTAACGAGGTTCTATTAATCATCTATCAATATTTTCATCATACCTCGTCTACTAAACTACCCGTAAGTTTCTGTTTCACCTCCACGCATTTTGCTCCTAAATTCATTATTTTTAAATCATCGCTTCGTTGCTCCGTTAATATTTTCAATCGTAAGAATTCATTTTTCACTTATTCGTCCTATCGACCGTTTCAATCTTGTCAAAACAAACATCGTATCTACCACGAGATAGCGTAGAAAATTTACATCACATATCTCGTTCGATCTGATTGATTCTTCATTACGAAAGAATTCTCGTGTTACATATTACAGTCGACGTTCTCGTAACTCGAACTTTTACATTATACACGTCACGACCCTGACGAAAAATTCCACATAGATAACTCGTTTGGTCCGAACAACTCGAAATTCCATTAAATTCCATCGAGAGCTCAGCTGTGCTAGCTATATGTATAATATTGTTTTTAAATACCGGGTGAACGCCCATTCTCCCATAGAATACAATTACCGACTTTCACGCACGAAGAACGTGGAAAGAGGGCGAGAGATGATTTTCTCGAGAACACAGGAAGCTCCTTATATAGAGCTAGAATTCTCCTTTACAAACTTGCGATGACGATCGAGGACTAATAACGTGAGAAACGACGATCCGTGTCGACGAGCTATATTAGTCGTACCCATAGGCCATATATTTTACGTCGTACGAAATAGAAACGTACCAAAGTGGCGCTCTTTCTTTCTTTCTTTCTTTTTTTTTTCTTCTTCTCGCCTTCTTCTTTTACGTTCTTTGGTTTGTACAGCGAATTAACTAATCGCGTCTACTACGAGGCGGCCGGTGATGATTCCTCCTAATTGCCGGAAGAATCCTCCGCACATCCTCGTCTCGGAGAGAAAGATTACACTGTAGCTAAGGCTACTACTAATAATACTACTCGCGTACACGGACTACGAAACCGCGACGGCGACTTCTAATTATAATAAACGTCAATGATCTTCCCACGCTTTTCGACCGCGATACATACGTCACGTGACCACGTGTCCATATATATATATATATATATATATATATATATATATATATATATATATATACATGCGTGTGTATACAGTTTTTTATATACGCATATATAAATGCAAATATGTATTAAACGTAGAAAAGAATATACCGCGTCACGATATTGTAGACGTTCGCATTCCATCCTGTATTTCGTCTCCTCTCGTATTTATTCGTCGGGCATACTTCACGGAAAGGCACTAGCCAGAATCATCATTCTTGTCGAGATTTCGACTTATCCGATAACCTCATATTTTTTGCACGTATTTCTACGAACGGTTAACGATGATAAAAAAAAATGGTACCGTTAGTGAAGAAACAAAAATGTCGGATAAATTGCATGGTAGGAGAGTCGGTGAGTAAGGATTTTAATCGGGAAAGATAGTCACGGGGTTGTAACTTACCCTGGAGAAGTAACGCATGCAGCACGAGGTTCATGGCTACTGTCGATCGGGGTTGTCTCGACCTGAAACAAAATTGTCAATGATTGTTTCAATAATCCTTGTTTTGATTTATATATTCGTCGATCGTAATGGAGGAAGGAAAATTTGAAATTTTGTTGATGTTCAAGGTCACCGAACCCGTTCGCCCGAGAAGGAAAAAAAGGTATTTCCTGCTCGAGACGCGCCAGACGAGACGGTCAATATTCTCAAACCCAAAATATCTTCGGCAAACACAAGGTGGGCTCCACTCCACGTCTGTCAGGCTCGCCTGACGAGAAGCGTATCTACGACTAGAACGGATGAGCGTTATAAGAACCGTTTCTAATATATATATTTTTTTTTTAGTTTGCTTTCCGTAAACTTGACCCTAAGATCGTCGCGCGTGGTCACAATCGTCGACGTCGTTCGAACGAAAAGAGAACATACAAATTTCGTGCGTAATATCGATAGGATCAAGGGACAAGGAATAATTATCGTGAATAATAAAAATGATACAGCTATATCATTTTTATGATAAACATCCTTTCACGACGAGGGTTAATGCGTGGCTTTAAAATCGCAAAAATTATACACGCTGATGTCTCCATACGAAGCGATGGCGAATTAATATTCTAAATTATTCATAGACGGGCTTTATGAGAGAATAATTATGAATAATTATAGCGACGATAAACGAGGACGTGGAGAAACTTGGGTGTAAAATATTAATTTTAATTTCGTATCTGTTTTAATAAATATTTTCTTTTTTTTGTTCTTGTTTTTGCAAATAATTAAAAGTCATTCGCAATGAAGTATTATTGTTTTGTTTTTAATATAAAAACTTATCGTCCTATAAACGGTCAACGGGGTGAATTAACGACTTATGGATAATCTTACCGTTCGACGACCGTCGCGTTGCCCCGTTGAACTTCTCGACGGGCCTCCCCGCGAGAGAGTCTCGAAACGATTCTAGTCGTGTACGTAAAGTAACGGGCGCTCCGCGACGCAGCGGTCACGTGACCGGAATTGTTAAAAACGAGGAAAAAAAAGGAAATAAATGATGAAAAAAAAAGAAAAACAAAAAAAAATAAGAACGACGCGATGTCTGGGCCAACGAATTCGCAGTCGCGGGAACGACGGTGAAAATATATCGCGAAACTTTCGTAAGAAGGTGCTAGACTCCGTAATTGCTGCATCCTGTGGGCGAAAGGCGTTAAAATATAAATAAAATTTATCTAATTGTACGAGTTATCATTGGTAAAATTATGTCTCAAGGGGGTCAAGCCAAGTGTTAAAATGCCATTTGACGCGTTCGCTGATTATCCCGAAGCGAGAAATTTAAAAAAAAACACGTCGAATGAAACTTTTAAAGTCTCGCCGTCGTCCACCCACGAGAATTAAACTCCGTGAACTTGTTCTTTTATTTTTTTATTTTCTTCGTCGACCTATACTTACAGACTCGAAAACGTGATGAATAATTGCTGATTAATAATAATGTTTACTATAATTTTATAATAATTCAACATCCATTTTACGAAAAGCGATCGAAAGGTTACGAATTTTTTGGGAATACTTATCGCGTCGTTCGTAATCGACATATATCTTTCGTACTAATTATCCGTAATTGTTTCGTAAATTTGTTTTTCGCGATTTTTCATTGCTACGGTGCCGACCTTCGCCCATGACGTTTGCGCCTAAATGATGAATAGCGCTCGGTGAAATATTCGGTGATGTTGTTTCAGCCAAAGTATACAATGTGTACAGAACTTGAGCAAAGAGTCGTACATTCGTTTATATTAATGTAGGTGTACTTGCACGTTGTCTATAGATCTATAGAACCGAAAACCACACTACGTAACGTTAACGCAATGTCACGGTAGTGTATGGGAATATATGTAGAGTAGTGGGTAGCCAGTAACACCTCGTCGGGAAGAAAGAATGAAAGAAAGATAAAGAAAGGAAAGGCATGTTCACGTTGTGTACACAGCGAGGTTTTGGTGTACGGCGCGTTGTTCGAAATATGGATCTTGTTGAGAACGCGAAGCGTGACAAGTTGTGACAAATGTTCGTCAAACATTGCGATATATACCTCCACGGTCACTCTCATTCGTGGTTTATTTAATCATCATCGATCAAATCAAATATCTAAAACGCTAAAAACAAAATTGTTTATTTGTAACAATGACGATTTTCTTATGAAGAGAAATTAACAATTTTCATATTTAAAAAAAATTGAACCTAAATTCGGTCGAGACAGAATATTCCCCAGTTTGGCAGGGTCAAGGGTTAAAAATCATGGAATGAGTTCATTTCATTTTGTAATTCGTGCAATTTTAACGTATCGATAAAAATTGACAGTGTTGATTAAAATAATCGATAATTTTTCCTTTTTTTTGTTAACAGTTACGAAATTTCATTGAAAAACAAGTGGAAGAATCAATTTTTCTCTTGCACGATGTACGATGTGTCCTCTCGAAAACGAGTGCGATTTCCATCTTACGTAAAATCTTCGTAGCTCTCCCGAAGTACGCGCGATGTCGTGAATATATATAACGTTTCAGGCTGACAAGTTGTAAGAAATACGCTTGCTCTCCCGGTTTGCGTCTCACCGGGCTTTCCCCGATTCGTATCGGTCGCGATATTGAGTACTGACCACACCCAGCCCGATGGCCACGGTACGCGTACGCACCGGTCGCGATCGTCTCGATACTTCCAATGCAATTTGCATGAACCTTTACGTAGGCGTAAGCGACGAAGAAATGCTCGAAAACGAATGCACGCTCGTTAACGTACTCATCTTCGCCGTTCTCTTCTCGAAGGACGCCAAATGCGACGAGCAATTTAATCGGCGATCAAGCGCCGACTAATTATCGATACGAACTTCGATCGACCGATATCTATTTTTTTTGTTCCTCGTTCACAAAAAAGAGACAACGAAAACGTGACACAAATTTTAGTTCGAGATGTTTAGAAATTTCGTAATTACGAGGACGAACTTGGACAAATTTAAACATCTTAGAAATCACGCGAGTTCGTTTGACACAGATTAGTCAGTTCTTTCGTATATCGAAGAATCATATATATATATAGGTATACATCGTTATGTATAAAAGAGGGAATCGGGACGGAAATTCGTATGCAAGCATGATCACGGTATCGTCGCACGTTTCGTGCATGAGTTTTTGTCATCGTACCAGCGGTAAACCGATCGTAGCGTGTACTAACTGCAGCGTTGCTCGTCACAAGTGCGACCCAGATCGGCGAGGTGCCTCGCGCCCTCCACACGGCCTGTGTTAAGGCTAAATCCACCCACAACCGCCGTTTTGTTTTACCGAGTGCACCGTTCGAATGAAAAGTCACTTCGAACGATCATACTTTTGTACGATTTTTGGTTCAAATTAATTAATTGACTCGAATACAATATTTGGTTGTACACAAATTTGTTTAAAAAAATGAAACGTTCTTTTAATATAATATGGAAAATATTATCGTTCCTATTGAGAATTATATTTCGTTATCTTCAATTTTTTGTATTTGTTAATTTACATTAATTTAATGAGTAATTATTGTAAACGATGCCTATTTATGGTTAAAGGCTCGAGATCGTTGCGAGAATTTCGGTAACTCACCCTGTATAATATCAAAGTGCTCTTGATCGGTACGTATCGCGAATCTCGACACAAGCGCATCTCCTCGTTACTTTCTAAACGAGCAAAGACCGCGATCGAACTCCGCTAGCACGACGTGATTTTATATATATATATATACACGTGATCAAACTTATTGTGTATCATAGCGGGGAGAGTCACGATTCTTTGCCCTCGTCGTAAAGGCGATATAACCACCGCAATAGCCTCCGTGGCTATTCATCGACCGTCGACGATGAGTGTTGGACGCGTCGTGTATATTTTATAGACGAAAAACAGCGAAGAATCGAGAAACGAGATCGATCGAGATCGCATCGATAATTTATGGGTTTATTCGCCACTGGTGCAAGAACACCCGCGTTTCCGGCAAGAGAAAGACACGAAGACGGGCGTAAAGCCGGTATCTCGTCGCAAACGCGATCGACGAAATTACAATCGATACGTGTCCGGGAATAAAAACGTGAAAATGGTACAAAATCGAGAGAAACCGATTCGTCGCCTGTCATAGAAAGTTAAATAAAATCTGGGGAATAACCGGACGTGTCTCGATCTCTGATAACCGAATTCGTAAATATTTATCGATCGATCGTTACGATTAATAAATTACAAACGGATGGAGAAAAAATTCTGATAGAATTCTTCTGGATTCTCGCGCGTGAAATTCCATCGCGATGTCCGACGTCGAACGAATGGAGAAAGATCCAACAATGCGCGAAGCCACCCCACGCAATATGCATAATTCGAGCATATGTAAGCGCACTCGCGCGTTCGAGGGAGCCCGATGGCTCGTGCATAACGCGAGGAGACACTCTCTCGTGACTATAATACGACGAAAATTACGTTTCGCGACAGAAATATTCGCTGAATTTACCATAGAGTCGAAAACTATTCCACTCGGGATATAAAAATGATGACGTCTTCGGCAAGGAATGGGGCTCGGATAAAATACAAAATATTCGACGTTCTAGCACAACAAATAAATCGCGAAATTATTGATTCGGGAGAAACGTTAATGATCGAACGTCTTATTGAAATGATATATAATGATTTATAATTATTTTATTGTAAAATCATTATTCATTCGTAAAACGGACCAACCGGCGGCTAGAGAGAGTGAGAGAGAGAGAGAAACGTCGAGTCGTTGTCCACGGTGAGAGCGCGAAATTCAGTGAGAGCGATTCATGAATCGATCACGATCGCATTGGACGCTCAGCCCCGAGCGTATCTGACATTTATCGACAGGTTGCCCTGAGACACGAGGCTTATCGGTAAGAGAGAAGATATACATTTTTCTTATTGGCCGGTTTTCTCGCGATGCACCGAGAACCGAAGATCGCTTCTCGATCCGCCCGATGATATAGTCCCTGTTCTATCTTACGCCACGCTTCGATCTTTCCTCCGTGTCGTTTATCTTCGAATGTGAATTCTTAAATGTTATTTTAGCAAAGCATTTTTATTACAAACTCACAATTTTAATGTCGAACGAGGGAAAGATATTAATTGGCTCGACTAACGGTGAAACAATCTTTTGCATAATTTATTAATTTATATACCTATATTTTCATGATTCGTTTATTTATTTATTTATTTATTTATTTATCTGCTTATTTGTTTATTTATTTATTTACAATTAACAGGCTTACAAAATTATAAGCTTTCCCTCGATTACACAATTAAATTGGAAATTCCGACTAGACAATTTCGAATTGATTCATCAGCGAAACTTGGCCAGTCCCAATCGTCGCTAAAACACCGGACGCGACTCGTCGCTACGAGAATTACATTATTCATGACAAATTCGACTATTCGTAAACACGTGGTCGGCCACACCTACAATTTTCAAACGCGATAACACGATATCCCGAATGAAAAATAATTCGGAATAAGCACAAAAATCTTTCCATCCTAGAAATAGAACCCTCTATCATTAACCATACAACTCAAACCCGAGACCGAAAAATCAAATATTTTTCTAAAATCGAGCCACGTACCAAAAATCATCCAACGTTCTCCTATAAACCCCACCGCATTATTTATTCATAGCCAAATCCAAAGTACGCAGTATCGATGCAATTATCCCATGAAAATCCGAAAGTTGTAACGTATAAGAAAAAAAAAGTCTTCGCGGTTTCGAGAACCGATTATTTTGTTCCCCTAAGAATCGGTGTCTCGTTATCGATCCGAACGCTAACTCGATCTCTCTCTCACCGTCGCGATTCCCACCCTCGTTACCGACGACTCCGTTATGGCTAAAACGATTAAATAACGATAATAACAACGATAATAATAACAATCGCAGAACAAACAGAAAAAATAAAAATAAAAAAACAAAACGCAGTGACAGTGAAAAAAATAACAAAAGTCGAGGCGAGACCGGGCGTGTTTCAGTCTCGCTCTCGCTAACCTCCTGCCGTCACAGCCTCCCCCTCTGCCCCCCTCTCTCTCTCTCTCTCTCTCACCTTACTCCCGATCCGTTTGTGATCGAGTTATGTAAATCATTTGACTACCCGGGGTATATTCGGTTTGTAACGTTGTGTTTATACGTTATGTATAATTTCTATAAACGGTCTTTCGAGAGACTTGGAAAGAGAGAGAGAGAGAGACAGAAAGAGAGAGAGAGAGAGAGAGACCGCCGGCAAAATTTGTCCAGTAACGTGAGTACGAGACCGCTCTCTCGCACGGCCTCTCCGCGGACTTTGTGAAAGTTGCGTGTGTCTCGCTACCTGGCGGCCTGTCGTTTCGCCGCTACGTGTATACACGAAGCTCGCGCTAGCTTGGCCCGGTGTGGACCCACGTCCAGGTTTACGCTCGTTCGCGCGTGATCGAGTTCGAATAATTATCGTCGATCGGCAAGGTGGACGGATTAAACTGGCTTCGACGTTGCTGGAGCGTAACCACCCCTTGCCCTCGTATACGACCCCTATCGTCACGAGATGGAGGTACCAACAAAAAATAAGGATCGTGTGTTGCACTTGCATTGTTCCACTCGTAGATTCGCGATTTCTTTCATCCCGATTAGACAGAAATATATATATATATATATCGTTGTAGGAAGAGAGGGTTGGATCGTAGAGATTGCTCAGTCGTGCGTGATACAGTACGGCCCCCGGAGATGGTCGTGGCTCGTTACACACAAATACGTATTATTTCCATAATTTAAATCATCGTTTAGTATCTAAAAATGACGAATATTTTAATCTCGATTATCGTTTTCATATACGATTTGAGAATCGACGGATGTAACGAAAATTGTAGATCGTGTTTAGTTTCTCGTTTGAAAAATCGTGAAATTATTTTCGCTATGGATAATAACGAGGTAACGTGAAAAATATGCGAAAATAACGAAATCCCGGTAGTTCGCGAGTTAAACAGGGGAGAATCGCGTTCGCAGTCGACTAAATATATATATATATATATATGTATACAAAATGGAGAACAGAGAACCGACAAACGGAGTACACGATGGAGAAAGGCATATTACATTGGTTTCGGAAGTTAGTGCGGGCGCGCACGGCACGCGATCGACTCGAGACGTAACAGCCTAGCTTAGCTGACTCCGGGGTGTTTCTTACTTTATTTTATAATGTGCGCTATAAACTACGGGTCTATATGTATATATATATATATGGTGAGGTTTAAAGCGCGTGCGATTCTTGAAGTATAGCGGCGGGAAGGAAAGAGGAAGTTTGAGGAGAAAGGAATTATTAAAGGGTTACATCAGGTCCAGGATAAGGACAGCGAGACCGATATGACTAAAGAGACGAAGAAAGAATAATACACCTCTTTCTCTATCTTTCTCTCTCTCTCTCTCTCTCTCTCTTTCTCTATCGCGATGTGACAGATAATTTATTATTATAAAATGTCAGAGAGACAGACGAGGCCCCGCACGTGCCCTCGTCACGCACACCCACGTCTCTCCGTCCTGTCTGACGTAATACAAAAGAGCACGATGATACGTCAATGGTCAGCGAAATTTTTCATTTTATTAAGTCCCATATGTTTAACCCACACGTTAAAAATTGAAACGATTAACATACCGAGCAATATAAATACGAAATATCGATATTCGTAATATCTGCCGTGTTTATTTTCACTCGCTAGTCGAAGATTTTGACAATATTTTCTTGAAAATTGTATTTAACGATATCGTTTATTACGACCGTTGCGCTCAGATTTCATCGAGATGCGCGTAATCGACGTTTAAATATTCGAAATATGATTTTTTTCCCATCCGTTTTGACACTGATCGATCGATTAGGATGTATCGTCGATAATTTCGTTTATATAATTATGTTCGGGGGCGAGGGAACATCGTCTACGTAAGTAAGATCGGATTCACCAACGCGTAGTCTCGGTTCGCGCGTACATATGCTCTTATCGATCGACTCGATCGTCTCTCACTTTATCGTTTGATAAATCGACAAATCCGTCTGTTTATATACGACAAGTTCCAATGGTACCAGGACCACGGAGGGACACGAAACCCCACGTGGCATTTCGAAATGACAAATAGGACGGGCAACGAGATGTGTCGATTCACACACAGACGCACTATGCACAACGCCAGACACACACGTATGCGTGAAAGTCGTATAGACGAATAAAGACAGTTTTATCAATTCTCGCGTCACCGATCGGACGACTCGACGATCGATTCACGAGTGAAAAAAAAATCATCGAATAAACAAACGTTCGAAACTATTAAAAATCATCCTTGAAACGTGTTTTGTTGTTTTTTTTTCATTGAAAAAGTCACGATTAACAATTTTAAATGAATTATTTTTCTTTTTTTATAATCGATGAAAAAACGTAATAATTATTATTCGTTTAATTTTCGTAACGGATCGTGTCGATTTTGGCACGACCTGTATCGACGAAATGCCCTCAACCGTTGTACAGTACGTACGCATTTACGATAGTAGGATCGCCGTCGCGTTTACTGTTATCCGGTACGGGGTACTCTCGGTAACGTGCGCGACGAGAAACTCGTGTGAGTGTTAATCGGTAACGCGCACGCGGGATCTATCCATACGTGTATTGTATAGTACGTGTCGCGTTATGTGACAGGTAGATGTGTATGACGACGGCCTTGCGGGCGTGATGAAGGCGCGAGCGCGCGCGCGCGGCCGCGAGTGCGTCACGGCATCGGTTACACTACGACGGGCCGTGCGATTTCCAGCAGAGATGGGACAGCGTACCGAAATTTTATTTTTATTTATCTTTTGATCAATTGTTTGATTATTAGAAAAAAACAAAAGAAAAATGAAAACAAATTATCACGAATAATGACGAATATAAAAATTTCAGGTAAAAAGAAAAAAGATTTTTATTATTGATTTTCGATTCGAAAAATGTATTAATACGAAATAACGCACATTAATTGTAACTGTTGTTTTTGTTAATTCGTTCGGACAACGTACCGAAATTTTATTATTTTTTATTGTTTGATAAAAAGTTTCCTAATAAAAAAAAAGAAAACAAAAAACAAATTATCACGAATAATGACGAATATAAGAATATCAGTTTAAAAAAAAGATTTTTTATTATCGATTCTCGACTCGAAAAACGTATTAACGCGAAATAACGCGAATTAATTGTAACTGTTGTTTCTGTTAATTCGTTCGAACAACGTACCGAAATTTTATTATTTTTTGATCAAAAGTATCCTACTAAAAAAAAAAGAAAACAAAAAACAAATTATCACGAATAATGACAAATATAAAAATTTCAGTAACAAACAAAAAAGATTTTTTATTATTGATTCTCAATTCGAAAAACATATTAACGCGAAATATCGCGAATTAATCGTAATTCTTGTTCAATCGCTGTTTTCGTTAATTCGTTGGAACGATTTTCAATTGGTAATTAGGCGCGCGTATGTATCGCGACGCGAAACAAATCGTGTGCGGTGGTTGCGCGTCGTGGAAAAACGTCGGTTATAATCGACTCGTGAGAGTAGCGAGTACAGAGTTGAGGCGCATATGCGCGAGAGCGAGCCGAGAAGGAAGAGGACGCATTCGACTTTCCCTCGCGAGCCACGGCTCACACAGCTGACGCGTTCGCGCGCGAGTACCTACTCCGGTGAAGATATATAGAAGAATTCCGCGTGCGCGCGACAGAGACAGCCCCTTCGCGAACATCGCGAAAGGAGTGATTAAGAGAGAAATAAAGAGAGCGAGATACGTGTGCGACGCGACGAGAACATTTAGAAGAAAAAGAAGAAAAAGAAAAAAAAACGAACAAACAACAACAAAAAAACAACAATAAAGAAGATTCTCCATTCATTCGCGGAGCGATCGACGAGGAGAAGCGAATCATTATAATTATGACTTTCTACCGTATTATCTGTGTCCGATTGTACACTATATATAGACCCACGTGCCTGCTGCATCTTTGCCTTTTTTCCACTTAGATTTCGTTTTTTTTAATTATCGTTGTTGTTTGTTTTCGATCGAAAAC
This sequence comes from Netelia virgata, assembly GCA_951802705.1. Lineage (NCBI taxonomy): Eukaryota > Metazoa > Arthropoda > Insecta > Hymenoptera > Ichneumonidae > Netelia > Netelia virgata. The sequence goes on along the minus strand of OX637867.1, from coordinate 32,796,536 downwards.
CCGATGTCGAGACACAAGGTTAATCAATTATAAAAGCTCGATATACGTATATATAACGACGCGTGTCGAGAACGGTAAAAAGTTAATTGTTCGGAGATTACGAGTCGTCGCTATAGACAGTCGTAATAGGCTTGTCCCGTTATTCTATTGGATCGTATCTATAATAATAGTCGAGGAGATAATGAACGAAATAAAAATATTTTTAAAAAATCAATCGCAGTACGACGCGTGACCACAGCGCTACGGGGAGAAAGGATATTCGATATCACGTTACCCACACTCTCCCACCTCTTGCGTTATCGAGAGCACTTTTGTGGGCGCTCCAGACAACACATACACATAGCTATATGTATATTTATATATATATATATATATATATATATATATATATATATATATATGTATATATTTACGAGTACTTTTTCTTCTGTTTGTCTCCATCTCGCTCTCCTTCTCTTTCCTAAGTCTCGTTTCCGGACGCGATTTGCGAGGGCGGCTCGTTCACACCTCAACGAGTTATTACAGCATTATTCTCGTATGTCTCGAACCGGATATTACAATTTACGTTTCGAAAAGAGATCTCTTGTCTCGCGAGAAGAAAAAAGAATATGCGTCTCGATTGTAAAATTCTTCGCGGATCCGCGAGATATCTCGAGATTATTCGATTCGTGAGTAATTCGTAACGAATTTAATTGACATTTTTGCGACGAGAATATTTTCGAAAAAAGTGTAGGGATTCTGTTTTGCAACATTTTTGCGACGAGAATATTTTCGAAAAAGTGAAGGGATTCTGTTTTACGACATTTTTGGGACAAGAATATTTTCGAAAAAGTGAAGGGGTTCTGTTTCGAGATACGTAATTCGTTTCATTGCCGCTCGTTTCTTCGGTCGACGGTCAAAAAGGAAATACATAATTATATATATATATATTTCTTTGCAAAAATCATAATTTTTAATAATGAATATTTATAACAATACTCCGCGACGCGAAGTACGATTCCCACAAAGGATTTCGATTTCGAGAGAATATATCGGTTCTGACTGGATTCACTTGTAATTTAATCGAGATTATTAGTTAATTAACCCAAGCTCGCTACTTCGACGTTTATTACTTCCACGTCAAGATTTCTTCCGACTCGCTGATCATCGAACGAGCGCGAAATACCAGCTAAAATCTGCGATACCGCTCGTCGAAGGTCTCCATTTGTTTTCCTCGCCTCGTGTTTTTCGTCGCTATTATTCATGTGCGTTTCTTCAAAATTGTGTTCTTTGTTTTTAGAAATTTTAATCGACCACCCGTTGGTACCGATCTCGCGGCGTCGATCGCATTCCTCGCGTCATTACCTAACGCCCGAGCTTCGAGAAATTCAACGGGAGCTCGTTTCACTTATTTACCTCGAATAGATCGTACGACGACGGAAAAAGCCCTCGGGGTGAGCCTGCGTGTACATATACTTATATAGACGTTATATCGATACTTGATACTCGGCACGAGGCCGGAATTCGCAACGATAGAGAAAGAAGAAAATGATATTTCATACCTATAACCGGCGATACCAGCGAGAAATCCATAATAAAATTCCTCGTCGTGCCACTATACTATATATAGAAAAAGGAATCACGACCGAAACATACGATCTTCGGAAAAAAGAGGTGTGAATTTAGTACGTTAAAATCAGTATTCAGCATTCAGATATTAAAATCATTTCGTCGGAAAATGTTTTTAAATCGTTACCGCGCCCATTTCTCATTTTTTTCCATTCGAGCTCGAACATTACCATCCGTCGCACTTGCTAGCGATAATCTCGGTGATAAAATATCGAGAGGGAAAAATACGTCTCTCAGTTTTTCTCGGAAAATTGAAATAACGCTTCGAGTGGTTTGGGCGAAAAAAAGAAAATGGAACAAGCATTGCGGCGAAATGCCTCGGGAGATCCACACACGTTTACCGATATCTATATATATCTATATATCTATATATATATACGGTAAATACGCGTATTTACGTCAACTCAAATACAGCAAATTTACGAGCAATCAACACGGTGTTCTATACTTGCGCAACAGGTAGTATGGTCGTAGGAACAGCTATGGTCGCGCGGTACCAGCAATTCGTATTACATTTATAAATCTTATACATATATATATATATATATAGGTATATATAAGTATATAGTACGAAAGAGATCTAGAGAATTCGTGATAGTCGCGATTGTGACTCCGCACGCTTCTTGTACTGGTCTCTATGCCGCGAAATCACGACAACGGATCCCCCATGCACTTTATACATGTCTATATAAATCTATATATATATATATGTATATATGTATATATATGCAGCTCTCCCTCGGCACGAATTCCACGATGATGCACGCGCGGAGCCCTAATCACGATCCTGACCTCTAAACCCACGACGAGAGCTCGAGTGCCGAGGAAGAAAAAATCCTTTGCAACCTGCAGAATTACATTTCCACCATGCCGTAAGTGCCTTTTGGCGTTATATTAACCGAGCTGTGAAATCGTCTATGTAATATTTAATATCATCGGACGAGAATAAGAATATTTGGAAACGATTCATAAACCAGTTTCTGGATTTCGGAATCGTCGGCAACGATCTTTTTTTCGTTTTTTTTTTTTTCTTTCTCAGACGTATAATTTCATTCAGCCTTTGGTATTTGGAACGATAATGATATTTTTCGTCACTCCGAGATCGCCGATAAGACAGAAATAAATAAATAAAAACTCACCTTCGATCGATTTTATCCACTCGTGCGACCGATCTCTACCCGCTGAGCTTTTTTCCTTTTTCTTTTTGCTAAAATAATTCGACCATACGCTCGTTATCGTTCGCCAAAAATCCCAACGTTCGTCCTCCTACTCCTTCGATTATGACGTATCCTGTTTGTGCACTCGTTTATTTCATACGATTACTTCTTTTTTTTTTTCTTTTTTTTTCAAATCTCGATCGTCACAACACTTTATTTACAAAATTCACACGTTTATCTCCTTCTTCCTCCTTTTTTCGACCCTCAATTCAACGACTATCCCTATTTTTCCGTACGCGCTTGGCCAGCATGTTACCTCAACGCGCTCGTCGACCCTCTCTATCACTTCTCGCGGACAACCGTACATCGAGTCATATTACCGAACGATTCGTTATGTGTATAGATATATGTTGTTTTGTATGTATACAATACGAAACACGAGTTACAAAATCGCGAAACACTGTTTTACTTTCTTTCGTTCGATCGCGAGAAAAAAACTTATAACCGTGCAACACTTTCTCGCGTTTCGAAGAGGGCAAATTTTTCACTCGTAGATGGCGCGCGGTTTATACACTCTCGTTGTTCAAGAAGACCCCGGAGGTGGAGATAATAACACTCGCGTAAATATATCTCTTTCTCTTTCTTTCTCTCTCTATATATACGTAAGAAGTTGTATATTATTGCACCTGGATTTATATTCTCTCGTGTGCTTATCCTTGCGATCTTTCGGCGCTTCTCGATTCCTGTATTTTACACACACACACATATATATATATATACAGTTGTAAATGTGTAATAATAGTTATTGCACTTTGCCCGACGGTAAAGTGCAATTTTGTCGAGAGAAGATCGCGAAGTAACAATTTATGGAAATAATGTAATATAGATTTATATCTTTCGTGAGAATCTTGACCCCGGAATATTTCTAGTAGTAACGATCGCAGTAATAGTTGTCAGCCTATACGGTAACTTCCACGCTGAACTTTTCTCCTTCGTCTTTTATTATTCTTTTATCTTTCTCTCTTTTCTTATTTGTTTTACTTTTTTGTTTTTATTGTTTCTAGGAAAAATAAAGTCTCGGTCACCCGGGTTCGATGAAAACGTGGCCACGGTGTGTCGTCTCACACCTGTTGAACGTATCTTCCTCGAATCGTGAAATTTTGTCGAGCTAGAGCGATTCTAGAGCGACGACAAAGTACTCGAGAATTTCGTTACGTTCGAGAACTCTAACCCGAAAGCGATATAATCGAGTGATTAGATTACGTTGTTGTCTTTTTTTTAATTTACTTTCGCTACGATTGTACCCTCGTTTTCTTTCTTCGTATTTATATATATATATTGTTTTGTTTTTTTTTATTGTTTTCTTCACGCGAAGTTTGCGTGTTTACTTCCTACTAAAAAGTCTTGGGTCTCGAGCAGGCAAAAGCCACGGTGCATTGCGGCTGCAGATGTTACGATCGTTATAGCGTGTACCAATAAGCAGCTGTTGGCTCGGAAAAGCCTCGTTCCTTCGTGGTTTCCGTTTGCAGAAAACACTTCCGGTATTCGCCTTTCGGTGAGAAACAATCGTCTATATTGTGTTTTATTATTATTAGTATTTGTTTTTCCTTCTTTTCTTCGAGAAGCTAACGATCGAATCTTTCGAGGTGACGAAACGATCGTTCGAGATAAACGTAGATATCTGTCACCAATCTTTTCTCGCTACAGCCGTAACGCCATCTACGGTCAACGACGACAAGAATGACATATCTTTGTTTTTCTTTTTTTTTTTCTTTTTATTTAATTTCTTTTTATCGTTCAAATCGTTTTTTCCCCCTTACGCTCGAAATCTCGAATACGAATCGATACACGAGTTAATTAGGAAATAATTTTGAAGAACGCGATAAACGGGGTCAGCTTCCGGGTCTCTTGTAGTACGACCTCATCTCGACCGTCGAATATCGAATTGCCTCTGTCTCGCTTTCGTTTGCCTCGTCTCCTTGCGAACTCGTATCGCGTTCTTTCACTTTCTTTCGGCCAAGACGCGTCGCGAAAGTTGCACGATAAACGTGTCACCGACACTCCGTCAATTTTTATGATTTTTCTTTTTATTCTCTCTCTCTCGTTCTCTATCTTTTCCTTCGATCGAGAGTGTTACGAATTTTCGTTGCACTCGTAGCCAGGACCGATTTTCAATTATTTCTGACACGACGATGTTTGGTTTTTTTGTTTGTTTGTTTGTTTTTTTTTAATTTTTTTAAAACGATAATAATACTGTCGTCTTTCGGCACTTTTATTTAATTAATGCGTATCTGCTTGATTTAAATATGTATTTCGTCGCTCGTGTATACGTGTATCGTGCTCTCCTCAGGGTTTGCCAACCTCGCTGCAAGGAAGCGATCGGTAGACTAAGTTAGTCCGGCGAGCGTTGCCCGTCGTACGTGCACGCGTTTCTTATCCCCTACCGTTCCTCCAGGTCCCTCTTCTGTGGGACGAGCGCGGAGCGCCGGGAGAACATGGGTCCTCCCGGCGCTGCGCGGCCGGAGATGGTCCCTCTCTCTTTCTCTCTCGCACTCTCTCTCTCTCTCTCTCTCTCTCTCTCTCTCTCTCTCTCTCTCTCTCTTTTTTCTCTTTCTCTCTCTCTCCCCTTTCTTTTTCTTTCTCGTACTCTCGCCGTCAGCGATTCTTCTTTGATCAAAGGTGGGAGAGTAACATCGGATATTCACCGATAATTTTTTCCGATTCCCTTTCGCCATCGTGCCGATCGATGATTTCATAGACGCATATAGACGTTATCGGTTTCAGGAAACTCGCGAACGCGTCTTCGGCAAAGCTTCGAATTGTTCGCCTACGTTTCTTTAGCTTTGCATTAAAAACGTTTCAGTTTTTTTGTTATTATCTCCAGAATGGTAGGAAATTTTTTTGCGATTACAAAATATTGAATAGTTTTGTGAAAATTTGAATTTTGTATGGATTTATCAGTCTGTCGCACTCTACGCGTATATACTTCGCATCTAGAATTAGTCATGCATCCTTGAACTATTCAACTTTCTTCGATTATGTCACGCTTTCGTTTAAATTTTCTGTTTCTTCTTTCTCGCTCTCTTTATCTCGTAGTCGGGCCGAAGGCAATTGTTCGACAATATTAATCGATCGACAATTTACATTCGAAGCCAATAACGATCTAACGATAAAATATCGATACGAAATTATCCCAGAGACGAACACGATCGAAATATAAATGAAAAAGCGTCAAGCAAATACAAAAGGTCGTAACGCAACGATATAATCGTTTCAACGCGTATATTCTCGATTCTTTTGAAAAAATGTATCACTTTGTCGCAACAACCATTCTTCGCCATTCGATTTGCCCAAATGACTTTTCGTTTTTGTTGTTGTTTCCATTTACTTTTCGTTCCATCTTTCTACAACGATGTCTCATAGAGACAATGAACATTATACGCCATCGAGATTAGCCAGAAACGCATTTCCGTTTGGCGACTCGAAGTCCTCCCATCGGGCGCATTAAACTCCGTGCCCGGCGTTTTTTAAGTTATTATTACTCGAACCACTTCGGACTCGCAACGGGAACTCACGAAAGGAACGAAAGGATATCGGTGTTACGGTATAAGGACGGACAGACGGACGTGGACAGGGCTAACCTGGGAACGGAGGGAAAAGTAAGCTGGCTGGCCTTCGCGACACACGCTATTCTCGCGATATCACACATACACATATATATATATATATATATATATATATATGTGTGATCTTACTCTCCGCAGTCGCTGAAACACTCTCGCGGCTGACCAGCTGAATTCATTCCGACTGGAATTCATTTCTGTCCGGCCGCGGCAATTACACGTACCGAGTCACGCGAAGTATTCGAGGCTTTTGCCGATCGACCGAGGCTCGATTTTTTTTTTCTCTTTCTTTTTTCTTTGTTACTTACCTTTTTTTCCCTCCGTTTAATCGCTCGCGAATGGCCTCTCCCACGACAATATATAAATTCTGTATGACTTTTTTCCCTCCCTCGCGTCCCATTCTCGATTTGTTCGAAAAAAATGAAACGCTTGAAAATACTCGTCCATTTGCGCGAGTAGAAGTGGAACAAACCCATTTGGTGCAATAATCGTACGTTATTTCACGGATCGTTAATTATGCAACCGTTCTTACGCCGTGTACTTTCTGCCATTTTTCAAATCCAATTTATTACTTTAAACGTTGGCCATTTTATTTATCATCTTTTGTGAGACGAAGCAAAGTTTCGCGAAGACTTTTTACCGATCTCTCATTCCGTTCGTGCATCGCCCGCGAGCAGAGCTTTTTTTTTAACCGAGTTCGGGTTTATCGCTGTGTGAATTCGAACGTACCGTTACTCGCAGAAATATAGACGTCAAAGCGCAGATTGATTAAGAAAAAATGAGATATAAGATGTTTTTTTGTTTTTTCTTTTTTTCTTTTTCTTCTTTTTTTTTTTAAAGGATGCATATATATCTCACGGAGACACCGCCGATAAAAGTGGAGCAAAGAGCTCTTGTGTAAGCTAGTGGGTGGCCGCCTTTCTCTACCGGCGGCGGCGGCGGCGAGAACGGCGCTGTGTGTCTCGGGTCCCGCGTTGCCGCGCGGCGGCGGCGTTCGCTTTTTAAATCACGCCTGATAATACCTCGACGCGTGTCACGCGTACATGAGAGAACGTGTATTTATGCGTGCGCGATGAGATGAAGGATTAGAGAATCAGGAAATAGCTTACGGCTCGGCACAAAGTACCGAATAACGCAAATGGAGTAAACTTCGATCGAATCGCGTATGCGGGGGGTCCGCGTGGTCTTTATTCAGTCAAGAACGATACAATGATCGAGATTGATCGAAAATTTGTTAAAAAGATAAAATCTTAACGTGACGAAGAAAAAAAGGAAAAAAAAAATGCTTTCTACCGATCACTCCATAGGTTCGACTCCGCCCGTCGATTTTCATGTGCGATTGATTCTTCGTTCTCGAATCACTCGACTTGTCCCGATATCGCACGAGCCTTATTCGATAGAATTTCTTTTTTCTTCTTTCGTCTCGACCCGTCAGTCCCGATTCGACGATGACAATGACGACGTTGCAGCCCCGTTATTATTAGGGTCGTTGGGCATTACATAATTGAACGTTAGGTATGCGCAGTGCCGATATATATAGCTAGTCTTACAGCCGTATAGCAGCGTGTATCTGCTGTTACTCGCTCTTTGCAGTTTAGAGCGCATATCCGCAGTCGTTTATACTTACACCGTATACACTATAACGTAGATATATATCTATATGGGCCATTCTCCTTAAAGTAGGTCACTTTTTTAACAACCTTCTTCGATGTGTTCCCATACTTTCTTCGACTCGCGGTACCTATACACCGCTTCCAAATAATTTCCGTCAATTTTTCGCAATATTTCCGTCCATTTTCCAAACTACATCTTTCGTTGCATTTTCATTTAGAAAATAAAAAGTACCTGGTGTGAGAAAAAATAAACGCGACGAAATGGTTGAATTTGTTTTGTTTTCTTTGTCTTTTAGATAGAACGATGGGTGTATTTGATATCTGTGGAATAATGAGAGAGATTTGTAGTGTTTAGGTCAAAATGTGAATGTCTCGTATAGTTGAATTTATTAGCTACTGGTCCACGTGACTTATGCGGGAACTGTGGCACACATGGTCGCATGGGCGACAATGGTAACGGCTCCCACATATGATACACCTAAGGTGGATTATTGTGGACCCGGTTGGCGTACCCCACGAACGCAGATATCGTTACAGTGTCGTAATGTTGCGCTATTTCGTACGTGCCGAGCACACACATACATATATATCTATACTACTTATTACCTTCACGTACAAATGCGTATATTGTTGCGTATATGTATATATATATATGCATATACAGGGTGTCCCAAAAGTTGCGGATCATCTGGTGCATGCGGGTAGCCAACGATGTCACCAATTCGCGTGCAAAATCCGCACGGTCAATTCGCGATAGTCTTTAAACGAGAGACGATTAACGTTGTCCAATCTCGAAGCTGAGAGCTGGAGGAGAGCTTGAATTGGACGCGTTCGAAGCTCCGTTCTTCCTGCTATGGCAGTGCTAGAGCAAAGTCGGAACAAACCGCAATGGACAAGTTATAGCTCGTATCCGATAACTATAATCCCTAATCTACTCCCTTTAAACTTTGGCTATGCGTTTTCCGATCGAACAACTCGAATCGTCTCTCGTTTGAAAACTATCGCGAATTAACCTCCCAAACTTCGGGTGTGAATTCTTTATACCGCCAACTACACGCGGATAAAGGGGGATGATCGAACTTTTGGGACACCCTGTATATTTATTTATGTATGTATATATAGATAGCTATATAATATGGCACGGTTAATGTATCATAGTAGGACGTGCGTTCATAAATGACCGTAGAGACACATACACGCACTTCATGGAACCGTAGCGAAATACCGGAGGAAATATACCTAGAATTGCAACGCACCTTGGACCCCCGCTGTACAATCCCCACAGCATCGGACTCCCGCGAGAATAATAATATCCGTCCCCTCCCTTCTTTTTTTATCGTTCACACCGCCAACGACGATAACAACACGAGAGGCGGATTTTAGCCTGACTGCGATTATCGTAAAACGGCGTTGCGGTTCTCTCCCTCGTATACGTGAGATCGAGCATTTATATATATGTATTTTTATTTAACGATTCTCAAGCCTTCGAAAACTTTCTTCCTGGTTTTATTTTTCTTATCGCGCTTATTGTAAAATTATGGGCGCGACGTTCGACCAGGATTTTCACGAATCAACGACGAAAGATCGTTCGAAGTGACACGATGTCGCGTAAACTACGTTTTTTAACGGATGAATTTTAATTAAGACGAATTTCGAACGGCGCTTGTTGCACGAACGGTGTCTGTCGCGAACGTGATTCGGTAATAAGATTTTTTTATTTCCGTTCCCATCGTCGAACCGCATGACCAACGTCTATACGAAAAGACGCGTGTATCGACGTATAACGAAGAGAGAAAGAAAGAGAGAGAGAGAGAGAGTACGAGCGATAGTGCACCTAATTTCTCACTTCGATCGTTAACGAGGCGATAACAAGAACCAGGTCCACGTATTATTCATCATATAGACCTCTGTGCAACATACCTATAAGTGTATGGCTTTTTTAACGACACGCTCTTAATAATCAACGACAGTGACTCTCCCGTTCGCGACGTTTTTCTTCGTGCCACATACTTTTACTTTTTATTCACAATTATTCACGCGCTCGTCGACCTTAAGTAATAACGAAATGTATTTGCTGTCGTTATCGTTTAACGTACTAACACTACTACTGTTTTTTGCCACAAAATAATTATTTTTTATTCATTAAAATGTATCGAAAATCTCGCGATGTAAAATGTTATCAAGCTGTTTAATAAAGCATTTGTCACTCGAATCTCGTCTTCGATCGATCCATAAAAACGAATTATTTCGAGTAATTAAAAGTTTACATTTTAACCAGTAACGAAATTTTCCAAAAGTTTGATTTACCTAGGAACAAAAAATTGGGCAGTTTAGTCGATTCGGTCGTTATTCGAAGTGTCGACACTTTAAGGCGTATCCTTGATCGCGAACGTAGGGTGGAACCTCGAACGTGCCCGATTTCGTAAAAATTGGACCCCGGCGGTCGACTTTCGAAAGGTTCGATCAATTTTCGTCGAGTTTGGCCGGAGACTGGGAGGAATTCGAGCCGAGGACCCTGGCTCTACGCTGTGACCCACCACCGCAGGATCTCGATCTTGCACCTCCTCTCTCGCGTGTGACCTCATCAAGGATGTATCTCTCCCTCGTCGTATACGCCCATACTATTCGAGGACAGGTAAAAGTCGGAGGCACTCTCGTTGCCTCGAAGCATTCACTTTCGTTAAAAACCTTTTTTCCCCTTTTGTGATTTCAGAGATCATCTCGGGTCACCCACGCAGACGGTGCCAAACGCGGAGAAAGAGTGAAATAAGCGACAAAAAAACGAAGAATTAGTCTTCAGCTATGAGAATGAAACACGAGATTCAGCGGGACACGGGGAATACTGAGTGGTAAAAGCCGATCCGAACGAAGGACGACAGACGAGAGAGATGGTATGTATACGAGGGCGAGAAAGTTTATTCGCTTTGTGCAGTTTCTTGTCTACCTCGGTCATTTAAACGTTACGCAACTCAGGTATGCTCGATCCTTTATAATCCCACAGTATTATGTATCCCAATTTGGTGAGAATATGTATTTATCAAAATTAGGGAATTTGCGTTCTTCGTTCCAACTAAATATATGTTTTTGTTTAAATTTGTATATTTTTTAGACATTTAAAGCGTCCTTTATCAGAACTTTGCTTGCGTTTATCAGAACGTGCACTCCTCGGAAATATTGGTGTAACAATTTTAAATACTAATCGAAGAGATTCTCTTGTAAATTATTTAACAGTTTGTTCGAGGGAACGTGGCTCAAAAAATATAGGTCACAGGAAAAATCATAATGTCTGATAGAATTTATAATATTCGATCATCAGGTCTGCTATATATTTTTTGTATATTTATTATAATATTCTTCTTCGGGAAATAACTCTTTTACTGTCGATATAAAAAATGTTAATTATTAGTAACAAAATCGTAAAATTTCGACCGTCTAATTATAAGATTCTAAACTAGAAGAAAAACCAATTCGGATGAAATACCCGGAGCCATAATCCTCCCCAATTTTGTTCACGTTAGACGTCGATCTACATTTTCATTGCCAATGCAAAATAAAGATATAATCGTTAAATAAAGATATAAAAAGTAGAAAAAATAGCTTCGAAGATTCGTCAACTTTAAATTTCATCATCTACCCTCGCTTTTTCCCATAACTTGCCGGACATCCTTAAAAAGTGTCGAAAAACGAAACATTCTCAATGGAAAAAAACAAAAAATGAGTGAAAGGATCGTGCCGATAAAAAAATATTTTCAACTTTCCGTTTCACACGTATTTAAACGCGCACGCACAATTCGCCTGGTAGCTACCGGCGTATTAAATCGTTGCGCATACCGCGTCCTTGGTAAGAAACGCTGCTGCGGGATAATCGACGGTTCTCCGCTGTCTATCACCCGAGCTCTGCATTCAACCCTGCTCGACGAGGGACACACGCAGCCCGTTCGGTCCAGAGAACAAGATTTCGCAGTGATAAATCAATTTATATTGAAAGGGGCACCCGCCAACGCAATATCTAGTAGCTCTCACCACGCCCGCAATTTTACCCTCGAGCAATTTCCTTGAACCCTGTATTCTTTATATATATATATATATATAATATATATATTTATTTATTTATTACTGTATATAGGCAACACATGCCTCGAAAAGACAAGACACTTTATTCTAACGTCCCCGTCGTTGTCACCGTTGTCTCATAAAGGCCCGTGGATAGACCGATCGAAACATGGCCTATAAGTTCCGACAGCTAAACGTCACTCGCTTACTCGTGCGCGTTTATCATACTCCATGATTAAAGTTGGAAGGGCGTATGTTCTGAATTGTTCGGCTCAACGATTACGCCCTTATCGGTATTCAACGACACTATGTAAACTTTTGTTTACACACGGTAGCTTGTAATGCAATATTTTATGCATAAGGAAGAGGACTGGGATATTCAAGAAGGTCGAGTATTCTTTTAGACGATGCGGTATTCCGATCAAAGAAGAAAATCGAATCAACTTTATTCGATTTTCGACTCGTGAAAATTATGAGTTCTCGAGTAAATATCTTGTAATAACATTTTCTTTTAATAAATTAAAAGAAAAAGTGAAAATAAACATACAATTTTACTTTTTGTTAATGTTGAGTCAGAGCAACGTGAAAAAGATATACGAGCCTTATACGAGCACCAAGTCACCCAGTATCGAACACCCCGAGGGTGTCCAGCGCGACAGTTCGAATAAATAAAATTATTCTTTACGTAACGAAGATAACGACATATCGGACATATGGGGAATATATAGAACGTCCTTCGTTGCTGCTCGACTTACGGGTAAAATTGGGACAACATTTTTTTTAAGCTTGCGCAATCGCGAAAGTTAGGTCAATATCGCGATCGTTCATCGGTAATATAGTTATTTGCGATAAATAAAGGGTGTTGCGCAGCGTAAAATATGGAACACCCACAAGAGCCGATTTTTCAACGACTCCACCTACCGGAGCTATCGTCACGCGCCCCCGATCGCGAAACGTTCGCGATTATTATAGATCGATCAAAATCGCCAACTCGCAAGAGTCATTCAAAACCCACTATTGACAACCACTTAGGTTTGCCTCTCGAGACTCCAAGATAAACATTTCATAATTGATTTGCCCCGGACCAAAAGTCAACGGTGATTTCTTTCGGTACGCGACGTCGTTTCCCCGTTAAAAAGAAAAAAGAAAGATCGACTTTTTAAAGCTCGAATTTATTATTTTTTATTCCTCGAAACAAAATGTCTCTCGGTATTCAATGCTTGTCTCATTCGATTGTCATTTTCCGTCGCTAAAATGCCACGAGAGTGATTGACGGAGTGATTTGAGTATTCGAAGATAAAAAAAAGAAAAAAAAAAAAAAGAAAAAAAAGAAACGGAGTCCTTCGGTACGAAAAGGATTCCATTCGGACAACGAGAATATCCTTTGGCGTTACGTATTACCGTTGAAAATTGAAACCACGGACAACCACGAGAATCCGTGTGTCTTTCTCTCTTTCTCTTTTCTACCGTATGTCTTTTCTCGTAATCGCGATACTCGCGTTTGACTAGCTCGTAAATCAAGCGCGAACGGACAGGGGTTGAATCCTTACGTTCGAAATTACTTCGAGTAGTGAAATGCGCGAAATTTAGCGTGGGAGAGATTCCAGGGTTTCGAGAAAAGTACAGCGGCATTTGCTAAACATTAAATAACCGACGAAAAATCGTATACATACAGCTATATATATATATACAGGGTGTACCATTTCGATTCGTCGATGGCAATACAAATTTGTATTTATCGAGAAAATGAGATGGTACGAAAAAAAAGTTACCAATAAAAGTTTTATAGTTTCGAGGACAAAAAATAGCCATACTGAAATTTTTCCCACCCGGATGTTGAGATCACGTGAAAGTCATCATCAGTTTTTTTAAATCGAAATCTAGAATTCTTCCTCCGTCACGTTATAGACAGAATCAGGATGAATACGATGAAAAAAATAAATGTCCTTTAACGTCGAGAGGTGGAGCATGACGTAAAATCAACTCTAAACCTACACTCAAACTCAAAATGTCCCACTGAAAATCTCCTCCTAGGGATAGTTCCATAAGAAATTTGATTTCGTATGATCTCATTTCATCGATTGATTTTTATCGATAAATTGAAATGGGACAGCCTGTACACATATTTTTATCGCCTATAAATATTTACTTACGTACGACATGGAAGACCCTCGAATAAACATAAATTTGATATTTAAATAGCTTAGTTAACACTCATTCTGGGATTACTTTAACGACCTTACGGTACATAAAATACTCACCGATTTTATCTAAATATTTCTCTGATTCCTGGATGCGAGTGTAGGAGTTAAAAAAAAGAAGAAGAAAAAAAAGAAAAGTACATCACTCGCAACTTCACACGTTTTAGACGTTCGAGATTTTACGCCAGCGTGTATTTTACTCGACAGCAACAAGACAGCCAACACACCGCTGTGTGCATTCCATTCTCCGTATTCTTTGTTATCATTTGTTCTCGAAACAACGTAATCACCGGTTGTACCTCCACTACCAATTCTGACCATATATACAGAAAAACGAGGGGGGAAAGAGAGAGAGAGAGAGAGATACCGTCGTTTTCTCGTAGGAGGCCGCGAGGACTTTTACTCTCCGGTGGCTAGCTAAATCTACGTAACTGTTTGACTCTACACATAGGCAGGCAGTGAACAGGAGCGCCTAGCAAAATGTTCAATGCTCCGGGTTTCGATAAAAGATTATTGAGCAATCGATAATGACCATAGCAGCATGGCTAATGTAAACTGTTACGGCAGCTACCTACGGTGCAAACATATATTGTGGTAAGTACTCTGGATGTTTTTCCACTAATACCCAAATCGCTAAATCATAGGTAGACGCGCATCATGTACTTCTACGTAATAATAAAGTACAAGATCACTGAGCACGCTGAGGAATATCGGCACGTACTCGTGTCGATACTCGTAGGTACTGCAGAGTGGTCGAAGATACTCAGAACGTCTGCAGGAGTAGCTCTGTTTCGAATGGCAGAGTGAGTTATTATTTATAAGTTCAGAGCGATGCGAGTGAGCGAATCATAACAACTGTGTACCATTCAACATTCATTGTTTTGTCTGATGTGGAAAAAGCTTTGTCATGGAATGAAAACAAATTCAGTTTCTTTTTCACTTTTGACCAGAATTTGTTTTTAAATTCTTGTAACTTATTTCGACGTTACGTTCATCTAATACAAAGTTTTCTTACAACTTTTCCTGATATTTTGCTCTCCTGATACAGGGTAACGAAATTAAGAACCGTGTCAAGGACTGATCGAAGGCTTTCTGTAAATTGGCAAAATGATAGTTTTGCTCTTTTCTACACGAACTAGAATATAGCAGGAATTAAGTACGGGTCCTAAATTCTCTTACTCTACGGGAAAGTTCCGATTTGTTAAGTCCTTTGGGGTAGTTAAAGCGGCCAGAATTTAATTAACAAAAGTGCGATTTTTAAACCATTATTACGTCGAATTATTTATCGATAAGTTTCTCGTGTTTTCCCAGAGATGGCCCCACTTTACCGTTTTGGTGAGTTTTCCGAGAGACGACTTTTTGTCGTCTCTCGGAAATTTTCATAAATACATGAACGAAAATACAACCTAAGTCTGACGAGACAATAAAGCTTTGAATATATTTATAAATCCTTTCTCTGGGATTATTTGGGATTATTACATTATACAATTCGTCGCGATTAGTTCACGTGGTTTAAAAAAATTACCTCTCAAGCTCAATAGTTAGTGATATTTAATAACGATTTATCCTAATTCATTTTTCGCCATATTTGTTTGCAATTCTGTGATACGATAACATCAATGATACTTTGTACCACCCTCACGCCTTTCTTGTCTATTCTTATCATCGACGATGACCCGAAGGTAGCAGCAACAGTTCTTAAAAATAATTTAGCTTATTTAATCTCATTTGTTAGTTTCTGAATGAATGTCTCGGTTCTTGAGATCGACGATGACCTGCAAATACGTCTTTCAAACTTAGAAAAATCTTTGTAAAATAAACCATAGCTAATTATAATTGTAAAAATGTACCTTGCCAAAATTTTTCAAATCGCTCATGAATTTAATGGCTTCGTTGACTCGGTACAGCCCAGTGATCAGCGATCGTGACGGTCTGATTAGGCCTTCTTCAAAATATTCCAAAACTTCTCGACCTGCCTCACTGCAATAAAAATAATTACGTCATATCCAAACGTACCGGCAGCCCAGCACTAATTAAGCGCACGTAGAATATTTGAAAACGAAATATCCAGAAATCGAGAAAGTAAATAATGTAAAAAATCTTAAGATTTGTAGGTCACTATAAGAATGCTTACTAATAAGATTCATGATTTTTCTGCCTGTATTTTCGGATATCAATACCACTTGGTGTGAAAGTACTTTTCGTTGCCTGCTCATCGGTCTTCGTTGGCGCTATACCCGCGATAATTACACGACCTTCGAAAATCAACGTTAAATCATTATTTATTCCTTTGCTCAAGATCGTCGAGTCGTGATGCATACCTTCGTGTGACAAATGTTGTACCAAAACAGCAAAATTATCATCTCTCAGCATATCCCTCTGGAATTCTGGTTTGTAAATATCGGTGAAGCTACAAAAGCAAAAATGCTTCTATTTGCCATTTATCTGCATCTTCGGAGTCGAGACAAATAGATAAATAAACGATGGTTCCTACCAATCCAAAACCTTTTTAAAATTTTCTCCATCGACACCTTCGAACACTCCGGCAATATCACGTTCAGCAGCAACCTCGACAATTTGTTTCATTAATTTGCGATCGTGAAATTTCAATGATGCGAATGCTCCCTTTTCACGAACAAAGTTAGCCCTTTCCTCGGACATTGATACACCGATTACCTATTAATGATTATTCTAAGTTTGAGTATCTTTTTTAAGTTAATATAATTATTTTCTCTTTTCTCAAAGATTAAAAATTAAGCATCGTCATTTATTCAGACCTGTGAACGAAAAACATTCGTTGCTATGTCCACAGCTGCCAGGGCTGTACCTCCCAATCCTACGTTAACTACCACAATCTCGTCCTCTTCTAAATGAGCCTGTTCTTCCAATCCAATTAATGCCTTTGTGTAATAATTCAGCAAGCATACAACATCGACCATTTTCGCTGATGTAGGTATCTTCCAGACATCCTGTAAAGAGATAGCATTCAAACAAATAACTACTGGGTCTATGGATTGCTAACTATGATTTTAGTATTCAAGACCCATTTTTGGGAAATCCCAGATTACAATATCTGCACTATTTATACTTACTCCAATTTCGGCAGAACATTGTTCCGCAAGACCCCCCAGGCGTTCTCTATTCAAAGCTACCACTTGATCACCGACTTTGTATCCTTCTTTCGCGGCATCATCTCCAACTTGCAAAAGCTTTCCAACGACCTCATAACCGAGAATTATTGGCAAAACTGGCGTATGGGTATAAGAATTTTCGCTCAGTAGAATATCTGAGCCATTCAAGGCACAGTAATTAACATCGATGAGGACCTATGGATATACGGATTACCTCAATATAACATGTACGCAAAAGTGGTTATCAAAATATATCTTAAATGTAGGCATCAAAATATTATACGTTGATAGGATGTTAAATAAACATTTTGATATTTCGTCCCACTTGACTCTTCGAAAAAGATATTCTTTTGTAAAGATATCCCTGAACTTTGAGGTTGGAATTTTTGGCTGGATTTATACATCGTAAAGATGAAAACTGACCTCGTTCGACTTGAGTAGCTTCGGAGGATCCACGTTCTCGATCGAAAGGAATTTATTAAATTTGGTTAACACGGCGGCTTGTATTTTTCCCGGTTCCGGCGACGGAATGACAATCTTTCCCGTCTCCTCAGTCGACAATTGTTCATTCGGCAGGGTACCATTGAACCGTATAACGATAGCTCTGCTCAACAAATTACTACTGTTTCTTCCACGCAAATGCGACACTATTCTGCGTGTCACAATCGCTGTCATCACGTAAATACTATTGTTTGTTTATTACGGTGTAATGCCATACAACAACGTGCGGAAGAGACGACTGTTAACAAGCAACTAAAAACCGCGGGAACGAAGAAACGAACTGCTCAATCAGCTGTTTTCTGCACGTTCATTCGGGTCTAGCGTGGAACCGGAACGTCAAAACAATTGCAGTGTACAATACAAGAACATAACCTCTACGAATTCGATATTTACGAATAGTTTGCATCATCTACCACTTGCTCTCGATATTGAATATTTTTCAAATATTTAATGTTCAAATAATTTATGTTCGCACGCATTCATTATGCGTCCACCAAAGTTTACGTTACCATATAATAATGACAAGTGGGTATTCGAATTTTTCCCTTTCACGTCATTGTATATTTTTGCGATTCAATAATCAAATCCATTCCATCGCTTCTAGCATCGGAAATTTAGACCGAAAAGTCGTCGTAGTTTCGGTCATTGGCAAATCTCAGTACAGAGCCAAAGGATGTAAGACGGAAATGTTAAGTTCCGTCCTTCTAGCGGGTCTCTTGGATGACCCAACGGTCAATGAAGATACCTTGGTAGACATAGAGATTCGAAAATAATCGATCAATAATAAAAATCTATGGTATCATAGTTCTAATAATTGTATTTTTTGTTTTATATCTTTCAGTGTGAGATCGAAGGATATCACGATGTTCAGGAGCGAACTGTTTATCTTCATTTGAGAGGTTTTTTAGATACATATACGCTTGTCAGGCACTACCAGAGTTTCATTGAAAATCGTGACTGCAAAGATTTTCTCAGCGTATGGGCTCACATGAGAGACAAATATGCCAGAGCATTGTTGGTTCTTTTCCACATATCGCACATAGTTATAGTGACCTTTCCAACCCACATCTTTGATTATAGCTATGTACATCTGTTCAGAGCCCTTGACATTGTGCGGTGAGTTGGAACAACTTTTCGATCGTAAAAATAATTTGATTACATGTATGGATATCGCAGGATATATCGATTTACGTGTTAAACCTTCGTTAGTATGGAAAATGTACAATAATCCGTTTCAGCAATCAAAAGAAAAATTAATGTTTTTCTAGGCAAAATGCAACTTGCCTCCACTTGGAATTTATACTCAACCGCATGAGTGGTATACCAAAGGGATGGGAGATAAATGCTAGACCCTGTTCTCCCAGAGTTTTATTTTACTTCGAAACATGCCCAGCGATATTCAGAGACCCTGATAGCGGTGCTAGTATAAAAAAGTTGGAGCATTCTCTGGAGGATCAGATATATCATGTACTTCGAAAAAATCACATTGTCACTAACATCAGGTGAATTTCAGATTTATCAGTTAATTCAATGATAGTTATTGATTCGTCCGACTTATTTAACGAATAATTTGCAGTTCCAATTCATTATTCGCGATACCAGCGAATCAGGAATTCGTTTACGTTCACACTGGTTCTACGGAATCTCGCGATCTCATCGGTTACATGACACGCAGTTTGATCAAGAGCTGTACGCCGAGCTCAGGTGGTACAAATTCCCGACAAACAGACAGTATACCAACGATCTTCAACACCGTCGAGACAGAAACGGAAACACGATCGTTTCGATTGTTTTTGCAACAGCACGTTAACCTTGCCTTCTCAAAAGGCTTCGACGACAATGTCGGGCGTCACACTGTGACTTCGCATTTTGAAGTTCGTAAAATAATGCATTTATCGACATAAACTTAAAAAAAATATTATATGTAAAATAATCTAATAATAATTTATGGCATTCTCCATTTAGATACCGACTTTAGCGTTCTTCTTCGAGAATGCGAACAAAGTTTTCGATTTCTTCATGCTCAATCCCGATAATAACCCACTGTCAACATTGCATGGCTTACTCGATACCGATGTCAAGTTCAGCAAGAGCCGTTGCAGCAAAGTCCTCCCGAGGGCGCTCCAAACTTATCAAGACAATTTACCGCAACATTATGGAAGGTTTAATATAATAATAATAATAATAATATGAATGATAATAATAATAGGAACGCAGAATAATCGAGTCGAAATTTATTGAACATATTTAATTTGCTTAAAGGCTTTCACTCTTCGACTGTAAATTCTAACGAAGCCTTTATATTAATCATTCATCGTTCATAATTTCGATCAAACTTTTGATAAATGTAGCACCAATGTATAAACAAATATTTTCTAACGCATCACAGAACTTACCACGAGACCAAGTTAGCCCATGCAATGGCAGTATTCGAGATGCACGCGCGAGGCCCGTTATTCGAGGAATTCAGTGAAAAGTTACAGATCGAATGCGACAAGCATTGGCGAGCGGGGAGACAGATGTGTGAAGTTTTGTCGTTGACGGGCAATCCTTGCACAAACCCTATTCACAAGGGTGGTAGCGCAGGTGCCGGTGGAGGTGAACACACCGAAACTCGTGGCGATGACAGTGATCTGCCCGTTATAGAACATTGCAGTGGTGTTCGATACGTCTGTGCCTGCAACTGCGGTCGTTGCCAAGGTCCTCGAGAAGATCCTTTCAATCTTCGTCACGCTAATTACGATTATTTTCAAATGCTGGCGAAACAATGCGGATGCTCTCAGCTCGAGAACATACAGTTCCCCGTTTTTCAGCCCAGCACACACAATTTCAGGTAAAGGAATAAATACAGTATCAAATTATTTGCTCAATCGGCCTCGATTATATTTTTTTGGTAACAACTTTACAGAGCTGCACAATTGTTTTCCGGGGGAAAACGAAAAGATTCGTTTGGGCGGGTCGAATTATCCACCCCCCAAGGTCAGACACAAGCTTGTAGTTTGGCGGACAGTACATTACACGGTAATAACAATATTCATTGTACAAATATCTCACTATCGGTATACAAAAAAACGCGAATACAATTACATGAAGCCCGAAACTAAAAATAGATCACCAAATTCTTCTGGCAAGTGTGAATCCAAATTAAATTTCTAAAGGTTTTAATTATCAGTTGTTACCCTTTTCGACAATAAATTAAGTATAATTTATAGCCAACGCTTATCATAATATTATCGATCGCGTCTGACGATATTCTTAATTTAGAAAATCAGAACACTAATTCGTATTAGAAACTTCTTGAAATTACTGACTGAAAAATTATTTGTTAGAAAAACATAACTTTAGAGCAACTGCAGTCTGAAGACCGCGAATATATGATGTCATCGATTGGAGAGTACCAATGAACCAATTTCTTCGCATAAATTATTTCATATCTTTATTAATCAACTATTTTGCAATCGCGTATAAAAAAAATATTAATACCTTTTTATACAATTTGTCCATATGTGAAGATGAGGTTCCCGCATATGGAAGTGGTGGTCGATCACAATTGAGCAACGATCCAGCGATCGCAGAAGCGCGCAGACTCGCAAACAAGACGAGTTTGACGCCAGGCGATGCTCATAAAGTCGTTATACAAGTTACCGATGCCGAAGTCGATAATGCAAAAGGTCCGCAAAAAAAATCGATTTTCTGTTGTTTTTTTTTCGTTTTTGTTCTAAAAATTGTTAAAGATATTGATTTTTTAGAAAAATCATTGGTTAGACAACCTTCGACCACCGAATATCTCCCTGGAATGTTGCATACCGAATCACCGGCGGGCTTGTTACCGCAATTTTCAAGCTGGTCGCTCGTCTGTCTCGGGCCAAGTAGCCTCTATTCTCACAATTTAGGGCTGCAGCATCAAGCCGGAGTTTTGGCAACTTCAGCATTTCTCCTACCCTGGGACGTTACAGTCAGGTGCTCTAAATAGACTCAACATAGATTTTGAATCGAATTTTATTTTACAACAAGAAACATTTATCAAAAACTTTATTCGTCTAATTTCCACTTCAGATTAGAACATCAGAAGGACAGAGGATCCTATTGGCCGATGGTCGGCGATCATGAGGGCCGCAATTATTGTCAGCGTGGGAAAAACTTCCAAAATGCAAATACGATGAAATGTCGAAAATCCAAAGGTGGCAAAGAATTCGTGGTGAAAATATTCGTTGGTGTAGAATACGAGTGTCCGCGTGGTCATCGATTCATGGCATCGGCTCCGGACAAGGTTTTGAAAGCAACGGGAAACGGAATCGTCAAAGATAGCGGCAACAAAGTAACTTCGAGCACGGCCGATATGCCTCTATACTTTCCTTGTCCCTGCAGGTCAGTTGAATTTATGCATCGCTCTCTAAACCAAATTCTCGATCTAATTGCGAATTTTCTTCCTAGACAACCAAAACCTCTCATAGCACAACTTATGAGAATTCACGTCGTTACACCCAAGGCACCTGTTCACGTAACACTAAATCCAAGAGTACAACCAGCACCTGCTCCCTGTCCTATCTTCGTTACAGGATGTGAGGAACCCATCAAACTTTCACAAAGTGCATATTGGGTGCTTAGATTGCCGTATCCTTTTATCCATCTTATCGCATTAATGATTCATAAATTGATCAACTGTTACTATCAATCATTGGATTACAAAATCATTATTTCGTCAACGAAAACAAGTTCAATTAATTATGAATGCATTTTTTTATCATTAAATCGTCAAAAAATATCTTTCATCGCAAAATATAGAAGGGTTCGTCGACTTTTGTCTAAAATCTTATCGAAGCATCTTCGAAAAATAGCAAAATATTGTGTTCCTTAAAATGTTGGTATGCAGATACGTATATATGGGCGAAAAAGGACCTTACGTCGCTCCCAAGGATCCAGTACCGATATCCCACGGTCGTTTATTAGCCGGAATGTATGGAATTAGCGAAGTCGTGCCAGAGAAGAAGTAACATCGCAGAGAAGTACTTTTGTACATTGGATTACACGAATGGCCAAATTAATAAATCGTTTCGCTATCTCAGTCGCAATACGAATTTATCACGGAAGCGGCGGATCTTCGTGATAAATACTCTCAACGATTTCCCATTTACCACGATCTTCGTTGCGAATTCTTACCCCACACTCGTCGTTCATTGCGTTACGGTACGGTTGTTGTAATCACGCTACATACACCATCGCAATGCGCACCATCGAAGCACCGAGGCTATCCCACGTTTTTACCGTGGTTCCTCTCCGCCTCTTCTTTACCTCAACGTAACCAATTTCGCATAATGGCGCGTGCGGTTATGGACAAAACGAGAAGTACGAAAGAACAAAGATAAAAGATAAAAAAAAATATTTAAAAAACCTTGGGGAATTTTAGCGCTCGCAAAAAAAACTCTCCGTGAGATCCGAGATGAGAAGAGAAAGAGGAAGAGAGATAGAGCTCGTACGAAAAAAATGATGCATCCATCTTCACATCTGGAATATTATTACGGAGCCTTTTTCCCGCGATTCTTTACGTGAGCTAAAAATGTTATGTACCAAGAGAAAGAGAGAGAGAGAGAGAGAAATACAGACAGACAGACAGAGAGAGAAAGAGCAAAAGATCTTCACGAGCGGCGTTTCTTTTTTAATTTTTTTAATTTCTTCTTTTTTTCGTTTCTTACGAGATAATACACCGTGCGCCAAAAGGTACAAAAGTGAGGCCTCCGATATATACGGCGAGGCCCCAAGAGCCGCGGTGTGTTGCGCGTAAAGGGTGGGAAAAGAAGACCCCGGGGCCCGAAAACCCTGATGCGTGCATGTATTCGCATGTACACGTATACATATATGCATAGAAAGGTCACGGTACTATATAGGAAGAGAGCAACTCTCGACGCGCGGGATATTCCGTTTACACCACGTGAGAATCGTACGGGTTTATGGGTATGCGCCTCCTCGCCGAGATATTACGACCGTATGGGAGCCCCCATTGCATTATCCAATAGTCTGGACATATATGTATATTTACATGTACATGTGTTATACATATGTACAAAGCATTCATTTCACACATATGTGTACGAGACATTCTCCGTCAAGTATTTCTTTCCAAACTTCTTACACGCTTTTCATTATTTCCTAAATTGCTGGACCATTCGAAAATAATGTTTGCTAATTTTTTCTTGCAAGTCTCTTACATATCCATGCTGAACTAAATAATACTTTTCCTTTTGATACATCTTAGATGAATTGGAGACAAATTGTTGAATTTCTATTCCAACGTAAAACTAGCACATAGTTATAATCAACCTAACGTAGTGTAAATCCATTGAATATCATTCAAGGCAATTCTTTCTTTTTCGAATTCCACACGTTTAGTTATATCGTACGAACCTGTAGAAAATTTGGCTCATTGGGTATATTTTCATGCTATAAGAGTAAACACATATGAAAATCTATAAAACAAGAAATTATTTAGAGATAATTTTGAATGTGCAAAGAAATTATAACTACCGATACATTATGATTATTATTTTTTACTCCTTTCGCTTGAAGGTATTCATTGTTCAATCTTTTGATACGTTCTGCAAACAATGCTGAAAATACTTGAGAATTTACAGTAAAATCGAAGATATCGCATCTTAGATGGAAGTTTAAAATAAAAAGGGTCCTTTTTGCCCAAAATGCTCCATATATCTCGCCTTGAACATACGAAATAGGAGTGCGTTCCGATATCTCTTGTAATAATAAGATAAATCGGAAATCTCAAGATTGGCGTCAATCGACGTCGGCATTAAAATCGAATATGATTATTATAGGCGTATAATTAATGAGTCTTCGAATTAGCAAAAAGGTGATTAGAGCTCGGGATTGCAGAATCTGAGGGAGTCAGTGCTCGAGCACTGACATTCACCAGATGGGTATTAGCTCATTAAGGAGGTTCGCGGATTCCTACGTGGTGGGGATATTAGAGGTGCCCGGACTCGGAGGTGCAGCTGCTGCAGAGAATGAAGCATGAGAGAGAAAGAGACGAAAGAAATGCGAAGTTATACGTTCGCGTGCGAGAAAAAAAACGCACGCTTTTGTATTCTAATATAATGATAGATGACAATTGCAAAAAAATGCAATCGCTCTTTATCATTGTAACAAGTTCCGTCGATCGATATATTACAATGAAACTATACTCGAATATTCCACAACTGCGTTGTGTTTCAAGCAACAAGAAATATATATTTTTTATAAACTGCCAAAAGATTCGAGCATCGAGCATTATTGTAAAATAATTATAAAGAAATCGAGTCCAAGCGTAAATAAGAATTGAAAGAAAACAAAAACTTGAGTAGTGATGAAAATTGAAGATTCTAAGATTTGTATATATTAAATTTTCAAAAAATAAAATATTCATTTCCTCAAAAAAGCATAAATGTCTATATTTGATTTGAAAGAATAAATAAATGAAGGAACCGTGTTAAAGTGTAGCTGTGAGTATGTGTGTACTGTTGCGGTCCAAGGCGATTTGTGTGGGTTCACCAATACAAGCTCTCGTACAGTACGTCTGTGTATTATATACCTGTACAGGTGAGAGCCGTCAGGGCCCGGTGCCCCACTCCTCAGGCCCAACGGGGGGACCCGGGGTCACATTCCAAGATGGCTGTGCCTGAGGAATGCAGTGGGTGCCCCCCTAAGACGCCTTACTCCCTCCTTTTTTATTAATCAAACGCAATTTATTCTCCTCTACCTATCGAAAACAAACCCCGGGAAACGTTTTGCACAACGAGACAGTCTCGCGGCCGGTGGACCCGGTCAAAGTTGCTCTCGTCCTCGGCCCCGTGTGTTTTCTTCCCCTTTCGCAATCGTTCACGCGTATTAAAACGTTCTCGTTCGTCGAGGCGCGAGTTTCTTATTTTTTTTATTTTTTTTTTCCTCTTGTGGTGCACAGATTTTTTTGTTGTTGTTGCATATTTCTAATAGTGAAAATATCATCGAGTGAGAGAAGAGGCAACGATAATCCGGGGTGTGATCGTATCGGAGCGTGAGCGTCGAGAGAGGTGAGAGTGCAAAGTGCACACAATGTGGGGGGATTAAAATCGTGTGCGGAAATCGGAACGGAGGAAAACAGATCTCTATTCGTATCTCTATATACGTATCGTGTGTGTATATAGGTATATCCACTTTTAGAAACGCTGGGCCTTATCTAATGGAGTTCCTTCGCCACGGATAATGCCCACGCAAGAGGATGGTACCGGCCCGTCTTAAACAATGTCTCATAGGGATATCTCTGAGGTAATTTTCTATTATCATATTTGCATTTATACGTATTTTGGTGTTGAAAAACAAGTCTTTAATTTTGTAGTCGAAATATCCAAATTGTGAATTTTAAACCTGGGAATTTTTCCAATCGATTTCACTCGCGGGTCGATTCATTCATAGATGTATAGATAACGTATATGTATATACGTGCAGTACAGAATACATAGTAGAATCGAAGAGAGAAAAAAATAGATACAGTTGAAAATGTATAGCTTCGATGTGTCTGTTTTATACGTATGTGTGTGACGAGTTAGAAAAATCGGATAACTATAACATTATCGTCAAGTATAGCTATCTTTCTTCATTCCATATAAATTTCTCCCAGAGAAACGACCTCGTTGAAGATCCATTAAATTTTCTATTTCCTCGAAAGTTCCTGTAAAATTGAAACATTGTACTTGTACATTTACACGTTTGTCGTGAACTTTCTGTTCAGAACGAATCTGTCGAATGCTTAACTTTTTATTATTTTTATTAATTCTATCGATTTTTGTCGAATAGGTGGAGCCCGAAGGTACGTCGGCCTTGGCTGCAGGATCTCGGGCACTATTCCTAGATACGGTGCGCAGAAGTAATGCAGCATGCCAGAATGGAGATTACGCACTTGCTGCTACTCTGTACACCGAAGCCCTCGCCTTGGACCCTCTCAGCCATGTGCTGTATTCTAACAGATCCGCAGCACGCCTCAAAATGGGACTTTTCGCTCTTGCATTGCAAGATGCTGTTCGGGCCACTGAGCTAGTACCACAATGGCCAAAGGTAAGGCAAATTTTTTTTTTACTTCAATTCATCACGTTTCTCTAATATTTATCGCACAAAAATGGTTCAAAGAAATACAAAAATGGATATTTTCAGGCTTACTATCGTCAAGGCGTCGCTCTGCAATGTCTCGGTCGTCACGGAGAAGCGCTAGTCGCTTTCAGCGCGGGCCTAGCGAGAGATCCGCTGAATTCACAACTGCTCTCGGGTCTCGTCGAGGCCTCGCTGAAATCACCGCTTCGCCCGACCTTAGAGCCGACTTTTCAACAACTAAGAGCCATGAAACTCGACGAGTCACCGTTCGTTGTAATCTCGGTAGTTGGGCAAGAACTTCTTGGTGCTGGACAGTACAAAGCTGCAGCGGGTGTTCTCGAAGCAGCCCTCTCTATCGGCACGTGCAGTCTGAAACTGCGAGGATCCGTATTTTCGGCTCTTTCCAGCGCATATTGGGCACTCAATTCCCTTGACAAGGCCATCAGCTACATGCAACAAGATTTGGGTATTTTTATATATTGATTCTTTACTGATAGCTTAAACAAAATTCAATTATGCAAAAGCAAAGTGTAATTTTCTAATTTGAAAAGATTTTTACGGTATTAAAAATGTATATACCCTTTTTACAGGCGTAGCACGATCGTTGAGTGACACTCAAGGTGAGTGTCGAGCTCACGGTAACCTTGGCTCGGCGTACTTCAGCAAGGGAACATTCAAGGAGGCGTTGACCGCTCACAGATACCAGCTCGTTCTCGCGATGAAATGCAAAGACGCTCAGGCAGCGGCTTCGGCTCTCACGAGTCTAGGGCACGTTTACACGGCTATCGGTGATTTACCAAATGCCCTTGCTTCCCATAAACAGTGCGTTCAGCTAGTCAAACAAATGGGAGACCGTCTTCAAGAGGCGCGTGAAATTGGCAATGTCGGTGCGGTTTATCTGGCAATGGGAGAATTCGAGAGCGCGGTAGATTGTCACACTCAGCATTTACGAATAGCCCGAAGACTTGGTGATCGGGTCGAGGAAGCGCGTGCATTCAGTAAT
This sequence comes from Netelia virgata, assembly GCA_951802705.1. Taxonomy (NCBI): domain Eukaryota; kingdom Metazoa; phylum Arthropoda; class Insecta; order Hymenoptera; family Ichneumonidae; genus Netelia; species Netelia virgata. Next base: position 32,768,535 of record OX637867.1, on the reverse strand, counting down.
CTTGGTTCTTCGCATCATTATCGACGCAACTTCGGACAAGCCATGACGTATCATGAAAATGTTCTGCGAATCGCACAAGAACTCGGCGATCGGGCTATCGAGACGAGAGCTTACGCTGGCTTGGGGCATGCAGCGAGATGTGCCGGTTAGAAACTGAAAAACAATAATACAAATAAATCTCATCGTTTATATCAAATTAACACCGTTGGACTGTAATTGCTCATTTTATTACCTTTTTTTGCTTACAGGTGATTTGGCTCAGGCGAAACTTTGGCATCAAAGGCAGCTCGACGTCGCATTGACGACAAAAGACAAAGTGGCCGAGGGTCGTGCTTGCAGCAATCTCGGTATAGTTTATCAGCTTTTGGGTGAACTCGATGCAGCGTTGAAATTGCACCAAGCACATCTGGGAATTGCGAGATCCCTCGGCGATCGAGCTGGCATGGGACGAGCTTATGGTAACATCGGAAACGCTTATAACGCACTCGGTTATTACGAACAAGCGATCAAATATCACAAACAGGAATTAACGATAAGTAAAGAGGTGAGTGAGATTCGTCAAATTATTAAAAATGAAATATAATAAAAAAATAATTTGAACCGTGTAGGTGAATGATCGGAGTTCCGAGGCGAGTACACATGGAAACTTGGCGGTGGCATATCAAGCTGTTCAAGGCCACGAGACTGCACTTCGACACTACAGAGCTCACCTGGCGATAGCTCGTGAGCTCAAAGACGCCGCTGGAGAAGCGTGTGCTCTTCTGAATCTCGCGAATTGTCTGTCGTCGCGCGGTCGATTCGAGGAGGCAGTACCTTACTACGAAAATTATCTAATGCTCTCGCAGGAGCTTCACGATGTCGAGGGTGAGGCAAAAGCCTGCCATTTCTTGGGTTACGCTCATTATTGTCTCGGCAATCATCGCGAGGCTGTGCGTTACTACGATCAGGATCTCGCGCTGGCCAAAGATTTGCAGGACAAATCTGGGATGGGTCGGGCATACTGCAATCTCGGTCTCGCTCATCTCGCTCTCGGAAATCTCGACACCGCCCTCGAGTGCCAGAAGTATTATCTCGCCATAGCTCACATGACGAAACATTTGGCTGGAAAATTTCGCGCTCTTGGCAATATCGGCGATTGTCTATTGCGTCTCGGTGAGATCGACGAGGCGATAAAGATGCATCAGCGTCAATTGAATCTCGCACGACAAGCAACCGATCGTGGCCTCGAAGCTGCTGCTTACGGTGCTCTCGGGATAGCGCATCGAGCAACGAGAAATCTCGATAAGGCGCTTGGTTTTCATACCCAAGAATTGACACTTAGACAGGAAGAAGCTGACCTTCGTGGCGAGTGTCGAGCTCATGGAAATCTTGGTGCTGTTCACATGGCTCTGGGACAGTATACACACGCGGTCAAGTGTTATCAGGAACAACTCGAGAGATCCCGTGAATTGGGTGATTCGGGTGTCGAAGCGCAGGCACTCGGCAATCTTGGTATAGCGAGACTGAACATGGCTCATTACGAGGATGCGATCGGTTATTTGGAACAACAATTAGCCACGCTCGAGCCTCTGACCACAGGAACAGCGTTGATCGACAAAGCCCGCGCCCTTGGCAATCTCGGCGATTGTTACGAGGCGCTCGGTGATCCTGAGGAAGCTATCAAGTGTCACGAGCAACAATTGACCGCAGCTGTGAGATTACGCAGCATACGAGATCAGGAACGCGCCTATAGAGGGCTAGGACGCGCACGTGAGGCTTCGGGCAATTTGCAGGAAGCTCTCGTATGTTTTGAGAAAAGACTCGTAGCAGCTCACGAAGTGGATAGTCCGGAAGCCCGAGGTGCAGCGTACGGTGACTTGGGACGGGTACACGCGGCGATTGGAAATCACGAGCAAGCTGTTAGTTGTTTGTCGCATCAATTGACACTTGCCCGTGGACTTGGTGACAGAGCAGCGGAAGCTGAAGCTGCCAGTGGCCTCGGTGCCGTACATCTTCTCATGGATGATCCAAGCTCGGCCCTGCGTCATCACCAGCTGGAATTAACGATTGCGGAGGATCTCGATGCCGCTGGACTTCAAGCCAGAGCTTGCGCCAATCTAGGCGCTACTCAGGAAGCTTTGGGGCAACTCGAGGAAGCCATAAGACTGCAGGAACAATCGTTGAGTCTAGCGGCTGCCGCTGGTGATCAACCCGCTCGCGCTGCAGCTTTCTCCAGTCTCGGCAGACTTCATCATCTGCGCGGTGATCGCGCTCGAGCACTCAGCTATCTCCAGTCCGGTCTTTCGCTCTCCGAAGGTCTCGGACGTCGGGAAGAAGTCGCGAGATTACGTCACAGACTCGGTCTGGTACATTGGCAAGCTGGTGAACCTGCAATATCCGTCGAGCAATTAGAAAAAGCTGCCAATCTGTTGGAATCGTTGGAAGGAACGTCGGGCAATTTAACATGTGGTCAGCCAAGTAGATTGGAACTTTTGACAGAAACATATGGGACGTTGCAAAAAGTATTGGTTAGCTTGAACCGCGCCGAGGAGGCGCTTAATTGGGCCGAAAGATCGAGAAGAACGAGAACGAATAACGTCGACGACGCGACGCATTACTCAGAAATCGTCGATCGTCAGAGAGGCATTGTTCTCTACTACAGCGAAACGCACGACGAACTTCACGCTTGGTGTCTCGCGCCCAGTCGTGGCTTATTGAGATTCCACTCGACGAGACTCACGGACGATATTTCTCTCGATGACAAAGTTTTGCAAGCTCGCGAGGCACTGCTCGGTGAGAATACCGGTGAACTCGATGAGACGACGACGATAACGGCTAGAGGACACCATTTGAACGCAAGTTCGTACAGCCTGAGTAGTTTGTTTAGCGTTGGCTCGGTAAGCTCGAGAGCCGGAAGTGCCCGTTGGGGTCGCGGCGCTAAAGGACCAGCCTGGCAAGCGCCTCAACCTTTGCAAATACTGTACGATCTTCTTTTAGCACCGTTTGAGGATCTTTTACCACCGGCGCGCAAAGAGCTCATTCTCGTTGTAGAAAAATCGTTGTATCTCGCGCCACTACCAGCGCTTCAAGCAAGTCCGGGTGAAGATTATCTCTGCGAACGTTTTTCACTTCTCGTCGTGCCGTCATTAGCAGCATTGAAGAAAAGATCGAGAACACCGATGCCCGAGGGTGGTGCGACCGTGGCAGCTCTCGTTGCTGGTAATCCCGTTTTGCCGGAAGAACTTAGAGACGAGAACAATTGGCCGGAGAGTTCGTCATCGGCCGAGACCGAAGCTGGTATAGTTGCAGAATTATTGGAAGCACGTCCCCTCGTTGGCAACGAAGCCACAAGATCGGCTGTATTACGATCACTCCCTGATGCAGAATGCGTTCATCTTACAACACCGATACTCTGGAATTCGGGAAATTTGGCATTGACACCAGATCAAACGGAAGAGGGCTCGGAACGCTCCGAATTTTTGTTAAATTGTACCGAAATATCGAGACTCCGTCTAACCGCGCGACTGGTTGTCTTGTCGAGCGGTCATTGTTGGGCAAATGGGGAAAATTCTGGAAAAATCACCTCCGAAGGTGTTCAGACAGTAGCGAAGAGTCTGCTGAATGCCGGAGCACAGTGCGTTCTCGTAGCAATGTGGCCCGTACCCTCGACAGCCGGAAGTATACTCTTGCGGGCTTTCTACAGCGCGATGCTTCAAGGAGCTCGCGCCTCGAGAGCTCTCGCCGAAGCTATGCAAACGGTGCAACATACGCGACACTTTGCTCATCCAGCAAATTGGGCCGGATGGCTTTTGCTCGGCGGAGATGCGAGATTGTCCAACAAAGTGGCTCTAATGGGACAAGCGCTCGCAGAATTGTTACGCGGTGGTCCCGAGCAAAGTCGCGACGCTCTTCGCGTTACTCTTCATCTCGTTGAAAAATCATTGCAACGCATTCATCGGGGACAGAAAAATGCGATGTACACGACGCAACGAAGCATCGAGAACAAAGTTGGCACTGCACCCGGATGGAAGGAATTGCTGATGTCCGTTGGTTTCCGTTTCGAGCCAGCTGGCAATGGCATACCATCGTCGGTATTTTTTCCACAGAGCGATCCGGAGGAAAGATTAACTCGTTGCAGCGCTAGTCTTCAGGCATTGCTGGGCCTGGGACCATCCTCTCTTCATGCACTTGTTCGATTGCTTCAAGTTCCCGAGGCTGCTGAGGATGTTATATCGGCAATGAGACGCGCGAGCTGCGCTACCGAGGGACAGGAGGTAACGTTACCGGTCAAGATATGGCGAGCTTCGGGTTCTCACGAGCTGTTCGCTAGCTTGGGTTTCGATCTAATGGAGGTCGGGCAATCGGAAGTCACACTCCGCACCGGAAAGGCTGCTTCGAGACGGGCTGTTCAGTTTGCACTTCAAGCTCTACTCGCACTTTTTGGTAATAATACTTTCATATACTCGTTTTCCTGTTAAGAAAATAATTTACTAGTTATATTATTTTATATGCTCTCAATTATGAATTTAACGAAATTCAGATACGCAAGAAGCACCGAAAAGCCTGAGTCTCGATTCCGGAAGCTCGATGGAAAGTCTGACATCCGTGACGCAACAGGAAAAAACTATCCAGGAGCGTCCAAAACTCGGTGGTGCGTTCGCCAGTTACGTACGACATCGCGGTGAACCTGATGGCAAGACGACCGAGCCACCTAGCATTCCAATGTCAAGGCAAACATGTCCAAACGGTGGTGGTACGTACGATATTCTTTAAGTTCTTCAGAATGTTCCATGAATAATTTTCAGAATTTTGATAAATTTCATTTCAACGGTTCGTTTACTTCATTAAAACGGATCGAACAAAAAATAATCTCATTTGGCAAATTTAATAGACTCTTGATAGCGGAACGATATCATACTTGGGCACAAAAATCTTTTCGGCCACGCTAATAAATGTTACAAAGTAAAATTGATAATAATAAGTACTGATACTTGTTGGCTCACGGAAAAAGCTATTTTTTCAGGTGAATCCGACGCAGCCTTCACGCCTAGCCCACCGATAGCACTGAATCTCAATCATCAGACGAGAATAAGAAATTTGTATCCGGATCAAAACGTTCGACCAGGCTCGAGTTCAAGTAGTTCCGTGACCGATTGGGAAACCGGTCATGCGACGGTTCTTCGTCGTCAGCCTCTTCCACCATTGCCCGCAACGGTTCTCGAGCGTTTGAGCGTTAGAACCGAAATTGGTACGAGCTCACCTAGAAAACCACGACATCCGACCGCTAACGAAGACGTCAGCCATCAGACGGAGAATGCACAAACTACAGAGGGAATTCCTCACAATTTGCGCAATTTCGCAACGTCCCTTACGAGTCTAACGCGCGAGCTAACCCCCACGATATCGGAAGTTTATCACGAAAGAAATTTGGGACTCGGTCTTGCACCCTCGTTATCCAAGCTCCTGGAAGAAGCGGGAAACGTTACTGAAAGCGAACAGGGACAGTTATCGTCGACTGGTAACAGTCAAACGCAAAATTGGCTACAAAACGAGCCAGAATTGTGCCGAAGAGACGAGGCCGATGGTCGTTCCATAGCCGAGTCTCAATGCAGTGCGACTAGCTCGAATAAGATTCACAGAAAAGCGCCACCACCACCGGTATAGCTGTTTTCTGTATTCTTAACGAGGCACACGCATTAGAGAGAACGAACATAATGGGGTGTAAAGTAACGGGTAGATTTGAGGAAGAATGGTATTTATAAAATGTATTTATAAACGCGAAGTATGGAGTACTCGTCGCGAAATAATAGTATCGGTTGTCGCCGGGAAAAAACTAAATAGCAAAAATGTACAATACGACATGGAGATGCGAGAGAGAAAACATAAATATTTTTGTAATAATCAAGGGAAAAAAAACTAGAATCTGTATTTCGATAACCGATACTTTTTACTTTCATTCTACAACGAGAGAAAATAACAAACGGTGTACTATATGTATTAATCCTAGACAATGTATATGTGAGATATGGCAATTTTATAGATGGTTTTGTTTTAGATATCGCGTGCGCACATTATCTTTCGCGACTATAGAGGAATAGATTTTGATCGCGATATCTCGAACGATTTTTGTTTACGGAACATTAGGACCTGCATGTATTTAAGGTTGGTTAAAAAAAATAATATTGCTCGGAATGACTCCTCGGCGGAGAATGCCTCTAGATAAATTAAAATACGTCGATCTTGCCCCAGTGCGGCGTGTCGCGCCACTCATAATCTATTCACCGTTATCCGTCCTATCTAAATGTGTTCAAAGTAAACTAAACAATAAGGTAAAAAGAAAAATCTATGCATACAAGCTACTTTTTTTTTACAATTGTGAACAACGTTACTGCGCGTTATTTATCAATTTAACTGCTATTGCAGTGTCAGTAATAAATAAAATCCAATACCTTGAACTTTGTTTTTTTTTTCTTTATTTGTCGTGATATAAAATAAATCTCCCGGTAGCTCAGAACAACTTGAGATGTCCAGTGACTTGGTCTATTAAGGTAGAAGGACCTGGCCCGATTGCACAGACCGTTCGAGAACCTGCCGCTATTTGAGTTCGACCTGCGTCCTGTACAATATTTGTCAACAAGCCAACTGCTTTTGCCTGCTTTGACAATTCTTTCAGCGCTGCATCGCTATCCACCTGTGGGCCAGAAAGTTTGTTTGCAATGGTCCAGAACATGAATCTACCTTTGATTGTGTTTACAAAAAATCTGCAACGATAGAATTTAAATGTTCCGCAACTCATTGTTATGAAAACAAGTACCTTCAGTGTGATCTTCTTTTGACCTTCGTGTTCCCAAGCTTTCAATAACTTAGGAAACTTTCTGGCTGCCTTGTAACCAGCTACCGCGCCATGCGCACACTGCGCAGCTATCTTTCCTTTGCCCATTTTCAAATCTGTCCTAACGACGAGTACCATTTTGGTCTCTTCGTTATTGCCAATATCGTCCTGTGGAAAAACACTCGTCAACTTTTTATCCGATATGCAATGAGGACATCGTCCTCACTGCATCATACTATATTTCGTACTCAAAATCATCGGATAATAAAAATTTTGTTGCTGGTATGCGACGGCGGTAAGCAATTGTCGCTATGATCGAAACCCAGTAATGCAACAATGTAGAAACAATTAACATGTAAATATCGCTCTGTGGTTTACAGAGTTTAAAAATTACCATAAATTGAATATCAGCCGAGTTTGATATATCATCACGTGCATTTTCTGTGTGCGTTTTCTTCTTAGATAAACGATAGAATCCATAACCAACGAACATGGCAAGAAAAAAGCCCAACTTAACGTCGCTCACTGCTCCAAAAAATTCATCCCAGCCATTCATGTTTGAGGATTTTTTGGTATTTATTCTATAACATGTGCAAACTCTTTTTCTTTTCGAGAATCGCACCCTACTCTACGAACACTCTACGGAGATACACGAGATACACATGATGATACAGATCTTATGGTAACTAAGGGACAGGCGTTGGTTCTCGTCACAAGAGCACCGACATGAGCGAACCTCGTGGGACTTTGACAAACTATGTACCAGCATGGCGAAAACCACAATGGCGACTACCACAGATTTACAACTGACTGAAAAAGTCCAACGATGACCTTTTATGCTTTTTGAATGAGGTATTGTTTAACGACAGTCTCTATCCATTTATTTTACGCAGATCAATAAGTTTCGTAATTTTTCAGAACTCTTCTTAAGCAGGACGAAAATACGGGCGTCGTAGAACCATAACATCGGAATTTCGCAAACCAAATAAATCTACTGGTAAGTATACATTTCGAAGAAATGCCATCTGCAGAAATAAATAGTTAATAACATCCCGTGAGCGACAATGAATATACTGTATTGTCACGATCAGCGTGGATTGATAATGTTATGAAAATTTCAGAATGATTATTAGGACGCTGCAGGGACTCACACATAATTATTTGTTATCCCAAAGTTTCGTTGATGTTGCATAATTTTGCTGGACAAATTGGTAAGGATGAGTTTTGTCGTACCAATTAATATTCCCACAGATTAATTTTTTACTTTATTCAATAATAAGTAAATCATAGGGCCTTTACAAATAACAAACAAATGTGTATGAAAATAGCATTGTTATGCCTGTTTACCAAAGAATATTTGATAAAAATTGGAACACGATCGACTATAAAATATTCACAAGGAAATAGTTGCTTTGGTCCTGTCTATCTTCCATAAAAGTCACCTTTTCATTATTTTTAAACGTACTATTTAAACAGTCTATGTCTTTTTATTTTCAGCGAGAAAATATCTCTGCAATGTTTTGACACCCGAAAACAATGTCGGAGTCACAATCAAGGAGCCTGAGAGAAACAATAGACATGCCCAAGGGTATCGACTGAGCATAACGATTCATTAATCAGCTCAGAAGAGCAAAAGGAAAGTAAAAAGAAGGAACAAGAAACGAACAAAAATGTCGGCGGACGAGATGAGCCGAGGAATGGGAGGTTCGGCAATGGACGAAGCTGGTCAGTCGGTGACGAGTACATCGCAGAATATACCAAGTAGTACAGAATCTAATTCGCCAAGACCAACCGATCAGGCCAGTCGTCAAAACAATTTACAACGTATACAGCAACGTAAGCAGCAAGTCTTCAATTGGCCCCAACTCAAGAAACTCCTTAAACTGGCAAATTACAGTGCCTGCCAAGTTGACGATTGTAAATGCAACGGCTGGAAGAACAGTCAGCCGCTAATGAAATCTCCTAAAGCCGATATACAATTTCCAGTCACTAATTTCTTCGATCCATGTCGAAGTTGTACGCACGTACTTGAAAATCATATAACTCATTTGCCGACCCAGTCGGATGACGAGATAAACAAACTGTTGGGAATGGTAGTGGACGTTGACAATATATTCATGGGTATGCATAGAGAGGAAGATAGCGACACGAAAAAAGTCTATTACTATCTGTTCAAGCTCTTGCGAAAATGTATTCTCTCAATGACAAAACCAACGATCGAGGGTCCTCTTGGCCAGCCACCCTTCGAAAGGCCCAGTATCGCCAAGGCAATCACAAATTTCGTCCTCTACAAATTTGGTCATTTGCCTCAACGCGAATGGCAAGCGATGTACGATCTTGCAAAAATGTTTCTCCATTGTCTGAATCATTGGAACTTCGAAACACCCAGTGCACGGCGCACGACCGTAAATGCTGATGAAGCTCCCGCTTACAAGATCAATTACACGCGATGGCTTGTTTTTTGTCACGTTCCTGCGTTTTGCGACTCGTTACCGCACTACGATACGACTCTGGTATTTGGTCGTACGATGCTTCAGGCTGTATTCAAGTCCGTCTGCCGACAACTCATGGACAAATGTCACGGGGAGCGAGATCGCATGTCGCCGGAAAAACGGGTTCTCGTATTGACGCATTTTCCGAAATTTCTGTCAATGCTCGAGGTCGAGATATACTCGGACAATTCTCCGATATGGGATCCTGAATTCAAGCAAATACCCCCACCTCATCTACAAGTTGCCCTCGAATCGAAGGGAAATTTGACGAGATCCCGTGGCACTACGGGTGAATTCGAGAAAGTGACCGTAACACCAAACGAGAGGGAAAATTTTACGACGATAAACATAAGCCCTGGCATGAAAAAGATGCACGAGAAAAGACCTCATACCGAAGGCAAATCTGACGCTAAGAGACGAAGAAACGAAGAAGCGTTTGAAGATTTACCGGAGGAAACTGTTGCGGAGATCGTCGCTACTATAAACGATCCTAATTACATGTGCGGTCCCGACGCTGTATTTCCTCCCAACGTACCGCGCGACGAAACCGCGAAACTCGAAGAAAGCCGTAAAATCATAGAATTTCACGTTATCGGCAACAGTCTAACGCAACCCGTAACGAAACAAACTATGCTCTGGCTAATAGGCTTGCACAACGTTTTTAGTCATCAATTGCCGAGAATGCCAAAAGAATACATATCCCAGCTTGTCTTCGATCCAAAACACAAAACGCTCGCTTTGATAAAAGACGGACGACCCATAGGTGGTATATGTTTCAGAATGTTTCCGACTCAGGGCTTCACAGAAATTGTCTTTTGCGCTGTAACCAGCCAGGAACAGGTCAAAGGTTACGGCACACATCTGATGAATATGCTCAAGGATTATCACATAAAGAGCAATATATTGCATTTTTTGACATTCGCCGATGAATTCGCTATTGGCTATTTCAAGAAGCAAGGCTTCAGCAAAGACATCAAATTGGCTCGTACGATGTATCAAGGCTACATAAAAGACTACGAAGGGGCGACACTGATGCATTGCGAACTTAATGCAAAAATTGTATATACGGAATTCACAGCTGTTATTAGAAAACAGAAGGAGATTATCAAGAAATTGATACAGCAGAGACAGCAAGAAATACAAAAGATACATCCGGGATTAACGTGCTTCAAGGAGGGCGTACGCGGTATACCGGTAGAATCGATACCGGGAATTCGCGAGACGGGATGGAAAAGTTATTCGCAGACGAGAACACGCGGAGTAGCCAAAGGTACTCAGGGTCCAGAACCCATGGAGGCTTGTCTCGATATAACTGATTCGCTCTACAATGCCCTCAAGAACGTTCTAAACAGCGTGAAGAATCACAGTACAGCTTGGCCATTTCTCAAACCCGTGGACAAGATGGATGTGCCCGATTATTACGATCACATAAAATATCCCATGGGTAAGAGCATCCTATCGATCGGTCGACTACGCTTATAGACAATTTCATTTTTAATATCGTTCGATCGTTCCAAATATGTTTTTGTTACAGATCTCAAGACCATGACCGATCGCTTGAAAGCCCGATATTACGTCACCCGAAGATTATTTATTGCCGACATGACGAGAATATTCACAAACTGTCGATTGTACAATAGTCCCGACACTGAATATTACAGATGCGCGAATGCATTAGAAAAGTATTTTCAAACGAGAATGAAGGAGATCGGCTTGTGGGACAAGTAGGATTAATTAAACGAATAAAATTGAATAAACAAAATTATTGAGAATGTAGTAGTAAATTTCTATATGTATAAAAAGCATCAGATCAAACCCATAACAAAATTTCATTAATTGGCTCGTTGTATTTTATATTTTTAAGAAAATTATCGTTGGCTAATATTGAGTCAACAATCTTGAGAAATTAACTCAACGGGAAAAATTAAATGAATTTCAAGTACGATAGCGCAATCATTGGTAAAAAAAATTCGTGGAATAAAGAGAGGAATCTCCTGTCAATTCCGCACGGAAGACGGAGAAGTGGAGTAGGCACCACTTTACAGCCTAATTAATGCAATTAGCCAAACAGTTAATTAACGTATGTAATACGGCGATTATAACGATTCTTCTGGCTCTCGTGTTCAGTCTACGGAACAGCGAATCCCAGGACCAGACACTGTTATACCAGGGTCCATCTCTCGCTACCTCTCGCGCGTGAGCGTTCTCTTGCCACGAGACAGAACTTTCAAGCAAGCGTCTCGCGAGATAACTCGACGAAAAATATACCGGACATCGTGTGGCTTCCCATCAATCGGTCGGAATCATCCGAACCTCTGACTTTTTTTTTGTTTAACGGTCAACTAATTTTTTTGTACATTTTTAATGACTTGATCGAATTAGCTGGTAGGCATTTGGCCTTGTGGTCATTTTTGTTTGACTGATATTCTAAAAGAACCGAGGACGCTCATAGTGGTAAAATTATCTACAGAAATAGAGAACCTCGACAAATAATTTTATTAATCGTTGCTATTTACTTTTTTTTACGTTAAAAAAGTATTTTGCTGAAAGTCGAGATTAATTATTCGTTTGCCTTGGACGTCTTCTATAATGAATGTAATTTTTATCGTAATGCATTCTGATATTCCTAATTAGCAGCAATCTTACCTTAACTGGTTGAAAGGTCAATCATCGATCGGTAATTTGGCGCGATTTCGTGATTTTTCGTCCTTTTAAGGAGTAACATTTCCAAAGCTCCATTTTCGATCATTCGGCCAAAGTAAAGGCGGTTCACCATGAAAAATGTGTCCAATGTCATAGTCCCTGCAGGATTCGTAAGGAGGTCAAGGTTGCGCATGAAACATTTGTGTATGTGTGCGAACGTTTGGCAAAAATGGTAATTCAGGTGTATCGAGATTTAAACGATTTCCTTCATCTCCAACGTTTCTCGTGTCGTTCTTTTACATCGAACAAAAAAAAGCCAAGATTTTGCGGCTGAACTGAATTACATGCAATTTCTCGTTTGGACCATAGGGGCAGTCGAGAGAAGAAAATACATTTAACATGCTCTGGTTATCGCAAACTTCATTCACTCGACGGATCCTGTACACTCGTCCACTTAATTGCCACATAAGCAACCAAGAAAAATAGAACATTTTTTTCCAGCGCATCCGAATGAACGTTGTGTATGGCAGAAAGAGATATAGAAAAAGAAAGAACTATAAATGGCTAAAATAGAAATTGAAATTTGAATAGGAAGTTAATTATTCCGCCAGAATTATATCAAATTATAATATAGAGAAGTTTGTATTTAAATCGTTATCATAAAGTGTTTTATGGAGGATTGTAAATGGAAATAAAATCCTTGGTAAGTTCGGGGCTTTTTTCAAAAATCAACATCCGAACGAAATGTGTGAATGATCTTACCAAGTGCAAAATGACCGAGCCGTTATTTAGAGCACGTGTGTGCACAACTCTGACCATATATGTCCAAGAACATTTATCGTAAGGAGAAGAGAAGAGGAGAGTTGATATAAAGCCGTTGTGTTGCCCCAGTGGCACATCATTGCTCGAGAAGCCGAGCTAGCGCTAGGAAACAGTGTTAAAGTCTAGTCAATTCGATACATTAACAAAATTTCCAACCTTTTCAAAAAATTGAAAATCTTGTTTCGCATCGATCCTCAAGCAAATTGCGTTATCAATTTTGATAATTCGGTGACCGCGTTTTTTTTGTCATCGATTTTCACTATTGTTATAATCTCAGTGAGTTAAAAATGTGCGACGACGATGTGGCAGCTCTGGTTGTTGACAATGGGTCGGGAATGTGCAAAGCAGGATTTGCCGGGGATGATGCACCCCGTGCAGTTTTTCCCTCGATCGTGGGAAGACCTAGATATCAAGTAAATAAAAATAATCATGATTATTTACTTATTTTTTTTAACTTAATTTTTGTTTGGGTTCTCGATAATATTTCAAGTATCGATATTTTAGTGTATATGAGATCAATTGTATTTCGTGATTTTAGGGTATAATGGTTGGCATGGGTCAAAAGGATAGTTACGTCGGTGACGAGGCTCAGAGTAAAAGGGGTGTACTCACGGTTAAATATCCGATCGAGCACGGCATAGTTACGAATTGGGACGATATGGAAAAAATTTGGCATCATACTTTCTATAACGAGCTGAGAATAGCACCCGAGGAACATCCGGTTCTTCTCACAGAGGCACCTCTCAATCCTAAAGCCAACAGAGAAAAAATGACTCAGATTATGTTCGAAACTTTCAATTCACCTGCTATGTACGTGGCTATTCAGGCTGTTCTGTCGTTGTACGCATCCGGAAGAACTACCGGTATTGTTCTCGATAGCGGGGACGGTGTTTCTCATACAGTTCCAATTTATGAAGGTAAAATGAATAAAAACATTCCAGCCTCGCACGTTCTAAATTACCATTGTACCCCAGGGACTTGATTTAGAATTTATGAAAGGCATAATACGATAATAATAATAATAATAATAATAATAATGTGACTATTATAGTAATGTATATCGTATACATTATTATAATAACTTTATTATTATTGCAGTATAAGATAATTGGTAAGGACAGCTAAAAAAAGACTCGTTTGAAATATTTAAATCGACCTATAGTAAATAAACAATTAAAAATAAAATCGTCGCCAAGTTGGAGAAGTTCGCGAATAAGTCCTTTCCTGACGCAACTGCTACAAAAATAAAACAAGATGGTACATTCCAATGAGGCCCAACATAGTCATATGTTTGTAAATGGAAAGTAGTTTGTGGAGCAAGGATGTGATGGCGTCGGCGACTTCGCGACGAAAAGTCCTTTTTTAGTTGTCAGCACCTTATAGCACATTAGTATCGATCCCTGTATAGAATTGAAAATAAAAATAAACATAAACGTATACTTTAACCATAACCACAATTACTATTACGATGAACAGGATATGCGCTGCCGCATGCAATTTTACGTCTCGATCTCGCCGGTCGGGATCTGACCGATTATCTCATGAAGATTCTCACGGAGCGTGGCTACTCCTTCACGACCACCGCCGAGCGTGAGATAGTACGCGATATCAAGGAAAAATTATGCTACGTTGCTCTCGACTTCCAACAGGAAATGGCTACAGCCGCAGAATCGAGCGCTCTCGAAAAGAGTTACGAACTTCCGGACGGACAGGTGAGGGAACTATATGTAAATAAGACGTTTACGGTTGTAGGTGGCGCCACTGAGTGGTGACTTAATTCGTTTCGATTAACCGCCTTAACTCAAGTTTAATAAACAAATAAATACCGGCATTAAATTAAACACTTATAAGTTAAACAATATAAGTAGGTCGTTCTCAAGTTCACGGACAATACGAGCGAGAACGATCACATTACTTTGGTCTCGGTATTTTTATCGAAATGGGTTTTATAACCTTACAATGTATTCGTTTCGACTTCGTCGCATTGAAGCACAGTGCACAGTGGCAATTCAAGGAGTGTTTTGATCTGATTTTCTTAATACTCGTTCACAGGTTATTACTATCGGCAACGAGCGTTTCCGGTGCCCGGAAGCGATGTTCCAACCGAGTTTCCTCGGTATGGAATCATGCGGAATACACGAAACAACTTACAATTCGATCATGAAGTGCGACGTCGATATACGAAAGGATCTCTACGCGAACTCTGTACTCTCTGGTGGTACGACAATGTATCCGGGTATAGCGGACAGGATGCAAAAGGAGATCACCGCACTCGCTCCCTCAACCATGAAAATAAAGATAATCGCACCGCCTGAGAGGAAGTATTCCGTTTGGATCGGCGGCTCGATTCTCGCGAGTCTGAGCACTTTCCAACAGATGTGGATATCCAAACAGGAGTACGACGAGTCGGGACCGTCCATCGTTCACAGAAAATGCTTCTAAAACTAGACTACAAATTTCACTGTATTCTCGTTTTTTTTTTTTGTGATCCCGAATGGTCAACGAAAATCAATTGGCTATTCAACAAAAATTGGTCGTTTGCTTGTTATCGAGATCGAACTCCCCAATTTTGATTATGACCATTTAAAAATATTTATTAATTTACTAAACGGATGGATATAAATTTTGAAACGTCGAAGGTCTTTTTATGTTTTAGTCGTATTCGCATGGTTTTAAAGTACTTGGAAAATTTTATTTTCACGCTAATTTTGGTCTTTATCCAGCTTACTCCAAATCCAGATTTCTCTCTATCGCACTTCATTCGCACTCGAGGTACAGTTTACAAATGAGAATCGTTTGGTGTGGAATAAGCATCGCTACTCTGTAATCCATACGTATTTTATTTCATATAATATACTTAGCATATATGTATATACATATATGTATTTATGTATGTATATATATATATATATATATTTATTTATTTATATATTTATTTATAGACGGTAAATATTCACGGTTGATCTGGATGTCGAGTGAAAATGTTTCTTTCCCTCTGGTTTCGTAATATTTTTCTCTGTACATTTATCGTGATTCGGTAATCGACATAGGCGACTTCACGAACGGGAAGAATTTTATCTTTAGTTTATCTGTCTCTACTACGAAACCTACAATGCGTTCCAATGTTGTCCTTTTTTTTTTATTAAAAAAAACAGATAATTTACGTTACCACTAAATAGAAAACGAAAATGAACGTTTAATCTAAAAGTCCATTATTTACAATTCTTCAATATATTGTACTCATTAGGCTCAATCAAACCTCGTTGAAGAAAAATCTGGTTTCACAAAGTCCATGATAATTTAAGTGGACGGTCGATCGACATGTATCGTCGCTTATCCCTTCTCCCGCTCTTCTGGTTCAGATCATACTCAAAATATACAACGTTCAACTGAAAATTCTAGTTTCTCATGAAGAAATGTGAAATTATTTTCCTTCATCGAAATATCGAAACATAGTTCAACTTCTTTATCGTTGATCGAAGTTTTTTGGGTTTCACGTTATAATACCTAAGAACTAACCAGAATTTATTTCTCTAATTTTTTTTTTTTTCCTTTCTTTTTAATCCGTCGATTTTGTTCGTCGTTAACTCACGACTGCCTTTCTTTCCCTTTTCCGTAGCAAAAATGTATGTATCTGCACATGTGTAAGTGTAAGTGTTTTCGTATGCGATGTACAATCAATAAAAAATATACAATCTATAACTAATGGATCTAAGGATATATCAATGATTTCTTTTTCTTCACCGCGCCGATTCTTCCTCATCGTCGAGTTTATATCGGTTTAATAAGTTACGCACAGTTTACTCTCACATACGTCACAAAATTTTCACGTGAAATGGAAAATTAATTTTGCGATTACATTTCGCACGTCGAAAATAATATGTATATATATATTTATATATATATATATATATATATATATAATTGATTGAGGTCCTCGAAAAACGCTCAATATAATTGTTCGTTACGGCCTATTTGCGGAATTAAAACGCACCGGTCTCTCTCTCTGCTTTATACCTTTTCAGAACCAAATTTCGTTTTTACAATATGTTCTTTTTTTTTGTTCTCATCACCAACACTGTCTTGCGCGATATGATCGATCGATGCAAAAGAAAAAACATCGTACAAAAACAAAAGAACGAATAACGAACTACGGCCGTAAAATTCGTTTTTATGCATTATATATTTCTCGTTATAAAAAAAAATGTAGGAAAAAATAATAATTCATAAAAACATCTTTGGTGCCATAGTTTACACAGCGAAGCGAACGCACAAGAGAGTGTATAAAAACGAATCATGGTCTTTGAGTTCTATCGCCGGAGCTCTAAACATCGTAATGTAATCAAAATTGAGATGAAAAACGAAAAAACGCGCATGCGCGCTGGATAAAAAATAAGTTTATCTTCTAGATTTTCGTCTACCCGTGGACCTCTTGGGCCGGCGGCTCTTCAATCTCGTAGTGTGTAACCAGGGTAGCGAGAATTCACTGGAAAATTAAAGAACAAAAACAGGAACGTTAAACAACTTTTTTGGTCCGGTGGAATTGGTTAAGCTGCTCCATTTTTGATACCTGGAAGAAAAACTGGGTATAGGCGCCCCGAATGCCGAGACCGGTAATTGAGGATCGACTTGGAGATTTTGTATCTGGTCAACGTCGGGCCATAACGATACAACGGTCTCCTCTTCCGTGCTCGAAGCGCATGGGCCAGTGTGATTTGTATTGTAGCACGTTGCTTGATGGTTCTGACGCTCTTGACGCTGTTTTAACTTCTCGATATGACGTTGTTCTCTGTAAATAAAAAAAAAAATAAAATACCGGTTTAGTAAATTCATTCTTATTGTATCGCGTATGAAAAAACATCCGTTGAAACAAAATACTATTAGTTAACGAAATTATTATAAAAAAAAACAAAAATTATTTCACCTTATCCTTTGTACATCCCAACGTTTTCTTCGTCTCTCGTCGTTCTCAAGCTTAAGATGCCTCTTGTTGAATATCTCATCGTCGAGATTTTCCGTTCCCTCCATCGTGTAACAGCTCGTGTACATTTTCACCCTCCAATTAGGCACCTCGAGAGAGCTCGTGTCGTGCATGGGTGTCGTTACTTTCGGATTCAAAGGATAAGTAGGATCTCCAACAGCGGTGTAATAATGTTCCTCGGTGGTCAGACAGGGTTCTTTTTTCAGTAACGATTTGCCCTTTTTGTCACTTTTTCTGCTCGACTCGTGAGTCGAAGATTTACCATCGGGTATCGTCGATGTCGTGTCGTTGCTTATCGACGACGAGCACGATACACCTCGTTTGCGTTTTCCACCCGAGCCTGCCAACGGGGTTGGATCGGAACGTCTCTTCTTCTTGTTGTCCCAATCGAGTCTCGATTCACCGCTGCTCTCCTGCTTCGTATCGCTCTTACTCGTACCATCGAGAGGTTCTTGCTTTACAGTCGTTATACCGCCGCTCGTGTTCAATCGTATTTTGAAACTCTCGTTGTAAGACGGTAATGAATTTTCCAGCGTCTGAGCAATTTTGTGATGTTGCTGCTGTTGTTCGCTAGTAACTATAGGTATACCCACAGAGTTTAAATTGGGCGGTGAACAGGGACCCGTCTGATCGGATGCTACGGAATTTTCCGTACTTTCAGAGCGTAATTTTTGTAGATTTACACGTCTGTCCATGCGCTCAAGGCGCAGTTTTAGCTGTAACAACGAAAATATCGTTAAATACGACATTTACATTTTCTTCACACCATCGATCATTCCATTTCCGAAGAACGTCGAACGGTTAAAACGGTTTATTCAAAAAATTATGCGGCTTTTTGTGTTGTGAAACGTCAGAAAGTTCGAACGAACGTTTGTGCGCGAGAAAACAGTGGCGCCCTCCGACGACTTGTATCGAAAGCGCGAAACGAGACGTGAAACTCAGCTGGATAGCTGGGAAGACGTCACACCGTGGGACTGACATTCCGATCAAACGAATAACAAAACCTGACGTTCTACGATTTCTCCCGCACAATAATATCAAGCATTACTTCGACAGCACATCGTGTTTATGACGATACTAGATAGCGTAAAACTGTTGTAGTTGCAAAATTTTTGCCGCCACGATGCTGTTTCGTTGATAATTACGTGTTTTGGAGCAATTATGTTTTCATGACTAACCTAACCAAACAAGTAATAAAAAGAATTCACATAGAATTCTCATGTCTAAAAATGTATGTATTTGGGCAAGTTGAAAGTTTGTTCTTAACACCTTTCTTGACATTAACAAAAGAATCTACAATCGGCAAATCTCTGCCTACCGTCTCATTCTCCTGTCGCAGCGCAGCGAGAAGTTTGTCCTTAGTGACGATTTGCTCGGACTGTTGTTGTATCAAATCGAGATGAAGCAACAATAATTCTTTGAGATGTTTGACCTCGGTAAGATCGTTTTGACGTGCCTCGTTGCCTCTCAAAGGACTGACGCCAAGTGCGGATGTTGCCGTTGCTGCTGCGGCAGTACCGCCGTCGGTCATACTAGCGTACATGTGATCGAAGTCACACGGAAAGCTTATTATACCGGCGGCCGTACTTTTACCACTCTCGTTTGGATTTTTATAATCCTGTTTATTGTTATGATTGTTTTGTGTAACGCACTGTGACACAGATCTCGTGCTGTTCGTCGTCGTTGTCGTCGACGACGTTGACGACAGGTGCTCGTTCATCGCCGCTACCATGTTGTATGCGGCACGCGCCGCAGCCGTAGCACTAGCTACGGCGACCGGCGTCGTCGTCACGACTCCCCCCGCGCAAGCAGCTACCGACGTCAGTACAACCTCGCGATAGTCCGTTGTCGTATCCACAATACTGTCGCACGAGACTAACGATCGTTCGTTTATGATTTTCACCACTTCGTCGTCTTCTTCTTCTTCCTCCTCCTCCTCCTCCTCTTCTTCTTCTTCTTCCTCGTCTTCTTCTTCCTCCTCTTCCTCTTCTTCTTCTTCTTCCTCGTCTTCTTCTTCTTCTTCCTCTTCCTCTTCTTCTTCTTCTTCCTCTTCTTCCTCCTCCTCCTCTTCCTCGTCTTCGTCGTTTGCGTTATTTTCGATGAACTCCCGATAATCCAGCCCGACAATGCTCAAAACACGACCCGACGATGACGACGACGATACGTTTATGTTTGCCTTATTGTTATCACCATTAACGAGTCGCGACGGCGAGGCGTTTGACATCTTCCCACCGTGGCGCCGCCGCGGCTCCAGTAATCATTTGTGGCCGCTACGAGCGTACCACGCGCCCGACTCACGTACATCAAGCGTTTTTTTTTAAATACGTGCCACCCCTTGGTTCCTTGTTTTATTCTTTTTCTTTTTGCGTTTCTCTTGCTCGCGCGAATACTTCGCACAGTTCTCTCTGTTTCCCTCACACCATTTCCCCTTCCCCGTCACAACCCGCTACCCCCGCCCCGACAGCCGTCCCGTAGTTCGACCCGGGGCACGCGGATTTCAGAGTACGACGCGATTTGTAGTGAATTTACGATTTATCTCAACGTTACTTATCTGTCTTGCGCTCTATCTATCTACGCATTATCGCAACTGCGCATAGATTATGACCGTGCCACTGTCTCGGTTTTGCGTTCCCTTCGTTGCGGATTTAATGCCCTTGTTCGCGGCTGTCTTGTACTTTATCGCACTATCTTGCTCTCTCGCACACTCCGCCGTTCAGCACGAGCGTGTTTACTGACGGACATGATCGCGTAAGGCCGCTTTCGGCATCGACGTGCTCACTGCGACATCTACCGACGCGTCGATATAACCCGGACAGAATCGTTTCCCGCCATTTTACCGTCTTCGGTCACATGACCGCTGCTGAGGAACGCGCGAAAATATGAATTAGTGTAGCATTCATAATTCATAAGCACACGAAGAAAACAATCCTCTTGGACAAAGAACATGCACGATATCTTTGTTACAGCAAAAATAATATGCTTGCAGCAAGCAGTAATATGCAGAAAAATTGTTAATTCATCTTTTTTCAGTATTATAAAATCATGTCAATGTTAAATTAAAAATACATAGATGTTCTTGAGCCGAGAATTTGATACGTGAAACAAGAATAATATGACCAGTCCGAATCATACGACGGTCATATGTGAAAGCCCAAGAATAGGTTCTATCCTGCCAGTTGCTCTCACGACAAAATTTGTTTTCATCGATAAACAAAAAATTCACCGAATTCATTGGCGTCTTAACGATTCGATTAATGCTCTTTATTTGGACATTATATGTAAATGTGATTTATATTTATATATAATGGCATCAAAAAATACGTATATCGCAACATACATTACGGTTGTACAGCATCAGGGTGATCAGAGGATTTTCGTCCGTACGATATGATAACATTCTCCTTCTTGGGCTCCCTGACATTAATATAGTATGTATTTTTTCGTTCAGGAAACACGTAGATGCCTCGATAGGTATTGTACCAAATATCATCACTGTATACACAATATATATATATCGACGAAAACAAAGACATATCATAGGATCGGGAAACTTGCAATTTTTGATCTCTTTTTTTTGTGCATCATTTTGAATTAAACATTATTTTGGGCTGCTTTTTCTTGCGGTACTAAAAAAAAGAAAAAACATCTACGTTTCTTTCGACCATTAGGAGCGATTCAACGTGTTGTATCACTTTTACAATATTATCATACTCACGTTTTCTTGTTTTTTTTTTTTTTTTTTTTTTTCTCGTAAAATATAAAAGAACACACTAACAACTAAATGCTACAACTGCGTTGCAAAGACCTCTTCTACACAATTGTTTGCATCTAAGAAAACGTATGGTACAAACAAACGCGCAACAACACGTCGTACAATCATTCGGATGTATCTGCTATTGCATCTATAAATATACGATTTGTTTTTCTTTTCTTTATTTCTCTGATAAGTTCGTTCTTGTTTCTCGAAAATATTGTTAAGTGGCTCTTTTCACTAGGCTGACTCGTGTAACGGCTCTGCAGTGAAATTTTTGCTCTTTTCGTCCTGCAGGTTTCGCATTTATTTATATTGTAAATATATATTTTTTTTTTCCAGAAAAAAATATTCATTCGCTTTGCTGCGATCGATTTTGTGTTTCATTTTATATCGCCCTAAGCTTACAAGAGCCGCTATTGGTTCACATATATATAAATATATATATCTATATATTTTCTTTTCGACGGATCCACTCGAAACGGTGAATCACCGAGTTCGTTTATCACCCTATTGTGCTCTCGTTCGAATATATATGTATATATATATCGCAGCTATGGTATAAAGTGTATGAGTATTTGATTCGTTTTGAAAAGTTGTATCTTTTATGACTTACGGCGTTGCAAAAAAAAAACAAAAAAAACAACAAGAGAAAACGATTACACCATAACAAAATCACATTGATTTCTCGAGACACGCACGACGAATCCTATGCTTTTTTACATCAGAGCACACACAATTATCGTTCACTCGATATCGCTTGTTTCTACTACAACGCTTCCTTGTTTATTCCTTTGTCTGTTTCGTGTTTTTTTTTACAATGTTTCCGTTCGAACATGGATCTTCGACTAAACGCTTACGCAAAATCTAAACTAAACACGATTATTATATTTTATACGATTCTACATACGATCTAACACGTTTATCTTCATATTTACAATTATCATACGACGGGACTCGGGGAGGGGGGTTAGTACATCTTTGAGTTGGTGATGCTTCGTAAAATATCTCGCATTCTTCTGCCTCTGTACACACTAAGCTAGAATATGACGAAAGCCCTGTCTGTCATGAGACTTTTTTGTTTGTTTCCTTCTGTTTTGTTTGTTTGTTTGCTTGTTTGTTTTATACTCCGTTGCATTATACAATGATAAAAATCTATTAACTCAGTTGGATTCACTTCGTTGCTCGTTTGAAGGAAAAAAAGAAATAAAAAAATATACGAGATGAATATGACGGAAAATCGACGTACCGAAGAGCACGTGCAAGGATCACGAGAAATTTAAAAGAACGAAAACAAAGAAAACGAGAAAACAACACGTACGTTTTTTCGTGACTAGAGTCGAAATCCTTCAATGCCACGTAGCTCTTTCAGCAATCGTTAACGCATATTTATATATGAATACATTTATATGTCTGGGTGTGTGTGTTTGATACTGACGAGTCGTCGATTCTTTAAGAATTAAAAACGAAGCAAAAAAATCAGTGAATAAAAAAGAAGAAGCAATAAAATCAGTTAATTAAAAAAAAAAGACTCGGATAAAAAAATCCTTGATCTTACCATATCGCGCGTGAGTCTATTTCTCGCTTACTCGATATTCGGTTTCTGTCTTTGGCAGTCGATCAACTGCCCTGCCGGGAATAAATAGGAACTAAGTTTATAAACTTTACGTAAGAACCAGGCTTTTTCGTTCGTTTGAGAATTTCGCAGGTCGACCGACGTCTCCATAATCGTTCGTTCAATTTTTGTTTTTCAAATCGCCCTCTTTGCACAAAAAACATAATTAGAAGAAAATGAGACATTCGTCAAACTGCGAAAAACATCTGGAAGGACAAACCCCTGTGTGCACTTGTTTTTTTTTTGTTTTTTGTTTTTGTTCCAGTATTATTTGGCATAATAATAGGAACCGATTTCTACTTCTTTGTTCTTCTCTCACTGATACGATATTTGTCTAAACATGCTGCTTATCTCCTCGACCGTTTTGTTCTTCGTTTCCGGTACTTTCTTGTATATGAAGACAGTGAAGAAAGCTTGGAGACCAGCGAATAAGATGAATACGTAGGGTCCTAGGGCCTCTTGAAGCGGCAAAAATGCTACGGAAACGAGGAAATTTGCGGCCCAATTGATCGCGATTGCGACCGACGTTGCACCGGGTCTTGCCGATTGATTGAACAACTCGGATACCAAAAACCATGGAATACTTCCGGGCCCGGTGGCAAACAGAACGACGAACATAATAACGAGAACGATCGAGAAGTACGCCGCTGCTTTAGATTCCGCCTGAAATCCGAGATAACAAATATTTGTAATTAATAAATTCCTTTTTAAAAATTCATCGTTTCCTATCTCGTGCACATATTTATCCTCTTAAAAATATTAAATAAAATATACTTACAGCGAATACAAGACAGACAGCCAGTAACGAAGTGACTATAACCATTCCGGAAAATCCAAACAGGAGTAAAGTTTTTCTGCCAGCTCTTTCAACGAGAACCAAAGAAACGAGGGTCATCACGACGTTCATAGCACCAACTCCCATCGTCGCCGATTGTGCCGCACCCTCGTCCAGATTTGCCATCATGAAGATTTTCGTCGAGAAGAACATTACCGCGTTGATACCAGAGAATTGTTGAGCGAACATGACCATGATAGCGATTACCAGTGGAATTCTCAGTGTCGAATTGACGAATAATTCTTTGAGCGTGACGCTCGGTACCATTTTAATAGATTCGTATTCTGCTCTCATATCTTCCATCTCGTCGTGAACTTCGATCGTGCCACGAAGCCACGAGAGAGCTCTCTGAGCTTCCATGTCTTTGCCACGACCGAGCAGCAGGAATTTCGGACTCTCGGGACACAATGGTAGAGTGCAGAGTTGAAATATCGCCGGTACGATCGTCAGACACATAAGCAACGGCCACTGTTCGGCGGTTCCCAAAAGTTGTTGCATGCCGAGAATCTGAGCTACGAGGATCGAGATCGTGATGACCAATTGGTAGACAGTGCCAACGGCACCGCGAAGATGAGTCGGTGATATTTCAGCGAGATACATCGGTGCGAGACCGGCGTTAAGACCGGCGTTTATACCAATGATGAATCGACCGATAATTATCATCTCGTATGATTTGGCAATTTTCGAGAAACCCTCGAGAAATACAGCCGCTATTACGAGAACGTTGATCAGTAGAAGACCACCTTTGCGACCAAATCTATCGGCGATCGTGCCGATCAAGGCACCTCCGATCATACCACCGACGCAAAATATCGCCACCGCTATCGACCATACCATCGTCACGTCTCCCTGTGTCGGCATCTCCCCGGTTCTATTCAGCTTCAATTCCGTTATCCATTCCATAATGAGCTATTCGACATTGACAGAAAAAATAAGAAATATTATTAAACGATCTTGTAAATTATTGATTATTCTATTTTCATAATTAAAATTAAAACGATTTTTTGCTTTTGGCAAATTAACAATCTCGTTCATCCCTCATCTTGGGAGATTTAATATTTGTAAAGATAGACAAAATGTAAATATATCTTACTGTTTGTGGCGCATTGACGACACCGGTATTGTAACCATGCTGGAATGAGGAACCAAGAGCTGCCGCGGCAATTGCGAATAGAAGACGGCCATTGAGACCCTGAAAAAGACAAATAAGATTCTTGTGTCAATTAAAAATTAAACGATATGGTAAAATCGAGAAATTAGTTTAACGATATATCCTAGACTGTCGTACTATAATTAATTATTATAATTAATCATAATCAATCATATATATATATATAATTTTTCCTGTTTTCGGTTTCAGGGTTGTTGTTTGCACGAGCGACACCATGAAACGAGACCCAATCATTTAATTAAAGTAGCTACATTTAGGAACGCGCGAGCTAACCGATGACGAGTGTTGTTTCAACGTAGGATGTGAAATAGAACATGGCTAGCGAGATTGGACTAGTTGATGATAATTAATACTCGGTGTACCAAATATAGTCCAACGACGAGCCTTGTCTAATTCGCGTTGTGCTACATCGATGATACCAGGGATAATCGGAGATATTGTTTGTCTCGATTAATCATTCGACGACAACGAGACGCAATAAATTAATAGGCGAGTCGCGCTCGCCTCGAACAGCCTCGTCCTCGCGATAGTAACCGTGACCCAAAAGGAAGAAAATAACGTTCTGCTATATATCGGTCGCAACATCCTTTGAATATTAATTCATGAATAAAATCATGTCGTTCTGTCATGAAAATTTGCACCAATATATTTTTCCCTAATAACATTATTTTTTAATCTTATTTCTGGAAAATTTTTAATCAATAAATATTTTGTTCTACATTATAATTTTGAGGATTCTGGATCAATCAGATTTCGATCCTATCCTCATTTTTCTACAATCGTTCGATCGTAATTAATCGAACAGCACAATGGGAAAATATGTATACGTGCCGATGGTAAAAATCGCGTTTCAGAGATCCAAAAGTGCGTATCGTGCAAGATGAATTTACGGACGTGTCGCGACGCACTTATCCGAGGTGATGGGTTCATTAGAAAGTATAATTATGTTTGTAGTGACGGAGGTATTTCACGTAGCGCGTAAGAGGTCGTACGATTTTTTTTTGTGTCGAACTTGTAATATATATTTTTATTATTCGTTTTAAAAAAAACAGATTTTTCTTCATCACCGATAAAAATAAAATTACCGCTAATTGCTGAACAAATCTTCTGTATAGGGTAAAAAAAAGGAAATTAACGAGTTGACGTTGATGTCAAGAATAAATCCTTAGTCATTAAAAAAAAAAATATTTGCAAGTGAAAAATAAATATTTTCGAAGATATTTCACTTCCTGGTCCACATAATTCCACATAATTCCACATAGTTGTAAAAAATGTCGCTATTTCAATATTTCCGTTTTACTTTTCTCGATCGCATATGAAGACGTAGATAACTGTTATCATTATCCTCGCTTTTGCATTCTTAATTCGCGATGCAGGTGTGTTGCTTTCGTAATAAAAAAAGAACGTTCTGCTCACCGCTCTTCGAAAATACAGCATGTTACGAGAAGGTCTCGACTTTTTTTTTTCTTTTTCGTATAATCCTTAATCTTCGATATATCTCTCAAATTTATCGTCGAGAAACGTGCAAAATCTCAAAAGCTCTTGTCACAATTTTTTTTCGCTTTCCAAAGCTCGTACTTTTTAGCGAATTATTTAATAACCGCAGGGAGAAACGCGTTTTTTAAATATTCTTTTTCCGTCCCGGTGCAGCACGTGCCGTATACTGATGGGTCGACACCCAGGTCGAAGCACTTATAACGCATATCGAATATGTACTCGAGCGAAGTCACGAGAATACTCTTTAACATAGCCGCGAATATATCTCGTATTCCTCTGCCACCTTTGTATGCGCGTATACGTTTATATATTGGCGATTCGAACAAAATATACGAAAAATGACACGAAAGATGAAAAAACCAATTATTATCATTAGAAAAATTGTACGAATACGTCGAGGTGGCCAATAAGTAATCGCGTTTCTGACAGAGGAATGCTTGCGTCGCTTCGTTAGACAAAAAGCGCAATTACTTTTTGACCAATGAGCCAATTTTTGTTTTTTTTTCTTTGCCAAATAAAAAAATTATATTTGCAAAGAATTTTAATATTCAGTCCAGGTCTGTATTATGATTATGCTTCGAGATATGGATAAGAGAATCTTTGACGTCACTTTGAACGGACTGTGAACTGCGATACGTCAGCAGGTGCCAGTTATGACTTTGACCCGCCATAATAATTAATTTTTTTCCAACGCTTAAACCTCGCGCGCTATTCCGCACGATTTTTTTTCAAATCATGCTTTACGTTTTCAAATATATATATATATACGTCCCTAAAATAGACACGGGGGAGAAATAAAATGTTTAAAAAGTTTTTATCAGCTCTTATTTGCTCGAGGTGTCCATTACGATTTTCGGGGAAGCGGAGTCGAAAGAAAAATGAAAAAGAGCAAAGAAAGAGAGAGAGAGAGAGAGAGAGAGAGAGAGAGAGAGAGAGAGAGAGAGAGAGAGAGAGAGAGAGAGAGAGAGAGAGAGAGAGAGAGAGAGAGAGAGAGAGAGAGAGAGAGAGAGAGAAGAAAGAATCGTCTCGGATGACGACGATTATGAGGTGAGTGGGGTGAGCAGCTGGGTCAGCGTTTGAAAAAAAAGTGCAGAGTCGAATGCTGAACGGCGCGAACCCGAGAGAAATCGCTCGCAGGCGACGAACCGAAATTTAATAAAAAATAAATAAAAATAAAATAAAACTTGCTAAGTAAGAACAAATTTAATTAATAAAACCGGCGTTTCGTACTCGGGGTATTTTGAGTTGAACTTCGGAAAATGTATTCTAAATTCAATGAAAAATAATGCAAAATTATGGTTGGAGTTTAACGGAAATAGAAAATCCTTTGAAGATAAATCTGCAATTTTGATTTTTTATTACTTAATTCATTTACGAGAGGAGATATCGTCGTGGCGCCACAGGTATAATGTATGGAGAATTCTACGTGCTACAGATAATATGCAGATCCTCAAGCCCTCCGTTGCAACTGCATAAAATCACTGATGCATCGTTATCTATTATTCAGTGATAAAACAAAATTTCACATGTAGATGACCATTCTGTCAGTATTCCAGTGATCTTCGACGTTCGACCTTCAAGATCAAAGTACTAATATCCAATGCTCCCGTCGCTCGATTTAAATAACGATATTTAAACATTAATTACGACCCTGATAAATATTCGATCTTTCGGCGAAGATAAAAATCAATCGAAGTCAAAATCAAATAATTAAAAAATCATAAAAATCGCGTCGAATAATCGATTAGCCATTATTAAAAGAATTCGGTAAGATCACACGCGAGCGAAAAAAAGTACATATAATTCAAAAAATAGATTTTTTTGCATTTTCTAAAAGTACAACATTTTAAAAGAATTCTGTGAAAATGTTAGACAAATCGAGGCATTATTTATGAAGACATGCAACTTTAAGCGCAGCCTCGTCGAATGGGTACAAATAAGTAGGTAGGCACGCTGGACGCAAACTTTAAACGCGTTTTTATCGAAAGCACGTTTTCAAAGTCGGTGATCACTGTAACTCCAGAACAGCTCGACGGATCGCTTTGAAATTTGTACCACTTGTTCTAAACATAATTATGCTATCCTTGAACGAAGGATTTTTATTTGCAGTAAATAGTTTTTTTTTTATAGTCGAATACATGGGTGAAATTATGGTCGACAAAAAGTGCCTTTGAACATCCTCCACTTTGTCAAAAATCAAAATTTTTATTAATCCTTCGGTCAAATACCGCGTAATAGGATTTACTAATAACCCCGCCAAATTTTTTGATTTCGGATGATCCAGTGACGAGGGGCAGTGATCACCGCAAACCCCCTTTTTTATTTCAACCCCTCGCAAGACTGGCTCATATCTTCGCCATTTATTATTATTTCGTCTTGAAAATTGTATTCTATGTTCTTTATATATGTATTAGTTAATGATAAAAAATTTATCAAAAAATAATAAAACCAGTCTTCAAAATAAAATCTCAAAAAAAAGCATTTTTTTGGGCGTTACAAGTGACTCTAACTTCTTAAGGAAATTCTCGCAAATAATATCCTAGATATTTGCTCGTAGTGGGAATAACGACGACAAATCGGGTCTGCGGTCACCTGAGAATCTCTCGTGATATTTCCCATCGATTTGCATCGATGCAACACCCGCGCAAAGCTTCTCTCGTGCCGGAGTGTCTGGAGACGATGTGATATAATACGTGGACTCGGGGGCACGGCGATCGATTTCCATGCGGTACGATTGGTCTCGACGAGGGACGAGCCCCTGCTGATGCACATTACCGTAAAAATATACGCGTGTGTTTGTTGGTGCCTGGTCGCGTTTGTATAGGAGCGTGTACGTATCGAGGGAAACCTCTCGAGCTCTTTCGCGCAATTACGCGATCGTTACGTCGAGCTCGCGCTGAATATGCGATAAAACATTATCTTCGTGAGATACTAAATAGTACGGGGTATATATGGGTCGTTTCGTGTAAAATCGATCTTGACCTTTCTCCTCGTCTCGATCGGATGATTTTTTTGTCACGATTTTTACATCGATTTTGAGGAACGATCTGCGATCGGGAACGACACGAGCTCGACTTAAGCGTTTGTTTCTTTGTTCGAACGTCGTAAAAGGTGGGTAATTATGAATGAGGGAGACAGGAATAATGGAAGGAAAAATAAATGTAGAAATCATGGAGTTAGAAGAAAAAAATGAGCAACGCGAGATTAACAGTTTTATCGAATAGTTCAAACTCACGTATTTGTCGTTGAATTTTATCGTTGTACGTGTTTTTTCTGTCTCTCTCTCTCTCTCGAATTGTATTTGACGCTAACAATGCGTCGTGAAAAAAAAACGAGGGAATGTCGATTTTTTTATCGTCTTATATGTGATAAATTATTGCTTGAATTGTTTTTCATCCGAGAAGCCATTGAAGATTGTACAAAAGAGAATTGTTGAAGATTTTTTTCGAGAAACGAGGCAAGGTGACTTGAAATTTTATTAGTGCGATTTTAAATATTGAAAATTGTTTGAAAAATGAAAAATCTTTTGAACTTTTAAATTTTGGATACAATCTTTCTCTCTCTCTCTCTCTCGATCGATCGATCGATCGAAGAAGAAGAAGAAGAAAAAGTAAGAGGACTTCGGATTTGACTAATTCAATTTTTAAATCGTGCGTTCCGGGAGAACAAGAACGATCGCAGCTGCTCTCCTCCAGTGATTTCTCTTGCCACCGCATAAAACACGAGGGCTTTATCAATCTATTCATTAACCTCCATCTGGCCTACGAAGGAAGTGACCTCGACATAATAAAACGCGGCGATCCATATCCCGAGGGTTAATCCTTCCTTCCTCGCGAAACGTCGCTTCCGCGAGAATAAGAACGACGAACGAAAAAAATGGACGACGATTCGAACAAAAATCATTATTTTATTCTTCCATGTCTAAATAAAGTTTGAATTATATTGAATTTTATCGATAATTTATTCATTCTTTTCATCCCATAATTAATCGATAGATTTAATTAATTCGAACTAATTAATTCAATTAAAATTCGAATTAATTAAATATTTCATCGCGAATTTCGTTGAGAGTCGCAAAGTTTATTTTAGATCGTGTCGCTATGGAGAAAACTCTGCGAACCCGAAACGTCGCTATCTCCGTCGTTTAATCGCTATAGGGATATTTCTGTTTCGCCCTCGCTACTACATCCGATTCGATAATGTTGACCGTGTTGTTACTCGTTTAAGTACGTAAAACGAGCCTCAAATTTCCCTAGCAACTATTAAAAGTACGTCATCAAAAATTACGTTAAAATCATTTTCAATAAGTCAATTCCATTAATTACGTCGTTTAAATTAAGAGAAAAATCGCGTTATCGATCGTTCCCATTGATTCGAACAATTGATCGAACAAATGATTAATCAATCGCCGATAAAAATCAATCATTTTAAATCTATTTGATTTCTCATTAACCTTTCGTAAAAATAATCACGATCCCCATCGAATTCATCCAAACAATAATTAATTAATCATTAAACTATAAAATTATCGTTCAAACTTCGTTATCATTCATATTATCAAATTACAAATAACAATTAGTGATAACTTTCGAATAATTATTTCAAAATACAAAATAAATTAAATTTATGAAAAATAAATTTCAAACTTCTAAATCGTAACGATGATCGACCGATCGTTCCCTATTAAAATCCCCCCTTCGATCAGCATCCCCATCATGATTCACGAGTCGATCTTAATGTTAAATATCACGGAAAATAATCGCCTAGCACATCGACCTATCCTTCTCGATTAAAGAATAATCACGTAAACACAAAATGAGATAAATTTAACAATGCAAACACACCTCTTGTCGTTTGAGAAGCATTACAGGCACGTATACGTATACACGATAAACCGAAGCTTTAATAACGACGATAACAGAACGATCGTCGTGGCGGTCGACTCGTGGCGTGAAACTCGTGCTACTGGCGCGAGAAACTCGCTACTGATACGGCCCCCTCGAAGCCGGCTCCGTTTTCTACCATTTACGAGCGAGACGCGACGAGTACGAAATTCCAGCTGGAAAACACGTGTGACGAAGAGAGACGGAAAGTGAAAGTAAATTAAATTCATTCTCCTCTACTCCAACGGCTTTAACCCCCTCCCTCTCTCTCTCGCTCTTTCTCTCTCTCTCTCTCTCTCTCTCTCGCTCTTTCTCTCACTCTCTCTCTCTCTCTCTTTCGTCGTTTCTCGTGCATCGATCTCATATACGACCCTACGCGCCTTTTTATCTCCCCGTCTCGTCCCTCGCTCTCTCTCGTCGAGTCGCGACGTTCGGAATTTCAGACGCGCCAATTTTTCGAGAAATAAAAAAATCCCTAGATTCTGACGGTAGAAACGATTCTCATTGGTCGAGACGGAGGTGTGGCTCTCGTGCTACGTCGGGATTGGCTCGCGACGACGACGAGCCTCCGGGCGGCTCGATTAGTCGGAACAGGTGTAGCCAACGTACGAGCCACGCATGGATGATAAAAGGGTGAGAGGGGAGGTGGGGGATGCGGGGTGAAGACGAAAAGCCGCGTATGATCCGAACCAAGAATAGAACGGAGCGTTCTCGCTCGAGCGCACGAGTTTCTCGTTACTTCGCGTCTACGACGACATTTTATTTTTAATAAATTTTTATTATTTTTTTTTTCCTCGAGCTATTCGATAATGTCACCTTGAACCTTGAGAGACGCACGAGCGGGAATACGAGAGATGGAAGAACGAGGTTATTTTTTATAGAGAAGACAAAATAGCGACGAGGGGAAAAGAAAAATTTGTGAATTTTTTTTTGTTTTTTTTTTTTTTATGAAGAATAAGATTTTGAATTTTGATGACAAATTGGGAAATTTTTAATAGTTTTAGAAGGGTTTCGATGTTTATAGCTGACGATCTTTTGGGGGGGATGAACTTTTGCTAAATTGGAAAAGAAACGTTTCGAGCGGGAAAAAAGGAATAATTTCGTCGAAACGAGTATTTTCGTTTTGGAACGAACCGAGGATTTCTTATCAATGGCTATAAATATGATATTAAAAATGTGTCTGATATTCGGGATTCTTAGTTTTTTTTTTTAGTTACAGGTGATACCCAGGCTCGATCGGAGATTAGAGAAAAACGCTGACACAAAATCTAGACAAATTTTTTAGTTGGATAATTACGAATAATTGATTAGAATCGAACGATGATATTCACTGAAAAGGGAAATTATGATAATCATTTTCGTCGATCAATGATTTTCATAAAATCATTTTTAATAAAATCATAATTAATTTTTTTTTTAAATCGTCATAGGCGTTTAAACCTTTGGAGGCTGTTGTCAATCGTCTTCGAGCTTGTTGGCTAATTGACAACGCAATTTCCGGATGACAACAGATAGATTCATGGTCACACGTGTCAAATAAATATTATATATAAAAGTCGCGAGTGAAAATATGTTTTTGTTTTGTTTACATACGATCAGCATTATCGACAAAGTATTCGTATTGAAATGCACCTCGATGTGCTTCGTGGCTTCGATCCCAAGGCTCTTCGATGCTCGGTACATTGTATTAGTACAATTAGCATTATATGTCGATAACAAAACAACGGAGGATGACGCAACTTGTTTCTTCTTTCGAAGAGAATCGCGGTTATCTCGTTAGGTGAAAACGCGGTATGGATCCGCGACGTTTTCGTCTAACGAGAAAAAACTCGAACGTATTTCGAACGGAGAATCAACGTTGCGTCATCCAGATGCTTTTTTCTACAAGCCGAGATGATAAAAGGGTCGCTTTGTATACTCGCGTTTCTCTCTTTTCATTCTCACGTTCCCTAAAACTCGACAGCACCCTTGTCAGTCTCGTGGTTATAATACCGTGAGAGAATGGACAAATTAGAGAAAAAAAATACATTTTTTAGGGTTTTCGAATTTCAAAGAGAACCTGTTTTTTTTCTTCTTATTTATTTTATTTACGTAAGAAACTCGAACGATCCTCGTTCACTTCCGGTTAACGAGGACGCGCTAACGAGGAACCGATAATGTAAGTTAACTATATAATTCTTTTTTTAGAAAGTGTTAATTTATTTTATGTCTGGTGGATTTTTTTAAATTTATATTGATATGATGATAATTATAATAAT
This sequence comes from Netelia virgata, assembly GCA_951802705.1. Lineage (NCBI taxonomy): Eukaryota > Metazoa > Arthropoda > Insecta > Hymenoptera > Ichneumonidae > Netelia > Netelia virgata. The sequence continues at coordinate 32,734,776 of OX637867.1, read as the reverse complement.
AATATAATAATGCAGTTTTATGTAGAAGAAAATGTCGATTTAAAGGCTAGATAAAAATCGTCGAGGTGATAGTGATAAATGAATTGGAATAATTAATTAATGCATAATTCTCTATGTTTTGAAACAGTAGTTATTCGTATAAATTCTTCAGAATTCTTGCTCGACCTGTGGAAACTAGTTGGAGATTTTGAAACGTTTAGCAAAACTGGTTTTTTTAAAATATACAATAAAAAAAATACCTATCGAGGGTTTGCATCACACTGTACGTCAGGACATAAATACAGGGACAAAGTCCGGATAAAGGAGGGAAAGAAAAATCTCGTTTCGCTCGAATCGCTATCGAGTCGTGACATATTTTTGCTTTTGGCCTGGAGCACAATATAATCGCGCGCGTAATAATTCTCGGGTCAACTTTCGAATGGCCATTCACTATTTGCTTTTCTCAGCTGTCGAAGGTCGGGAGTGCGATAGAAGAAGAATTCGCTCGGCAAATAGCAAATATCAATTTTGTTTTCTTCGATATTACAGAAAAAAAATAAAAAAATTCGAGAAAAAATAAAATCCAAACTTTCACGTATTATTTACGATTTTCATTAATTACGACATATCGGCTTTATCGAAATCCGACGATCGCGAGATTCGTAAATTAAGATTTCGATAACCAACGAATAATTTCTTCCAAATGCAAATATCATTATTTTCTCGATTAAATAATTATTCGTTCGTAGGAAATAATAATTTTTTAATCGATCGTCGATAATTATTTATTTTCTCAAAAGTATGCCATGACAATTTCACTAGACTTACAGAAATTTTGATAATTTATAGTATATAGTTGGTTTTGCTAAAACAAAAAAAAACAAAGAAATCGTAACAAATATCTCTCAACAGCTGACAACTCGTTTGCGTAACAATGAAATGTAACAAATGATATTTGCAACAGATATTACCGAGAGGAAGATCTTCATTAGCTACGTACACACATACGACTTTATGTATGTATACGGATAACAATAGCACGAGTGTAACAGTTTCGTGTAAAATTTGCATAATAATTAATTACTCAAGTGTCGCATCTGTGCGTCATGAGTGTGTCTTCGGATCACGAAGACGGTAAAACTGTTACGCGTATGTACACAAAATATATATGAGTCGCATTCCACACAACGTTGCTACCGGAATTTATTTACCTCGACTTTATTTACGTCAATGGATGATTCCCAAAGGGCAATGTTGCGAAGACAGTTTGCACTGATAAAACCCCGGCTTAAATTCTTAATCCCGACCTTGATTTCGCTAATTCACACTCGATATTTTGATCGCCCGTCTATAAGTAAAATATCGGTATAAAATTGAAAGGATAAAATAGACGCGTTAAAATTTGAAAAAATCCCGAGTTGGTATTACTTTGTGATTTTAGCGTTCGAAATGTCGAAAGATATATTGACATAGATGCGTCCCCGAGCTTGGAAATATTTCCTTATCATTAGAAAAACATTGATCACGATCAATTCATAAAATGATAACGTGATTCGTGTTTTTTTTTCTGACGTTCTGATCACTTTTTATCGTAAAAAATTCATCGAACTGATACCATAGATTCGATCGAGGTAAGAAGTTATATTTTCTAAAAAAACATTGCCACATGTTCGATATACTTATATATATATATATATATATAACCAGATTTTTTTGCGATGTTAAAAGTTCATCGTATTTTCGCGAAAAAAAAGGATGTTGCCTTGATTTTTGTTTCGTACGCGGAAAAATTTTCCAAGTGGCGAACGCGCGATAAAACGTGAAGTAAAATAAATCGACGGTGCATTCCAGCGGCAAGACTGGTCGAGGAGACGAAACGACGATCCATACATAAAAGCGATTAATTTATAATGAAACGGGGTGGGAAGAGAAGCGAAGAATATCTTGTTTTTCCAGTCTCAACGACGATAATTCATCGCTTTCGCGATAACTCCTTCACGAGAATCGTAAACGTTGCAGTTGCATTCGATATGAAATTTAAATATTTTGGAATACGAGGAAATTGAAGAAAAACGATAACGAAGAGGCTACAACGATATCTGATAATGTTCATCCAGAATTCACGAAACACGTGCGTACCCGCATATTCGTCGAAAAGACCTTCGACGAGAACATTATTTCTCCTTGGATTGTCAAATTTTTTAATAGCACCTAATAAAACGTTCAATAATTTTTTCGTAACATCGAACGAGGTAGACACATTTGAAAAAAAAATATCTCTTCGAAGCGTCGACGGATAAAAATAAAATTCTCATCGAACGAAGACACAAGTGTGAATAATATCGGTGTCCTCGAGGAAATTTCATAAATTCGTTCAATTTCAATTTATTTGAATTTAAGAAAAGTGAAAAATACATAAATAAAAAAAAGAACAAAATTTTACGTGTCACATTACCTTTAACGTTGCGAGTCCCATCTTTTCGTTTGTTTGTTTTTTCGTTTTTTGTTTTGTTTTCACCGTCGATCCAGACGCGAAATTGCACAAAATATAAAATCGTCGTAAACACCAAAAGTCTATTTCGATCCTTTTCGATTATTCAGGCTCGTACGTTCGAGCTTTTCTTTTTCCGTTGAGGTTCACGGTATTCCCGACGATCACTAAATTGACAATTTTATTTACGTTAACGTACGAGAAAAGAAGAATGGAAAAAAGAAAAAACCCCCCGAGAAATATCAAAACAGCGAGACTTTGAAAAATTCCAACAATTTCCTGTCTTTCTGTTAAAATATTTGGGTTTTTTTTTCTCTCTCTTTATACGATTCGACGAATACAAAATTTCCCACACTATCACCCGTAAATCCGACGATACGGGATTTATTTCGAGCAATTTTTCACCGCGTTTCTTCCCTCGCCCCCTAGATATGGTTTTTCCCCAATTATTCTCTCTCGAACAGTTTCTCATCTTTCTCAACAATTTTCTCCGCGAGTCCGAGAACGAATTAAAAATTGATTGGACCGCGGCGTGACTCCCACTTTTTCTCATTGTCTCTATATCGTTCTCCCGCGCGATTTTATTAATACCATTATCGTTCATATTCTCTCCACTCCCTCTTTCAATTCTCGCAATAAATCACGGTGTCTCCTCACCAACTACCCGACGATAAAATAAAACGACGTGGGTGACCCAAAAATAAACGACGAAACCACGAAAAATTTGTCAACGACGAAAGAAAAAAAAGAGAGAAAAAAACCCCCAATTCCTCTTTCCACCGTCAAAAGAAAATCACGAGAAAAAATAAAACGTTCGTGACGGAAGAATGCCTCGTTATCCGTTGCGTGGTACGATTTTCCGCGTTTGTCCAGACGGCGATCGAGTCGTACACGAGTCGCGATCTGTCGAACGTTGAACCGGTCGAATGACCGACGAAACTGGAATAACGATTGGATCGAGTTTGGCCCCTTATAATATCGCTCGAATGAACATACGTGTGTACGCGTCGGTTTTCTTCGTCGCGTTTCGTTTTTTCTTTTTTTTTTTCTTTTGTTTAACGCTTCGACGGCCCGGATACTTCGTATCGCGCACGGACGAAGTTTTTCGACTGTTCGACTCGAGGATCCGGCATAGCGTTATGACTCGCGTCTTTCTCCCCTCTCGCCGCCGAATCCCCCACCCCCTTGGTCAATAGGACGCCTAGATGGAAAAATCTCCCTTTCTACCGGGCGAGCCTTCACGATTTCTAACAAAAGCACACACTGGTCGACGTACCGATCTTTTTGTGTAGGTGTGCGCAGTGTATTAATATATATATATATATATATATATATATATATATTAATACACTGCGCACACCTATATATATAATTGGAGATATATGTAAGAAATATGTATCGCCTGTATACGTGTACTTTGTACGTTACAGTACGAGAGCACCGGAAACGGCCCCTTAATGACAGAAAAGACTGGTGACGACGGGAAGTCACGAATGGTCAATTTTACAATCAAGTATATTGAACCTGAGTAGCCCGCGCTCGGCCCTGGGTTACGATCCCAACGCGCGTACATTATACCCGCATATTTTTTGCGCACAGCGATGAAACGAAACGATCGTCTCGGCCAATGGTTATGTATATCAATGTCAATGATATTTTCATCACGTTGAAACAGATTTTGTTTTTACTCGATATCGGAATTATACGGGTTATTATGATTAGCGATATATCGATGGATCGAGAATATTATTGATTTTATTATTGATTTTTGTGCCGAATTAATACGCGATGGAATGTCGATGGATTTGGGAATTTTAAAAATTGGACGATCGAACGATAAATAATTAAATACGAAAATTGGGAAATTTAGAATTTTTTTTTCGTACGTATAATTAATTCGTTAATTAACCGACAAAATTGACTACCGTCTTGGATAACGAAGTTAAATAAATCGCACCGGGATGTCTTCTCAATGAAAATTGATTCGAAATTTCGTAGAGAAGCGAAAAAAGTGTCGAGTTCAAAGTTGAAACGTTGCCAAATTCGTTAATTCGGGCCCGTTGCCCGATAACCCGAGACACGACCCATTTTGGTACATACCGCGCGTAGTATTCCTATGTGTATTATAATAAATCGTCGACGACGAACCCGAACGTAGTTTCTAAATCTAGATTTTCTTTTTCACTTTTTATAGTTTCCACTGTATCGAGCGAGAGAACGAACAAAAGAAGAAGAAGAAGAAACGTTTAAATCGCTCCGTATTGGGTCCCGGGCCACTTTTTGCCTACTCGTTCGAGATTCAAACGTGAAATGACTTCCTATCGGACCGCCCTGACTCTGATATACAACACTCATCTCCACCCGGCCTGCCCCGACCACAAGCTTGTATTATCTGTTCTCGTACACTGAGCTCTATACTGTTAAGTACATATATGTGTGAAAAAAAAATATATATATATATATATATATATACATATTTATATATTCACATTTATATATGAATAGCTGCGTGTAGATTATTCGTGTGTTATGATATTATAGCGATATAAATGTGAGTGTGTAGTACATAGCAGTCGGGGACGATATAGCCAAAGACCAAAACCTTGACTGAATTTGGGTATACTCTGATCGATACCGACGTTCTTTTTTTGGTGCGCGTCTCGTCGTGTATTTGCAAAGATAACGAGAGAGGGACGAATTCGCGTCGAATTTTCGTTTTGTTCTTTACCTGCGAACGATTCTCGCATTCATGGGTACGATTCGTTAGCTATACGAGCCCATGGGAAATAGAGTTTAATGATAAAAATAATGTTTTTCAAAATAATCAAAAATTAGTTTTATCGAAAAATTCTTTCGAATAATTTTGCTTCTTTGTATTTTCGTACGTACAGCGAGGTTTTTTTATTCGTTCTTTCTTCGAGCATACATTCATAAGCCAAGTCGTACTCGCACGTGGAATAGGAATTAGATTAATTAACGGCTGGAGACTGAGAGAGGTAGAGAGAAAGAGAGAAAGAGAAAGAGAAACAACAAGACATCCCTGTTGTACAGGGTGATTAGAAGCGTTTAGTATATTCGCGTTAATCAATTCAGGAAGTCTCGACAATGGAGACAATTGTAGAGAAAAATTTCCGGTATGAAATCGCGATTTCGTCATAACTCGTTGTTTTTTGTTTTGTTTTTTTGGCCAACGTTTGAGCGATTTTCGTCACGTGGCGAATTTGACGAATTATAAATCGACAAAATATAAATTGATGGAATTCAAATTGTTCGAGTCTCGTACATTGACGGAAAGGAACTTGACACGAGAGAAATTGGCAGGATTTAAATGGACGAAGATTGGAACGAAAGACGGTTGATGTTCGAGGAAAAATCGAGGCTCGGAAACCGGTTGGTCGCGTGCTGAAAGCTCAAACGTCTCGGAGAAAGTGAAATCTGGCGAAACGAAAACATACGAATATATATTTCTTCTTTCGTTCTTTCTTCGTTTCGCCACAGGAAATTCGAGGCTCGACCTCGGTTCGCGACTAACTCGAACGCGTTTTACACCGCCTACGCGTCGAACCGGTTGCGATCTCGCTCGTGCATCGACCGCACGCCAAGTTTAAAAAACAAGGTGACGATCGAATCGAATCGAGAATTGTAGGGATTTGCGAATGTTTTTATTCGCGAGGAAAACAAACAACGGAGTTTAAGAAAATTTACAAATTTTTATTGATTAGTTTATTTTTATCGTGCGAGCGATCATTATTTTTCAAATATTATCAATAAAATCGTTTCGATAAATGATGCTTTTTCGAAAATTTGTCAAATATAATTGAAAAATTGTATATGCTCGTATTTAAAACGCAATTTTAAAATAAATTTGCCTTTTTTTAATTTTATTTTAATGATGGTTTTATTGACAACTTTCTTGCTCGCTTTACTTTTTATTAACCGGCAGAATTCTTTTGTTTCGCAAGCACGAAACTCGTCCATATAGAGCGTTAACGACGTCTTTTCTACCTTCGATAATGGGAGAGCAACGCGCACGATAGCTTGAGTGCAAACACGTAAGCCACAGAGAGATCATCCCGCTTGGTCATACGTTAAATTGCACTTGCACCATGCGAGAGAGGTGTGTGCTCAGCGCTGATGATACACGGATTACTAAACTTTGACCGATCATCGCACATGCACGTGGGACATACAAAGTCCTTCGATCTAATAATAAAAGTAATCCCGTTCTCTTGTTTAGTTTTTTTTTTTTTTGAGCAATTAGAAAAAAAATATTTACGATCAAATATACGAGATAAATTATAAGAAAATAAGAATGCTTAAAATTATTAAAAATTGAAACAAGGTTTGTATGTAAAAAAATAAAAATATAGATATTTCATAGAATTATAAAAAGAATTTGTGGAATTATGGAAAATTGAAATACAATTTTTATAATAATTGTCAATAAGTTCGAAGGACGATTTGATTACAATTAATATTTATAGCGTCGAAAAATAATGTTAATTCGAAGTTTGTTTCAACGGAAGTTGGTTCGACCGGAAATAAGCGCGAAAAAGGACCGAAGGGCTTTGTTATTAAATCTTGTCGATTGTCGAGCGTGCGTGTAATAATATGTTTGCTGTACTCACGAAATCCTTGTCCGCTGTTGGCTGCGTGTAACAAATAACGTAAGCACGAGGATTTTTGATTAACGGTATTCTCGGCATATTTTCATCATTCAAGTTCGTATCATTAATAGAATCGAATTCATTCGATGAATTTTCAGGTCAATAATTTATCGACCTCCGTATTCTTGACAGAAACAAAAAAACAAAACAAAATAAATAATCACAAGATTATTGAAAAATTTCAAACGAATTTTCTTTTTTTAATTATTTTCACCATTAATTCTCATCGCTTAATTAATTTTTTTTAAGATTATCAGAAACGTGATGAAATAATTCACGTGAAGCATTTGTAAAATTATTCTTATCAATGTTTTCGCACGTTAAGAAAACATTTCCTTTTGTTTTTAATCTCATTTCCGTTTAATTAATCGGGTCGAATGATTAATCATTACCTTGGGCGCCGGAGCTAACGCAGTAGGCGTCGTTGGTTGTTCCTGAATGTCCTCTTTCGACTGGATGCCGAATTGCGTTTACAGTAAATATTAGAAGATTATTTTTCGTGGTTAATAATTAATCGACATTTGTTAAATTAGAAAACAAAAAATATGCACAAACTTAATTTCCAAAGCGATAAATCACGCGCATTACCTTTTCGCGATCCATGATCGAAGCAGCTTGAAACAATCAAATATGCGATAAAGTGATACGTCAGCAACCATTTTTTTTAACTACAAATCGTGACATACTTGCCATATCAGGCATTGATAATGAAAGAATTGAAGAGAGACATTGAAAAATCACGTGTAGGCGTAGGAAAAGTTTCGCGGGCCTCTATCCTCCTCTCTCTTTCTCTCTCGCACTTTCCTTCTCCACGTTATTTCGTCGAAGGCTTTCAAAATTCGATTATCGACTTTTGTCGCGAACGAACTTTGAACGATTCCACTACGCACTCAATTATAAATCGTCTCGTTCAAATAAAGTTATTTTTCGTTTGTCGTGTACGAGCTAAATTACTTTTCGGTGTTTTTGGCTTTTCGGAATTTTCTTGTAAAGATATAAAAAAAATAAGTCGAGGCGAAATGTTCTTTCGATAAATCTGGAAGACCAAGAATTTTCATGAATCATGCAAACGCATTAGGTTTACCATCGCGTGTTTCATCGAAAAAAGATTTCTCGTAGCCGAGAATTTCGAATACCGAAGTTGAAATCTTATCTGGCCAACCACTACGGTCGTCGGTAATATCAAGGCTATATGCAAGTCCGTTATCAATAATTTCGAAATCGTCTGCCTCTGTTTTTGACCAATATAATCACATTTATCTACAAAATGAAGAAGTACAACGGTGCTCGTAATATTTAACAAAAAAAACTGTTTAACCTTTTTTTCGAAAAAATTACTGATTAAAAAACCTAAATCATGATGATAATTTGTCAAATTTAGAACAAATTTTCGACTTTCGGGAAATTCGTTATCGAACGATATTCGTTTCGACAATTTTCTTTTCTTTTGTAAATTATATTTTATTCTCTCTTCTCGATAATTCACGAACGTGGCCGAAATTAAGACGAAGAAAGGCGTGTGCGAAAGAAATCAACAAATTCTTACGCATCTCGCGTTGCTAAAAATAAAAAATCTCATTCGTTCCTCCACGCGTCGCGTTAATACAAATTTCAACAAATAATTCAAACATTACAAAAGCAAATTAATTAAAAAAAAGGAAAACTTTTGATAATTTAAAAATGAAAGTAATTAACGAAAAAGATTATTTGTATTTTTGATAACGAGTGTACAATTTGTGTCCGTGTCTGTGTGTTTTTTCGTTAGCAATCGCGCTAGTTCGATTGCGCGTTGCGTAACTGAATCCATTTGGTTCGATATCGACAAGAGCCACGCGGGTACGAAATCTGAAGCGACCGAGCGATATTTGTTTTTTATCTCGAATTCCCCGACGTTAAAGATATTTTTTTATTTGCCGCGCGTCGTGAGATCCGAGATCCCCGTTTCTGAAATAATCGTGATTCGAGGAAACGTGTGCGGACGATCGGACGAATGTACACGTACGTAAAGAAAAACAAATAAAAAATGTGTTTACAATAAAAAAAATGCAATTATTGTACAAACGAGACGTGGTTTGCGAATTGAGTCGTAGATACGAGAGACGACGGGGGCGCGACGAGCGACATTGCGACCTCGTTAATCGGTCGACGACTTTGCCTTTCTTTTTTTTACTCTATTTAATTTTCTCCCACAAAATGCGATGATAAATCGACAATGATTGTTCGCAGGGGGATCAATCTCAGTCTGCGACCGGATTTTGCTGTGACCACGAGCTTGGTTCGTTCGCTGGTGATAACAACTGTAGTAACTGAATGAGCAAAAGAGAGAGAAAAAGAGAGAGAGAGAGATAGAGAGAGGGTGAGAGACAAAGTTGCGCAAAATTGATAAGAGATCAACGACATGTGTAACATTATCAGCGATTACATTAACTTTACCGAGGGAATATGAAAAGAAAAAAAAACGTCCATCCTCCAATCGCGTTTACATTAAAAGTCACTGCGATAAGAAATTGGCGCAGATGTTCGACGATACGGTGAAAAAAAAAACAAAAAAAAAACAAGAGAATCGTCAACAGTTCGCTGATTAGCAATACGAGTGTTGAATTGACATCATTATCGTACTTTGAAAAAAATGGAAAATTTATAAATTCGTTATTTTGCAATATAATTTCACCTTCGAGGATTTTGAATTATTATATTTTAATGACGTTTTTTCGAGATTTGATTTGTAATGCGCGCCACACCACCCACGTGGATCCCACGCCGTTTTGGGAGGGGAGGTGACCTTTGCGTGACCTTGAGACTGCAGCAGCCGAATAGAGGTAAATCAGGCTCGCTCGATATAAAAACCATAAATCACGGATAAAATTACCCAAGTGATTACTCCGTGAAGTCTGTGAAAGCTTAATGAATCGTCGGGATGGGCGCACGAGTAGTTTATTCAGAAACATGGACGAGGATACGATACGTCGTGTAAGCCACGAACACTCGAAACGAAAAAACGACAATGACCCTTGATTATCATCATTATTTATCATTACACTTATTCGTCGGTAAAAAATACTCGAAATACGATTTTTGTTTCGTCAATTAAATGTTTTATCGACCCTTATTTTCCAAAAACTACACCTCGAGGATTCAAATTTAAGGAAAATTAATTATCACCACCCTGATTCACAAATTTTCCTTTCGACAGCTCTAATTTCAATTAGCTTTTCGACGAATTTGATTACGTCGAATTTCCAATAGTTGCCGAAAACGAGGTTTCCGCGTGCGCTCACCGATCGATCGTAACTTTCACTCAACTTTCACCACCGGAAATGTAGGACAGGCTTCGACTCGATGTTGTTTTATTTATCAGATAATTTTTCTATCTTTCGACCAGGTCACGTTTTGAATTAGGTACAAAATCAAATGAGATAAAAACAAGATAAAAGTACCGATCGCACTGTGTAAAAAATAGCGACGAGGGATGGTAAACGTGGAAAGTTTCGAAAAATTCATCGTCGCAGAAACTCACCTTTCTGTATATTCACGGAACGAGAACGACGTTACGATGCGGGAAGCGCGGAATCGTCTATTCCGAGGGTCGCGAGTTCGATCCCCGAGTGGTGGTTCTACCTAACCCGCCAGAAGCTTCCCGCGGCCTAGCCCGCCAACCCTCGACCGACGCGAACGAAAACAGGGGTTAGTTTATGCTGCGGACAATACGACTCGAAAGCGCACGCGCCAACCTTTTCTGACCTTTTCCGCAAGTTTCCTACCTCGAAAACGATTTAAAAAAAAAAGGGTAAATAATAAAAATAAAAATCGTACAAAAACAGTCCGTGAAATATTTATATTTTTCACTTTTCGACTTTACGTTAAATATCGAGATATCGAATATCACTCGACGAAATAACGAACTTTGTTGCACGGGGCGTTGTGTCAACGCGAGGATGGAAAATCATGCGCAGTGAGAACGAGAAATAAAAAAACGATTTCGTTCGATCGTGCGTCCTGGCGCAATCGTACGTTTACGTTTCGTATCAGGACATCGTCTCGCGGGGTGTCAACTAGGTCGATATCTTTTCCGGCCTACGTCACCGACGCACGTACAAATAGATATCGAAACGACGGAGTTGAACAAAATTCCAATGAAAAATCGATGAAAATTATTTTTTTGCGGGATTACAAATTATCATGGAAGACAAAAAGGAATGAAAATTATCGGTTTTATTAGAATAAATATTTCTTTAAAAACAAAATTATATATTTATTATTGTTTTGTTAACGAATGATTATTTATTAAATACGTTGAAGAATTATTCGATCTGATAATTAATAGATTAATTGTCCAATCGTCCAAAATATTCTTGCGTTTAATTACAATTTTCATTCTCAATGTTTATAAATCTAACGTCCTTTGACAATTTGTAATATTCTCGCGCGAGCGATAAAACGTATTGTCGAAAATGAAGGACGATAAGAAAATCGAGATTTCGGACTATTTTTAATTATTTTGATAAAATACTTATTTAAGGACGTGTAGGCTCGATAAGAAATGATGAAAAGATCGTGGATCGAGGAAAGGTATAGTAGAGGCTCGAGTCATGGAGGCGAGATTAGCCGAGCCCCTCGCGAGAATTCCGTAAACGTTTTAACTGGGAATCAGGGACGATTTTACAATTGCATTAATCAAAACGAATTAACGATGAGTCTCATGGCTCGTGAGCGTCTCATTGCCGAGACTGATGCAATAGTAACTCTCTGTGCGTATGTATGTCATTAAACGAAAATGTACTTCGGCGTATATATATATATATAGTTCGTCATTCCTCTGGCTCTTCCCATTGGTTTACGTCAGAGGGGCTCGACTCTTTCCATAATGGCTCGTTGGCGAGTCACATACGCAGGACTTTACTACTTACTCGACCGACACGAGCTCGAAAAACCAGCACGTGTGCTCGCAGTCACGTAGCAAAGCCAATGACGAGCCTACCGAGCACACGAAACTCTCTCTTACTCTCTCTCTCTCTCTCTCTCTCTCTCTCGCTTCCTCTCGTCGACTTTTTTTCACACGCGAGTCACGATACCCAAAATTTATTCATCAATGACGCAACACGAATGCGAATGTACGCAATGCGATGAGTAAACTATTTATAAATCGTGTAAGCTGCTCCGTTCTCGACTCGACGAAAAAGTCATATCATAAGGATGAACGAAATTGAACGAAAGATTATTGAAAATGATTATTTTAATTGATCGTGAATTTATCGAAATTTATATAAACGGCTGATACAGAGGCGAATTACCGCGTCGATGTATCTCACGATGTATCGAAGCTCGAAATGTTCAATTTTTTCAATCGTACGAAACGCTTCCAAATTTGTTCAAAAGAAGAATGAACAACTCCCAAAAATTCATAAATTTGTAAAAGTGTGAGAAAGCATTGAAAAAAAGCGAGAAAAATTTCTATATTTTATAAATCAACGTTTATTACGTGTCCTGAAATAATTTTGAATGATTCGATAACTAATTAAAATTGCTCGAATCTCTGACGAGACTGAGAATGTTCTATAAATTCACAAAATCATTAACAAAAATTCGATCTATTGAAAGAAGAGAAGAAGAAAAAACTCATCCGAATCTTTAATAAAACGTAAATTTTCATTTTCGTTAAACAATTATTTCAAATTATTCGAAAAGAAAGAAGATAATTTGAAAATTATACGATCTAAAATGGGCTTAAGTTATTTTCCGGCTCGAGTGACGTTGATCCCTTATTGGTTCCCGTTGGAGAGAGAAAACGGATCGTCGCAATGGGATTGGGCGATTGCGTGGGCGGACGAAATTTCCGCGAGGACATGATCTCTCGCGTTTGAGCGACGCCACGACGAGTTTACCGCCGTTCCGAAACCGCGATGGGTCGCTAGAAGCGGAGATGGAATATTGCCACCTTGGCCCGACGCAATACTCGGATCGAAACTACGTCATAGGGGCGGTTGCTCGGTTGGAAAATTCTACGCAACAACGAAAGATCGTGAATAGAGAGCAAAGACGAACGCCCATTGATTCGACCATTCCTGGAAAATTTCTATATCGTAAAAATGTACTACGAGATCGTTCGCACGTTCGTTCAACGTTACGAATTTGGCACGAAGAGAAGGAGAAAAGATACTATTTCGACTCCAAAACGTGGATAGGAGTGAATGTAAAAAAACGTATAAAGATAGTTCGAGGAATCGCCGTTATCTCGCGGGGTGGCGCTAGACGGTGGGCACTAGTCGATAACCAGCTGGGCGTGACGTCACTGTGAAAGGTTGGAAACGGGGAGGAGGATACTCGCGCCGGCCAGGGAAAGCTGGAAAATCGAAAATTCGATATAGCTACCTGTTGACACTCCCATTGATATGTAGGTACAGGGTACGTACGGAGGTTAGTCAGCATCAGCTGGGTCCGACGACATCTACGCAGTTTCGTGGAAATAGGATTCGAAGCAAAAATGAGAAGGAATTTTTCATTTTTCGATGGAATTTTTTAGAATAAAACTGGATTAGTTGGTTTACAAATGCTCGTCGATGTTTCGGCGATGTTTACATCCTGATTTGTTCACGATAAGGAAACAAATTTGGTCAAAAATCGTAAAAATCTCAAAAAAATCCTGTTTTTTCAATTTTTCGTCGTCAAATTCATCGAAACCGGAAACGACTGGATTAAATTCGTAATCTACGGAAAATTTCCGATCGAATAAGACCACGAACGGTTGAGAAATATTAATAACGCGATATTTCACTTTTTTTTGTTTACTAAATTTGACGAAAATGTTCAAAATCTATTGTTTAAGTAGCTGTAACTTTCCTCCTTTACTTTCACGTTTCTTTTTTATCTTTGTTAAACAATAATAAATCATGCATGCGCTTTCGGATCATTGAATTATCCAAGGACGCATGAAACATCGCGAATTGAAGAAACGAATGAGGAAGTCGAGTGCAAAGAGGAAAGAGGGAGAGGAGGTAGGGGGTGAGGATAGAGGCAATATAGTATATTAATTGAATGCTTGGAATACCATTAGATGGGGTCAAATGCTATATTTCGTTTGTGTGCAGGTCTTTTTACATTCGTAAAACGAAGTAGAGGTAGGGAAGCAGGGAGGGGGGAAAGAGAGGGACACTGTGCACTTGCGTCATTCTCGCATTATTACCGATACATATTCCAACTCGCTCTTGCGTACGATTATAGTACTACGTTTCTTACTTCGTTTTTCGTGGCGACCGACAAAAAATTCCGCCCTCCGTTTACCAGTGACGATTATTTTTTATTGAGAAAATTAATCGAAATACTTTCATTAATATTTTGTAAATTGCACATTCGTGACTATCGTTTAAAAAATCTAGTTAGAATCGAATTTTTCGATTATATCGTTACGTTTAGAAACTATTTTGGTTATTTATTTATATTTTGAAATTTTTTGTTAAAAACGAATTGACTTAAACGAATGTCATTGAATTTTTAAAGAATGTTCAAATAATGATAACAAGAGAGAAATATATATACACGTATCGATTATATATAAGCTCGGAATCCGACCATCAGATTATGCAACGCGGGTAATAGATAGCGATTAATAATGCCGCGTTAATTGAATTCTTATCAAATGCGTTATCGCGACGCCCGATACCATCGATGACAACCATGATAACGATAATCATATAATTCTTGGGCTAATTGGATAAAAAATAAAAATACAATATTTTTTCACCGCATTGGAAAATGTAGGAAATTGTCAATAATCGGTTTCTGCTCCAGATAAAATCACTTTACTCCACGACCGTTGCATTCGATCGAACGAGAGCAACGCGTTTGTCGATTTGCGTAATGACTAATGGAAATTATCGAGCACGCAGAATACGACGGAGAGGAAGAGTGCTCATAAGTAGCGTTGACGAAAACGATCGTTTTCGTCAAAGCTACGGGACTGCTATTCGCGACTGTGTCCCCATAGTCGTCCTATCCATATTTATAAATAACCCATGACGGTGAAGAACGAGAAAAAAACCATTCACAGTTCACTAGACTCAGACTTTTGCATTTTTAATTAGTCGGATGGTTCGCCTTTCAATTAATGATTTTTTCTACGGATTAATAAAATGAATTGCAAATTTCATGAGATATTTATTTATTTTTTCTTTTAGGGTAAACGACCCTACAATTTATATTAATTAAACCGGGGGTGAGAAATAATGGAGAAAAAAACGATAAAAGATTTTACTTATTAAAAATTAAGGTTATTACGTGCCCTAAAATAATTTTAGACGATTGGAACTAATTAAAAAATGTGTAAATTCCTGGCGAAATTGAGAATTGTCAATGAATTTACAGAACGAATAGAAAACAAATTACTCGAAAAAATTGTTAGGAACGTTTAATAAAATATCGATTTGTATTTCTAGAGGAGAATAATTATTCCAATATATTCGATAAAAAGGCAATCGAGAAGAGAATTTTTGCATCTCTAATTACTGGGATGATTCGTCCTTCCATTAATGATTATTTCACGAATTTTTTTGTTTACTATTTACTAGAATCTATTCTCTAGATAAAAAGTACTAAAAGCAGTAAAAAAAAGCTGACGATCGATCAAAGAAATCGTTAATTTAACAAATTACTTCAATATTTATATTTGTTTTTGTAAATATTCGAAAAGAAAAATAATTTTTCATCCCATTCGAACAATGAAAAACATTCGAACGTTAAAATTGAACTTTATCGAGAAGTTTACAGTGTTCGTTCGTGCGAGAAAACAGGAACTCGATACAACGATCGAGCGGTCTGTCTGTTTTGTCTCTTTGGTAGCTCAACGAGGGAAAACCCGAGGCTAACTTCAATCTCCGATTTCATTGACTATCAATGTCAGACATGGGGTCGACGACGAGGAAGAGAGATAAGTTAAAAAGGGGTCGATATCGTTCGTGGTTAAAACAGCAATGGGTCGTCTTTCTGTATACGCGTTTCTATGCACAAGTGTGTCTTCGCGTTACGATATACACAATAATGAGAGATATGAAGGAATAAAAGGTCTACCACGAGATTGAACTAGATCTACGATAAATTAAGACCAAACATACCAATTGCTCCTACGACGATGCCAGTGCTCGTATCTATATTTATATCCCCATTTCTACACTGCGAGGCAAAAACCAGCCGCATTGCAATTAACCCTTGAATTAAACACTTCTCTTATTTACCTTTAAAAAACCACAGAAATTTTCCATATCCCATAAATTCGTCATAATAAATAAAAACTTGCCAACAAACCCAATAATTTCAGAACTAAAAAACGTCAAATAATATAAAAAAATCTTATCGTATCAATACTTTTCAATATTCGAATCAATCTTAAACCTAATTTTTCTCTTTTTCGCCAACGTCCATCATGGTCGTTTCTCTCGTCATCGGACAAGAGACGCAACGACGTAGAATGTGATCCGCGTAGTTTTGACACGTGTGTAGAAAACACGAGACCGCCAACACGATCCGAGTCTAGCCGAGTATTTCGCCGAGTTAAATTGGAACGAGGTGCTTATCCCCACCGTTTTTCTAATGCCCTTGCGCTTATACGTATATGAAACGCACCGATCACAATATTTTGTACGTCTGACACAGCTTGCCTCGCGTTGACCTTTACATTTGTGTAAATATAATTATTGCTGATTATAATAATATAATAAATGATAAACGTTAAATCGTTAATCGAAGGACTCACCCCTCGGGCTGATACAGGTATGGTCGTATCCCTCGTGTATATCGGTACGTCGAGGTCACTCACGCTGCTGCTGATACTGGGCGCCCTCGAATCGTTTCTATCGCCACTACCACCCATCGGTACCGACAAATGCGTAGGCCTTAGGGGATGGGATTCGGCGATGTAACCCTCCCCAAAGTCCTCGTCATCCTGATCCAATCGTTGCATCTTCGAGATCGTTTCTGTATAAATAAGAATGTATTAATTCGAATAAAATTGATACGTGGGTTATAATTAAATAATTAATATTGATAATGGAACTATCACGTGTTATTTTACTCATGATTTAGAAAATATCTCGTTTTTGAGAAACTAGGTTGGTCGATAGAATTTTGGAGGAAGAAGTAAAAAATGTCGATGAATGAACGGGTTAATGTTAAATATACTGTTGAAGCTACGAATAGTTTGGCACGAAATCAAATACGATAATTAGAACGCAGATAACGAGAATATTCGAGCAAACTCATCAGAGACATTGGTACGTCGTTGAAAAGTCTTTGTTCGATTATTGATCATCGATCTATTAAAGAAAATGACGACTCTGAGAAAAAAATCTCTGATTACATCTGAATTAATATTGATTTTACTTTGATGATTAATCAGCTGACGATGAGACCGAGTGAAAATCGGCGAAATTATTTTCCGTGACGATTAACGTTTAGAGAAGAAGTAAAGTATCGAGCACTGCTCTGTTTTCGCCGTAAACGTCAACCACCTTCGAAAAAAAAAGTTTGAGTTAAAGAAAAACAATATTCGTTCGAATATTTATCAATTATTTGTATAATTATTTTTTTGCTAGATTGCAGTCCTGCCCTACTTAAGACCTAAGGGACTAAAGACCTCTGTGATTTATTTTCATAATTAATTATGAATCAGTGTTACTTAATTATTTTTATTTATATCCGGTTCTTTATAAATTGTTTGTTTACATCGAATTTGTACAATTTGGCTGTTACGTTTCGTTAAATAGCGACGTAAATATATGTAAAAGTTTCGATTCTCGATAAGAGACTATGTAGATCGGTCGAGTGAACAAAATTAGTGCACCTCAACGATGATTTTCGACTGCACGCTTTCCCCGTCGAGTATTTGGCTCGCGATCAAGGCTAGTAACCTGGTGACACTCGTATCTCTATGCTGTCTGTACTTCTATCTACTCAATGCCTCTTTCTCGTTTCTCTATACTCGCTTAGTGACAACAACCGAGACGAACTTGCCAACGCGAGAGTGACAAAGTCGTATGTCCTCCGAGAGGAAGCCACCATTCAGATACGTTCGACTCGAATCGTGATTAAAAGACCTTCGTAAAAGCTCGACCCAAACGTTCGAACTCGTCGCAAGCCTAATTTCGAAAAGGATCCAATCGATATAAACGACTCATTCACGCTTGATTTTAGAGATTAAATTAAATTAAATTTTTTATATAAAGAAAAAAGAAAACAAAATCTAATTGAAAAACATTAAGATCGACGTTCGATGAAAAATTAGCGATTGCGAATTTACGTGTCACGGTCACTATTTTTTTTCAATCGTGAATGAAACAGAAAATTGTCAAATATTGTTGTAATATATAAACAATATGAACGTCTCATTCGCGCTTGATTTTAGAGATTAAATTAAATTAAATTTGTTGTATAAAGAAAAAAGAAAAAAAAATCTAATCGAAAAACATTAAGATCGACGTTCGATGAAAAATTAGCGATTGCGAATTTACGTGTCACGGTCACTATTTTTTTTCAATCCTGAATGAAACAAAAAATTGTTAAATATTGTTGTAATATATAAACAATATGAACGACTCATTCACGCTTGATTTTAGAGATTAAATTAAATTAAATTATTTATATAAAGAAAAAAGAAAAAAAATCTAATTGAAAAACATTAAGATCGACGTTCGACGAAAAATTAGCGATTGCGAATTAACGTGTCACGGTCACTATTTTTTTCAATCATGAATGAAACAAAAAAATGTCAGATATTGTTGTAATCTTGTTTTTTTATCGATTAGTAAATTGATTTAAAAAGAATTTTCTTTGGTATCCAAAGTTTCATTCAAGCGACAATTTTAAACGCTCGGTCCTGCACGCGCCCGATAAGTTGGGCGTCTCTGAGAAACGACGATAGAGACGAGATTGTCCTTGACGCGAGCGACGAGCACGTATAGATAATTAAGAGACATAATTACACCTATGTACTTTGCACATCTGTATCGCTTTATCTCGATTCTGTGCGTGACTCATTGTCCGAATGCTTCATTACCGCGATCTCGGACCGTACCATTCCCGACTTATTTATTATGCACCAGAAATCAAAGCGATTAAATAATAATCGTTAAAATCTATAATCTCGCATAATCGATCGATCGTGCATTCGATCTAATCGATCACAGACCGATCGATTCAAAAGTTAAAAAAAAGAAAACTTCGACGCCATAACGAGCGTCGAATTAATATTTTTTTTCTCAAAATCTTCATCCAACGAATCGTAAATAATTATTTTTCTTTTTTTCTTATACAAAATTTTTAAATAATATATTTATTTTCGTTATCATTCTTTCATCAATGTTATTTAATACGATCGTTGTCGCGAGATACGCATAGGAATATTTTTCACGATTATTCGAATATGTAAAATTTGCGCCGATCGGAAAATCCACAACGCGGTGTGTTTTAACTCAGCGCATGCGATTAAAAACGATGAATCCATTGATGCGTGTTTTATCGCCTGTTGGCATTTGTATTTACGTTGGTGAGAGACTCTCGTCAACTACGTAGATACATCGCTTATAAATAATGTAGTAGGGTCGCACGAGCAGGCGCGAATGTGGAGCATCGCCACGAAATTTTGTTTGTCGTTAAAATTGGCACGGAAATGAGACTCTCGACGCCTCTTCTAAAAGCCACCCCGTGTTATTAAGGTACGTAAAAAAACGTACAACCGTGAAGAGCTCGTTACGCAGATATTTAATATTGAAAAACATTCGAGTTCGGTTGGATACGCTGGCGCCTGAGGTGCGCTATTGAGTCACGGGTCTTTAAAACGTTTTTCGCGTTACGACGATGCCCTCGAAATAGACGAGTTTTTTTTATTGTTTATATATATTCTAAAAAATATGATTTTTTAATATTTAAAAAATCATTTTTATATTATTTATACGTTAATAGATGTATTATTAATTTATTTTAAACGAATGAAATACGATGGTGATGTTTGATGGTCAAGTTGAACTAAAATTCAAATATCTTGAAAACAAAAGAATAACGAAAGCAAAATAAAAAAACATTTCATTATCGCGAGAATTGTTATTGTTCGATAATCACTGGTGGAAAATAAAATCCACTCGTTCTCTTGCGCGCGTCCTAAAAATAATTCGTGTCATTGAAATTCAGTTGTTGTAAAAAAATTATTATTCGATGTATTTAATGAAAATCTGATTATCGTCCAAAGATCGTTGAACGAATAAAAATTGATTTATCGTGATTCAAAAATCATTTCCCGGATAATTATAAAGTTTCGTACTCGGCAAAAATAAATCTACCGGTTTCTTTGAATATGAAAAAAACAAATAAAAGAAAACAAAAAAAAAGAAACGCGATAAAATCCTCGATTATGCAAAGTTTACCTCGTGACGCTGATTTTTCTCACGTCGATCCGTAAGTCGTGTTACAACTCAGCGAGGAATAAAAACGCGAAGCGTCCAAGGGGCTCGTACGAGGGAACGTCCTCGTTCTCGCGCACCTCTCAAAGTGGACAATGTTTTGTAACGTCTCCCGAATAGAACGGAACGAGGGACGGTATAGGGACGCAACGTGGTCTCGAAAATTTTTCCCAAAATATCACACACTTTCTTTCCACGAGAATAAAAAACACACGTGTAACAAACGCGCTACGTCGACGTCTTTTTTCCTGTTTTTTTTTTTAAATTGTTTTTCTTACGCGAAAGTAAAATGAAAAGAAAAAAAGAAAAAGCGCGTCGCGAAAATCCCAAACGGCAGACTCGACGTAAGTTGCGTCGAACGAGAGCGAAAGAGTAAGAATAGCGAGAAGAGGGGGAAAAAAAACAGAAAAAAAAATAAATAAGAAACGAAAAGAAGAAAAAAACGAAAGAAAAGTAGTCGAGAAAGAGGCAAAAGAAACAAGACCGTGAAGAGCCGCACCGTACTGACGGAATATGCTCTTGAGACTGAGCTAGAGGACGCGACTCTCGTCCCGCCGTTGCCGTCGGCAAAACGACGACGATGTCGTCGTCGTCGTCGTCGTCGTCGTCGTCGTTGTCGTCGTTCTCGTCGTCGTCGCCGTCGACTTCTTCGTCGACGACGAGACAACTACGTCGACGCTGGGCAAAGGCGGACTTTGCTAGATTTAATTTTAACGCGAACATCTCCCGACGACGTTGGACGAGCCTCCCGTTCCTCGAGAGATCAAGGGGTACCAGTGATGTGATGTGCGCCGTTTATACCTAATGTATATAAACGTCTTCGATTTATATATAGTTTCACGAACCGGAACCTCGTTTCTGTCTAACGATTTTTTTTCGTTATCCCGCGAGAAAGCTTCGGCCAAGAGCGAATTCATTGAATCGCGACTCCTTCGATCTTCGAAGAACATCTAAGGGTCGTTAAACATACACGATTGTTCATAATCGGCGTCGATTAACTTTGGAATTTTCGCGATACGAGTTGTTAACGCGAATTTATCGTAATCGAACTCGATAACGCGACGATAACATTATCGGGGTCATCGCGTACAAAGGGTGACCCGAACTCGTGTCACTGTACACAAATTGGCTAAATAATCAAAATTTCGTGGCTCGGCATCGAAATTAACCTTCCTGGAATCGAAATTCGTTCGTAATCGTATCAGCTTTATTCCAGGGAAACACAATGTCGTTTGGTATACACGAGCGTCATTCGATTAATTGTTCGCACGAGCGTCCGACCCCCGTGACTTCGACGTATCAACGAAGATTTCCAGTCATTCGCGAGAATCCCGCGATACACGCTAAATATAGTCTTGACTCGTGTGCTTTACCGAATATTTACACTTGCCAGACTGTTCTATTTCGCTGAACGTTCGAGGTGCAATGTACCCCCCTGGCGAAAATTTTGTTCGATGGTTTAACCTAAAAAAAAATGTATTCCTCGCCGGAAACAAGAATATGTATAACTGCTATTACGGTTCATGGTTTCGGCCCTATTTTCATTGACGATTTTTACATGTTTGTTGAAACGGAGATTAGGCGTAAGTAACGCGAAATGCTCCGAGTCTCATTCACGCTGCGAGTTATTGACTTTGGACCGAGGAATTCACTCGCTCGAAATAGTACCGGTTGTTGAATTCGTGAATGAATTCGTACTGATGCTTTACAGGAGACATTTGTCACTGACTACTGGGCCACTTCTTGCCCAAATTTGTCGAATGTTCTCTATTATTCTCTTGTTTCCGATATCACTTTAGAACAGTTTTGAGAATGTATTTCATTCTTTTTTCATGTCATAGTTATCTTGTTTCTCGTCTTTATTTACCTTGATCGTAAATGTAGAGAAATTAAAACTTTCTGTTTCCATCTCGAAACGGATTTGTGACCAAACGTCGTAAATTATGTTTTTAATGCTACGTCATAAATGTTCAATTGTACTGTGAAGTTTGCGGAACTTCGGGCATGCGCGTTCCTAACCTATGCGAGCATTTTTAGATGAACTTTGTTCGTATCTCAAGAGTAAGAAGAGGTCTCTCCGAACGAAAATCCATCTCGGAGTACGTTGAAAAGAGGTAGAAATGGTCCGCTTGGATCCCTACGCGTATTTACATATTTAACTTCCCCAAGAAAGCAGCTCGTCGTTCCGCCGACATTGCTGGGCAATTTTTTAAATCACGAAAAAATCCGTCACTCGGTAAACTTTGACGGGGGACATTCAAACTTGTGAAAAGTCCCGTCAGAGGTCAGTAGCGCCGACTTGATATCCCAATTAGTCTACAACGATAGATATATCCAGAAAAATGCGTGATATATATATATCGCTAAAACAACTCACGAGATTGACGAGTATCGTTCGAACTGCGTCATCGCGCGATAACTATCAAGCATCGTTCAAGAAAGCGGTGATTTTTTTAGCACGATACATATTATGGTAACTCACGTTAGCCATGTGAGCGTCCTGAGTGATCCGGCGCTTAGATGACGTCTTTGCGCGTCGGCCCCCATCTATTTCAGCACACGCAACAGAGGCTAAGACTTCTTTTTTCTTTCTCATCTTCGTTCTTCTTATTTGCGCCTCGTGACTGACTCACGTGATGAAAAAAGCAGGAGTCCGGCGCCAA
Source organism: Netelia virgata (assembly GCA_951802705.1). Taxonomy (NCBI): domain Eukaryota; kingdom Metazoa; phylum Arthropoda; class Insecta; order Hymenoptera; family Ichneumonidae; genus Netelia; species Netelia virgata. Next base: position 32,711,537 of record OX637867.1, on the reverse strand, counting down.
GAAAAATACCAACTCGACAATAATGTGAACTTGTACCGGGTGAAAATGAACCACGAACAGATATGAATTGCGTGTACACCGTCAGCTGTTGCCATGTTGCTCGTTTAGTCCGTATAATTGCACGGCGCTGCATAACTGCATTCCACCTATACCATATACTACGTTCATAGGTATTTGTCCCGTTTCGATAGATCGCATTCCCCATTATAAAAACAGGTCGAGCCAGCTCAGAAATATGAACAATTAAACTATTTTTTCGTCCAACGTATTACCATACGATATATGTACGAAAACAAAAAACAATATAATTAGCGTCGGGAGAACTAAATCACTTAATTATTGAATGTAAACCAAGTCCTCTCTAACAATTACAACGCTGTCGTATGTAAGTGTGTATATGTATTATTATTATTGTTATTAAACTCGCCAGCGAGTGTATATATAGATCAGCGATATTAGACGATAAAATCAACGAGACAATACAAATGATCGTACAATTATTATGTTTATTCCAATGGATTCGCTCAATGCTTCCTGGTTGTCACTATTATTAATATTATTATTATTATTATTGTTATTATTAATGTTAATATTATTATCATTATCGTTATCGTATAACCACCGGTCACAGATATCTCATTTCTATTGTCTAAAGCATGGTTTTATCATTATTATTATTATTAATCTTTTTTTCTTTTTTTTTCAAATTTCTTTCGGAAGAGCTCGCGACTTTTTGTCATTCGTACATATCAATAGGCTATTATGTAGGTACGTTGAATCGGCCGTAATATTATCATCATTTTATTTTTTAATAATTCTCGACAGTGGGATATACGTGAATTTGCCCGAAAAAATTTCTTTTTCTCTATAGTCCGATATGGAGCACTCTCCTTGGAGCTGACAAGGTTTTTCGCCTAAACTTCCCAGATGTTTCACTTTATTTGTCAGTTTGCCGTAAAACTTGAAATTATCGCGTGTTGTTGTTATTATTTATTTTTTTACTTTAAACATTCTTCAACCGTCCCAGTTTTTTGGAAAAATTTTATGAACGTTCGAGCGAGTATATATAGAACGTATAAGAAATTTTTCAACGAATTTACAGACTGTGTTGTTAACGTGGGGCAGAAGGCAAACTGACAAAGTATGAAAAATATCGAGAAAATTTAGGGAAAAAAAATAAGTGGCGAAAAATACGCCCATATTCTTTTTATCGCGTGATGTTCTCTCTCTATCTTTTTTTATCTCCAATCTTTCATTACTAATTTGATTTTCCAGCGTTAATACTTATTTAGCTTGAGAGCCTGTTCGTCTTATCATCTATAGGACGTTCGATTCACCATGTTTTATCAATAATTTCATGATCAGTACATTTTATGCATTACAATTATTATTATATTAGTACTTCAATCGTATTCTCTGCATCTCAATGGATCGAAAAGTCTCTGTTTTTTTTTCTATCATCCTGATTTTCCTCATTTTTTCGTTTTTTTTTTAATTTCTTTTTTTCTTTGTATTTACTTTTCCGGTCACGGTCTCATCAGAGGGGATGGGCATCGTACTTTTAATCGAAGAGAATTCTCATTGTGTTTTGTAGATTTGACCGATATTTGTTTTGTTTTTTTTTTTAGTTTAATTATTTCGCATCGAACGTGGTTTCCTTTGTAAATATTTTAATCGCGAGTATCGCGATGGAGATAATCGTTTCGACGTGACGCCTATATTTCCGGTGATCGGAGAAAAAGAAAATCGATTCTCTTTCGTTTCGAGGCCGGTGGGTCGCCGATGATCCTTTGCTTTTTCTTTCGCTAATATAATTTTATATTCAACGACGAGCGCGACAAGAATTCGCGTTTCGCGTAATAAAGAATGGACCGATGATTTCTCGTTTAATGCTATTAAAAGAAAATACTGATGACGATTTGTTGCTTTGTTTTTTTTCCTTCTTTTCTTTTTTTAATACTATTTCTCGTTCGGTGAATGCGACGAGAAAAAAAATCGATACGAGAATGAGAAGCTGATTGTTTGTTTAGGTGTTTTTATTTGTTAGTAGAAAAAAAAGATAAACAGAAAAAAAAAACGAAAGTTTAAGGTACATATGTGAGGGGTGTCGATGGAAGGGTTCTGGAGGGGGGGTGAGCGTGATAATTAATCTCGATATATTCACGTGTTTTACCAAATTGGCCAGTTTTTTTTTTCTTTTTTTTCCTTCATTTCACGTTGTACACATTTTACAACAAGTGGTCATCGAAAACAACCTCTCTACTTGCTAAGGCATTTTTTTCTTTTTGTCTGTCGTGCATTGATTTTTTTTGTTTACCATCTTCGATCTCGTCTTGAAGGATCGAATGTTCGTGGGTTTAGAGCGTGTTGCGATGAGAAAAGAAAGATGAATGATCGACCACAATGATTTTCTATGGGAGACGTTGATATGACGCTTGATAACAAAAAAAACGAAAATTGTTTCAATCAAAATCAAAATAAATCAATGAAAAGAAAGGAAAATCTTACTTCTCTCCCACCAATTTAATTTCACTTTTCCCACGTCCGGTCAGACATTTCGGCTTTTTTAAGTCTTTACAGAGATGTTGACAACGACGTTGTGTCGTGTTGCCCGAAGATTATTTGTAACGCGAATAAAAAGAGACAAAAACAGATATATGTTTATCAAAAAATAATTGAAAGAAAAACAAAAAACGAAAATAAGGAAAAGATTTTTTATCTTAATTTACTTTTTCTCAATTATTTTCCCAGAATTTTTCACGATTTTAAATGGTCGTTTAAAGATTATCGGAAAGAAAAAAGAATTTTTACGAATTATCTGACGAGCGTCATTCTCTCGTAAGTATATGCGACGTGTGGCGGGCATTTTTTCGTTCTTCGTGTTTTGTCCTTAGCTCTTCCATCAATTTTTTAATTCTCGATACGATTTTTTTGTTTGTTTGTATTTATTTATTTATCTTTTTATTTTTTCATAAAAATTCGGAAAACGGCCGGCGAGACTCGAGCCGTTAACTTCGTCACCATTAAGAAAGAGAACAAAAAATCACGGCCCTGTTGTTTTTTCTCGTTAACGAGCTGGAAATTGCGCGCCATTTATAAGTCGGTCTTCATCCATTTTCTCGTTTTATTTTCCTTCGTAATTCGCCCAGATTTGAAAAAAGAAAAAAAAAGAAAAAAACGGATTTATCCGAAAAAAATGAATTAAATTTAATTGAAACAAATGTTGAATTTTTAATCACCCAAATCCGTTTTTTTTCTTTTTCCCAGGCGAATTTATATTTTCTCTCCGCCCACGTAAGAATATTGCAGGAATATTATTGAATAGCGAATATTCTTTTCTTTTTGTCTCCTCTCTTTCGCTACAAAACTCAAAAAAACCTTTCTTGTACAATAAAATGTTTCATTTCTTGGGATACAAATTAGACAAGTTTCGTACAATCGTTTAGCGCGAGATTTGCTTGCATATTTAGTATCTCTCTTTCAGCTGCTTTTTTGTTCCTTGTTCGCGATCGAGGCGAGAATATTAATCGATTCCCAAGAGCTATTTGATTTTCGAATTATCTCGCCGTTTGTACAGTTTTGCTCTCATGATTTTGTTAGTTTCGTCAGTTTGTTTTGGTCTCATTTATTTTCGATAAATTCGGTGTTGTTACTTTTTGCCCTTTTTGTTCTTGTTCTTCTCTGATTATTTTCTACCAAAGGAGAGCGAGAGGGAGATCCGATGTTTCTTCGACGATTCTCGTAACCTCTTCGACCGCTCCTGAGGTTTGTTCCTTTCGTTTTTTTCCATCTTCCTCGTCCTCGTTGAAACGATCGATCGAACTATTCTTTTTTCCGTTCGTCCTCTTCCAATTCTCATAGCGACTTTCTTGGATGCGATAGGACTCTTTATTATTATTCTTCTTCTTCTTCTTCTTCTTCTCAAATGTTCCATTTTCTTTTTGTTCTCGATGATCGTCGTGTATGAACTATAGTGTATAAGTAATAGATCAGACGGGTGAAGGGATGGCCGTGGTGGATTTTTTCTTCTTGTTGTTTTGTCGTTTGTTTGTTGGTTTGTTTTTTTCGAGGGAGGGATATAATAGTAGGTATCTTAAGGTCCTAAAGCTCCGCGTTCCCGTAAAAACGTCGAATATATTGTTTGGGTTGTTCACTTCTTCTTGTTTTTGTTGTTCGGTCCTCGTGGCGGCGTGACCGGCCTGCCGGCGTTCAAACCACCGTACGTAAACTTCCTCTTGTCGGCCGGTTTGAGGATCTGAAAACTGCACATGAGCGTCTCGTCTACCGACATCATGGCACCGGCGTTGTCGAATTCACCGCAATAATTCGGCGCTGAGAATAACGTAACGAGTTGTCTTTTCGCGAAAAACTCGTAACCGTCTTCGACCACCTGGGGCAAAGAAACGTGAAGAAAATCATTACGTTTAGCAAAAATAAAATAAAAACTGTAATAGAAAAATGGAAAATTAGTTCAAATCTCGATAGCATGTCGACATTGACGACATATTCAAAAAATATTTAAAAATATTGTCAAAATTGAAAGAATTCCATTCATAATTTGTCAAATTCATATCGAACCTTGGAATAATAGAAAGAAACGAATGAGACTAGCAATGTTCAAAAATTGAGTCGATGGCTCGGAAATAATTGTGATTGATCGAACAAATTTGAGTATTGCGTAAAGTTCGATTCGAAAGGCCGATAACGTCGAGTTGCGAAATATTCGTACTGTAATCATCGTGATCGTACCTGATGAGCGCGACATATGAGATCGAAGTCGTGCTTATGTAAAAATTTGGCAACGACTTCGGCACCGAACGTGAACGATACACCGCGATCGTTTTCGCCCCAGCCCATCGTGTCCTTGTCCGGATCCGACCACAGTAGATCACAAAGTAGACCCTGATCGGGCACGTCCGTGGGTCGCATTATACGTCTTATCTGCTCCATGCTTTGTAGATCAGGACTGAGACCGCCATGACAGCAGAATATCTTCTCGTCGACAATCGCCGCGACTGGCAGACAATTGAAACAATCGGTGAAAGTTTTCCATAGTTTGATGTTGTAACGACGTTTACCTGCAAATTACAAGAACAAAAATTCATTGATTCAATCATTGATCTATTTTTAATCTTCGTTCGTTCCATTTTTGTTGTTATTGTCGTTTTCCATGACGTATTTTAATTTACTCACACTCGTCGTAAAAACCGTATATCCTGTTGATAGACGCACACTCGTGATTCCCTCTGAGTAAGAAAAAATTCTCTGGATATTTGATCTTATACGCGAGCAAGAGACAAATCGTCTCGAGCGACTGTTTTCCTCTGTCTACATAGTCGCCTAGAAAGAGGTAGTTGCTCTCGGGCGGGAAACCACCGTATTCGAAAAGTCGTAGCAAATCGTAGTACTGCCCGTGAATATCACCTAAGAGACAAGAAATAGGAGAAAATGTTGAATATTTGTATTTTTAGAAGAAAAATAATGTTTCATACGATTCGTCTTTTATATGACGATGTTTGGCATATAAAAAAAAAACCCGAATGAATACGTTGCAGCGGTAAGTGCGGAGATTCGTAAAATTATTCCGACTTGGAGATAATAACGTGTTTTCAATGTCGAATAATTATCGGTGATTACTCATTCGTGATTCTATACTATTGTTTTTCTTTTCTTTTTTTCCTCATCGAGGCATTTTCTTCCTTTTCCTTTTTTTCCTCGCCGAGCGATGAAAATGTGCGATTGGCTTCGATAGACCAGTTTTCTACTTACCGCATATCTTCAGCGGTGCTTCCAGCTCCAGCAGGATTGGCTGGGATAGAAAAATTTCTCGAGACTTTAGGCATAGTCCTCGTATCTCGGCCTCTGTTAGCTGGACATTTTTTCCTGGTCTGGCACCTCGCACTTAAACAAAACGCAAATCAAACAAAAATCCTCAAAACGTGATTTTTGAAAATACATATTTTGTAACAATTTTAATATTGGCAATACGGACCGACCGCGTCGATAATGTTTCGAATACCAATAAAGATATTGCAAAAAACGAGGTCAACTCGCACACGCGAATTACCGCCAAAAAATTATGCCAAGTTTCTAAACAGCCCTTCGATCGCGTTCCCGGTTTTTTTTTACCTTTTTCTTATCATACATCTCAAATAGAACGGCAGGCATATCAATTGGGTGAATTACGAATATTGGCATTTTTAAATCGGCGCGCACGCACAAGCGAGAGAAAGAGAGGGAAAAGACGAGAGAGCGTGAGTTCCACTGTGCGATATATAAGAAGACCTCGCCCCAAAACGACTCCGAGTCCCTCTGCTCGGTTGTCAACGGTGTTTTTCGTAAACAAAACTTCGCCCACTATCAACTCGACACTGCAAAGAAGCCTTCGATTCCTATCTCTGTCGCTTGCCTAAATTTAATCCCCAAAGTTGCGTAATCGATATAGAATCACGCTAGGGCGGCGGAGGGTGATCAGGGCAGGAGGGAGAGGGAGGTGGGAGGGATAGGCATGTCATTCAATAGACGTCGAAAAAAAAAACTTTGAGAAAAAAAAACGTAATATCGCGTCAAGACGTCATGTTCAGGAACGTCTCGCGAGGCGCGCCAACGTACTATACGGACTTCCGGCATTTTGGCGTAGTAGCGTTTGTCTGGAAGAGCGCGTTAGCCCGACCGCGAGAAAGAGAGAGAGGGAACTAGAAGAAACACGATGTTGGAAAAAAACGGTAAGGAACGATTTCTCGATCACGCCGTAATCGTATTTATACTCCTGCTCGTCCTTTCTCCTTCGATCGAAAAAAAAACACGAACTTCGTGCAGAAGCGCAGCAGGATCAACCTAAGCTTTATCATACCTTCCAAGAGCCGAGCGATAATGCTGTCAATGTTTAATTTTTCGGATTCAGCCATCGGGCCAAAGTTTCGTTGGCGTCCCGGGCTTCAACACGGAGCACCTCGCAATCAGGATGATACGTTGATTTTCGTGGATTATTCGGTTAGCGCGACGCACCGTTTTATTCGTGCTCTCGATAACTTCGTACGCTCTTTTACACGGGACACACAAGGGTACTCGCAATGGCCGCCCCGGACGAACCGCGCACTCCGCTCCCCTCTTTTGACTTTTTTTCCTTCACTTCACCATCTCCTCCCCTTGCCTTTCGGTGTCTTGCGTCCGGAGTACCGAGGGGGGAGGAACTAACGCCGCTGCTGCCACTCTCTTCCAACGGTGATTGTTTCAACCATGGAATTATTACTAGATATTTAATGATTCCCAACTTGCCGCGTCAAATTTTCTAGCTCGAGCTAAAAATCGATCTTTATGAAAATTCTTTATTTTACGTTTCGTAGTGATTTATCAACGGATTTATACATACAGGGTTATGAGATCAGTATATATGTGGCCCATAAAATAGTAGGTTAGAAATCGTATGAAATAACGAAAATTTTGTAGAAAATCGCGTTTCTCGCAATATTCCTCCCAACTTTGTCAACGAATCCATACGTAAATATAAGTAAATTTACAAAAAAAGAACAAACGCGTCTTATAACAAACACTTGGTCTAATATACGAACAGTAATTTGACCTCTGATTTGACACCTGGTTATATTACATTCTCTAGGGACAATTCTAGGATCTTTTATTTTTCACCAGTGACTCACGTTTCACTTCTGACTATCTCAACGTTTTTTACCAATTAGATTCGTGAATTTCCAGTCGAAACAGCAATTTACCCACCTGCATTGGCCAATAATAACAGAGTATCGAGTAACGGAAAGCCGCATCATTTATTTTCCAAAGTACGAAACTCGCCATTATACGCATCCGGATTATTGGCGGTAGTCGCGTTTCTTTTTTCTGTACACAATTTATCGAAACGAAACAATTTATCAAAATGCCAGAGAACGTGGTAAGTGAAATGAAATACTTATCTTGTTTTTGTACTCGAGCCATTGAAAGCTTTTGATATAACTTGACAATTTATTGCTTTTATTTTTTTCTCCTGCCCTCCGGATACACGAGATAGGTTATGTAGCTGTACGCTGAAAATAAATAAAAGAAATTTTGAAAAAAGAAACCATACGCCGACCCCTTTTTTTCTCCATTTGCAATCTTACGGAATTAAAAAAAATTCACTGACACATTTCCGCAGAAATCTCTTGTTCAAGAAGGTATCTTTGTGTTTTCTCGCTTTTCAGGGTGATTAGTAAACTTCGTTCTGGTTTACGTAAACGTTCATCTTACGATTTGCACGCGCCGCGTTTATGATCCATGATAATAATGCATGAATTATTTGAGGTTTTTAAGAGCAAGGTTTGAGTATGCCTTGAGACTTTATAAATATTTCTATCTTTTTCGCTCCATTTTAGTCTGTAAGACCATAAGAAAAGCATGAACCCTGAAGATCTTTTCTGTTGAAGATATCGGATATAACTGTTTTGGTCCGTTAGTTCATGAATACTTTTGTAATCCTAACATGAGTATTTAAATATAGTATTCTAAATAATTATACACATTTCTGTAAATATAGCCTTCTGTGTATACATTCTTTTCATATTGATATTTGCATTCTTCATATTTCGCAATTCGATATTTTTTTGTATAAAAAACTACTTCTGTAGATAGAGAAATGTAGTTCTTTCGAATTATTGAAGTCTATGCGATATACCTGGATGTAATTTGCATCAAAACAACATTCAGCAGATCAGCGGCATTTGGAGTAAGAGAAGAACTTCTTAGCAAATCTGCGATCAAACGTACAAAATAGACCGAGAGTATTTAAGCGAATTCTTCATAATCATAAGTCTAATTTTTTGCCATCTTTCGCTCCATCTTTCATCCTTTATTTCCTCATCCTATTGCTTTCCTAGTTACAAATAACGACAAAAATATTGTATACTTTATTTAAAGACGAACGGAGATCACCCTGTCGACGTTAAGCCCAGCGGCGAGGCCCACGAGAATGAGGAGGAAGTCACAGGGGATGATGTCTATTTCGATCCAATTATCACATTACCGCTCATCGAAGTTTCAAACAACGAGGAAGAAGAAATGGAAATGATAAAATTGTCAGGCATTTTTCTAGAAATTAAAAAACGAATTAAAAAAAAACCGCATTTCTAAATAATAATATACTTTTTTCAGGAGGGCTAAATTGTATCGCTATGACTCGTCGTGTAGTCCAGCCGAATGGAAAGAACGCGGCACAGGAGAGGTCAAATTACTGAGACACAAAACCAAACACACAGTCAGGGTAGTAATGCGTAGAGACAAAACACTGAAAATTTGTGCGAATCATTTTGTAACACCATGGATGGAACTCAAGCCAAATTGTGGCAGTGATCGAGCCTGGGTATGGAGCGTCCTTGCAGATTTCGCCGACGAACTTCTCACTTCCGAATTGCTTGCAATAAGATTCGCGAATGCTGAAAGTAAGATCGTCATTAATTCAATCTATTAATATCTAATTTTATTCATTTTTATTTTACATTTTGTATAAATCGCGTTAAATTTCTCTTCACTACATTAGAATTATTCCTTAATTTTTGCCCTCGTCGACGTTAGACGCGCAACTGTTCAAAGAGGCATTCGAAAAGGCGAAGAAAATCGTCGGAACGGAGTGCGAGATTTACGCCGGTAAATCGAATCCCGACGACAAAGACGGCGATAGCGACAGCGATACTTGCAGCTACGTCACATACAGCGACAGCAGTGACAACGAGGAACACGAGAAACCGGTAAAAGAGAACGAGAAAGCGACCGAGGTGGAGAATATCGATGCTTCAACGGACAAAAGCACGGAAGAAGTGACGGAAGTTTTGAAGAAATTGGAAGTTGCCGACAAGATTGAACAGAACGAGGACACCAAGTAACGTGGAACAAAAGACGTCAGAGCTATCTGCCAACCACATATATACGTATATATATATACATATATATATATACATATATCTAAATACCGAGAAAAAAAGGAACATTCCGACGTTACATGCGAAAAAACGTTGCGAATATCGATGACTCGTTGCGCGATTGCTATTTTATTCCTATTTACATTGTTGATCGAGACCGCCCAGATTGCCGGAGTAAATGTGTCTTTTTTTTTTTTTTTTTTGTTCGGAGTCATTTGTGCGCAAAGTGTGCGCTTGTAAATCGGCTCGCTGTAAAATGTGGTCTATGCACCGGGTCTGACAACACTGATAGCCTAGTCTTGAACGTGAGATTTCAATGTGATGTATATGTTTGAATTAGGCTTCATCCATGCCCCCCTTCCCCGAAGAGCAAACGATTTGTATGACATCTACGAGAGAGACCCAATACACACACGCATACATGCACACCGTATTCCTCCCGTCGAAGTATCCCTCCTTGAAAATACCTTTTTAATCGAAAATTTTTACGTTAAACAATGATTTTTATTGATAACACGAGGCGCCAAAACGCTTGAATTATGCGAACGGCCTGAACCAATAAATTACTCGACATTCTTTTTTAAGCATAGCTTGTATTTTTTTTAATCAGCAATACCTGCAAGTTTTTCAACGATCTAAAACAAATAATAAGATTTGTGTGGTTTATATTGAAAAAAAAAAACAGAATTTTGTATATATTGAATAATTTTGAGCCACGTTATAGCTTACAAACGTCGATATGGACAAATTTTAAACGAATTGGAAATATGGCTTTATCAATTGATTCGATAGATAATTTGAATTGGATGAATATTCTAGAAATTTGTAAGAAGGGAGGCAACCATGGATATACACGTATATAGATACGGCGTGCCAATAGCCACTCGACATTTGGAAGAGGGCTACACTGCGAGCAGTTCAATTGGTCCACGCGAAATGCGTGGTCGCTCGGGATTCGCTCCTTCAATTGATACGAGCCTATATACGTGCGGGCAAGATCAACGTCACCTCGCGACAGACTCAGTACGAGAAAAAACAACGAACATATCGTTTCGTGATCGTCGACCGAGGAAAAAACGAATTTTTCTAACTCGAGCGCGTGGTTTTCAGTCCGGTCTTTCATCATCGTGAGAAGAAACACATCAATTATGAAAAAACTGGCTATATTAACCCTAGGTGTAATACTCCTCGCCGGTAAGTAACATATTTTTTATAATGTTTGCACAATAAAATTTGAGTTCATCCGGTGAGACACGTCTCTTACTACATCTTGACGCATGCCATTTCAATGTTGAGCCGGCACACACAGTTATCGTCCCGTATAAATTATTATCTTTAGCCTATAAATGTTTATTAATCCATAACTTCGATCTCCTTTTCATGGGATTTACACTTTTTCAGGACTTGTCTATGCCGACGAGGACGTCATTGAGAATGAGATTGGAAAGGTGGACATTGATTTGGGCTCCAGTCGGGAAGGATCCAGAACCGGTGAGAAAATTAATTTCTGGTCAACCTCAAATTCCCATTTCTATAATATTTTCTCCCCTCTGAAAAATAATAACGCGGAACCATCCTGATAGTTGTTTATCCCTTATAGAGATGCTTAGCGATAACATTGACCGTATAGTGATATATATAATATTTTTCAAACAGATGATGAAGTGGTTAAGAGAGAAGAGGAAATGATAAAAGTGGACGGTTTAAGCGTATCGCAGATCAAAGAAATCCGAGAGAAGTCTGAGAAGTTCAAATTTCAAACCGAGGTGAATCGTATGATGAAGCTCATCATAAATTCTCTGTATCGAAACAAAGAAATCTTCCTACGAGAATTGATTTCGAACGCCTCGGACGCTTTGGACAAGATAAGATTGCTCTCGCTTACGGATAAGAATGTTCTTGATACTAATCCCGAGTTGACGGTCAGAATAAAGGCCGACAAGGAGAACAAGATACTGAGTATTACCGATTCTGGAATCGGTATGACAAAGACCGATCTCATAAATCATCTTGGTACAATTGCAAAATCAGGAACTGCCGAATTTTTGGGAAAAATGCAAGAATCGGCCGAGGCGCAAAACATGAATGATATGATTGGCCAATTTGGCGTTGGATTCTACTCCGCTTTCCTTGTTGCTGATCGAGTTACCGTTACGACGAAGCATAACGATGATAAACAGTATATCTGGGAATCGGACAGCAGCAGTTACAGTATCTCTGAGGATCCCCGTGGCGATACCCTGAAACGTGGAACTACCATTAGGTAAGAAACTAAATATTCGTTGCGTCGAGAAATAAATAAAAACGCAGTTCGATTTCGATCGTCAATTAAAATAATTAAATCCTTCGATTTCATGAAGCGATTTATCGAATTATCAATCATTCCACTCTTATCTTTATAGTCTCTATCTGAAGGACGAAGCCTTGGACTTCTTGGAACAGGACACGGTCAAGAATCTCATAAAGAAATATTCGCAATTCATCAATTTCCCGATATATCACTGGAACAGCAAGACTATCCAGGTCGAGGAGGAAGATGATGCTCAGACTGCCGCTGAGGAGAAGAAGGACGAGGAGGTACATGACGAGGACGAGGACGACGCCAAAGTTGAGGAATCTACCGACGAAGACGAATCGAAGAAGAAGAAAACCATCGACAAGACAGTCTGGGACTGGGAATGCTTGAATGATTCTAAGCCGATTTGGACCATGAAACCAACGGAGGTCGAGGACAAAGATTACAACGAGTTGTACAAAGCCCTAACCAAGGATACGCAAGATCCATTGGCAAAGGTGCATTTCGTCGCCGAGGGCGAAGTGACCTTCAAATCTCTCCTCTACGTACCCAGAGTACAGCCAAGCGATAGTTTCAATCGTTATGGCACTAAGAGCGACAACATTAAATTATTCGTCAGACGAGTCTTCATAACCGACAAAATTAACGATATGATGCCAAATTATTTGTCGTTCATCCGGGGTATTGTCGACAGTGATGATTTGCCCTTGAACGTATCTCGCGAGAACCTTCAACAGCACAAACTGATTAAAGTGATCAAGAAAAAATTGATAAGAAAAGTCTTGGATATGATCAAGAAAATTTCCAAAGAGGATTACGAGACTTTCTGGAAGGAATACAGTACAAATATCAAATTAGGCGTCATCGAGGACGCTCAGAATCGCGCTAGACTTTCAAAGCTCCTCCAATTCAAATCGTCGACCCAGAAAATCACGAATTTGAGTGATTATGTATCCCGTATGAAACCAAATCAGAAGGCTATCTATTACATAGCCGGTGCGAGCGAGGACGAAGTCAGAAAATCACCGTTCGTCGAACGACTCGACAAGAAAGGTTACGAGGTCTTGTATCTAACCGAGGCTGTAGACGAATACGCAATCTCGGCTTTGCCGCTTTTCGAAAGCAAAAAATTCCAAAACGTCGCCAAGGAAGGCTTCACGCTCGACGAGGGTGACAAAGCAAAGGAGCGCATGGAAGAATTGAAAACGACTTACGAGCCATTGACGAAATGGTTGGACGACAAATTAAGCGAATACATTAGCAAAACACTGGTTTCAGAACGTCTCACGGATTCACCGTGCGCCCTCGTCGCAAGTATGTTCGGTTGGACCGGAAATATGGAGAGATTAGCCGTTTCAAACGCTCATCAGAAGGCCGACGATCCACAGAAAAATTATTATCTAAATCAGAAGAAAACATTGGAAATAAATCCGCGTCATCCATTGATCAGAGAATTGCTGAGACGTGTCGATGCCGATCCAAATGATGAGACTGCCAAAGATATCGCCGTTATGATGTTCAAAACGGCAACCCTCAGATCCGGTTACATGCTCCGAGAGACCGTCAGTTTTGCCGAGAGCGTCGAACAGCTCATGAGGAAGACACTTGGTATTCCACTTGACGAGGCACCCGAGGAAGAAGACGATTTTGACGCGTCTGAGACGGAAACGAACAACAAGAATGAAGCTGAGAATGAGGAGGAGGAGAGAGATGATGATCATGACGAACTCTGAGCTTCCCGAGTTCGAAGACTGATTCGGAATTAAGGAAGGGCGTGCGAGAGAGAGAATGGAAAAAAGGGAACGGACAATTATGTATAATAAGAGTTCCTTTTCTTCTTTTTTTTGTTTCAATATGAATTGCGTTGCAATAAATGTCGTACCAAATGGCATTTGATAATCGGTCGGTTTGCCGCATGCGAGTCGAAATATAACGTGCGGAATCGAACGTAAAAAACTTACTGTTTTTAGTAAGAATATTATTAAGATACGTGTATGGTACTAGATGTGCAAGAGAGATGATCAAGCACGAGATAAGAAATATTCGAATGGTTATTGTCTGAAAGAATTGAAAATAATTTTTCATAATCGTACCATTCGAGGTCATGCTCATAATCATCGCACCCGAGACGGGCAAACGTATCCGTTTCTCTGATCGTTCTTCCATTTCTGTTTGTCGATAATTGTGTAGCGTTAACTTTTTTTGTAACGCCGATTAATGTGCATCGCGTGTCTGTTGTGTGAAATTTGGGCGAATGTATTTGTAATTAAAAAACAGAAGAAAAAAACGTTATAAGTGTATTTGATTTTTACTCGTGTTACATGAATATTTTTCAGTATTTTCTTCGCTCGGTCCCGTGGACTGGTTCATTTTCGATGGAGTAACTCGTAAAGCAGACTGATTGAATAACAGTAATTAATGTCATTTCTTTTTAATATGTCTTCGTTATTTTAAATTACCCGCGGTAAAATTAGTTGCTCCGTTTCGTCGCAGAGGGCGTTCGGAAATTCCCTAGGATATTGTGTTATATATACAAAAATTTCGCAAACACCAGCGGAGGATGATAGGAATTGGTCAATTCCGTTACGATCGACCAGTCGAAACGTTCGGTTACATGAGAAATATTGAAATTTCTGTCAGGTGCATTCTCTGGAGGGCCGCGGTGCGATCGCATCTCCGTTCACGAACTCCCGACATCATCCGTAATCAAAGTCCGTCGTGCGCGGTTTTTGTGTCTTTTTCGAAGCGGCTACACGATGATTCTCGCTAATTTAACGTAAGTAGAGAAGTTGAAACAGTGACTCATCGATGATATGATGGAAAAGTAATCGTGCGGCCTCGTTCACCCAGTTGAATTAGTCGCGATACCGCGCGAACTCGCATTTTTCGGTAATCACATATACATCCGTACCCTAAGAACTTAACAATACTGATACCTAGAGAGAAAGAGACACACACACACAGTGCTCTCTCTGTGCGATTTCGCCATGCCGGCACGAAGAATCTGTGCGAATTCGTTCATACGCGTAGTTCGTTGATAATTACGCGTAAAAGTTTCGACGTACGAGCTTTTGTAGAAGCCTTAAGTTATCACAGCGATAATTGTCAACCCGTCATTCGTCGACTTTTAACATTTTTTACTC